>CM030368.1:189433453-190168200 GCA_017893485.1 Hemerocallis citrina | reverse complement strand
CTAACCAACCACGAGCCAATGGCGCAGCCAGACCCAGACCAGGTGCTTCATACTCAGTCGCAACTGATTTACAGTGCATCATCCAGAATTGGCAGGCCAGCCGAATAAGGGAGAGGGGCCGCTTCCAACTCGGTCCCGAATCATGGCAGACAGCCGACCCTAGAACGAGAACCAGGGCATAGCCGCTCACCCCGAGGACCTCCACCCTCGTGTGGCCCCGGCCCCCGTCACGAGGGCCGAGTTCCAAAAATTTTAGGAACGAGGTCCTTCAAGCAATCCAAGGCAGTCCCAGGACCGGGGCGCGCAACAATTCCTACCATCAGTCGAAGCTCGGGGCAGCGAATCCCATGGATCGACCCACCCACAAGAACAAGAAGAGATCGTCCTTCGACACCTCCGGGAGATGGAGAACCGCCTTGCCCATCTCGGCGAGGGCGGGCCGATGCCAGACCAAGGTTACCGGCCAAACCGAACCCTATTCTCCACCCAAATCTTACAGGCTGAGATCCTGAGAAATTTCAGGCCTCCCCAATTTGAGACATACAACGGCAAAGGTGATCCCGCTGATCATATGGAAGGGTTCAAAACCCTCATGCTGATTCACATCGCATCGGATCCTCTCCTATGCCGCGCTTTCCCTGCCACCCTACATGGTCCGGCTCAGGAATGGTTCTTGAAAATCACCTCCGACTCGGTCTTTTCTTTCGACCAGCTAGAAGCGAGCTTCCTAGCCCACTTAGTGACCAGCCGAAAAGTCGAGAAGACGAGCGCGTCACTCCTGGACCTGAAGCAGAAGGAAGGGGAACCACTCCATGGGTTCGTTTAGAGGTTCACCGCCGAGGTGAGGTCAGTCTCCTCCCTCGACGCAGGCATCGCTTCTGCAGCCTTTCGGAACAATGTCCGCCACGGATAGCTCAAGGCCTCCTTAGCCAAGAAACCACCCATCAACTTTCCCGACCTCCTCAACAGGGTCAGAAGTACATTCGGGCATAAGAGGCTCTAGACCCCGATGGCACCAAAGAAGCCCCGGCCAAAGGAAAACACAAGGAAATCGATGTCGAGCCCGCCAAGAAAGCCACAAAAGACGCAGCCGGTCTGAAGAGGCCCCCCCGGTCCCCCGTTTTGAAAGATATACGCTGCTGAACCAGAACATGTCAGCCATCCTCTAGGAGATCGAGGACAAAGGGATCGTCCGACTCCCTCCCCGACTGAGCAACAACAAGAAGCGGGACTAAAGATTCTACTGTCGCTTTCACCAGGACAATAGGCACGAGACGGACAACTGTCGTGCCCTTAAAGACAAGATCGAGGCCCTCATCCAGCGAGGGTACCTGAGGGAGTTTACCCGGGCCAACCCAAGAGACCGAAGGGATTCGAGGAATCTGAGGCCTTCGCCTCCCCCTCGAACGATCAACCGGCGACCTGAGCAGGACCCCGAGCTCGAGGAGACTGGAGGGCAGGCCATCCTACACTGCATCCATAGCAGACCCACATGAGGAGAATCTAACACTTCCCGTAAAGCCTTCCTGTGAGAAGTTAATTCTGTCGGAGACCACCCCTCCCCCCAGGTTCAGCAGTGGGCAGTCTCCGTCTCCAGAGAAGACCTGGAGGGCATCCAGCTCCCGCATTGCGATGCCCTCATCATCAGCCTCGTCATGGAAAACTTCGAAGTTCGCCGTATTTTCGTGGACAACGGAAGCTCAGTCAACATCATCTTCCTGGAAGCATTTGAAAACCTCAGGCTCCCCCGAGATAAGCTAAAACCGGACGGGTACACCCTTCACAGGTTCTCGGGCATTCCCGTACAAATCAAAGGGATCGTGACACTGGATGTAACAGCCGGTATGATCCCTATCATACGGACCGAATCAATGGACTTTATGGTGGTCAATGTCAAGACGGCATACAACACTATTCTCGGTCGACCCGGCCTCTGCTCATTTCAAGCAGTCCCCTCGGTCTACCACTTGAAATTGAAGTTCCCCACTAACCTTGGGGTTGGTGTTGTTCGAGGGAATCAGGAGTCTGCACGTTCGTGCTACATGACCGCGGTAGGAGGCGGGGTGTTTCCCCTTGACGCAGTCGAGCGTCCACCTGAAAGAAACCAGTCCGAGTCAGAACTTGCAAATGAATTGGAGGAGGTCTCATTCGAGGTAGAAGATAATTCTAAGTGGTTCTATGTGAGCCGCTCCCTTTTCCCTGATCTGAGACCGACCCTAATTTGATTGTATTCGCCGCAATATCGACCTATTCACTTGGACTCCGTCTGACATGCCCAAGATTTTCGAGGACTTAATCATGCATAAGCTGAGCATCCACCTGGGTTCCAAGCCGATCCATCAGAAGCGACGCAAGTTCGCCCCGGAGAGGCAACAAGCAGTAAAAATAGAGGTGGACAAACTTTTGTCCATCCGGTTCATACAAGATGTCAGCTATCCCGAATGGCTAGATAATGTCGTGATGGTGAAAAAGGCCAGTGGGAAATGGAGGATCTGCATAGACTTCACAGACTCAACTAGGCGTGCCCCAAAGATCCTTCCCCCTCCCAAGCATCGACGCTCTGATCGACGCAACGTCGAGTCACGAGCTACTGACATTTATGGATGCCTTTTCAAGCTAGAACCAAATTCGGATGTTCCCTCCGAACATCGGCAAGACATCCTTCATTACCGACTAAGGTCTCTACTATTACCGGGTCATGCCTTCGGGCTTAAGAACATCGGTGCCACCTACCAGAGACTCGTCAACCGAGTTTTCAAAGATCAGATCGGTCATAACATGGAGGTATACGTCAACGATATGCTCGTCAAGAGTTGACGAGGGCAGGACCATGTGGTTGACCTCGAGAAAGCCTTTGGCGTCCTTCGGTCCCACAACATGAGGCTCAATCTTGCCAAGTGTGCCTTCAGCGTCTCTTCAGAAAAATTTCTCATGTTCGTCGTCAGCCAGCGCGGCATAGAGGCGAACCCCGAGAAGATCCAGGCCATAATCAACATGGCCCCTCCCAGAAATATTAAAGAGGTTCAACGGCTCACGGGAAGACTAGCGGCCATCGGCCGCTTCCTCTCCAAGTCGGGATAAAAGTCACTCCCCTTCTTCAGGGCTCTGCGAGGAGCGAAAGGCTTCGAATGGGGCGACCCCCAGCAACAGGAATTTGACCAGCTAAAGTCCTACCTCGCCAACCCCCCACTTCTGAGCAAATCTGAACCGGGCGAACCCCTCTTGCTATACCTTTCAGCCTCGAAAAATGCACTCAGTGTCGTGCTCGTCCGAGAAGAAGATGGGGTTCAGAAACCTCTCTACTATGTCAGCAAAGTCCTGCTCTCGGCTGAGACCCGGTATGCAAAGATGGAGAAGATTGCCTATGCCCTGGTCATGGCCGCTGTTGTGCAATCTAGTTATATAAATAAATAGATAAAACTAGACACAAATTATAAACCTCGCAAGTGCACGAATCGTTTGGAAAAGCATAGTGACGAGCAAGGGTCGATCCCACAGAGATTGTAGATTCTATCTTACTAATCAATAAAATAGAAAACAGAATATTGAAGTGTCGTTCTAAAAGTCTAAAAGAAATGAAAAGATAAAAATCTAAATAAGTAGCATCACAAGTTGAGTCACAAATCTCTATTAAAATAGTTGGGTTTTGATCTCCACCAATAGTCAGTAATGCTGAGTCATATACTACATCCACTACTCATGTTTGTTCTCTTCAAGGGCATGGTATCTACTCCTTAAAGTAATGTTTCCCTAGGCCAAGAATTAGGCATGGTATCTACTCTAATTCGTTTCTTTCATTAAGTATTTAGCATGGTATCTACTAAGTTGCACTTAAAGAAGGCATAAGAACAGTGGAAACGAACAAACACTCAAGGTCCTAGAAATTGGTATCAGATCTAGATTCCTTAAGTTGATTAAACTAAGAACCCCTAAGGACTCCCTTGTTACGAGTTATGACACGAGATACGGGTCGTCTCAATATGCTCATCTAACAGATTCAGATTTACACTGCACAAACTTATAATCCAAGATTCGGACCAGTCGACTGGCTGTCACTTCAGTCGACTGCCCTTAAGATTCTGAACTAGTTTGATTATTATAAATCTATTCCAATTCACTCAGGTTTAATCAATAAGTAAGAGAGTAGCAAGCATTACACAACTATGGTCTCAATCTACCCAACTATGGAAGTTAGTTCCACATAATAATACTTTTATTGATTAATATAATAGAGTTCATGACTACAATAGAAATAAAAACTAAGAGAAAGAACAGAAGAACGCTGATTTGTATGATGTTGCACTTTAGCCCAATCAGCAGTCGTCTAGTTCTCCTCCTTTGATGCTTGCTGTCGACGACTGGTTCTTGATGATGGATCCGGCCTCCTTCAGAGTCCTTTCGCTTCTTTCTTGATTGGTATTTATTGAACAAGATAAGAGAATTAGGGTTTGTACTTTTTGCAGAGAAGTCCTCTTCTTTTGTTATTTCTTTCCTTATCTTGAACTGCGTTTTTATGTCTTTCTCTTTTTCTTCTTTCCTTCCTTATCTGCTCACCACGTGCTCTTGCTTTGATTGTTTGAGAAGTTGTTATTCGCAGAAAACACCTGGGTTTGGATAACTTAATTTTGATTCGGACTTGGATGAGGATGCATCTGTCCTTATCTTCTGACTCGCCGCATACCAGTCGACTGGCTTGGGAAGCAGTCGACTGTGCCGAGCCTTATCAAACTCTCTGTCCAGTCGCCTGGTTGAAGAGTCAGTCGACTGATCTCTGATGTTCCCTGTATATCATCCTCTCAGTCTGTATTAGTTTGGAATCTGCTTCGTTTTGCTGCTTTAGGTTGTTTCCTATGGAAAAAGAGAAAAGAAGCGTAAATACAACATATAGAGCATTTAAATGTCTAATTGCCTTAAGATTATTGCTCCTAAAAGTGAATAATATTTGGTTCATCAGCCGCATGAAAGCTCTGTCCTTATTTCCAGGTCCTTACAGACCAGCCCCTCAAGGCCGTCCTCAACAAGCCAGAAAATTTCGATCACTCAGTCAAGTGGTCGATCGAGCTGAGCCAGTACGACATCAGCTATCAATCTAGGACAACCATTAAAGGGCAAGCCCTCGCCGAATTCATCACGGAGTGCACCATCTCCCGACCATCCGAAATTCAAGAAGGAGATCCGATTTATGAAGTCTATGTCGATGACTCATCTTGTGAAGTCAGAAGTGGCGCGGGCGTCATCCTAAAAGGTCCCGACAACTTCATCCTCCAATATTCCCTATGCCTGAACTTTCTGGCCTCTAACAACAAAATATGAGGCTATGATCGTGAGGCTCACACTAGCACATAAGGCTGGGGCAAGGCAAATTAGGGTCTTTAGCGACTCTAAGCTTGTGGTTAGCCAGATCACCGGGGAGTATGAGGCTCGGGATGCTTGGATGATCCGATACTTGGCGCTAGTCCAGCAACTCCTAACTACCTTCGATTTCACCTCAGTGGAACGAATCCCTAGGGAGCAAAATGCCCAGGCTAACTCCTTGACAAAACTCGCCTCATCATCCTTCGAAGGCCTCGACCATACCGTCCTAATCGAAGTTCTCCTCAAGCCTAGCATCGACCTTCCCCGAGACCCTTTACCTTGCCACCAAACCTCAACTGGACAACTGGATGACTCCTATCGAGAACTTTCTGGCAGATGGTAAGCTCCCTCAAGAACGGGTCGAGGCGAGAAGGACCAGAATTTGTTTAGAAATATTCATCATAATCAACAGGACACTCTTCAAATGCTCGTATACAAGGGTAAACGGAAAGCCTTACCTTCACTGCCTGGCCCTCAATGAGGCCAAGTATGCACTGAAGGAGCTACACAAAGAAATCAGGGGGTGCCACATGGGGAGTAGTTCGCTCGCCATAAAACCCCTAAACCACGGATACTACTAGCCAACCATGTTACAAGCTGCCCAGGACCTCGTTAAAAGGTGCGAACCTTGCCAAAGATTCTCCTCGGTGAAGCGTCTTCCACAAGACAACCTCCGCTCTCTGGCCAGTCCAACCCCCTTTGCCATGTGGGGGATGGACTTGGTTGGCCCTTTCCCGAAAGCAACGGACCAAAGGAAATTTCTGGTGATGGCCATCGACGACTTCACCAAGTGGATCGAGGCAAAACCCCTGGCCACGATCACAGAGCACCAAACTCAACATTTTTTTGGAAGCACATAATCTGTCAGTTCGAGATCCCACAGGTACTCATCACTGATAATGGAACCCAATTTGCAGGCAAGAACTTTTACAAATTCTGTGAAGACATCGGCGTCCAGCAGCGCTTCTCATCAATATGTCATTCTCAGTCAAATGGCTAGGCCAAAAATGCGAACCGTCAAATCCTTGAAGGTCTCAAGAAACGGTTGGATAATTCACCCAAGGGCTTATGGGTCGACAAGTTACTGAGCGTACTTTGGGCGCACCAGAAAACTCAGAGGATCCCCACGGACGAATCACCATTCAACCTTACCTATGGCACTGAGGCAGTCATCCCCTTAGAAATCGGGCTTCCTTCGCCCAAGATCATGGGTTTCAACGAGGAGACCAACTCAGTAGACCTCATAGCAAACTTGGATGTGATCGACGAGGTCAAAGAAAAATCTGCCGTGAGAATGAGCATATACCAACAGCAGATCAAGAGATTTTATAACAAGAAGGTACGCCCCACCGACATCAAGCAAGGTGACATCGTGCTCAAAAAACTGTCGGTATCCGACCTTGGCAAAAAGAGAATGTTGGATCCCAACTGGGAGGGCCCATATAAGGTCTCCAAAATAGTACACCCCGACATGTACCGACTCACAGACCTGCAGGGCAGAATAGTGAAGAGGTCGTGGAATGCGGAGCACCTCATCAAGTTCCTCGAAGGGGAGGATTAGATTCTTTTTGTAACCGAACTTATGTAACCGACCCCTTGTAATCGATAGTGCGTGCCACTCTTTTTGTATGAAAAAGAATTAAAGTAAATGGCACCATTTCTTTCCCATTTTTCATTCAAATTTTCTATGCACTCTTTTCACAAACAGAGCGACGCTCTGTGCCGACTCCCTAGCCTTGACGCCCCGCAGTGATCTCGAGCATAAAGGTATCTTTCTCAAGCTAAGACACCTGAGCACGATGCTCTGTGCCGACCCCCTAGCCTCGACGCCCCGTAGTAATTTCAAGCACAGGGGTAGCTTTCTAAGATAAGGCACCTGAGCACGACGCTCTGTGCCAACCTCCATGCCTCGACGCCCCGCAGTGATCTCGAGCACAGTTTCTCAAGCTAAGACACCTGAACACGACGCTCTGTGCCGACCCCCAAGCATCGATGCTCGACAGTGATTTTGAGCACAGGGGTAGCTTTCTCAAGCTAAGGCACTTGAGCAGGATGCTCTGTGCCGACCCCCAAGCCTCGACGCTCGGTAGTGATCACGATCACAGGGGTAACTTTCTCAAGCTAAGGCACCTGAGCTCGAATGGGAGCTAACACAAGCTAATTCAAACCCCGTCGAGTGGCTTGGCTCCCCGGCCTGGCCACCAGAATCTCTAGGAGCAGCCAAAGTAGATATGCCAGCCACGGAGCTATGAGTTCACCGCCCGAGGGGTGCCCACCACCTGAGGAGACCATCTGGCCCGCAACAGCCCCAACATCATCTTCTAATGTTGAATCTCAATCTCTTTCTCCACAATGACCTCACGAAGGAACGACTCCGAAGAAGGCCGCTGTACCAAGGTACTGGACATGGAAAACCCAGAGCCAGCACTCCTCAGGTCGCGGTAGACTATCGCATTCTTCAAATGAGCCGCCTCCACACTTAGCTCCTTCAACTTACTTCGAAAGTACTGGAAAGTCGCATCACGAGCTTCCTTCCGATACCGAGCAAGGCCGGACTCCAATACTTTAATCTTGATCCGAAGCCATGTCACCTCGGAGCGTCGAGGATCCGCTGTAACCCTTGTTTTCGCAAATACGTATTTCTATGTATTTTCTGTATCTAAAATTTTTGTAAATTATTTTTTTCCGCTTTCAAATTCTTTTATTAAAATGTATTATTAGATCTTCTGTTAAAGCCTATTCTAATCGATAATTTTATTTGTGACTATTTTTTTTCCAATGAATTTATATCATAATTCAAATCCTATTATTGTTGTTACTATTGTTATTATTATTATTATTTTGGTTATTATTATTATTATTATTATTATTATTATTATTATTATTACTATTATTATTATTATTATGTTCATGTTTATGATTATTATTATTATTGTTATCAGTATTATTATTATTACTGTTATTTTTAATACTATTGTTATTATTAGTGTTATTTTTATTGTTTTTGTTATTATTATTATTATTATTTCTATAAAATTCTATTGTATTTGCTAGTATTGAGTATTAACTCAATGTATACTATTTGATTCATTGTACTATTGTATTACTATTTGTTATAATTGATTTAATTATTTACTTTTAATCTAAATCCTAATTGTATATTTTTATTGGTTATTTTATTTTCCAAAAAACCAAACCCATTTTAATTCTTATTGGATCCTAAAACCCACCAAACCCCTAACCCATTTAAACCCCTACCCGTTACCCATACCCTACCCGTTACCCCCACCAAAACCCTAACCCAACTATCTATATATATTCCTATTTACTTCTCCTAAACCCTATCAACCTCTTCCGATCCTCTTGCTCTCCCGACCTCTTCTGCCTCCTCCCGACTGCGGTGGTTCCCATCCCCTCTTTCACCCCCTCCGTCCTCCTATAGCCGCTCCCCTGTGCACCTCCCTACTCCCGCTCATCTCTCTCTCCAGACCACTTCATCCCCGACCTCTGCCCCCTGCTCCGCCCTGCACAGCCGCCCCGCTGTCTCCCCTGCTTCTTGTCGTGCTGCCAGCAGTCGCGACGCCCTGCAGCAGCGTGATCCCTGGTCCCCTCTCCCCGATGCTCCCCTCAGTCGACTACAACGCCACTTAGCCCCAACCGCGACATCCGCTGGTGCGTCCTCCCTGTCGCGATGAGACAGATAGCACTTCCATGCTGTGTGCTCCCTCCTGACGTTCCTCCCTGTCACGCCTCTCCTTGACACAGCCACCCGCAGCCCCTGCAGCAACCCTGACCTCCGGCCTACCATAGCGCCCCTCCGCTGCCTCTCTCGTGTGCGGGTCGACTTGGTGTGTGTGCATGTTGATCTCGTGTTTTGTTCGTGGTTCGTGTGGGTTTGTGACTCGTTCGTTAAGTTCATGCCAAGAATTCGTTTTCGTTATTCTTGTTTTTGCTTCTTCGTTTCCGTCGTCGACTAAAAGGCAAGTAACTTGTATTCTTTTTGTTGTGTAGTATATGTACTAAATACCGTCTGTATTGTAGTTATGTTCTAGAGACAATTCTTGTGCGAAATCCCTGTTATAACTTGTCTCTATTGTGTTGACCCGCCGTAGTTATTTCTTTACACACACGACATAAATTTAGGGTTAGAGATAATCAATTCTTATATACATGCGTGTGATCGTGATTATGAGGTGTTGTATGATCTTGTATGCATGATGTGTTCGATGTAGTATAACTCGTAGTAGACTTGTAAAATACCCTATATCATGTTGCTTGGACATCTAGTATACCCTATTTCATGTTGGGTTATGATTTGGATGGGTTTCATATGATCTAGCTGATTTTATGCTTGAAGGAGATTTCAGTTTTTGTTGTACCCCATTTTTGTTCAGTATTTTAGACCCTATTAAGGTCAGTATATGAAAAATATTTGTGAATATGAATTATAGAGAAATTTGTCTACTTTCCAGATTTTCTAACAGATCTCAGTTTTGATTTGTGAGTTGCAAGTTACGACTATTTTACTACAGAGGTGTAGAAAAATTCCAGATCCTGTTTTATATGAATTCTGTATGGTAACTTATTTTTATACTGATGTTAAAGATAATATTTCGATCCAATATTTTGCTGGTTACAAATAGACCTGATTTGGATTAACCCCTAATTTTTGTGGATTTAATTTATAACTTTTATAAACTATTCTATGCTTGCAAACAACTACTTTACTTGCAGAATTTTCATACTGTTCAGTAAAGATACATAATTTCGAGCTAATTCTATTTGCTTTCTATAAAAACTTTGTGAATATGAATTGTAGCCTTCTGTATCTATTTTATCACCCATTTGACGGATCTGTATTTTGATTTATATTTTGCAATTTACTGTTGTTTTGGTACTGCTGTGTTTATAATTCTAGATTTACAAAATTATAGTATCTTGCTATTTTCTGATTTTACTTGACTATTCTATCTATGATGAAAAATTATGAAACTTTATTTTCTGATATTAAACATACTAGGAAATACCCCAGATTTTTCATGGATTTAAATCAGTAAGTTTTTATGTCGTTTTCCTGTTTATGAATACAAACTTCTGATTTCTGGCTGAACATGTTTTCTGGATACAAATCTGATTTGAGTCTTATTTTTTTGAAATACCGTATGATTTATATATATTTGCTGGATTCTGCTGAGAGTCTATATTCTAGATTCTCTGACAGATCCAGATTTGCGTGTTTGTGGCAACGGGAATCCCAGATTTGATGCAGTACTGTCTTGCTGTCCTGAACTAGAATTTTCGTTGTCCTAGCCTCTTATGTGTTGTCTATCACCTGTGCATGTTTATCTTCCGACCTGAACCTGTTACTTGTTCATGCCCTGTTTTGTGCACATATATGCCTGTTTGATAATAATAACAAATAACCAAGCCGGGGTTAAGGAAAAGATCTAGTAGGGGACAATATAGAAAAGTGTACTCGAAGGGGGCCCATGTTTCCCTCATTTGGTTACATGATATGATTTGGATTACATTTGGATAATTTGAATTACATTTGGATAATTTGGATTACATTTGAATAATTTAGATTATATTTGAATGATTTGGATTACATTTAGATAATTTGGAATTTGGTTAATATGATTAGGATTACTTGATACCTGAGTACACAGTCCTATAGAATCCACTACGAAATCTAAACGTAACTTGTTTGAATGTAGAAATCATGTGGTAAATTGATGGGATGCATGTGCTACTTAGATAGTAATAAATACAAGACTTGACATAACATGACACCTGTTACATGCTTACTTGAACATACTACCTGACACCTGTTACATGTTTACCTGCTTGCATGATACCTGTTATCTGTCACATGTCACATGCACCATGTTATCACATCATATTACTTATTTCTGCTCCTGTTTTATGTTAACCATTCTTTCACCTGTATTTCATGCTATGTTTACTTCCGCTGTTACTCTATAATTGTTTATCCTTTCCTGTACTTATTGTCTGCACCTCAAGTGGCCCGTAACTTGCATTAACGGACATTTTATTTCTTTTTCCTCTTCCTACAATTTGTTGAATTGCAGACTTTGGTGACCAGCTGCCCGATGGAGTAGGTGATCTAAGATTCTAGCTGGCTGGAGTTCTTGCTACAATTTATTTTCCTGTTGCTTTTGAATAAATGTATTGTTACTTGGATTATTTTGTAATTGGTAGTTTGTCCCAGAATTTATGACTTGTTCCAGATCTGATTTATTTGAGATTTATTTATTTTGTTTCAGGTAAATTCTGTTGGTATATTGATTTATTCATGCATGCGTGGTTGAATATATTTTGTTATATTTTTTGTTATGATGCTGAGTCAATCCTACAGCTTATGAATGATGAAAATCATTCGCTGGACTTTGTCACGTACTCGTATTCCGTATTCCTTTTGGGAAGCGGGGCGTGACATCCACCTCGAGGAGGGAGGCCAATATCTGACAGAGGTGAAACAAAAATCATTTTGAGGCCATTAGTTCCTAGCTTCTAATCTCAAAAATACTACAAGTCGAAAGACTCGGTGGGGCAAAGAAAATCATTCTAAAATCAAAACGAAAGTTGAAGTTAAAACACTTGGCCAAACAAAAACTCATTGTTATAAATCAGAGTACTATACAAAATATTGCGGTGGCCAGTCCGCCTTCGGCAAATACAATTTCAAGAAAGGAAACAAAAAGAAAAGGCAACTACTTATTGCCAACCTCTCCCTCGACGTCGGCACCGACGACAAGGTCGACAACCGGATCGGCGATCGGATCAGCTCCGGCAATTCCGCCCCAGCTTCTCCTTCGGCTTGAGCATCGCCCTCGGGGGTCTCCAGAAGCTCCAGGATCTCCATATCGTAGTCAAAAACCCCTAGGTCCAGGGTCGGGTAGAAGTGCTTGACATGGCCCAGCGCCCGATCGTACACCTTATTTTGGGCCTCGATGACCATGTCTTAAGCCTTCAATGTGAGCACCCCTTTTTCCACCTCGGACACCTTCTTCAGCGCGGCCTCCTTCCGTAGCCCCTCATCGGCCATCGAGGACAGGTCGGGCTTCAGGGCTTGCTCTTGCTTTTAGGAAGCATCCAACGCTAGCTTGAGATCTTTCATCTCTCACTGGAAACGAAGGGCATGGTTCCTCTCATGCTTCAGCTCTTGGTCGTGGAGCCTCATCACCTCAGTGCCAGACAAACAGGCCTTCAGTTGAAGTAAAATGATTAGCAAAAGAAATGGCCACAGAAATACTTGGTGTTGCCAACAAAGCTTACATGCACAGTTGCTTGAGCCCACCTCATGTAGGCCGACTCAAAAGTATCAGCACTCATGCTCTGCCGATCACGTGGCATGGCCATCTTGTCCATGAACTCGACATAAATGGGACCCTTCGTCAAGGTGCCCCCTTCCGAATGGCCCAGTCGGGGGCCCATGGCTGGAGCCCCTCTTCCCCGACCAAATTCTAGGCATCGGTACGAAAAGGGGGAACCCCACCCTACACGACCTCCGTTACCTTTAGGGTACTGGAGCTCAGTACGACCGAGGTGTCTCGGGTCTGGCTGGACCTCACCCTCTTAGCCCTCGGCTCCAAGTGTCCCTCGGGAGGCACTTGGGAAGAGCCCCCCGCTTGCTTCCCCTGCTCGGCCTGCTCCGCCTTATGCCTCTTCAATGCAAGCCTCCTCTCCTTGATCGATGTTGCATCCATCTCTGCACGAAAAATCCATTAAAAAGCGATGAGCACAAAAGAAAATTACAAAGGAAAAAACAAACGAAAGACATACGAGACGAGGCGGGGCTCAGTCCAACGCGGGCCATATGACTTTCTGTCACCTTCGGCCAACTTATGATGTTACTCTTGCGAACACGCTCGACATACGCCCACTCCTCGACCAAAAGATCGCCCTTTTTAGGGCCCTTGAAGTTAGGCTTGTAAAAATTCCATCTGATCGGGATTTTCCATGGTTCTTCGCTCCTAACAACGAAGTACTTCTTCTTTCACTCCTTTATCGAGTCAGGGTGGCCATGCACGACCTTCCCCCCACTCCGAGGCAAACACATAATAAATTCCCTCAAACTCGCCGGATGAGCTAACGCCTAACATGGCTTGGAAGATGTTTAACCTTAGTGGCACCCTCCTCTCCTCACACAACAAGATGAGGCCCAATTCCACGAGTAGACTGTACTGCATCGGGCATAACGAGGCCCAATTCAGTACCTCTTTGATGAACGGGTGGATGGGCAGCCTCAGTCCTGAGGAAAATGCAGTACCATGGGGCCAAGAGATCGATAGGACGGAGGCCGGCATTAAGAACCATCAACTCAAACTCCTTCCCGATGAAGTAGCTCGAGCGAATCAGTGGCTGGTCGTCCTCTGTTAACATAGTTGGAGTACCGTCCATCTTGATCCTTACACGACTTGACAAGGAGGGCTATATCCCGTAGCGGACCAAGTCCTCAACATCATCGGGTACATCCTGATCAATCACAGGTTGCAAAAGAAATGGGACCTCAAGCCTTCGAGGAAGGATTGTCGCATCAGGACTACTGGGCATGGTCCATTTCATGCTCTTCTTCCGAACCTTGGGAGCTTTTTTAGGCGAATGGGTGGTCAGTGGCTCGAGAACAGAGGCCCTCGAGGAAGAGTCCATCCCCTCGACCTGTTCCTCTTCGACACTACCGCCTTCGGCAGAATGCACCCCCTCGACCTGTTCCTCTTCATCATTGACGCCTTCGACAGGATGCACCCCTTCATCCAAATCACTGGTCTCCACCACGAATAGCTTGCGGGTGCAGAGCGGCTTCACAACGTAAACGTTCTCGTCTCTTTCCCAAGAAGAAGGATCCGACAGCCCCGTATGGGTGCTCCCGCCAGGAGTAGAGGCTGAAGAGCCGGATTAAGCCCTAGACATATTAAAAGTACTAACCTGATTGAAGCCTCACAGAAGGTGGCCGGAAAGCTAATCGCCGATGAAGGAAAACTTTTAGAGAGAGAAACTCTGGGGCCTAGAGAGAGAGAGAGCGAAAGTAAGAAATAAGGAAGAAGGCATGGGATGTATATATAGAGAACTTGCGACTCCTCAATTCTCGCAAAAATGGCTCCTCAAAATTCGTAAAACAGGTCTTAGAATTCTGTGAAGATGACGTCAGCAGGACACGCGTCACTCTGGGGTGGCTTCCTCAAGCTAAGGCACCTGAGCCCGACACTGTGTGCCGACCCCCTAAGCCTCGACGCTCGGCAGTGATCTCGAGGCTAAGATGCCTGAGCTCAGCGCTCTGTGCCAACCCCCTGTACCTCGATGCTCGGTAGTGATCTCGAGCACAGGGGTAGCTTTCTCAAGCTAAGGCACCTGAGCTCAACGCTTTTGGCCGACCCCTTAAGCCTCGACTCTCGATAGTGATCCCGAGCACAAGGGGTAGCTTCCTCGAGCTAAGACGCCCGAGCTCGACGCTCTATGCCAGCCCCTTGTAACTCGACGCTTGACAGTGATCTCGAGCACAGGGATAGCTTCCTCAAGCTAAAACACCTGAACTCGATGCTCTCGATTGACCTCCCTGTGCCTCGATACCCGGCAGTGATCTCGTGCACATGGGTAGCTTCCTCAAGCTAAGTCACCTGAGCTCGATGCTCTGTGTTAACCCCTTAAGCCTCGACGCTCGGCAGCGATCTCGAGCGCATGAGTAGCTTCCTCAAGCTAAGGCACCTGAGCTCAATGCTCTCGACCGACCCCCTAAGCCTCGACGCTCGGTAGCAATCCCAAGCACAGGGGTAGCTTCCTCAAGCTAAGATGCCTAGCTCAGCGCTCTGTGCCGACCCCTGTACCTCGATGCTCGATAGTAATCTCGGGTACAGGGGTAGCTTCCTCAAGCTAAGGCACCTGAGCTCGATGTCTTCGGCCGACCCCTTAAGCCTCGACTCTAGGTAGTGATCTCGAGCACAGGGGTAGCTTCCTCACGCTAAGACGCCTGAGCTCAGTGCTATGTGCCGACCCCCTGTACCTCGATGCTCGGTAGTGATCTCAAGCATAGGGGTAGCTTCCTCAAGCTAAGGCACCTGAACTCGACACTCTCGGCCGACCCTCTAAGCCTTGACGCTCGACAGCGATCTCGAGCATAGGGTAGCTTCCTCAAGCTAAGATGCCCGAGCTCGCTGCTCTGTGCTGATCCCCTGTACCTCGAAGCTCGATAGTGATCTCGAGCATAGGGGTAGCTTCCTCAAGCTAAGACGCCTGAGATCGGCGCTCTATGCCGACCCCCTGTACCTCGACGCTCGATAGTGATCTCGAGCACAGGGGGAGCTTCTTCAAGCTAAGGCATCTGAACTCGATGCTCTCGGCCGACCCCCCTGTGCTTCGACGCCCGACAGTGATCTCGAGCACATGGGTAGCTTCCTCAAGTTAAGTCGCCTGAGCTCGATGCTCTGTGCCTACCCCCTAAGCCTCGACGCTCTGTAGTGATTTCGAGCACATGGGTAGCTTTCTCAAGCTAAGGTGCCTGAGCTCGACGCTCTCGGCCGACCCCCTAAGCCTCGATGCTCAGCAGCGATCTCGGGCACAGGGGTAGCTTCCTTAAGCTAAGACGCTTGAGCTCGACGCTCCGGCCGACCCCCCTAAGCCTCGATGCTCGGCAGAGATCTCGAGCACATGGGTAGCTTCCTCAAGCTAAGGCGCCTAACCCCCCAATGTTCTGAGCCGACCCCCTAGCCTCGACACTCGGTGAAAGCAACAGGGCTCGGTCGTCAGCGCTCGGCAAGAGCATCTCGGAGCTCGAAATTTTCACCGACACCCCACTCCCGAGCTCTCACAGAAAGAGATAACGCTCGTCCACGACTTAGTTCGGCTCGGCGTCGACCCAAAAATCCCTTAGGAACTCCGCAACTTGTTTTCGGCAAATACTCCCCTCCGCTTTTTCTATAGAGCCAAACTATTCCTCCACGACTGGTTTACACAGCCCTACATGAGTGGGGGGCTTGTGATGTGGTATAGACAACGTGGCGCAATCAGAGCCCTCAGATCTCCTCATATTCCTCTCTCCTATGATCATCAGGTCAGACAAACTCAACGGGCTTCAACCAGCTCAGGCCTATGGACAAACCGGTCCAACCCAACCCATTTGGACCTTAGACCCGTTTCTCATTTGCCTATAAATACCAGATCCCCTCCTCACTTTAGAGGTAATCAATTTTTCTCCCCCATGAACCCTAGCTACTGTTACTTTCTCAGTGATTGACTAGATCGTCGGATGGCCTGTCACCGGGATCTCTCCCGGTATTTCTAGGCAGTGTGCAAGTACCCAGATCCGAGCCGAGCACCCAACCTCTACTGCTCTCCTACTATTCCTGAACTAGTCCAACAACCTAGTATCGGACCATCCCCAGTACCGCATCTTCCACTACAAATTACAAGAACTACACCTTTTGTCCCCACACCCAAAAACAAATAGCATCAACACCCACTATCAATTTTATTACTATTCTCTTCACTGTCTTAGATAGCATGCTCTAATAGATGGAAAAATTTTCTAATAAAAGTGTGCCAAATAAGATACTGAAAAGAAAGATAATAAAATTGGTAGGGACTATAGCATTGCTCAAACTTTAAATTTGCCGTACATGAAATATGTCAATCCCAAAAATGGCATCTAGGTAGAAGCGTGAGAAACACATAGGGATTGAGTTCATCTCGGGACACGTGTCGGTTACTTTCAGCAGAGCCTTGTGCAGTGTGACCCGCTAGTCACGCTCACCAGGCGGTGAGCCGAGCACCAAGTTTTGAAAACTTTTGCCCGCCAGCTGTACTCCCCATGCGAAATTCCCCAAACTGACCTTGTCTTTGTTTCGTATTTACCCTCAAAAGAAACTAATTTATGTTCTGAATTGTTTTGAGAGTTGAATTATTGAAATTGGATGACTTCGTCCTTTTCTATATTTGCATACTTGTCGTCCCTTCTTTTACCTTTTCAAATTCGATGAGATTGAGATTCTTCACTTGTTTTTTCTAATGGGGAGGATAACTTTGCAAATGGGACCTTCCCAAAATGTATTATAGCATTTATGTTAATTAGATTCGGTAAGAGTATTTGTAGTTATTGAACAAATTTCCAAATTTTGAAAATTTTGATAAAAAACATGATGCATTCGTTCTATATTTTCAAATTTTTGATTTTAAGAAATAATACCGTTCTATATTTGAAAGAAGATATAGAAATTTCTCAAATATTGAAATCAAAATATCATCTTTCGTCCGTCGTAAAATTTAACATTTATTTATTTCAGACGCAAGATGATGTTGCGTCTCACAAATTTTTTTTTAAAAATAATATCGGACGCAAGATCATTCCCCGGGCGTAAGTTTATTTTCCCAGATGTGAATAAAATATTCTATAGAATTAGACCTATAAATATTATTATGCATACATATTAAAAATTAAATGAAATTTAATTAAGAGTTAAGAATTAATTAAGCTGAAATTAAGATTTAATTAACATTTAAATTAAGAATAATTAAGGTTTAAGAATAAAAAATGTCAAGGACGAAGATCACGTCCGTAATTTTTTTTGTAAGAAAAAAAACTTATCAGATGCAAAACTGTCTTGAGTTTGTGCGTTTTTTAAAAATATATATATTTGTATCGGACGTAAGATCATCTTGTTATCTTGCGTCCGTGCAATTTTTTAAAAAATTAAATAAATTGTATTTGACACAAGATAATCTTGCGTTAGTGCATTTTTTTTTTAAATAAGAATATAAAATAGATCGAACGCAAGATCATCTTGTGTCCATGCAATTTTGTCTCATATTTTAAGTCTAAATGACTAGAGTAAGAAGTCTTCATATTTCATATTTCTAAAATTCAGATATGAAAATTTTGAATCTGAACGACTCCACATGTTCTAACTCATTGTTTTTTTTTCTCCCTGTTAAACATTGACTGATTACTAAGATCAGAATGATAGTACAAGAAGTTTCATTACAAGACTTGGTGTAGCGACCGAGGTGACATTTAATTAATTTAATTTTTTCTTTGTTGAGTTAACAGTGACATATTATTACAATTAACATGAAAATATTGATGCGATTGTACAAGGAGTTTCAATATCTATAATCTATCTATAACTATTATATAACTATTATAATGAGAGAGATGGGTTCCTAATTAATTAACAATATTTTGTATGTGTGCAAACTTTTATCCTTTTCCTTCCTCCTACGTGCATCGCACGTGCATCATACTAGATTTTTTCTTTTTTGTCCTTTTCCTTCTTTCTCCACGTGCATCGCACGTGCATGATACTTGGGGCTGGTAAACAAACAAACCCTAATTTGTTTGTGAGCAAACCCGTGTATCGTACGTGCTTTTTTTTGTCCTTTTTCATTCTCCTCCACGTGCATCGCAGGTGTATGATACTAGTATAATATGATGTGGCGAATTGGAAGAGCATTGAAATTCTGTGTTTTGTGGACAACAAGTATGTTAATGAATTATAATTAACCATACTTTTCAAGCTCCAAAGTATTCTTGAAAAATTATATATATATATATATATATATATATATATATATATATATATATACATAAAGTTAATGATTAAGATTGTTGCTCGACACCACTTGTTAATATTTACAAGGAATGGTAACAACAAAAATATTAGATCTTGTGTCACGACAAATACAGTCAATTGTGCACAGCTTTACCGTCAAGTTGTTTTTTTTTATAAACCGGATAGAGTCTTGCGACTCAAGGCAAACAAACAATTATATTAAAGATAATAAGTACAGACAAACAACGATTTACAAGGCGTAAAACCGAATTAAGCCAGAAGCTACAAAAAATATACTCGAGCACAACACCAAAAAAAGGACCTCTCAAAGCACAGACTACAAAAACACAACCAGCAAAACTAGCAAGGAAACAGACAGGGAAGCAGCACAGGAGGTCATCCGCAGGCTCCAGTGCGCACCTCTGATCCCGAGAGGAGGAGTCGATGAGGAAGATGAAGAGCTCGAGGTGCCAAAGGAGCCAAGACTTGAATATGGGGATACCATAGGTGCTAATACCCAGGTCTGAACAGCCAACCACCTCTGCGGGGACAATGTCAGCAGATCCAGGGCGAAGCGCACTGGAAAAAAATAATCTACTGTCCCCCTTGAAGGCAGCTACTACGGCAAGCAACTCCCAAAGAACAAACCAATGCATTCACAGTGCTGAGACAGCTAAAGAACAACACTCTCAAAACTAGAACTAAAAGAGAGAACTAACATGGACCACCAAAGTCCAACAAAAAGAAGGGAGGCTGCTAAAACCTTGCGTGCAGCACAGTCAAACAAACACAAAACCGAACCAAAGGAAGAACCAAACAGGAGACGCTTAGCACACAACCAAGCAAAAGAATACCGTTCCTTCAAGCGCACCTAAGCGCTTAACCCAAAAGCAAGACCACGAACCAAAACAAACCTAGGAGCAAGATGCGAGAAGAAACAAAATATCCACATCCAGCCCAAGAAAAAAGCGTAAAACAGACCAGCTTAGAGCCAAAAGAAGCTCCCATAAGTAAAACAACGATAGTTAAGAAGGCAGAAGTACAGAACAAAATAGCCACCACTGCGCTACAAAAGCAGACCGCAACAAAAACAAAAACCGAGCTACTAAGCTCAACAGCAGAGGCGCAAGAAGCGAAGCACCCTACCACCTTCAAGCCTGCGAACGAGAGAAAAGAAGACGAGAAAAAGGTAATTTAAAAGAGAATAACCAAAACACTACAGTAAAAGAGAAAAGCTCATAATGCATTGAGGGTACGGAGACATCGAAAGGCTTCATCTAGCCTATGACTAAGAAGAGCGTCTCTAGCTTCAATCGAAAGAGTGGAAGACCAGAATTTAAAGAAAAATAAAAAATCTGCTATTAGGAGTTGGATAGAGGAAGTGCGGTGCTTGAATAACCTTTTGTTTCTTTCCATCCAAATGATCTAGATGATAATTTGAACCGATAGGTTCCAAGATCTATGAAACTTCTTAATCGAGGGTGGACAAGACCAGCACGAGAGTAAGTTGGAAGGAATAGAAGGAACTTCCCAAGCTAGGGTACTAATTTTCCACAACGGGCACGTGAAGTTGCAGCTAACAAACAGGTGATCTGCGTCCTCTAAATAATTAGAGCAAAGGGGACACTGCTGTCCCCACGCTAAATTCCTTTTGTTGAGGATTTCAACAGTAAGCAGCCTGTTGTTAAGGGCGAGCCAGGTGACAATTTTAATTTTAAGGGGAGCACAAAATTTCCAAATAAAATCAGCGAAAGGGGAAAGATACCTCTAAAGTTAAGAAAGTGGTAAAAGGATTTAACAGAGAAAGTCCCCGTCGGGTTCCAACGCCAAGAGATATCTTCTTTCGGCCGGCACTCAAAATTGTTAAGGAAACTGAGGAGATCATTAAAGTTAGAGGATAAGTGAGACAGAAAGCTGTCGGAGAAAGGGATGAGCCAATGTCTATGCGAGTCTATCAGAGTAAAGGATTCAGCTACAGTGGCAAGGGGATTGGAGGCCAGATGGAAGAGAGCGGGGAAGGAAGAGGCTAGTTTGGAATTACCATTCCAAAGATCAGACCAAAACATAGTCTTAAAACTGTCGAAACAGTCATGGATAATGCTACATTGAAAAGCTTCGACGCTTTCCAAATGCCCTTCCAGAAAGGGGAGGCATTACGGTGGATCGAGGTGGGGAGAACCCACCACCGGCGGTTGGGATAGCAGTTGGCCTTGATACTATGGATCCAAGGAAGGCGATCGCATTTGAAGAACCTCCAGAGCCATTTACCCAACAGGGCCAAATTATGGTGTCTGAGGTTCATAACCCCTAATCCCTCAGCCTCTTTGGAGGAACAAACCAGTTTCCAATTGCAAAGGTGAGAACCTGGCTTGTGAAAGAAAGAGCCAGACCAGAAAAAGTTACTTCTGATTTGGTCTAACCTCTTGATAACCCAAGAGAGAACATAATAGAATGACATCATATAGAGAGGGATTGCTGAAAGGATCGAGTTAAGAAGGGTAATTCTACCTCCACGGGAGAGTAGTTTCCCCGTTCAAACGTTAAGCCTGGATTCAACCTTGTCCACCATCGGCGACCAGTCAAATTTATGCAGTTTACCCCATCTCAAAGGGATACCCAAATAAGTAATGGGGAAAGACGCAATAGGGCAGTTGAAGAAGTTGGAAATTTCGATCTAGCGGTTGGGGAAACCTCCCAACCAGAGAACCGATGATTTTTGAAAATTGATCGAGAGGCCCGACGCCAATTCGAAACAATACAGAAGGAGTTTAAGATTACGGAGAGAATGAGGGTTAGGATTAGCAAATATGATAGTGTCATCCGCGTATTGCAGGTTGAGCACACCATGAAAGAGATGCGAAGCGCCTAGCCCCTCAATGACCTGAGCTTCCCAAGCATTGCGCAAAAGTTTGCTAAAAACATCTGCCACTAGGGAGAATAAGAGGGATGAGAGCAGGGTCACCTTGGCGGAGGCCACATTTAATTTTAAATTTGTGACCTTCAGAGCCGTTTAATACGATGGATGAGGTGCCTGAGAATAGGCTGGATTTAATCCAAGGGATCCATTTGGGGCCAAACCCCCTATAAAATAAGATATCAAATAGAATTTCCCTAGCTGACGTTGTCGTAAGATTTTTGGAAATCAAGTTTGAGAAGAATACCTTCAGAGTTAGAGTTGTGGCAATAAGAGATAATTTCTTGGGCCGATGCCACACTGTCAAGGATAAATTGATCCTTAATGAAACCGGATTGAGCAGAGTCTATAAGAGGAGGAATAACCGCACTGAGATGCATGGAAAGGACTTTCATGATGATTTTGAAAGTGGTGTTGATAAGGCTAATAGGCCAGAAGTTAGACACAGAGTGTGCTCCCAATATTTTCGGGATGAGCACAATGTGAGCATAATTGATACGATCGAAGGAAAAAGATCCTTGATGAAGATCCGAGAACATACAGAGGAGATCATCTTTAAAACAGTGCCAGAACCTTTGGAAAAAGAAAGCCGGAAATCCGTCCGGTCCTGGAGCTGAATCGCTTTTTAATGCAAAAACCGTCGATTTAATCTCCTCTAGAGAAAAGGGGGCTTCAAGGGAGGAAAGGTCCTGAGACAGAGTACCGCAAAGTTGATGCCAATCAAGGCAAAGAAGACGGTGTCTGTGAGAACCAATAAGATTTTTATAGAATGAGAGGAAAGACCGATGGATCTCCTCATCAGTGCTGAGGTCGACACCATTGTCAGAAATCGAAGAGATACGATTACAGCGTTGCCTGTGGGAAGTAAAGTTATGGAAGAAAGCGGTATTACCGTCACCTTCCTTTAACCAATTAACTCTGGCTCTTTGAGCCCATTTGATGCGGTCTTGATTAAGAATGTCGGCAAAATCTTGCTTACAAGAAAACCTCTCAGCTCGAGCTGATTCTGATAAAGGGCCCTGCTCCTCCATCATATCAAAAGACTCTATCGAGCTGAGGAGCAGGTTTTTAAGGAAATTGGTGTTATTCTGTCTATCGATGTGCCAAATCTTGCAGCCGAATTTGATAGCATGTAGTTTGAGGAGGATGCTACCCAGACCAGATGATCCGGTAACTGCGGATAAACATTCCACTACAAGGTTGACAAAGAGTTGATCTTGTAACCAAAATTTTTCGAATCAGAATTTATGATGATGAGGGAAGGAGAAATTGGAGTGAAGGGTGATAGGGACATGGTCCGAGGAGGGGTTGGGTAAAGCCTTGACGAAGGAGTTATGAAACTGGTTAATCCAGGAGAAAGAAACAAGAAATCTGTCGAGTTTGGCCATCATCGGAGATTGACGAAGGTTAGACCAGGTGAACAATCTACTGTTAAGCAGGAGATCGATCAGCTGGAGATCACAAATGCAATCGTTGAAAAGGGAGGATTGAGAATCATAGGAGGACGGGGTTGACCTTTCGGAGGAGAATCTGGTGATATTAAAGTTCCCACAAAGAATACAAAGATCAGACGAGAAATTGAGAAGGGATTGGAATTCGTTTCAAAAGAGGGGGCGCCTGTCCGAAGTGAAGGGGCCATAAATCGAGATCACCGAGAGGGCACAATTGAGAGTCGTCCAGTGCAGTTGGATAATAAGGAAAAAGTTAAGACACTGGACCGAAATAAGAGAGAAGACCGACTCTTTGAATCCCAAGAGGATACCTCCCCTAGAACTTATTGCGTCGAGAGAGATCCACCTGGGGATGATGGATCCTCTGATGGAGCGAAAGATAAAAGGGGAAGGCGAGTCGATCTTCGATTTCTGAATAGAAATAAGATCACAACGAGAAGAGTGAATAAGATGATAAATGGCCCTTTGTTTAACGGGGCAATTGAGACCCCGGATATTCCAAGAAATACTAATCATGGAAAAAGAGATGCTCCCGAACTCTGATCAGTTCTTTCTGCCTTAAGGAGGAGATCAAAGAAGAATTGTTCGGATCCACAATAAAACCCAAATCCTTGGCACAATTCGCCAATTGACGGTTGGATAGATGATCAAATTGAGGATGGAAAATAGATCCCAATACATTTTGATGCAGCAGGGAAGGGGGGAGGGAAGGTTTGTCGCCGGGTACAACAAAAGCTAATTTAAAGTCAGTATTTTTGATGTTAGTAACATGAGGAAGATTTTAAATGCAACGTTCAAAGAATTACATCTGTTTAATATTCTATGCAATTATACATTACGACTGTTTAATATTCATCTCGACAAAATCTCTAATATTATAATGGGAGAGTTGGGGTTGTCATTTGTAAACAACCTGTAATTTGTAGACACTCAATCATATAATCTCAACCATTCATTTTTAAGTTAGAGTTATATTAATCATTAATTTACTCAACTGTTGTTAGTTACCATAATACTTTTAAAGTTCAAATTTATTTACGATATAATTATTTATAAAAGTATCACTTATATAAAATAAAAATTTGTACCACTATGGATAATTTGTAAAGAGTATATATGAGTAAATGAATGTCTCAGATTCGAGGCTAAATTACGTCTTATATATATACTAGGTTTGCCTGTTGACACGTGCCTACGGCACGTCTTCGGAACGGTGCACTTTGTTTGATCATATAAAATAGTTTTGGAGGTCCAGCAAATTAATTGAAGTAGCAAATATAATATATGAGAAACTTTTGGGGGTCTAGCAAAAAACATATTATATGATTTTCTTGATTTTTTTGAATTATTTTTAAAGTTTTTAATTTTTTAATTTTTTAATTTTTTAATTTTTAAATTTTTTGAATTTTGAATTTTGATTTTTTTTAAAATTTTTATTTTCTTAATTATTTAAATAGAAGAGGGAGGGAGAGAGAGAGATATATATATAAATAATTAAATAAATATAGGAGTTGGATTTGAATTTGAGTTTTGGGGGGAAAATATGTTTTGTGAGATTAGATCTGGGCCTTTAATTTTTTAGAGGATTGAAGGAGAGCCACTTGATAGCTTTCTTTGTGTTTTATTATATATATATATATATATATATATATATATATTAAAAATACTTGATTAACATGTGCATTGCACGTGCAAATTACTAGTAATATTAAATTTCATGCCTCAACACGATACGATGCATTATCCACGACGTTAAAGTCGATGTTTGTATTATCTCCAGCAACAAGAGGAGAATTATGTATATGCAACCTTCCAAAAAATTATCTCTATTCTCTAATATTATAATGGGAGAAGGCCTTAGTATCATTTGTCAATCTACCAATACGTGCATCGCACATGCATAATTAATATGATGGAAGTCTCAGGTTCGAGTCTTCACTATGTTAGGTTTATGTTAGGTTTTTTACTTATTTTTTTATATTAAATATGCATCATATGTGTAAATTAATATCCATCTATCTATCTATAATAATATATATTTACTTACTATTTAATGCAAGAGTTTGTACAAATAAACAGTTTTAATATTCTTTTTGTCTCAAAAGAAACTCCAATTTTGTCACCAAACAAACATGTGTATCGCACGTGCAACTTCAAATCTATTTTTCAACACGTGCTTCACACATACACATTAAAGTTTTTTTTCTTCTTAATTTTAAAAAAATACGTGTATCGCCCTGTTCAGCTCCAATTTTTAAAAATTAAGACATTCATTGCACGTGCTAATTACTGTAGACTGACAAAACATTTACAAATGACACTAAGGTCTTCTCCCATTATAATATTAGAGATAGGGGTATTTCTTAGTTTTTAAAAATAGTGGGGGTATATGCTAATTTTCACATTTTAAATGGGGGCATTTGCTAAAATATCCCTTTTTTAGGGGCTGCACGTGCATCACACGGGTATGTTTGGTGGATTTAGTTTGCCGTTGTGGAAGGGTAAAAATGGCTTGGGGCCCATCCAGGGCCCAGTACAGCTCTCACTCAGAAACAGGAAAAACAACAATCTGGCTCGGCTTCGAACCACTACAGGGTTGGCGCCGAACCTCAAGTTCACCCCCACAGAACTGGTCTCCTCGTATCCGATGAGCATCGATGGCCCTCGGCCTCCGATCCACGACGCCCCCCCGGGCCGTCCGCCCAGCCTGGTAAAGAATAAAGATGACCTGGCACAACCTTGGCCACCAGATTCTCCCAGGAGTACAGGAGCCGCATGATCTGTCATGTCAGCTCCAAATACCACCAAGGGCTTTGCCACGTCAGCCCTAAACCCCCTGGGCCCTCTGCCACGTCAGGCCCATGAGCTTTCGGGTTCAGACCCGGCCCCCAAGCGGATCCAAATCCTGTTAGAATTCTCTATAAATACTAGACCCTCACCCACCTTTTCAGGTAATCAATCTTTGGCCACCAAATTTCCCTAGTTATTGCTACTCTCTCACAGAGACTGACTAGATCGTCGGAGGGTCCGCCGCCGGGATAAACCCCGGTGTTCCAGGACCGTCTGCAAGTACTCGAGGCGAGGCGATCCGAGCCGATCCTCAAGCACCGAAGCGAGCCTCCCGCTCGTCGTCCCGTGCCGCACTCTTCCCTCATTACAAATTGAGTCCGAACTCACACCTGGTGCATCCACACTGCGACCAAAAACAAACCGCATCAGCCGTATATTACACGTGTTTACTCAGTTACAAAATTAAGGTTTGTTTGTTTACAACCCCAACTCTCCCATTAAAATAGTAGAGATTGTACATTCCTATTTTCTGTCCACAATATTTTCCCTCAATTTCAAATTGCAATTTCACCACCCCTACCTACATACGCAAATACCAATTTCACGAAGGTAATAATCACAATCATCAATAAGTAACCCCTTGACTCAGTCAGTCCTAGAACAAGTCCACGAGGGCAATCTCGTCCTTTCCCCTCGCTTCTCTTCCAGCTCGGGATTTTGGATAGGGGGGTTTAGTAAAGCAAGTATAAATATACCAACTCTTGTCTCTTTTCTGCATAATTTTTTCCCCTCTCTCTCTCGCTCTCTTTCTAAAACTTCATCACTCATAACCCAAAGGGTCATTCGTGAATAAGAACAAGAAGGCTCCCAAATCTCAAAGTTCTCATTTTGGTAACCGATACCCCATTTTCTTCTCATTTACATCTGCTCTTTTTTATGGCTACGTTTAGTTTTTTATTTGATATATATATATATATATATATATATGAGATTCACTTTTGTTTTCTAATTGTAGATATACTATAGGTACCCTTTCTATTCTAGTCACAATTCTGGTAAAAAATGTGTGGTCTTTGTCCAAATTTATCCATCAATTTTGGGTTCTTTTGTATTTATTTTTTCTGGGTTTGAGATCTGTTGTAACATAGTTGTATACCCATAAGCTCGATTTGTTGATCTTATATTGTTTCTCATTGATTTTTAGCTTGTTATAAGAGGGTACCCTTTTTGTGGTTTTTGCAATGGCTGCATCAATCGCCGCCTCGGCGTTTTTTCCTACATCATCATCTCAATCAAACCCATCATTGAAATCGTCGAAGACGGCCGGTGAGAGCCTTGATTCTTTGAACATTCGAGGCATTGTTGCGAAACCCAACCCGGGTTCTAAGGCTTTGGAGGTGAAAGCCAATGCCCAGGCTCTTCCGAAGATTAATGGGACAAAAGTTGGGATGAAAACGGAATCTGCGAAAGGAGAGGATGAAATTTCATCCCCTTATGTTAGTGGGAGTGGTTCAAGGACGTTTTACAACCAGTTGCCGGATTGGAGCATGTTGCTGGCTGCGATAACTACGATGTTTTTGGCGGCGGAGAAGCAGTGGACGCTTCTTGATTGGAAGCCTAGACGGCCTGATATGTTAGTTGATGCGTTTGGGTTGGGGAAGATTGTGCAGGATGGGCTTGTGTTTAAGCAGAATTTTGCAATTAGGTCTTATGAGATTGGGGCGGATAAAACGGCGTCTATAGAGACTCTAATGAATCATTTGCAGGTGGGATTTGGGATTGGTTGAATGCGAACTTTATATTACATTTGGGGTTCTTATGTTGGTTTGTGTTTTGGGTGTAGGAAACTGCTCTTAATCATGTGAGGAGTGCAGGGCTGATGGGTGATGGATTTGGCGCAACGCCTGAAATGAGTAAAAAGAATCTGATATGGGTTGTCACCAAAATGCAGGTTCTGGTCGAGCATTATCCTTCGTGGTGAGTTTTGTCCCTGTGTTAAAAGGTTTTAAAGTGATTCTTAAAAGTTTTGAGGAACTCATAAAATTGTATAGAACTCCAAAAAAGTGAGAGAATTGGGAGAAACTTATGAATTATTGAAATCTTCATTATCATCCTCATATAAGCCGATGGTTTAGAGAATCACTGTCAAATCATAATGTTATCAAATTGAATATTATCAAAACTAAAAAATGCATGCAATGAAAAGATGTCGCAAATTCAACTTATTTATGTTAATATGTATATTATAACATCTTTAACCAGTGGCGGAGCTTAGTGCGGGCCCGGGGGTGCCCCCCCCCCCCCCCCCCCCGAATTTTAAAAAAACTCCTTCACACTATTAGAATTTTTATAAACCCTTCAAAAAAAATATGATTTAACCCCTATGAAAACTAAGTTTTATTGTTTGGCCTCCCAAAAAATTATGAAAAAATCTCTAAATTTTTATATGTAATCATAGAATTTTATCTTGGCCCTACCGGTAAAAAAATTCTGGCTTCGCCTCTGTCTTTAACATTCAGTAAATAGGTTATACATTATAAGAGCATCCACAGTCGTTCAAGCCAATTTTTGGGTATATAGCAATTTAGAAATAGAAAAAAAGGAATGTTGCTGCAGTCGTTGAAAGCCAAAAAATAGCCGGACGGTAGATTATTATCCGTCCATTAAAAATGACGGAGTATAATCGTCCGTTCCAATTTTTTTTTTTTTTTTTAATTGCACTAGCAGACAAAAAATAATTAAAAAAAAAAAAATCAAGAAAAGGCCTGGGACGGTTGATAATGGCCCGTCATTGTGTGGTGACGTGTACAAAAAGCTGGCTTGAGATTGGGTGGTTTTTACATTTTTTTTTTTTTTTTAAAAAAAACCCTACAACGGATGATAATACCCCGTTAATTACATTACACGGCATACTATCTACCGTGGGTTGACTTCGTTGAATTTTTTTTTTTTTTTTATAAAAAAAACCCTACAACGGATGATAATACACCGTTAATTATATTACACGGCATATTATTCACCGTCGCTTGACTTTTTTTTAAAATTTTTTTTAAAAAAAATTTTAATTTTTTTTCCCGAAGAATTCTTAATCATTGGAAACAGTACTTTATGTACGGGACGGACGATTATTTGCCGTTAATTAGATCGGACGGATTTTAATCTGCCGTGAGCTATATTTTCCATTTGGCCAGATCGCCGGCTATATTTGGCACGCCACTGTTCATCGTACACCCAAATTTTGGGTTTTTAGACAACGACTGCAGCTCGATTTTTTCTATATTTTCCAAATTTTGGGTATATAGCAAACGACTGTGGATGCTCTAAACCATGCATTATAGCACGTGTTATGATAAAGATGATAACTAAGAAAATCATATATGAATAATTTTATGAATTTTGTTTGGTTAAAAGGCTAATTCTAAGTTAGGGGATGGAGGTGAGTTTGGGAAGAAACGTGAGATTTTGTGAGATTGAGAAAGTAGGAGGGGAAGAGACTATATTTGAGGGATTGAGATTTTTATTTTGTTTTATTTTTAAATAAAATTGTGCGTAATGTACATGTTAGTTAAGTAGGAATCCTCACTTTTTCTCTCCTTTCTCTATGTTAAAATAGAGAGAAGAGAGAGGGGGGACTCTCTCTCCTATTAGTATAAAATATAGATATAATATGTTGCTGGTAGAATCTAAGATCCATGAATCTAAGACCCATTTGCAGTTGATGGCTTATATCGGTAGCATGCGTAATTTTAAGTTTGAAGTCTACTAATAGAATTTCTCCCTTATAGTGGTTCCCTCAAATATGTAATTGTGTGTTCGTGTACTCTTCAATTGATTTGTTAATATCTTACTAATGAAAGACCGGACTTCGATTTTTCGATTTTATTCAAAATTATAATTAGGATTTGACGTCTGGAAACTTTTGGGTTTTAAAGAGGTGGTCCTTGTTTTCCTTATGTAATTATAGCCATGCTTGGTGAACTAATTTAGTATGCATGGCTATTTTCTTTTGATAAGTTGCTTTCAGGATTTGGAAATTGACACAGCCATTATTTCATGTAAAATAGTAATTCCTTGGTTAGTTGAAGTCGTATGTTTATTTCTGGGTCATGGTCAAAATCGAGTGGCTCAGAGTGGTTCTGGTCATTTATGGAATAAACTGCGGACTTGTTTAAAGTGCAAACTAGTGATAATTACTCTTGCTCTATTGCCAATTAATTTTGAACTGCTTATTCCAAAATATGATATAAATTTTCTTCCAAATATTTGATCAAGTTAACTGCTGGAGCTTTAATGTAAAATATTTTTTCTTCAGGGGAGATGTTGTCGGTGTAGATACTTGGGTTGGTGCATCCGGAAAGAATGGGATGCGTCGTGATTGGCACGTGCGGAATATCCAAACAGGCCAAACTGTTATGCGAGCGACTAGGTTTGTTCTTTCAGTTCGTAATTGTTTTCATGATGATGCTATTTCATGTCCTTAATATAATCAAGGCCTATCCTCATGGTATTGGTTTTGGCTTTTACATGCAGTGTTTGGGTGATGATGAACAAACACACCCGCAGACTGTCCAAAATGCCTGGAGAAGTCAGAGCAGAGATTGGACCGTATTTTCTGGATCGTACCGCTATTGTTGATGAGGATAGCAGAAAGCTTCCTAAGCTTGATGATGACACTGCTGATTACGTCCGAAGTGGATTAACTGTAAGTTGGTGATACTATCTGTTTTCATCATTTCTTTTTTGGGTTATAAGTTTGTGATCATAATATTTTTCATTATAAATATGCAGCCTCGGTGGAGTGATTTGGATGTCAATCAGCATGTGAACAATGTCAAATACATTGGCTGGATTCTCGAGGTATTTTTCGTTCTATGAGAGCCTCTGAATTACGTTTTTCTTTGCATAGTATAGGCTAAATCACGGGACCTACCATGAAGATCCATGGTTTTCCAATTAACTAACATGGACATCCTTTAATGTTCATAACTACCGAAAACATTGATGCCACTTTTGAAAAACTACCATCCATTATTTCACCGTCCTATGACTCTTATGGTTAAACTTCAAAAAAACTACTACGAACGTTGATGTATTTTTGACAAAATACTGTGTGCTTGCGTTATTATGTATAACATGAACTTTGTGTCTAAAGTCTAAACTATGTTAAAAACAAGGTTCGGAAGCATTGTTTTCTGAATTTATTTGTAGATTTTCTGTACTTTATACAGTAGTTTAACCTTGCTTCGTAGATACGTTATACTTTTATGATCTATGTAGGGAAATACCTATGTTTTCTACTGTAACAAAAAACGAACTTCAGTTACAGAGCTCTCAGTTTCTTAGATTCCCCCCCCCGCCCCAGTCATGTAGCAAGCCTGGCAACTGTACCAACCATCAAAGAGAAACATTCCATTGAAAGGCAAAGACATCAAACACCGCAAATTTGCATTATTGCATACATGAATTACCGTAACATATGGTAGCATTTATTAAATTCTGATTTTTCTTGTTATCTTTCTTGTACCCTCTAATTTCAAAAACTATGAGCCAAAATCTAGTTGTTTTCAATAATTTCTTGTCTCACGTCATTCAACTCTACATGCTTTGAATGTCATAGAACAGCCTTTTATGGTTGTCCTCTTCTGTGGAGATCCACATTCCCACATGGCTGTGGCCCGAGCAAATGACATTCATTGTGCACTTGATCCTTCTTCCACACTAAGTGCCATTTAGAGCAGTCTTATGTTTGGAAATCAACGACTTTTACATGTCTTCCACAGCCATATAGTAAACAAATTGATCTGAATGTTGTTGGCTTGTCAGCTTTCACTCTCATGAGTCTTGTACATGGATATGATTTGGTTTAACACCCTTTTTATAGTTTTGTATTCCACCTTTGGATTTTGATAGCATCTGTACTATTCATTATTAATCTTGTAGCTCGTCTAAATATGCAAGTTTCTTTTTGCACTAGTAACTGTTCATTAAGTAATGCTATGGTTGCTATCTTTGCATACTGCCTATTGTGGTACAGTATTGGATATCCATTGCAAATACATGGAACTTTGCAGATACAGCAAGGAAGGGGATTGAATGGATGATATTAGGTGTTGATTTAATTGAATAGTGGAGAATAAGCACTATGAAACCAGTTATGAAACTGAAGGTTTAAACTTGAAAGATTCGGTGTTGGATAAGAAGAGGGAGGAGGGGGGAAAATAATCAAATGTACCCAAAATGCTAAGCCTTACATAAGTTGAAGTTTTCTTTTTGTGCTTATGGAGAATAAGCACTATGAAACCACTTTTGAAACTGATGAGGTTTGAACTTGAAAGATCTGGTGTTGGATAAGGAGGATGAGGGGAAAAAAAAGGTCAAATATACCCAAAATGCTAAGAAGTTTTACATAAGTTGAAGTTTTCTTTTCGCGCTTATGATTTCTTACTAAATCTTGGAGATATTCCTGAACTTACCAAAAGCTTTTAAAGAGTATCAAATGATAAGCAACAGACATACTTAACATCAATACCAAAACTTGAACATCATAGTACTGTCAACACCAATACAAACAGAAAGCAAAAAAAAAGAAGCTGAAGTTATGTACTGCTTCATTATGTTACATATATTAGTAGATATGAGCTAGCGCAAAATTGAAAAAACAAGATATGTTAACATTGTCATTAATTATATAGAAAAATGAAACTAATGTTGTTTCTCTATCTAAATGTTTCAGAGTGCTCCTATCTCACTCTTGGAGACGCATAAGCTGGCGAGCATGACCCTGGAATATAGGAGGGAGTGCGGACGGGACAGCGTGCTGCAGTCCCTCACTTCCTTATCCACCGACTGCCCAGGTGGCACTGTTCAAACTGAGGTTGAGTGTGACCACCTCCTCAGGCTCGAAAGTGGGGCTGAGATTGTGAGGGGTCACACAGAGTGGAGGCCCAAAAGGGCCCACGACCTTGGCAATATGGGTCCCCTTCCAACTGCATGAATCTAGAGTGTACTTGTTTCCGGTTTGGCTTCAGAATTATCTTCATGCTCTTATGTATAACCTATCCATTCATCTCAATGTAAAAGAGGGGAGATGGGGAGGGGGATAGCTTTCGTCTCTGTACTTCATATTCTTTTTTTTCGGTTCCTTTTTCTATTTTCGTTTTTCTTCTCTTGAACATGAATCCATATGTAAGTAACCGATTTCGTTGTATGTGTTTCGAGGTCACTGGTTCAAAAAGAAAAAGTGTAGCCTGTAGTTTAGGGGAGTGGCAGTATGTCTACTTGTTTTTGTACTACTACGAACAAAATACTTATTGGCTATATATCTGCTTGCTAAACTTTTACGCATGAGTTAGTCATATCTTGAATGCGTTGCTTGCGTATTGCTCATTTTTTAGTAACTTAATTATGAGGATGGCAATGTTTCTTTGCATGCATGGTTGGTTTCTTGTTAGCATGAGAGATTGAAATGTGTAATGAAATTAATTTCAGTACTGGTCGGCATAGGTTTGTTTCACAATCGTTTAACTTTTTGCTGCACATTTGACAGGTTTTAGTTTGCTTTAAATTCTTGAAGATGTTAGAATTATGTTACCTTTCAGTTTGGCTTATATTTTTATCTGATGAAAAATTTGACGTAGTTATTGATCAACAATTTGTACCACAATATTTTGGTGTTGGATTTATTCTTGTATAGTTATTTTTCATTTATAGAACACAATGAAAATTGACATATGTGTATTAGGAGGAATGTTTGCCATTAACAAACCTAAAATTTGATGCGGATTATCTGAGCTATTACGGGCAATTTGAATGGAGTCAGAAAAGCAAGGAAAATCTATGTTTGGGGATATAGGTGAAGTTTACAAGATAAGCTTTTGTTTCCATTCCTCCTTTTTTTTTTTTTTTTTTTTTTTTTTTGGGGCCCAGATAATGTTTTTGATAATTGGGAAGTGTGTTTTTGTTCCTTTTCAAAAACTCAGATAGTTGAGAGATTTTTTCTTTTTCTAAAATTTAGCCTTCTCTTCTGTACCCCTCTTAACACAAGGTTGAGAATTTCCCCAGTTGAGGAGACTCAACTCAGCAAGCTACACACAGAATGCATCTCTGTTGTTGGCAAAATGGCATCTTTGCTATAGATGGATCTAGAGCTGGTGGTTGTGAATGGTTCGAAGAAAGGAGAAACATATGCTTCTATCTGCTTTTCCCTTTTGTGGACTAGTGCAACATGTGTTGTCCATACCTTTTCAAAGGAGGATTCTTTACCCAAAAAAAACTTCTAAAAATAAGGGTTAAAGATGAAATCCCAAAAAAAACTTCTAAAAATAAGGGTTAAAGATGAAATAACACCCAAAGTTTATCTTCATTTTCAATTAGTACCCAAATTTTTTATAATACCCAAATAAGACATGAAGTTTTGAAAATTGGACTAAAAAATCATTTGCCGTTATATTCTGTTAATTTTTGAACGACAAGAGGATAAAATTACAAAATTACCCTCATGCCTCTTTAATGCCACTTCTTCCCTTGTTCTACTCTTTTTTGTGTTTTCCTGTAACGCCCCGGATCCCCGTCATAGGACATCCGTGACACAACCAGAATCTTTGCCTTCAAATGCATCTCAACACAGTAAATAGTACGGAAATTTAAAACACTTTTATTGCCATCAGAGTTAATACATTAATACTTACGAATATCAATTTATCATATCGAACTGTAACGCCCCCATTTTGACTCCAAACCCAATTCTTTCAATTTCTATATCACTTTAATCATAAACTAAGATAGTTATATTTCAAAGAAAAATCGGGCAGAGTCTCCCCTGAAATTCTGCCCCGAAACACAAAAAGCTTACGGAATTCTGCTCTAAATTCCGTAGCTCACATCACAGGCAATTATATCATGGGCTCCCCAGGCCAAAATGAGCAGAATCACACAGGCAATATATATATATGCTCTGGGGGCCAAACTCATAATAGAATATTAAATATCAATTAAAAACCATAAATTCCTTTGAAAACATAGTAAGGTTTTTAGAAAATAATTCATAAAACATACCACAGGGCCCGGTACTCCACAACGAGATGGGTACGGGTCAACAACATAGCATACCACCCCACACTATACTCATCATCATTATCCACATACTTATACATCACAATTATAGTTTAAAGCATAAAATTCACTATTCACCCTATTAAACCTTTAAGCAACAAATAGTAAAATGAAGCTCCATCCACAGAACCATGAATCAACACCTCACCTCTGCACCGCTGAGGACCTATAACAGTAGGGGCTTAGGTAGTCCAGAGACTCCCTAACCCCCTAAACACTAAGGGGTTAGCCATTTCTGGTGTGAGTATAATTTATTAATAAGCAACTAAATTAAACATTATAAGTAAACAGAACGAACTTACGAATACCAAGATAAACCTGAACATGTAAATATCATAAATGGAATTTCACATCAAATACTCACTGCATCACTTCCTGTATGCATATCCATACCTGCTCACAGCATACTTATCATAAGTTTGGAAACCATTCCAATTTGTCGCTTATGGCCCATCACTTTACGCCTTAAGCAACCATTCCTATAGCTTTATTTTTTTTCATAAAGCTTTACATTCACAAATACTCTACTATCACATAACTGCACCATATTTACCATTCATTGCAATTACAGACTCACGACTTATCTTCTTTCCCAATCTCATATCACATAACACCGCATTCATTCATTTCTTACAACATATATCATCACGTCTCGCAATACATCACTTCCACACTCATACTTCATCTTAAATGGAAAATAAACGTGTATCCTAATTTCCTAGTATTTGTGCATGCCATGACCTGAGTCTAATGCAACAATACAGAATATAGAACAGATGCACTTAATCTAATGTCAGCAAGATTCTGGATGCACATGCATCCCATACTACATGTGACCCAGGTCAAGCCAACATACTTAGTCTAATGCAAGTGAGACTTTGGAAATGTATGCATCTCATACTACATACTTTTCAAATCAAGCCATTGTCTCTAAGTTTAGGGATTCGAACCCTCTCTATGCAATGCATTCTAATTTGGTCTACTTCCTGTTCCTGATAGTATGACATGGTTGGGTTCAAAGCCGTGACGAACTTAAAGATATACCGCAGCATACCTATAGCATCGTATTTCACCGAACCGCAGTCCGTACGACCCGTTCGTGTCCACAAGCATATACCTGGATCCCATTTAACAGCTGTGACGAACTTAAAGATATACCGCAGTATACCTATAGCATCGTATTTCACCGGACCGCAGCCCGTACGACCCGTTCGTGTCCACTAGCATATACCTGGATCCCATTCAACAGCCGTGACGAACTTAAAGATATACCGCAGTATACCTATAGCATCGTATTTCACCGGACCGCAGCCCGTACGACCCGTTCGTGTCCACTAGCATATACCTGGAACAGCCGTGACGAACTTAAAGATATATCGCAGTATATCTATAGCATCGTATTTCACCGGACCGCAGTCCGTACGACCCGTTCGTGTCTACTAGTATATACCTGGATCCCATTCAACAGCCATGACGAACTTAAAGATATACCGCAGTATACCTATAGCATCGTATTTCACCGGACCGCAGTCCGTACGACCCGTTCGTGTCCACTAGCATATACCTGGATCCCATTCAACAGCCGTGACGAACTTAAAGATATACCGCAGTATACCTATAGCATCGTATTTCACCGGACCGCAGTCCGTACGACCCGTTCGTGTCCACTAGCATATACCTGGATTCCATTCCATCCTTACCACGGTACCTCAAGAATCAACAGTGCAAGATAAACATCGCAACACGTATCCCTATTGACAGGAAGAGACAATCCCATAGTATCACCACCTAGTGCTAACTCTCAGAACGAGTTGGATTATAGGGATCACCCCTAACACCAATTCGATCTTCAAGCGAAAATAATAAGGAAAACCTAATCAATGCAGTTTACTGAATATATGCTGTTATTCAATTCACATTCGATGTCGATCAACAAAGTCGAGCCTGACTGGTCTGTCAAGGTAACAACCGTCCCGGAATCACACCCACTGATTCCCAATACCTTCACAGGTCCGCGACCTAATAATCCTGGCCCGTGACCCTCAGCAAGTGGTCCAACGGCGCCCCAAGGATACAACAAAAATCACATGAAGGTAAGCACACACATGGCCATCAATTTCTGACCCTTGACAGACTCAGGCATCGAGACACCAAATACAAACCGACCAGAGCCATATCCCAACTCACTCATGTCCACCATGAGTATTAAGCACCGGAACTTATCCAAGTTCCAAATGAAAATACTAAAATATCATTAAAACCCGATAGCTCGTGATCACCACACTGCGGCATGCAGAGGGTTCCTCATTAATTCTCCGATAAGATAGTTCAAGAAAAAGCAGTAGCTGTGACCCAAGCTACGCTCATCGGAGTGCAACACAATCAGACTTCTAGAAGGGTAGGGGATCCATAGCAATCCCCCAGTGGGCGACTCTTTCAAATATTTAAGAGCTCAAGTCCTCAAGCTAACTTAATCTTGAAGTCAATCTCAACAACAGGGTGCCAAACTTACAACAACCACAACTTCCAACATAGCACACAAATTCAGCCACTCCTTCAGCAGAGCGTTTACTACCCTTGACCAAACGAACTCTAGAATTTCTAAAACTTAAGAATCATCAATAAACCCATACCAAAAGCTACTCTCAAGGTTCATAGCAAGATCATACCTATACAATGGTTATGACCTTTTGGACTTCAGTCCAAAAGCAACCGGCTTCAGCTCTGCCCTTTCAGACCAGCTGAACTCTGCAAGTTCGGAGGTATCAACCGACCTCGATAATTTATGAAATTAAACTATAGTTGTGGACACATACAAGAGTGTCCACACAAATCCTCAACTCAAAACATCCATGCTACACTAAGGTATAAAAACAAAAATACACAGCAATTCATAATTTAAAATTTTCACAACGCACCATGTGCGTAAAATAAAGGATATCATACTCACAAATTGTCCCGCAAAGACTCGAAGCGCCACCACGCATCCAAAGCCGCTAGTATATCCTATCATCAAAGTTCAAAGCAATCAAGGCTCAAGCATCCAAAACAGTTACGGGAAAATAATAATATTAACTCCAATATCACATAGGCATTCTATTGAATGCCTAGGATGCACACGCGCTTTGCACGTAATCACTCAAATTCCGAAGAGATTCTTATTTTCACACAATTACTAAAGCACTCCAAATTATTCTAATATTCCTATTACAATTTATACTACCATACGAGAATTAATTCATATCCATATAATTCTCTTTTACAAACCCAAAACCCTATTTTACTAACAACTTGAAATCTCTCTAAAATCAGCTAATTTCTTACATCTACAATTTCTAATATCTCTAAATCTCTCTACCTTAACATTCCAACTCAATAAAAATTAACCCAACTAAATTTTATACAATACAATAGTTAGGGTTTTACCTTCCCGAATCCATTCGAAAATCCGACGCTACCACGATGTAGAGAATCCCTCATTTAGTCTACTCCTCAATTTAATTTGGATTTGACGAAGAAATGAGATGGATTTGAGGTGGGGGAAAGTATCGATCGATGGGTTCTTTTGGGCATCGGGATGGAGATCGGAAGGGAAAGAAGAAGGAGAAGAAGAAGGGAATGGGGGTGGGTTTCTTCACCTCCGGCTGGCGCGAACGGAGAAGGAGGAAGGGAGGAGAGGACCGTGCGGGGGGGGGGGGGGGGGGTTTCCATCGGGTTTGGGAAAAGAAATGAACGGGAAGAAGGAAGGAGATGGAGAAGAAGGAGAGAGGTGGGAGGGGGTTTTTGTAAATAGTAATAATAAATAAATAGATAAATCAATAATGTAAAGGGATATTTCGTATAAGCCCCCAGTCTTAACACATTTCAATAAAACCCAACTCTCACTCTTTAAAATACTAACAATCAAAAATACATAAAATTGTCTCATAATAACCCTCCAAAAAGCATAAAATAAGATAGACAGTATATCTGATATTTATCAATAACAATTAATTATTATTAGAAAATACATAATTGTGTGCAATTCTCAATTGCGCACGGATTACGATGCAAAATAGCCATATGCTATTTTTGCGGGGTATTACATTTCCATTCTTCTTCAACCTTTTTTGCAAGGCTCTGGATTTGTTGATTCCTTTGTTTAACAAATTACTTGGTTTCCTGATTTCATATTATGATGGGTTTATAGTAGCAAAGCTCTGGATTCGTTCCCTTCCTCTTGGTTTCTTGATTACTTACAACTGAATTTGGATTGGCCTGATAAGTCTTTGGATTTGGATCACGAACATGGTGGTGGAAGTTGGAATTAATTTTTGCAGTTTTCCGGGCCAGATTCCATCAGGCTCTGGCCACCGGCGGCACCGGAAAATGAGTGGACTGCGATCCTCTCGTCGAATACTATTCCATGGTGTACTCATTTGCCAAAAACGAATTTCGTATGAATGAGAAATGTTGGTCCAAAGTTGGGTACTTGAAATGTACTAACTTGGAAACTTGGAGAAAATGGATAGTCCCATATCGGAAATTGGGAAAGATTTTTTCTAGTATATGTACTAGAAAATTGGACTAAAGGACGTGGCCGGGGATTACCACTAATGTGTAGTAGAGAGAGGACTTAGCCAAAATAACAAACACGCGTGCGCGCCTGGCCCGGCCTCGGCTTCAGCTTGGCTCTGGCTTAAAATTTTTTTTGCCCCAGTCAAATTTTTTTTCCCCAGTGCACTAGTGAGGCTTTTCACATTCGGTAACTGATACCATTACTCTGTAACAGCAGAGTAATGGCTCACCAGTTATGAATCTGAACCACCACTCTGCTGTTGCAGAGTAGTGGACCATTACTCTACTGTTACAGAGTAATGGGCCTCTGAAGAGTCTCTACTGAATCCTGTCTGCTAGTTAGATAGTTTTTGATAATCCGAATTTTATACTTCTTCTTCTTCTCCTTTGTGTCAAAAACTGAGAGTACATCACAGCATTGTTCGCTGAGATCTCTAGAGTTTGGGTGCTGCTCTTCAGAGAAGGTATACAGTTGTATCCTGGAAAGCAATTCGCCAGCCACCGTCACACTACGGGGCAAATTTTGCTTTAATCTCGACTCTGTATAAAGCTTTTGGTTTGTTACATTTTATTCCTGTAATTTCTGTTCTTCACAATTATTGTTAGTAAGTTTCTGATTTATAAAATTCGAGTTCTAACAATCTTAAAGCAAAATTTTTTCCTCACTGATTTTAACTGTTTTTGTGAAGATTGTTTACAGGTACTGTTATCAATTCGAAAAAAACGACAACTAACAGTTCTATTTTAACTATTTCAGAGAAGAATTAATATAGAGAACACACAGAATGATATTGCTAGTGGGCTTATCAGTACTGAAACACCGGTGACCCAAAATGTGACTGCATAATCGGTTGTGGCACATTCGGTCGTTCTGCCCACACACATAACCGTGGAAGAAAAACCTGAGAAGTTCAATGGAACTGGATTCAAGAAGTGGTAAGGGAAGATGCAGTTTTACCTAACCACCTTGAAGCTGGACAGGTTTCTAACTAAATCTGTCCCGATGCTGGCACCGATGGATGCACACTCCGTTGTTGCGGTTGATACGTGGACTCAGGGCAACTACCTCTGCAAGAACTACATCCTGAATGGCTTGGTAGACCCCCTGTACAACGTTTACTGTGTCTTCAAGACGTCCAAACTCCTGTGGGGGTCTTTGGAAAAGAAGTACAGAATAGAAGATGCCGGGTCCAAGAAGTTTGTAGTTGGCAAATTTCTGGACTACAAGATGATTGACTCCAAAACTGTTGGGGGTCTTTGCAATTTTTCGGGCCGGATTTTGGCAGGCTCTGGCCACCGGCGGCGCCGAAAAATGAGTGGATTGCGATCCTCTCGTTGAGTACTATTCCGTGGTGTACTCATTTGCCAAAAACGAATTCCGTATGAATGAGAAATGTTGGTCCAAAGTTGGGTACTTGAAATGTACTAACTTGGAAACTTTGAGAAAATGGATAGTCCCATATCGGAAATTGGGAAAGATTTTTTCTAGTATATATACTAGAAAATTGGACTAAAGGGTGTGGCCCGGGGATTACCACTAACGTGTAGTGGAGAGAGGACTTAGCCAAAATGACAAACACACGTGCACCCGGCCCGACTCCGGCTCCGGCTCTGGCCTCGACCTCGGCTTCGGCTTGGTCTGGTCTAGTCTGGCCCCAGTCAAAAAAAAATTCTCCAGTGCACTGGTGAGGCTTTTCACATTTGGTAACTAATACCATTACTCTGTAACAGCAGAGTAATGGCTCACCAGTTATGAATCTGAACCACCACTCTGCTGTTGTAGAGTAATGGACCATTACTCTGCTGTTACAGAGTAATGGGTCTCTGAAGAGTCTCCATTTCTCCTATAAGACTACTGAATCCTGTCTGCCAGTTAGATAGTTTTTGATAATCCGAGTTTTATACTTCTTCTTCTTCTCCTCTGTGTTAAAAACTGAGAGTACATCACAGCACTATTCGCTGAGATCTCTGGAGTTTGGGTGCTTCTCTTCAGAGAAGGTATACAGTTGTATCCTGGGAGGCAATTCGCCAGCCACCGTCACACTACGCGGCGAATTTTGCTTTAAGGAAATAGATTTTAATCTCGACTCTGTATAAAGCTTTTGGTTTGTTACATTTTATTCCTGTAATTTTTGTTCTTCACAATTATTGTTAGTAAGTTTCAGATTTATAAAATTCGAGTTCTAACAGTGGAGACGAAGGAGGAGAAGTAGGAGTGGATTTTCTTTATCGATGCTGCCACTGTCTTCAGGTAGTTTAGATTAAGAGGAAGAGGTGGTTCATTTGATATGGGGGGATGGAGATGGAGATGGAGATGAAGAAGGTGGCGGAGGGGTTGGGGCTGGAGTTGGGGGAGGAGGCGAAGGTGGTGGTGGTGATGGTGGTGAGGTGCCACAAACAACAAAAATGCTATTATCGGAAGAAGGTGGTGTTGTTGATGGTTGTGATGGTGGTGGTGGTGTTTGTTGTTGTGGAAGCGGTGGAGATGAATTCCAAGAATTTGGTGGTGATGGAGAAGGAGATATATCTTGAAACCGCCAATAAAATTCATTAAATTTCTTATTAACTGAAGAAATTTGAAAACAAAACCCACCAAGATTTCAAGGAGAAGAAGGTAAGCAAATTGAAGTAATTTCACACACTTCTTAACGGGTTTAAACCCGTTAAGAAGGATATTTGGGGGATATTCCACTGACTAAGCGTAAATATTAATGAAATATATTTTTTTTGTCCATTTTAAAAAACTTTGGGTGTGCTTTTTTGGGTATTATAAAAAATTTGGGTACTATTTGAAAATTAAGATAAAATGTGGATGTCGTTTCATTCTTAACCTAAGAAGTAAAATAACATTCGATTAAATAGGATACACTGTTCATTTTAAAATAGATGCTAAGTAATAAAAATTGAGATAATTGTCCAACAAAGATACAAATCCCATAAATCCCCTATAGTATCACTTTTTTTTGTTAATCAGGTTAAGTGGTTGTTAATTAATAGTCACTTGATGCACTTTTATTTTTCTCCAGATTTGACCAAACTACCCTTATGTTAGAATTTAACTGAAGGAGGAAAGTAATTTAAGAAGTTCGGAGAGGAGGAGGTCACAACAGTGATGGCGGATGAGGAGGATGGGGCTGGAGGAAGCTCGGGTTTGGCAGAGTTCGATGCCTCCTTCATTAGTGTGCCTAATACAGTTATTTTAAAACAAATTGGATAGCGATGAAAATATTTTATTTTATTTTTCCGTTGAGGGGAACAAGGTAAAAGGCAGTGGTGATGTTGATGATTTTTTTTTGATAAAAAGATGACCCAGTCATCGCTTCATTAATGCGAAATTAAAGAAACATAGTTTTACTATTTACAAAAGATCCAAACTCCGTCTTTAACATCCAAAATACATCCAAAACAGTACTAGTAATGCAGAAAGAAAGAAACAAAGTGTTTTAAACAACGCCCCAATCTATGGCACTCCTACACATATGAGTTCCCACTCGTAGTCGACCTGGAGTAGAAGTGGACACCCACCTTTTGCTTGCCCGCCGCTAGCGACTCCTATTCCTCCTCTTCCATCTGCAGCCGTTTCATTGTTCCCCTATGGCCTGTCCAGTCATGAGATAAAGATACAATTTTATACATGAGAGCTGAAAACGAACATTTGATATTGCGAAAGCATAAATCATTTCGGCTTAACCACAGACACCACATAGTGGCCGATGCCACAATACCCCAAGCCTCTCTATCCTCTTTTCTAACTAGCTTTACCCACCAACGACCCCAGACCTCTGATCTAACCTTAGGACTTTCTAGGAGCCCAAAACCTAGGCTAACCACCTCCCATGCTAGTTTGGCGTTAATACAAGAGAATAAGATATGGTTTGTGTCTTCATCATTAATCGCACATGCCTCGCTTCTAACATCAATTTGCAAATTCCTTTTCTGAAGGTTGATCTTCGATAAGATAGCATCGTTCATTACTATCCAAGCAAATACTTTAACCCTTAATGGGATGAATAGTTTCCATATAATATTTGCATCCTTACAACGCAATCCTCCGTCGTTGATCCTTCTGTACATCGAGGATACTGAGAACTCCCCAGATGACTCGAGCATCCATTCTCTGCCATCTTCTACCTCGTTGCTGTACCTCCCCTCCTCCCTAATAAACATATTAAGTTTAGTCAGTTTTGATGCTGCCCTCTGTGTTAATTCCCCCGTAACTTCCAGTTTGAGACTCTGATTATGCCACACATCCGACACCACAGTGTCGGTGTTAATCGTAGCCTCTGCAGCTTCTGGAAATAAGCTCCTCAAACTCCTGTCCTCGCACCACTTGTCCCGCCAGAATCTTGTGCCTTTCCCGTTCCCTATACTGCATCTTGTGTGGGAATGATACATTACCCCCACCTTCGCTACTCCCTTCCATAGAAACGAGGACTTCCCGAATACGCTTTTCCCTCCGAAGCGATATGGTTTCCTACTTCTATATCTGTCAAACAATTTACACCACCAGTTGTTGCGTCGCCTCTTCATCTTCCACCACCATTTGCTAAGCACAGCTTTGTTCATATCCCTTAAATTATGAATCCCTAGCTCTCCATATTCTCTCCTTTTACAAACTCTACCCCATTTCACGAGAGGTAGTCCTTTGTTCGCTTTGTCCGTTCCTCTCCATAGAAATCTTCTTCTGCTTTTGTCTATCTTTTGAATTACCCACTAAGGGAGCTCATACACCGACATCAGATAAGTCGGAAGACTACTAAGCACCGAATTTAGTAGTATGATCCTGCCCCCTAGAGTGAGGAAACGTCCCTTCCATCCGGCTAGTTTTTTTTTCAATTTTTTCAATCAACGGTTGCCAGTCCTCTCTTTGGAGTGCCCCCGGTCTGATTGGAATCGCTAGAGAAACCAAGGGAAATTCACCGATTTCGCATCCAAAATAATTCTTGATGGTATCAATTGGAATAGATAGTTGGTCGCTAATTGGGAGAACACAAGTCTTAGTTAAGTTCACTTTCATCCCCGACCATGCGCCAAAGCACTGCATAGCCAATCCTATAGCCTTCAACTCTTCTTCTTTTGCCACTCCAAACAACAGCATATCGTCTGCATATTGGAGGATGAAGATTGTCTGTGGAATACCCCTTGCTTGGATTCCCTGAATAAGCCCTTGTATCCTACCTCTACTGATCATTTCAGCAAGTCCATTTGCTACTATAGCGAATAGTAAAGAAGGCAACGGGTCTCCCTGCCTGAGGCCTCTTCTACATTTTATTTCTTTCCCAAGTTGTCTATTGACCTGAATAAAAGACTTTCCCCCTTGAACACATTTCCTAATCCACATTCTCCATTTAATGCCCAACCCTTTCAGTTGAAGCGCTTCATCAACGCAGTCCCACTCAAGCGAATCATAAGTCTTTTCGAAGTCTATTTTCAGTAGAAATCCGTCTGCCTTATCCTTGTACCCTCTACATACAGTTTCATGAGTAGAAGCCACACTATCCATAATATCTCTACCCTTGATAAATTCGCTCTGAGAATCACCCACTACCCCATCCATCTGTGGAGATAACCTTTGCGCTAAAACTTTGGTAATGATCTTGAAGGATCCGTTCAGCAGACTAATTGGCCTGAAGTCCTGTACCCCCGATACCTCTTTCTTTTTTGGGATTAGGACTACATTAGAGTAGTTAATCCTGTCCAGGTCTGCAACCCCATCGTGAAGTTCATTGAAGATGTTCATCAAATCCTCCGTGATGACATCCCAGTAAAGCTTGTAGAAGAATATGGGCAACCCATCCGGCCCTGAAGCTTTGTCCTGTCCCAGAGCCTTCACAGCTTGTAGAACTTCATCTTCTAAGAACCTCCCCTCTATGCCTTCACTCCCCTCTATTCTTGAAGAGCTCCATATGTCCGGAAGAAGCTTACTTCTGATAGCCTTGCTTTTCCCAAAAAGTTCCTTGAATCTTTTGTCAAATTCTTGCCTAATTAATCTTTCATTCTCTGTCCAGGAGCCATCGTCAGAAGCCTGCTAATGTGGTTCTGTCTCCTCCTTCCATTGGCCACCTTATGGAAGAATTTGGTATTAGTGCCCCCCTCTTTAAGCCATTGCACCCTAGCGCGCTGCTTCCAATATTGTTCCTCCATATCGCCCATATGCTGAATCTCGCTTCTATTTTTGCACAGGTCGTCGATCTCAGCTTCCAGGAGATCCCTCTTTTCTTGTCTTGCTTCCAGCTCTGCTACATTATTGCCCAAATCCTACAATCTATCTCTGATGTTGCCAAATTCCCTCCTTGCCCATGTTTTGATTTCCTTTCGTAATCTCCTCGTCTTTTCAATCCAAATCCCTACTGCGGTTACCTCCATAGTGATGGCCTTCCAAGATTCTTCTATGATCTAGCGAATATTTGTTGACAACGTCCAAGCTTTCTCGAATCTGAATGGGAACCTCTTTTTGATGTAATCCTCTCCACACTCCAGTACCAGTGGCAAATGGTCTGAAGTGTATCTCGTAGTCATCTTCACTTTAGCCAAAGGATAGACATCTTCCCAATCTATTGAAACTAATATCCTGTCTAGGTTGGCTAATATCGTGACACGCTCATATTAGACCAAGTGAACTGTCTATCTATCTACTCCATCTCCATAAGCTCTAGCTCGTTTATGATAGAGTTGAAATTATCCTGATCGATGCGGCTTGGCCCCCTCCCTCCGTGTTTGTACTAAAATCTGGTGATGTTGAAGTCTCCCCCCATTACCCATGGGTCTGACCAGGCTTTCTTAATATCTCTAAGTTCTTCCCAGAATTGTCCTCTCTGCCTAAAGTCGTATGGTCCTTACACCGTAGTAACCAAATGAATTCAATCATCTCTATGCCTTCTGATTCTAATAGTAACTGAGAATTCACCTATCTTGTGCTCCAACAATTCGAAAATTGTTAAATCGACCTTTAACGCTATACCCCCTGATAATCCAACTGCCGACTTAAACCTCCAATCGAAATCGCTCGCCCAAGAAGGCAGTCGAAATTCGTCTGAGGTTGGGTTCTCGATCCTAGTCTCTTGAAGGCCGCATATATAAGGTTTAATTCTACTTTCGGTGTCACTAATAAGTCTTTTTTTACCTTTTTGATGCATACCCCTAACATTCCAAAAGTTGTACGACATAAAAAAAAGAGAATAACCCGATCAACTACTCTCTATAGGAGAAATCTATCTCCTAATGGTTTACCCATTTGATGTCCTCTCTAATCCTATTGGCATGTTGGACTTGCTCTGCCTTATTGTTGCCCATGTCTAGACCGTACAGGCTAGCAAAATGAATAAGCGAGTCATCATTTAATAAGTTTAAAACTGAGTAAATCTGAACAGGATTACCTCCACATGCAGACGCAGGTTCCTTTCCTTTTGCCGCCACCCTAATGAGATCTTCCTCGCTTGGCCCCTGCGTGCCCCACATGTCCAATTGTCTCTTGCTTTTCTTGGGAACTCTAACTTTTTTGCCCGTGCTTCCCAGTTCCTCAATTCCACCTTCTTTTTCTCCCGCCCCGATCTCAGTTTCTGATATAAAATTGTCCTATCTAATTCCATCTAATGCACCGATCATCTCATCCTCTCCCTGAATTTCAATAATAGGTGAAGTTAGCTTAAGTATGGTAGCATTGACTGCTTGATTTTCTCCTTCTTCATATACTTGCTCTTGTATAATCCCTAGTCCAGAGATTAATTCCCCATACTTCGGTCCTGGCCCATCACAGATCAGATCTGAGGGCCCAAACCCTTGGGCCTCTCCCTTGTGTGCGTCTTTAAAGGGTCTGGTTGTAGCGTAGGGACCTGAATACGTTTGATTAGATCCAACTGTTTAGGGACACCATTGATCATCTCTCTCTGTGGACGGCTATGATTAAACATATCCTTATCCGACAGCCTGAGTTCGTCTTCAACCTCCAGCTCTTCCCTCTCAATCTGATCGTCTCCTTCCCCTCTCATCGGATCACCTCGAAAAGACACAGATTTTCTAACTTCTATAATAACCTTCACTTCGAATCTCTCCTCTTCAAAGTCGATGCTGATCGTGGAAGGGATATCCTGTTTGCTGGCCACCCCTACTCGAATATGAGCAAACTCGATGTTGGAGTGAACCATTGTACCTCTATCTATGTCAATCACCCTCCCGAAGCTCCTAACCACATCTTGAAACCCTGTTCGAACCCAGCAATGGTAAGGAAAATTATATAGTCGAAGCCAAATAGAGAAGAGCGACTCGGCTTCAGATCCCCTGCCTCTCGCGACCACCATTTGAAAGTGACGTAAAACTCCATGCCGTCGCTGCCCCTCCCCTCTATACTCTTCATCAGAATAAGCTCCCCTACTCGATCGTCGTTGTGGTAGTGAACAAGAAAGTTGTTGTTAGCTGTCGATGTCGCTCCCATTTCCAATTTGGGGAAGTTGTCGTGGTGACCTGCAGGAGCTCCTTAATGTCTAGACAACTCGGATAGCCCGTATACGCTCTAACCAATACGCAATTCTTATAACACCTCTCAAACTCAGACATGATTGGAGTCGGAGTGATCTTCGCCAACGCCATCTTCCTCATCCCCGCCATGCTCTCCTCTATTTTGCTGCTAAAAGACCTCGCCAGAGATAGCTCCTCCTTGTTGGAGCGTTGGCTGTAACTCCTATTGTGTGGACACGCCCTGGAAATATGGCCAGATTGTTTGCAGCTGAAGCAGAACCAATCGTTCTTGCACTGATTTATGGAATGCCCTCATTGAGCACATTTGTGACAAAGTTATTTACCGCCGAACCCATTACCTCCAGGCGACCCATTGCTTCGCTTGCTATCTTCGCCTTTTTCTCTATTCCTACGCTTCCCGACCTTGACGAGAACCCACTCTCCTTCGTCATCTTCTAATGGCAGTTACCTCCGGAGAAGGATCTGGCCTACGGGATCTATGCCCCTCGTTTCTTCGGAAGTCTCCCCTGGTAACCTCCACGTATGATCTCCCCTTCGGGTCATAGCGATCTTCTCTTATTTTAGGGAAGCTCTAGCTGTATCCCTCGAGCGACCTCTGTGATCGAATCGAGATTCTCTATCTCTTGGCGGTGAACTTCCCCTTCCCTTCCCTGATCCACTGTGCTGGATGCGACGCTTGCTCGAGCCCTCTTCCCTCTCAGACTCCCTTCCTCTCTTTGGCCACCGCAGTGGTAAGTTTGGGTCATCTATCAGTGTGTGAGGAGTTAAGGAAGTGGAGGGGGGAAGAAGCTCTTAGTGAATGTCTGTGAGAAGCTTTCCCAGAGCCTTTCATTTCTTTTCCAGTATTTTTGAATAATGCTTTATGTTTACAATTTGTTGTTATGCCTTAGAGTTTCTATTACCGATGTTGATGATTTATAGGAGAAATGTTTGTCTTTTGAGAAGAGATGACAGGTGGAGCGAGAAGGGAGAGAGATAATGATCAAGAAGGGTATTATATATATATATATATATATATATATATATATATATATATATATATATATTGTTTGGGCTGGAGTCTATCAACTCTATCCGACTTATCAAAAAAAATGATCAAGAAGGGTTGATATGGAATGAATAATAAAATGTAATTTGGAAAGTACAAACCTATTAAAAAAACTGAAAAACGACACACTTTAAAAAAAATAATGGTTACCGGTTGTGTAGATTCAACAAGTTTCTATTTGATCAAATTTTTATCCAATTGTTCAGATCAAACTCGCACACCTATTAAAAAGAAAAGGTATAAGGGGTCTAGGGTGTCACCATAGCTAATTTAGCTAGGGAGACATCTCAGTACCCATATTTGACTATTTAAAATTAAAATTAAAACTGTTATATGTATGTGATCTATATCACAAAAACTATTTGCGTAGACCAATATTTCCTCAATCTCTTCCTTAACTTCCTGAGAAACGTCAGCCTGAATCTCTACTATAGCAAATAGTGACTTTCCTAACAAACGATGGGCTTTACGTTGATCACTAAGACGGGGTTTCGGATATAAGGCTATTTTGTGACTACCCCGACAGAACATATAAGCATTATCTTTACCAAAATACTTTACCCCTAAAATATGGCATGCATCCATCTCTACCACATCGCATAAAGTATCAGATTTATAATGCTTGTAAAAAAATTAGTTTCCTCACAAACTTGTGAAACTTGAATTGCAGGTCCTTTCTTGATCCAGCCGATGCGATAAGGAGCTGGATGTGGTTCTGTCTCCAACTTCAATTGTTCAACAAGAGCACTAGATACAATATTCTCGCTATAGCCATTAATATAATAATATTGCATAGATGTCCAATGATCGTGCAATTCGAATAAAATGTTTCATCTATGAGAATCTTCTTGCTTTTGAGAAAACAACATGTGTAGCACTATACCACTGAATCTTTCTTCTGAAGCTTCTACCTCCAATTCTGCATTCGCAATTTCATGGACTGGTCTATCTACTCCATTGACCGTATTAGCATACCTCTTGGGACACCAATTAGACCAATGACCTACTTCTCCACATATGTTACATTAATCTGGTGTCGGGCAGGCATATGGGTTTGGAATTTTAGAGGTTGGTGAGGTGAGGGATCTGTTATTGATTTGCTTGTCATTTTGTTTGTCTCCTTCAATGGGTTATGAGATGGTTGATTACTTTGCTTCGTTGAACTTGATACCTATTGATCTTCCTTGCCCTGATATCCCTGGTTACATCGGAAAGAACTACACTGCCAATTCAATACCTTCTCAAGGTGCAAAGCTTTATTTTTTGCTTTATGGATGCTCCAAACAGTCTTTTGTACTATGCGATCTTGAATCACATACTTCAACCTATTGGTATAACGTGATACTAGTTGCTCATATGTTTCTGAGATATTATAGCGAGATTGCAATCTAAGGAACCCATTGATGTATTCGGTGATGGAACAATTACCTTGAATGCAATTATGAAACTTTGATACATCATCTGCCTGTGATCCTGAGGGAGAAAACACTTATGCGAAAAGATCCTTCATATGTCTCCAAGAACGAACTGGTGGCTCTTCGCGATATCGCATTCAGCCCTGTAAGTTAGACCACCATGCTGATGTGCCTCCTTTTAACTTGTAAGCAACTAACTTCACCTTCTTTTCCTCTGCGACACTCATCAATTCAAATAAATGCTTCACTTCATAATCCCAATCAAAGTAACCTTCAACATCGACACTACCATGGAAAGTCGGAATATCTACCTTAATGAGGTATTCTTTGGTGCAGTAGGGTTGATTGTTAGGATTGTGGTCTCAAATACACGTCTCAAATACACGTAAGCACTGAGTACTTGAAGTTGGAGAAGAGAGGAGAAGACGAAGACAACAACAGAAGACAGCAGCAAGTAGATTATTGAAGCTGGATGGGTTGTGTTCGACCGACCGGGAGCGCTGTCGACTGGTCCTGGCTGAAATGAGTTCTTTGAGTGTACAGGGTTCAACAGAGAAGGGGACGATCGACCATGCAATCGACCGGTTATGCCTCGAGTGTAGACTTGACATGTTGCGGTCGACCAACCCAAAGTGCGGTCGATCGATATCGGTATTGTGTGTTATTTGGGCTTTCAGGTTTTGGTCCAATAAGTTGTATTGTGATTATCTTTTATAGTTTGTTTGGAGGCTACATATATAGCAGTAGATGTGAACTCTAGAGTTATCAAGTGTTGATCGAGGTGAGTAGTTCTCATTATTCAACTTTAAGAGGGGATTGTGTCAAGTGCTTCAAAGGTAAGGGAGAGAGATTGAGAGTTGTAATATATTTGTAATCTTTGTATTTTTTGGGGAATAAAAAGTATTGGTTATCTCTGCATATTGATTGTGTTCTTGTGAGACCTTGCATATATCGTGGTGTCTTGTTCTTGGTTCATTTAATACTTGGGAAGTTTCTATTGCTTATGGTGTTTGAGTTCCGCTATTATCTCTACGAGTTGTTGGTAGATTCTGCAACAAGTGGTATCAGAGCGCTAGGTTCGGGATGGCCAATAGCAAGTCAAAGATCGAGAGGTTCAATGGGAATGACTTTGCGATGTGGAAGATTCAGATGATAGCGTATCTTCATTAGAAAGATCTAGATGGTCCATTGTTTGATGAGAAGCTGAAAGGTGGAGACAAACATGTGAAGGTCCTTGCAAAGTGAAATTGTTTGATTCAGAAGGCACTAGGACAGATTCAGTTGGAACTGAGTAGAAAGGCGTTATATCATATCTAGAAGGCAAAGACCATAAATGAGGCTATGCAGGTTCTCACAAATATGTATAAGAAACTGTCAAAATCTAATCAAATTCTTCATCAGAAGAAATTGGTTGACATGAAGTTGAGGGAAGAGGGTTCAGTAGTAGAACATGTGAACAATTACTGTATGGTTTACAACCAGATGGAAGCTGCAGGTTTGAAGTTTTCAGTTTGAAGTTTTCAGAGAGGGGACAGTTATTGTTACTTCTATCTACTTTTTCCTATAGTTATGGTACGGTGGGACAGACTATTACTTGCACTATGACAGATTTGACGATTCTACGGGATGTGGTGATTAGCATTCAGAATGAAACGGTGAGAAGGGAGAGAAACAGGGGATTTCTATCATCATCTTCTAGAGATTCTGCAATGATAGTTGAGAAGAGATGTGAGATATATAAGAGCAATCGAAGAAGAAAGGATCAGAGTAGTTCATCTGAGAGTGTCACGCCCCGCTTCCCAAAATACGGGAATACGAGTCCATGACTGAGGCCCAGCGAATAATACGAATACACCATTCATAAGCTGTACAGTTAACTCAACAACAAGATAACAACAAAACCACGCAGGTATGTAAAATCACAATAGGATAACAAAAGCACATGACATAGTCCATAACAGAACCAACAGCTGGAAAATACAAAGTAGTTACAGGTCAAACACACCCGGAATACAATAAAGAATAGCATGAAAAAAAAGACATGAACTAAAGATAACATGATAATTGCAAGACTAAAACACTTTATCAGCAACACCTTCGGGTAATTCTCCATCCGGGTCTGCAAGTATACTATTACAAAAAGAAGAAACAAGAAGATATCTGTTAATGCAAGGCACGGGCTGCAAGTGGTACAAGCTAACGAGACAAGTACAAAAACGAAACAAAAGCAGAAAAAAGATCATGGAGTCAAGAATCATGTAATAGGAGAAATACAACATGTAAACATGATCATGAACAAGACATCATGAAACAATTGGCATGTAAACAAGTAATCAAGTAAACAAGTCAACATGAACATATAACATGTAATTGGATTATGCAAGTGAATGTGTTAATCTTATGTCTTTTATTAATTCTATCTAGGTAGCACTTCATGCATCCATCTTTTTACTACATGGTTGCTACATACAATCGGTTACGTTTAGGTCTAGTGGTAGATTCTATAGGTCACGTACTCGAAAAAAACATGTCAATTGTATCTGTTCGAGATACGTGCAAACTTGTAACGTGAAACATGTAGAGTGTAAACTTATAGTGTGAAACATGTAAACTTGTAATTCGCAAACTTGCAACTTGTAAACTTGTAAACTTGCAACTTGCATCGGAAAACCACGAGCTCCCGTCCGAGTACGCTCTTCTATATTGCCCACTACTAGATCTTTACCCTTATACCTCGGCTTGTTACTTTTATTAATTTTAATCAACAATAACACGATATCATACTTAACTACTATCACGGGTAAAACAATCATGCACCTAATCATGTATAATCCTAAGAGTACATATGTGTGTATCAATTGTGTTCATGTAATGCATGTGGCAACAAAGTATTCGCGATCATATGCGAATACGGGATCGACGGATTATGTATTGCAACAGATTTTAATTCGACCGAAGAATACGAATTAGAGTCAAAGAATATACTTGCGGTATTTTTCAAAGAAAGCTTGTACGAGAACAAACGAATTGTACAAGAGGATACTTGCCTGTTAACCGACGACGATGATACCGTATCCAAGAATAACGAGATCAGAATCCCGGGCAGCGAAGCACGTGCAAGATACGTGTACGGAGACTAGTGCACAAGGAGATAGAAACACAACAAAAGCCAACAGGAAAACAACCCCTTCTTCACCCGAACAGCAAATAACAATCAAGCACACAAAATACCAAACACTGGATCGGATCCCCACATAAACACCAAACACCAAATAACACTCAACAGCAAACCAATAACCCCAATCCTGTTCTTCTTCTTCTTCCTTTTGACAGAGAGAGAGAGAGCGGGCGAGAAAAACTCAGCGATGACTGGCGGTGCGACGGCGGGGCAACGGCGACGACGTTGCTGCGGTCGGGAAGTGACACAACGGCGAGACTCCGACGCGATGCGAGCTCTGTTTCTTCGACGAAAAAGCGAAGGTGACGGCGAGGGGATGCGCGGGCTCTGGACGACGAGGAAGAGGAGCTAGGGGATCTGCGGTGGAGATCGGGATGACCGGTTGACGGAGGCTCGACTGCGGCACGGCACAGCGACGAAGACGACGTGTAGCGCCCCAAATTTCTAATATGAGAGCTTAGAAAATAAGTGGCGAAATCCCAGCAATCCACTTCAATACAACAATAAATACCAACAACACCACTAAAATTTTCTTTCTCTATTACAACAATTATTACAATTACAGCGGAAGTCTAAACATCTCAACACACCTTAATATTTTATTTACAACTCAATAATGATTCAAATATGTCTTAACAATTTTACACCAATCACTAAATAATCCAATAATCTCAAGTTGCCCACTCAAGCATCCAACCTCCAATCTAGGCAATAACCTGCAACATGTGAGGCTAGAGTTGAACCCTAACCCCAAAACTACGGGGTCAGCCATAAATGGTGTGAGTGGTAACAAATCAAACAAATAGCATAAATGAACTTAAAACATAATATCCAACAAATAATAATCAAACACTAAAGTATGAAGTATGACAAAAGGATAATGGGTGATACCAAAACCAAAAGCCAAGTGTGTAAGAACAGGAAATCCGAATGCATAATAGTGATTCAAGAAAACATCATGACTACATGCTGACAACGATGACTACTAAGAGATGAAGATAAACTATGATAATTTGCCCATGCTTGATCATTCCGGAGATTGATCCCACATCACAGGTATTTTTCCTGGATAATTCAGGAGATCATCCCACATCTAAACATAGACTCATAATCACAAGAATACCCCAAAAGCGTCGCCTCGACTCCGATAATTCCGTAGTTCAATCCCACATCACAAGATAATTACTTGGATAATTCAGGAAAAATATCTCGCATCACAGGTTAACTGCCTGGATAATTCCGGAGATAGATCACACATCACAAGTTAACTACTTGGATAATTCAGGAGATTAAATCCTACATCAAAAGCCATACTGAGGTGCATAACTCAAGTTCCCATTCGTCATGACACTACCAATGCCTGTCCTTATTAGTTTGGGTTACTGAACAAATCTCCTAGAGTAGTGTACCCTACCGGACTAAAAAATCTGAATAACTGAGAATTTGCCTCGATGGGCCTCAACAAATAACTGAACAAACACCGGTATACTAGGGTCACCTACCTCTAGAGACTCAAAACAAATATCTGAACAAATTCCACTAAACAAGTGGCTCAACAAAATATCTCAAAATCATGTTCTTAACTGAACATCTCAAAAACAAATACTTAACTGAACATCTTAAAATCAAACACTAAACAAAATATCTCACAATCAAATACAAAGATCCTTCAGGACCAGTCGACTGCACATCAGATCAGTCGACTGTCCAGAGGACATAATCCAACATTTCTCAAAAAAATAATCTAAGGCATGACCAGTCGACCTGACAAGTCATCAGTCGACTGTCCCGAAAGAACTGAACAAAATCACAAACAGAGGACCAGTCGACTGACCTCAGTCTAGGTCGACTGTCCCGAACAAATCTCAAGACTTAAAAATACACAGTAGGCTCGTACCAGTCGACTGCTTCGCAGTCCAGTCGACTGTCGGCTACAGATTTACAAAAAGTATAGATCTGAACACAAATCAAACTGGAGTTTTCCAAAGATTCATCGATCATAAAATTTAATTTATATCCAGGCAGATAAACAATTCTCAATAATCTCCATCATGGTTACATTACTCAATCAATCAATTTCTCAAATCTCACATATTCACGATCTAAACTCTTAATCCTTTTATTAGGGTTTTTCTCATCAAAATGTCTTCCTCAACTCAATCAAAAATCTGAACTACACTCACACGATCCAGATGTTTATCATCTGATCATAACACAAACACTTCTTAATATGTCTTCCATCAATACGATCTCATAAATCATCATTTCCTCAACAAATCTTAACATTTCTCATCCATGGTCTAAATATCAACAAAAGTTCTCATCCTCCATATCAATATAAAAGATCCATATCATACATACCATGAGACTAATAAAACAATGGTATAACGATCACAATAAGCATAACAAAAGATCTCGCGTCATTCATCAATCAAAACAAGCAATACGAAGCAAACAAAACAAACCACTCACCTTGATTTGAAGAAAAATCCACAAAAGCGTTCTCCTTGCTAGATCCAAAAATCCTCTCTTGCTCCTCAAACAATCTCAAAATCTGAATATTATAAATGACGGCTGGGAATGGGAAAATCCCTTAAATATGCCGGGGTAAAATATTAGGGTTATATTCCCACTTTGCAAAATAATCCTTTTAAGAATACAATTTTACATACATAGGTTTAGTCTTGAAAATTCAATCAAATATCATTTAAATTAGGATCTAATAGAAGAATATACTTCCAAACCTCAAAAAATACTGATCGTAATGTCCAGCAAATACATTTTGCATTTTAATCCCTCAAAATGTCAGTTTTGCAAATAAGTCCCTCTTTTCTCAAAAATTGCAAATAGTACTAATTAATTTCAGAAAATTCTGGAAAAATACTAAATAATTCTCAAATAATAAATAATGATTTTTCATAAAGAAAACTAAATTTTCCAAACTTCTGAAAAGTCATTTGCACGTGTTTTGCACGTGTACAAAAGATAAATTTCTTGGAAAACATCAATTAAATCCTCAAAAATCATTTAAATTCATTTTCAAATAATTAAAATAATATTTGAAAATACGGGGTTCTACACGACGAGGCTCAACGGCAAAGGCGGAGCTTTGGGGTTCTCAGAGTTCTTCGATGGAGGAAGACGAAGGGGTGCTGTGGGGTGGCGGCGATGGAGGGCGGAGCGACGTCGACTTCGGGTGGTTGCAATCAAAGGAGAAGGAGGAAGAAGATGAGAAGGAGCTGCAATGGCGTCGAGGGGAGCTCGACGGGACAAGGGCTGGAGGTTTGAGGAGGTCGGAGCTCGATGGATGGGAAGACGACGAGGCGAGGTTAGGAGTGAGTCGAGCGAAGGAGGAAGACGATGGGTGAGCGGAAGATGCAGTCGGCAATGGTGGTGGAAGCGCTGGCGATCAGCAAAGGAGGAGAGGGCCTTGCTGGCGTCAAGCGGTGGTCGCTTGACGAGGAAGACGAGCAGAGCGTTCGACTGTGGTGGCGGTGCCGACGGGGAGGGCGAGAGGAGAGGTGGAGGAAGAAGGAGGAAGACGGGGCTTTGGGTCTCTGTTTTCGTTTGAGAAACAGAAGGGGGGGGGGGGGAGAAGATGGAAGAGAGAGTACGGGAGAGACAGAGAACATGGAGGGGGTTTATATAAAAAAAATAAATATATAATATAATAAATATAATAATGGGTAAAGTAATGGGGGTAGTTATTATGAGATTGGGGGGGGGGGGGTATGGGGTTACGGGATGTGAAGAGTGGGGGGAATGTAAGGGGTTGTGGGTAGTTAAGAACGTGAGAGAAATGTGGGGGTTGGAATACAATCACATAAGATTGAGCCTATAGAAATATATATGAGTACTGGGTTTGGATTTGGGCTTAAAACAATTGGGTTTGGGCTTCAAATTATTTAAATATTAAAACAGTTGAATAATTAAATATTGGGCTTCATAAAAGTAGTTTGAATAATATAATCAATTAAGAAAGAATAGTTACAAGATACTAAGAGTTTAAAATACGGAAAAATATTTGAAAAAAAATACGTATTAACAAAAACAGGAGTTACAGGGAGTGAGTCTGATGACAGCAATGGGGGACATAAATCTTAGTGTTGGTTTTGTCACAAGAGGGGTCACATGATGCACAGTTATAAGGCTTATATGAAGAGGAAGCAAGAGAAACCGAAAAGAGACAACCCAAAGGAAGCTCAAGTGGGGCTTGTGAATCTGTCAAAATTCTCATCAACAAACGGTTCTCTTCACTCCTCTCCACTCCTTCTGTGGTCGACGGAATAAAGGTCAATCACGCCTTGAAGCAACAGGTTATCAAACACTGTGTGACCTTCCGGGATTTGAACTCCATAAGTGCCTACGAAATTCGTCATTGATCCTGCTTCACAGATCTCTTATGCTACGCAAAAACTCTCCTCTTGTCAACGAATTCTAGAGATCATCACGATCACCATTGAAAGAGTCGTCGTCTTCATGTCTGTAGTTGACACCTGACATCCCAAGGATTGACTCTTGGGTTCTGATACCACCTGACGCAGGACGGAAGATAGACTGACTGTTTGCTTTTGTACAGGTTTACAACTCTTGAATAAACAAGATTTTTCTCGTGCACGAGAAAAATAAATTGAATAAAAGTCATTTGTTTTATAATTGGATTAATAAGAAAATAAGATAATATTTAATAACTCCTAACAGCAATAAATATGCGAACTAAATTTGCGATGAAGGAAAACTAACCTAATCTCAAAGGAAATACATAACCGAAACAATCTCTAAACTAGAAAAGAAATAAAAGTTACATATTTCAGATTTAAAAAGATATTGAAGAACAATCCAGAAACCTGCTAAGAATAACTAATTCACGCTTGCAGGCGACTGCCAATAATTCTTGCCTCTGATTTAATAATTAACAGTCGACTGCTAGAATGCACGGTCGACTGCATTAATTGCTCGACTTTTCGAATTATTTTCTGGGGTCGACTGTCAAATGAAATAGTCGATTTGTACAGTTGCTGTTGCTCTGCATCAAGATCGTCTTAGTAGTTGAGCTATTTAATTTCATTGCCACCATGAAAAACTACCAGCCAAATGGGTTTGGAGTATACTATTTTAAAAGATAATAGTGCAGCGTATTCTTTACAAAAAGAAAATTTACCGAGAAGACATGGTATCGATAACACATACAATTAATAAAGAAAAAGTGATTTCTTTGTTCTAGTTTTCATATCTAGGAGGACCGCCATTCTTGATCATTATCTTCTTCCTCTATTATGTAATTTAACATAAATTTAGACCAGTCCATCAAATAGTATTTCTCATTAACTATACCCCACCCACCAAAATCAGATGTTGCAACAATCTTTTTTATCTACATACTGGTGACATTCTCCTCTTATCACAATTCATATATACTAGTATTTTTCACGTGCAATGCACGTTTTATAAATGTTGAAGGATTTTCACGTGCAATATATATATATTAAAAAATAGTTTTGGAGTTGGACATGCGTTGCACATAATTGGAAAAAATATTTTGAAGGAAAAGCTACAATTGGTGTGTGCAATATACATGTTTATAAGTAGAATTTGAGTTGTACATGCAACATATGTGTATGTTCAGTGTTTAAAAAATATTATAAATTGTTTTGCATGTGCGTTGCACGTTTTAAATAGGTGAAATTTTTTTTATTTGTTTGTTTTTGTTGTAATTAATAGGAGAGTTGGAGTTGTTGGAATTAATTTTTGCAGTTTTTTGGGCCGGATTCCAGCAGGCTCCGGCCACCGGCGGCGCCGGAAAATGAGTGGATTGCGATCCTCTCGACGAGTACTATTCCGTAGAGTACTCACTTGCCAAAAACGAATTCCGTATAAATGAGAAATGTTGGTTCAAAGTTGGGTACTTGAAATGTACTAACTTGACAACTTGGAGAAAATGGATAGTCCCATATCGGAAATTGGGAAAGATTTTTTCTAGTATATATACTAGAAAACTGGACTAAAGGGCGTGGTCCGGGGGTTACCACTAACGTGTAGTGGAGAGAGGACTTAGCCAAAATGACAAACACACGCGCGCGCCCGGCCCGGCTTCGGCTCAGTCTGGTATGGCTTAAATTTTTTTTTTTGCCCAAACAAAAACTTTTCTCCTACTGAACTGATAGGGCTTTTCAGATTCAGTAACTGATACCATTATTCTGTAACAGCAGAGTAATGGCTCACCAGTTATGAATCTGAAGAGTCTCCATTACTCTGCTGTTACAAAGTAATGGGCCTCTGAAAAGTCTCCAGTCCAGTCTCCATCTTCTTTATAAAAGACACAAAATCTAGACAGAGTCTTTTACAGAGTTAGTATTTTTATTCTTCTTCTTCTTCTTCTCCTCTATGTCAACTGAGAGTACATCATAGACAGCAGTTCGCTGAAGCTCTGAAGCAAGGGTGCTGCTCTTCAGAGAAGGTACAGTTGTATCCTGGGAAGCAATTCGCCAGCCACCGTTACACTACGGGGCGAATTCTGCTTTAAGGAGAGAGATTCTTTGTCTCGACTCTGTGCAAAGTCTTTCGTCTCCTATTTTGTTTCTTGTATTTCAATTCTTCACAATTGCTGTTGGGTTTTTTCATATTTATAAAATTTGGTTCTAACAATCTTAAAGCAGAATTTTTTCCTTACTGATTCTAACAGTTTTATGAAGTTTATTTACAGGTGCTATTATAGATTCGGAAAAAACTCCTAACAATTTCTGTTTTATACTATTTCAGAGAAGATAAGAACATGGAGAATACACAAAGTGATATTGCCAGTGAGCTTATCAGTACCGAAACACCGGTGACCCAAAATGTGACTGCACAATCGGTTGCTGCATATTCGGTCGTTCTGCCCACGCACATAACCGTGGGAGAAAAATCGGAGAAGTTCAGTAGAACTGAATTCAAGAAGTGGCAAGGGAAGATGCAGTTCTACCTGACCACATTGAAGCTGGACAGATTCCTCACTGAATCTGCCCCGATGCTGGCGCCAATGGATGCACACTCCATTGCTGCAGTTGATGCGTGGACTCAGGGCGACTACCTCTGCAGAAACTACATCCTGAATGGCTTGGTAGACCCCCTATACAACATCTACTGTGTCTTCAAGATGTCCAAACTCCTGTGGGGGTCCTTGGAAAAGAAGTACAAAACAGAAGGCGCCGGGTCCAAGAAGTTTGTGGTCGGCAAATTTTTGGACTACAAGATGATTGACTCCAAAACTGTTATGAGTCAAGCCCAAGAACTGCAGGTTATAATGCACGACATTGCTGCAGAGAATATGACGCTATGCGAACGATTCCAGGTTGCAGCGTTCATCGAAAAACTTTCACCTGGATGGAAAGACTTCAAGAACTACCTCAAACACAAGCGAAAGGAGATGTCTCTTGAAGACCTAATTATCAAGTTACGGATCGAAGAGGAGAATCGCAAGACTGACAGGTCCAATAAAAATCAGTCCATAGAAAAGGCCAACGTGGTGGAGCACGAACAGAAGGGCAAGAAGAGAAAGTTTCTGCCACAGGCCTCCAACAAAAAACCTCTTGCAAAGAGGTTTGCTTGGAAATGCCACAAGTGTGGTAAGCTGGGGCACAAAATTTCTGAGTGCCGCAGCAAGGACAGTGATCGTTCAGGAACACGACATGTAAAAGGGAATGAAAAATCCCACGCACACATAGCTGAGAACTTGTCCACTGGTCTCTCTGACCTGGACCTCTGTGATATAGTATCAGAGGTAAATCTTGTGGGGAGCAATCCTCGTGAATGGTGGTACGATACTGGGCCACCAAGCATATCTGCTCAGATAAGGAAATGTTCACTTCATACCAGAAGTGCAACAAAGATGAACAGCTGTTCATGGGAAACTCTTCCGCCTCCAAAATTGAAGGAACAGGGAAGATAGTGCTGAAAATGACTTCAGGAAAAGAACTAATACTCACAAATGTGCTGCATGTTCCAGACATTAGAAAGAACTTGAGATCAGGTTCTTTGCTAAGCAAGAATGGGTTTAAGGTTGTTCTTGTTTCTGATAATTTTGTATTGTCTAAGAATGGGGTATACTTGGGTAAAGGATATGTAAAGGATGGACTGTTCAAGTTTAATGTAATGACAGTCATCCCTAAAATTATTGTTTCTGTTGTTCCCAATGTTAATAAAATAACTCCTATTGCCTATGTTGTTGAGTCTTCATCTGTTTGGCATGAAAGACTAGGCCATGTTAATGTCAATTCTATGCGTAGATTAATTAACATGAATTTGCTACCAAAATTTAAGGTAGATAACTCCGAAAAAAGTGAAGTTTGCACGGAGGCCAAACTCACTAAAACTTCATCACGTTCTATAGAAAGAAACACAGAAACTCTAGGTCTAATTCACACGGATCTGTGTGATTTAAAATATGTGCAGACCAGAAGTGGCAAAAAGTACTTTTTGACTTTCATAGACGATTGCACAAAATTCTGTTATGTATATTTGTTACGTAGCAAAAATGAGGCTTTGGATAAATTCAAAGAATATAAACTTGAGATTGAGAATCAACTTTGCAAAACGATTAAAATCGTTAGAAGTGATAGAGGAGGAGAATATGATGCACCATTTAACATGTTCTGCTCAGAACATGGAATAGTTCATCAGACAACTGCTCCTTACTCATCCGAATCAAACGGTACTACCGAGCGCAAGAACCGAACTCTAAAGGAGATGATAAATGCCTTGTTGTTGAATTCTGGCTTACCCCAAAACATGTGGGAGGAAGCGTTGCTGACTGCCAACTACATTCTCAATAAAATACCTCACAAGAAAACCGGCAAGACACCATATGAACTGTGGAAAGGTAACTTACCTTCGTATAAATACCTCAAATTATGGGGGTGTCTAGCAAAAGTGGCAGTACCAAACCCGAAACAGGTCACCATCGGACCTAAGACGATTGATTGCATATTCATAGGCTATACACACAACAGTAGTGCATATCAGTTCTTGGTATACAAATCAGATATACCGAATATCTATGTGAATACAATAATGGAATCAAGGAATGCTTCCTTCTTTGAACACGTGTTTCCGTGCAATGATACTACATACCCCAAACGTACACGTAAACAAGGGAATGCAAGCACTTCAGTTAATGAACCAGAACATGATACTGATGAGCCTAGACGAAGTAAACGGGCTAGAACATCAAAATCATTTGGTCCTGACTTTGTGACGGCCTTTCTGTTAGAGAATGAGCCCAGAACTTTTAAGGAAGGCATGTCTATGCCTGATGCTTCTATGTGGAAGGAAGCAATCAAAAGTGAAATAGACTCCATTATGCAAAATCATACATGGGAGTTAGTCGAATTTTCTTCTGGATGTAAAGTTCTAGGAAGCAAATGGATTTTCAAACAAAAATTGAAACTAGATGGTTCAATAGAGAAGCATAAGGCAAGACTTGTGGTATAAGGATTTAGGCAAAAAGAAGGCCTAGATTTCTTTGATACATATTCCCCAGTTACAAGAATAACATCCATAAGAATGTTGATAGCTATAGCAGCTCTACGTAACCTGGAAATACATCAAATGGATGTTAAAACTGCATTTTAAAATGGGAACTTAGAAGAAGAAATATACATGAAACAACCTGAGGGTTACGTAGTTCCTGGACAGGAAAACAAGGTGTGCAGGCTTGTAAAATCTCTGTACGGCCTGAAATAAGCTCCTAAGCAGTGGCATGCAAAATTTCACAATGTTATGATGTCAAATGGTTTCAAAATAAATGAATGCGATAAGTATATCTACATCAAAGATAGTCCAAATGGATACGTTCTGGTCTATCCGTACGTAGACGACATGCTCATTATTAGAAGCAATAACGACATTATCAAATAAACTAAGAGCATGCTTAGTGGCAAGTTTGACATGAAAAACTTGGGAGTTGCAGATGTCATACTAGGAATCAAAGTTTCCAGGACATCAGAGGGAATTACTTTGTCTCAAGCTCATTATGCTGAGAAAGTACTTGAAAGATTCAAGATTACTCCAATGGGATAGCAAAAAGTCCCGTCGATCCAAGTCTTCACTTGTTCAAAAACACAGGCGAAAGCATATCACAACTGGAATATGCACGTGTAATCAGTAGTCTGATGTACCTAACAAATTGTACAAGATCGGACCTAGTACATTTGGCAAATGTACTGAGCCGATACACAAGTAATCCAGGACGAAGTCACTGGAAAGGAATAACTAGAGTATTGAACTACTTGCGACATACTCAGAGTTATGCACTGCATTACACCAGATATCCAGCAGTACTAGAAGGCTACAGTGATGCCAACTGGATATCGAACTCCAAGAACTCAAAGTCCACAAGTGGATATGTCTTCACACTTGGTGGTGCAGCTGTGTCATGGAAATCCTCTAAACAAACGCTATTGGCCAGACCCACCATAGAATCTGAGTTTATTGCTTTAGACAAAGCGGCAGAGGAAGCAGAATGGCTTCGAAACTTTTTAGAGGATATTCCTATGTGGGAAAAACCAGTGTCTGCTTTAAGTGTACACTGTGACAGCCAATCAGCTATAGCACGGGCACTGAGTTGTATGTATAATGGTAAGTCTTGTCATATCAGAAGGCGACACAAAACCATTAGAAAACTACTCTCAAATGGAGTAATCTCTATAGAATATATAAAATCGGCCGACAACCTAGCGGGTCCATTTACTAAAGGTCTATAGCGAGAGCAAGTTGTGAGATCATCAAGAGGAATGGGTTTAAAGCCTATGACGAAAGAGGATACTTGATGGAAACCCTACCTAGGAATTGGAGATCCCAAGATCTAGGTTCAAAGGGATAACTAAATCTTGTTGAATCGATGGGAGCACTGAGAGATTAAAATCTCATACCCACTCTTAGGATGATAAAACAGTGCTGTCTGCAAACAGTTAGGATAAGCTTGGTTTTTAATGATTCCCATAGCTTTGAAATAAAAGTGGGGTATAGCAGGACACTCTTTATGGGCAATCACCTTGTGAGTGTGAAATGGAGCCGTTTCTAGGAGAATGAAGAGAGACTACATTCTCCAAGTTCACTCACGATTAACCAGGGATGTTCAAGGCCAAAATGAACACAACAAGAGAACTTAGTTCTGTGAGGAGATGAAACAGTGTGATAGTTATTGTCTAGGTTCAGATCAAAGCTCGGGTAGTTCAAGACATCATGATCACTACCTGGTCAAGTGAATCTGATTGCTAATTACTAAGGGTGGTTCAAAGTTGAAAAATTACTACCATTCCTGATGCAGTGATTTTCCGATTGTACTCTCAGAGTTTTTCTGTCATGTTTTTGTTTTTCTGTCGTGTCTGGATTACATGGTTTGGTAATTTCCATTCATGTGGGGGATTGTTGGAATTAATTTTTGCAGTTTTTCGGGTCGGATTCCGGTAGGCTCTGGCCACCGGCGGCACCAGAAAATGAGTGGATTGCGATCCTCTCGACGAGTATTATTCCGTAGTGTACTCACTTGCCAAAAACGAATTCCGTATGAATGAGGAATGTTGGTCCAAAGTTGGGTACTTGAAATGTACTAACTTGGAAACTTGGAGAAAATTGATAGTCCCATATCGGAAATAGGGAAAGACTTTTTCTAGTATATATACTCAAAAACTTGACTAAAGGGCGTGACCCGGGGGTTACCACTAACGTGTAGCGGAGAGAGGACTTAGCCAAAATGATAAACACACATGTGCGCGCGCGCACCCGGCCCGGCCCGGCCTGGCTCCAGCTCCGAGCCCGGCCCCGGCTTGGCTTGGCTTGGCTTGGCTTGGTCTGGTCTGGCTTAAATTTTTTTTTTGCCCAGACAAAAACGTTTCCCCTACTGAACTGATAAGGCTTTTCAGATTCAGTAACTGGTACCATTACTCTGTAACAGCAGAGTAATGGCTCACCAGTTATGAATCTGAAGAGTCTCCATTACTCTGCTGTTACAGAGTAATGGGCCTCTGAAGAGTCTCCAGTCCAGTCTCCATCTTCTTTATAAAAGACACAAAATCCAGACAGAGTCTTTTATAGAGTCAGTATTTTTATTCTTCTTCTTCTTCTTCTTCTTCTTCTTCTCCTTTGTGTCAACTGAGAGTACATCACAGACAGCAGTTCGGTGAAGCTCTGAAGCAAGGGTGCTGGTCTTCAGAGAAGGTACAGTTGTATCCTGGGAAGCAATTCGCCAGCCACCGTCACACTACGGGGCAAATTCTGCTTTAAGGAGAGAGATTCTCTGTCTCGACTCTGTGCAAAGTCTTTCGTCTCCTGTTTTGTTTCCTGTATTTCAATTCTTCACAATTGTTGTTGGATTTTTTCATATTTATAAAATTTGGTTCTAACAGGAGTTGCACGTGCAACGCATGGATTTGTATGTTGACAAATGACAACCCCAACTTTCCCATTATAATATTAGATTATATATATATATATATATATATATATATATATATATATATATATATATATATATATATATATATATATATATATTTGGAGAATAAGGTAACCCCGTCACGTTTCATTAATGAAAAGTTAATAAAACACAATACAATAGAAACTAACATACATCAATACTTCATACTAATAATAGAAGATCCTATAATGATCTAATGTTGGAAAATGGGTATTTTATACACCATTTACAAACCAGTTTTTGAGCAACTTTTTTAGTAAGATCCTCTATGAATTAGTGAGAGATCTTGATGGATTTGTGTTCTCCTTCGTGAATAAATCAAAATCATATATTTATTTGCTCATAACGGCAGGTGAATGACAAATTGTCTCCCAAAGTGAGGCGTTTTCATTTCTGAAAATAAGTTGAGGGAATTTAGTCTCACATTGGAAAAATCAAAGGAATTATAAGAAGATATACGATAACCTCTTTCTTGGCATTGTAAGATAGCAAGCCAAGAAGCTTTCTCTCTCTCGCGCGCGCGTGGGGAGGGGGATACAAATCTCGGACAGGATTATATGCGACTTGTGTACGCCCGCACGTCCTGTGGACACGAATGCCACACCGACGTGAACCCACCCTGTGCAGAGCCACTTCTCCCCTGAATCAATAAAGTATAAAACTCTTCTCTTCCCCTAAACCCTCTGTTTTGTGCTTAGAGTCTAGTTTCATTCTTCGGTCAAATGGTGATTGATTTCAGACGATGTCCAGTTCAAAAGCGTGACGTGGTGTAAAACCCCACATTTTTATTTAAATTAAAAATGCATTTTTTATTTTGCACATATGATGCACGTGCAAATTTATCCATCTCTTTCTTACTCTCATTTACTAATTTTAAGCATGCAGCATAATCTTATTTAGCCTTCTTTTGACCCATGGACCTAAAGATTAAATTCTAGCCCATTAGAAGGAGAGCCCATTAGGATGATTAAATTAGTTAATTAATAAGAGAGCCCATGAATCAAGCCCATTAGTAAAATCCTAAATTAAGTTGAGCTTGGACTAACACATGACAAGTTACAACTTTTAGAATATATTTAGAACTATAAAAATTGTACTTAATTTGTATGTGCATGTGTACACTTGTACACTATGTTGTAGCCGGTTTGGACCATGGAGAGTGGCCGGATTTTGTAGAAGTGGGGGAGAGGAAAAGGTTGGAGTTATGGGAGTTGAGTTTTTGAAAGGATGGGAGCATGAAGAGTTAGGAGTTTAGGAGTTGAGAAAATGAAGGGTTGAGAAAAATTAAGGAGGGAGTTATTAGGTTGAGAATTTTGCACTTTAGACCCTAACAATATCCTATAAATAGCACCTCATTCCCACTTCTCTTTTGGCACCAAAAACAATATCAAAATAAAAGAAAGAAAAAGAAAGAGAGTAAGAGAGTTCTTGTTCTTGGAGTTCTTGCTAGGAGAAATTGCTAGGAGGAGAAGCTCTTGCTAGGAGTTGTGCTTCCACTTTGTTCAATCTTCAATTGAGGTGGGTGATTTCATACTTTCTAGTTGTAGAATATGCATGCTAAAAACTATAAATGAGTAATATAAGTAAATGTTGAAATATGTAGATAAAATTCATACTAGTGTAATTTTCTATGAATGAGAATAGTCTTATTGTGATTAAGTAAAAAATAGATACCATGCTAGTTAAAAAGAAGAAATGCTTTATACTATGAATCATGTTAATGTGCTTGAAATTTTGTACTTGTTGAATATATGGAAATTTATTGATGAATGTCATATTCAAATCATGCCTCTAATGACTAAGAAAGAAGAAAGAAAACGAAATGAATTTAGTTAGTACCATGAGAAGTATTGATATATGTATATTTTGACATGTTACAATTGAAAATATAAACTATTGCATGAAAGAGTCTTTTGTGAAATTCTCATGATTAAGTGACATGCTAGTATTGCTATAAAATTGTAATTTTGTAAAAGTAGGAACACAAACTAGTTTTAAGAAACACTACTCAAGTTTTATACAAGTCTATGTGAAAAAAGTGAGAAAGAGAATTATTTAAAGAATTGGGAATATGGTCTTAATGAATTTAAGAATTGTTGTTTACTATTTTTTAAACTCATTCTCAGTCAAGAAAATTTTTATTTCGAATTCATAGAAAGATTTGATCTTTGGGATAAACAAGTTGCATGAAAAAGAACCACTTTCTGAATAGTTAAACAAAAGTACATCAGTACAATTTCTAAATAGAAAATACACTTGGACTTACTGGTTAGCTAGTACAACACAGAGCACTGTTGTGAGAGATCTTGGGTTCAAAACTTGATAGTCAGATCTATTTTTAATTCTTTTGAATAATTTCCGAAACCCAGAATTGATTTATGAAGATTGCGGCATAGTGAATTGACGCCAGAGTCCAATGGACTTGTTGGCTAGCGGGTCTGGGTTTGGGCGTTAACTGTGGTTGACCAGAGGTCATGGGTTCGAACCCGAGCACCGCTTTTTGATTATTTTGAGTCCCTTTTTGCTTCATATGAGATTTTAGTATGGAAAACTTAGATATGAACTTTATTATTTATATAAAATAAAATGGAAATATTAAGAGATAGTTTTCTTGTATATTTTTGAAGTATAAAAAGAAATGAGATTTTTGAGAATAGAACTTTGTAGTGAAGAAAAGAAAAGTACTAATTCGCAAAGTGATTTTTTGAGGAAATTATACTTTATTTTGTTTAAGAAATATTTTTAAAGTAAGTTGAGACATTGTAATAGTTGGGATTGGTTATAAAATTTCATGTGATGAAGTTGTATTCTTGAAAGTAAAAATTGCTTATAAAGATGATGAATGAATAAATAGATCATGAGTAGAGACAAGATATTGACCATTTGTGAATGAGTTGAAGATAAAAATGTCTAGGTTTAAGACATGTTTATTGAAGGGTATGTGTACCCATGGTTTCTTGTACATGAAAAAGTTGTGATTTAGAGTTAGTGAGACCTCGGATACCGGCACTATTGAATTGAAAAGAGTTGAGATATATTTTGAGATATGGCTATGGAGCTATCTCGTATTTGTTGATTAAGTCCGGTAGGAGGTAAAACTAATTCTAGGTTGGGAAATTATTCATGTCTTGAACTAAATAATTAGGCACGTAAGTGAAGACGTAGTGAACCTGGGCAAACTTAAGTGGGTTGCTTCTATATAGTGGCGGTGGATCTCTGTGGCTATAGACCTAGTTGGCGGACTGTGGTTGCTCCGTGTGAGATGGACTTTTATTTTTAAATCCGGTACTTAGAATAGTCAGACAGATAGTTTGCCATACTCCAATGTATATACATATACTGGGACTAGAGGGGCACTTGCGGGATGATTCGCACTGATATGGCTAAAAATAGGATTAAATTGGGACCGTTCACATCGGACACGAATCTTAAAGCTCAGGGGTAAAACGGTAATTTCACCTACTAACGGGTCCGAAGCGGGTACTGGGTCTCCTTCTCACAGATCCAATAACCCGCGAATGGATCCACCTCAACTGGGTACGGCGTCCGACCCGATACAAACCCAGTCCGACAGGATAGAATTAGGGTCTCTGATTGAACCAAATCAACGGGCCTGATTCGCGACTATCCTCTCACTGGGAATTAAGGGATTACATTCCTAATCTGATTACGAGGATTTTGCGCCTTATCGGATCACAGGAATCACATTCCTAATCTGATCCCAACGGCGACTATAAATACCCCCCGTCCACCACCATTAAGAGGTAATCAATCTTTTGCTAGTTAAACGCTCTTTCATAATCATTTCTGGTTACTGACTTGAGCGTCGGAGGGTGCGTCGCCGGGATCAACCCCGGTGTCTCGCACTTCTTTGCAGGTGAACGGCGGGAGTCAGCGGTCAAACTCCGGTGGAACAGGTTAGGTGTTTGCTATTCAGGTTTTCCAAGAACTCACAAATACTATCTGTTTACCCCCACACCAGATTCAGCGGTAACAGATTGGCGCCGTCTGTGGAAAAACATACGAATAGCAGCCTCCCCTCTTCCCGTTGGTCAGATCTCCTCCAGCCATGCCTCCTAGGAAAGTAAGATCCAGAGGGTCCAACCGTGGACCCAATCCCGTTGATCAGCAAGAGGTAGTCCCCCTCCAACCCGCTCAGCAGCAGGGATAACTTCGCCTCCAAGCGGAAGACCCTCTTCAACAAGATCAGCCTCCTCTTCAGAATCAGCAACCCCCTAAGGGTCCCGCCGGTCCTCAGAATGCCGGTGCGGGGGCTTCGCGTCCCAACCCGCAGAAGCAACCACTCCATCAGGACCGCATTTCGGTACACAATGCCTCTTCAGATTCCATGGCCTCCCACAATCCTCGAGTTTCCGACCTCCGCAATACCATCCTCAATCGGCAGAAGGATGAGGATCTTCGCCGCCGTCTGGACGAAAAGCGGGCCCGAGAGGGAGCCTCCCGCCAACAGCGTCCGGATGAGCGATTTCCTCACCGCCGAGACTACAGAAGGTCCCCTACCCGAAGAGGGATGAAAGAGTCCCCCGAACACCATAAGAGAAGACCTCATTCCCCTGTCGGTCGACAACATCCGAGGAACGATGAGGCACCCATCACCCGTGCTGAGTTCAGGTAGTTCCAAGCAATGGTGTTGCAAGCCCTCAACCTCCGACCCAATAATAACAATGCTCAGAGGGCTCCTACCCCTCCACAGGTCCAAGGTCCTCGCCAACGGTCCATAACTCCTCCTCCGGCTCCTAGCAACCAACAACGCATATCTAGCCCTCGTCGCTCCCAGAGCTACCGTCGTCGCTCCCCTTCCTATGAAGACGAGTCCAGAGGCTCGTTTGACTATCGTCGAATGGACGATGCTCTCTACCGCCGTCTCCACGAGATGGAGAGGCGCATCGGCCGAATAGACAAGGATGAAGAGTTAAGAGGAAGGACCATCCGCCCGAGCAGACCTCCCTTCTCCCGGACCATCATGGAGGCTCCTATCCCAAGAGGTTTCGAACCCCCGCAGTTCGAAACTTACTCGGGGGAGTCGGACCCCGTGGACCACATCGAAAGCTTTAAGACCCTCATGCTAATCCACCAAGCTTCCGATGCTTTGCTGTGCAAAACCTTCCCCGCCACTCTTAAGGGTTCGGCTCGGGAGTGGTACTCCCGCCTCGCCCCATCTTTCATATTCTCCTTCGAGCAATTCGAGACCCTCTTCATCACTCATTTTGTGAGTAGCAGACGCACGGAGAAGACCAACATCTCGTTACTCCAGCTCCGCCAGGAGAAGGGAGAGAAGTTGAGAGACTATGTGAGGAGGTTCACTGCAGAAGTGAGATCCATCGCTTTCCTTGATCAGCCTGTTGCAGCGGCCGCCTTCCAATCGAACATCCTCAACTCTAGCCTTCGCTCCACCCTTGCCAAGAAGCCCCCACATAATTTTGCCGACCTCCTTCTTAGGAGCGAGAAGTACATTCGGGCTGAAGAAGCCGAGAATCTCCCGGGCTTTGAGGAGACATCTTTTGGGAACAAACGGAAAAGCACAAGCGAAGAGGGGTCCCAAAAATCCCAGAAGGACGGCAATGGACAGCGTCGCCCGACTCCTCGGTTTGAGAAGTTCACCCCCCTAATTGCCAATATATCAGAAGTTCTTATGGAGGTGGACAAGGAAGGGCTCCTTCGTGCTCCCCCGAGAATGAATACACCTGGCAAGAAGAGGAACAAGGATAAGTGGTGCCGCTTTCACAGGGACCACGGCCACGACACGGATGATTGTCAGGCTCTCAAGGAGGAGATCGAAGAACTCATACAGCAGGGGCACCTGATCAGGTTCGTCCAAAAAGAGGGGGCCGAGTTTCTCCCCTGAGGAGCCTACAAATGAACAGAAGGGCCCGCCGAGCTTCAAGACTCAGAATCTCTCAGCTCCTCCCAATAGGTCTTCACCTTATTGTAGAAGTAGGATCCTGATTTTCAATAAGGCCGATGCTTGTAACTCGGCCAATAGCATGTAATAATGGCTCGCCCTATTGAAGCGGCCACTTAGTTTATTTCAAACTTTACATCTTTTCATTGAAAATTATTGCTCCTGCTTCTCTATCTCTCCGAGTCACGACTCTCTTAAATGGTGGGTTCGGAGTCCGGCTTCTTTTACATGGCTGCTCCTGCAACTTACTAACCTTTAACAACGATGGTTCGGAGTCCAACACTTGGCTCGATTCCTCTTCAAATAACTTGCTCTTCAGCGGGTTAGAAGTGGTTCGCCATTCGGAATTGCTCCCACAACCGTTGAACAACTCTACTGATGGTTCGGAGTCCAACACTTGGCTCGATTCCTCTTCAAATAACCTGCTCTTCAGTTGGTTAGAAGTGGTTCGCCATTCGGAATTGCTCCCACAACCATTGAACAACTCTACCGATGGTTCGGAGTCCAACACTTGGCTCGATTCCTCTTCAAATAACCTGCTCTTCAGCGGGTTAGAAGTGGTTCGCCATTCGGAACTGTTCCCACAACCGTTGATTCTATCATTTAAATAGCGAGTTCGGAGCACAACTCTCTCCTAGAGTTCCTCCTCACACTTGTCTCACGAATGGATCTTTCCCAGAGTCGAGCTCTTCCCTCCGCTCGCCTCCAAAGCGGAGCTCTTCTCGACGAGTTCGGAGCACAACTCTCTCCTAGAGTTCCTCCTCAAACTTGTCTCTCAAATGGCTCTTCTAATGCCGAGCTCTTCACTCCGCTTGCCTCCAAAGCGGAGATCTTCTCAAACAAGGTCGGAGCACAACTCTCTCCTAGAGTTCCTCCTCAAACCTGTCTCAAATGGCTCTTCAAATTCCGAGCTCTTCACTCCGCTCGCCTCCAAAGCGGAGATCTTCTCAAACAAGATCGGAGCACAACTCTCTCCTAAAGTTGCTCCTCAAAACTCATCTTCCAGATGGCTCTCTCCTAGAGCCAAGCTCTTCGCCCCGCTCACCTCCAAAGCGGACCTCTTCTCAAACGAGTTTGGAGCACAACTCTTTCCTAGAGTTCCTCCTCAAACTTGTCTCTCAAATGGCTCTCCTAATGCCGAGCTCTTCACTTCGCTCGCCTCCAAAGCGGAGATCTTCTCAAACGAGATCGGAGCACAACTCTCCCCTAGAGTTGCTCCTCAAAACTCATCTTCCAGATGGCTCTCTCCTAGAGCCGAGCTCTTCGCTCCGCTTACCTCCAAGGCGGACCTCTTCTCAACAAGTTCGGAGCTCACAACTCTCCCCTAGAGTTGCTCCTCAAAACTCGTCTTCCAGATGGCTCTCTCCTAGAGCCGAGCTCTTCGCTCCGCTCCCCTCCAAGGCGGACCTCTTCTCAACAAGTTCGGAGCTCACAACTCTCCCCTAGAGTTGCTCCTCAAAACTCGTCTTCCAGATGGCTCTCTCCTAGAGCCGAGCTCTTCGCTCCGCTCACCTCCAAGGCGGACCTCTTCTCAACAAGTTCGGAGCTCACAACTCTCCCCTAGAGTTGCTCCTCAAAACTCGTCTTCCAGATGGCTCTCTCCTAGAGTCGAGCTCTTCACTCCGCTCGCTTCCAAAGCGGTCCCCTTCTAAGCGAGTTTGGATCCCAAAACTCTCCCATAGAGTTGCTCCTTACACTCTCTTCAAAGACTGGGTCTTCTCCACCCCTAGGAGTGGAGCTCCTCTTCAAAAATCTCCAAAACCAACAGAGCATCACCTCTTCCGTATGCCGACCCATCCCCTTCATCGACTCGCCGAGCTTCTCCTCACACTCGAGCTGTCCGAACTCCGAGCTCCACTACACCGAGCTACTACGGGCAGAGGGTGAACTATTGAGTCACCGAGCCGAGCGGACGAGGTACCGACCTCCACATATGGAGAAAAATACTGCCGACCCGATCTCACCATTAGATCATCTCAAAATTCGCACTCGAGCGTGATGGATGGATCAGATCGCGCCACGTCACCACAAAACGACAAGATAATATTTTCTCGAAACTCGTGCCTTTTGTCTCGTGATTCGCGCCACGATCATGATCAACCATCCAGATGGAGCCACGTAGCTCGGATCTGAAATACAAGCTACCGATCTACCGAGCGGGAAAGTGGTGAAAAATGCTCCTTAAAATCCGTGCTCGGACCTGCCGAACAAGATGCATCTGCCGAGCAGCAAAGCAGATGAAGAGAAAGAAAGAAAAAGAGGCTAACGGGTCGGGGTCAGATCCGATACCCACGGTCCGACCCACACCCTTCTTAGCTCCTTCATTCTCCTCCTTCTTTAGTCTTCCCGCCAAAAGTACCCAACACTTCTGCTCTTCTTCACTGTGCGAAAGAACAAGGCAGAGGAGAGAACCCGAATGCCTCTCCTGCCCTTCCTCTTTCTTCTCAGGGCCGAGCTCTTCACTCCGCTCGCCTCCAAAGCGGAGCTCTTCTCGACGAGTTCGGAGCACAACTCTCTCCTAGAGTTCCTCCTTACACTCGTCTTCCAAATGGCTCTCTCCTAGAGCCAAGCTCTTCACTCCGCTTACCTCCAAGGCGGACCTCTTCTCATCGAGTTCGGAGCACAACTCTCTCCTAGAGTTCCTCCTTACACTCGTCTTCCAAATGGCTCTCTCCCAGAGCCGAGCTTTTCACTCCGCTCGCCTCCAAAGCGGGGCTCTTCTCAAAGAATTCGGAGCTCACAACTCTCTCCTAAAATTTCTCCTCAAACTCGTCTTCCAGATGGCTCTCCTAAAAGCCGAGCTCTTCACTCCGCTTACCTCCAAGGCAGACCTCTTCTCAAACGAGTTCGGAGCTAAAACTCTCTCCTAGAGTTGCTCCTCAAACTCATTTTCCAGATCGCTCTCTCCTAGGTCTGAGCTCTTCACTCCGCTCGCCTCCAAAGCGGGCCTCTTCTAAGCAAGTTCGGAGCTCAAAACTCTCCCATAGAGTTGCTCCTTGCACTCACTTGAAAGAATGGGTCTTCTCATGGCCCTTACGAAGATCTTCCTAGCACATCTTCTCCCCCCTAGGAGTGGAGCTCCTCTTCAAAAATCTCCCAAACCAAACAGAACAGAGGCAGAGCTCCGGAGCTCTTCACCTCTCCCATATGCCAACCCATCCTCTCGAGCCGAAGAGCAGAGGTAGATCTCCGACCCCTCCTCTACGCCGAGCTACTATGGGCAGAGGGGGAACTACTGAGACGAGTGGACGAGGGACCGACCTCCACATATGGAGAAAAATTCTGCCGATCCCATCTCACCTTGGATCATCTCAAAATTCGTGCTAGAACATGATGAACGGCTCAGATCTCGCCACGTCTCCACAAAACGACAAGATAACGTTTTCTCGAAATTTGAGCCTCTTGTCTCGTGATTCGCGCCACGATCGTGATCAACCGTCCAGATTGAGCCACGTAGCTCGGATCACACATCCGAGCTACCGAACTGCCGAACTGCAAAGTGGCAAAAATGCACCTCAAAATCCGTGCTCGGATCTGCCGAACAAGATGCATTTGCCGAGCATCAAGGAGGAGAAAAAGAAAAAAAAATGAGAAGAGAGGCCGGGTTCGGACCCATTAAGGGGACCCAAACCGAACCAACTACTTCACTTCTCTTCTTCTTCTCCACTCTCCCGTCAAAACAAAACCCACCTCAATACTTCTTTCACTGAGCACCCATGCAAAACAGAGCCAATCTTCCATGCCGAGCTCACTGTCTAGGGTCCCCACGACAGCCGAAGTCCCCTTCGTTGAGCTCCATTATCTCTGAGCTCCGAATACCGACCACGGTGCCGAGCTCTGCAGTCGGGCTCTCCTAACTTGACAACCACCTTCGAGCTCCCACGGTAGCCGAGCCCCTTCTCCAAGCTCGGACCCACTCCACCTGTCGAAGCTCCGAAGCGCCGAGCTCTCCCTCCATGAGCTCGCTCATCTCCGACCTCCACTTCATGGCCGAGCTCACCGCCTCGTCGAGAATCCCACTGCCTCGCCATTACCATCGAGCTTCGATGCCGAGCTGCTGTGCCGAGCTCTCCCTCCATGAGCTAGCTCATCTCCGACCTCCACTTCACAGCCGAGCTCACCGCCTCGTCAAGAATCCCACTGCCTCGCCATTACTGCCGAGCTACTGTGCCGAGCTCACCATCGAAGCTCCTCGCCCTGTTACGTGCTGCCGTCGCCAAACTCCGACGAGCTCCTCTCCACTCCTTCACGAGATCCGAACCCTCCGTCTCCGAGCTCTCCCTCCGAAGTGCCACCATCCTCGTGAGCTCTCTCCCCTCATCGAGAACCTACGAACTCCTCGTCGACTCCGTTGCTCGCCTCAACCCTGCGTGAGCTACGCGGCGGCGAATGGAAAAAGAGGTGGGAAAAGGAGATGAAGAAGGAGAGGCGAAGAAGGAGCAGCGAAAGAAAGAAATGAAGAAGAAGAGAAAGAACAAGAGCATGAACAGCAGCGAGAGAGAAAATAATAATAATAATAAAGCGCCACATGGCACTGCCACGTGGCATCGTAGCCGAGCCGATCCGAGGAGTCGAAGCACCGACCCTCGTATATGGAGAAAATACTCGCCGACCCACACGATCCGTCCGATCGTCTCAAAATTCGCGTCACGACACGATCGACGCTCAGAAATGCGCCACGTGTCCAGAACGTGATCTGTCTTACGATGCGCGCACATCTGATCATGATCGACGCTCAGAAACGCGCCACATGTCCAGATCATGATCTGCTTTGCGATGCGCGCCATCTGATCACGATCGACGTCCAGAAACGCGCCACGTGTCTAGGTAATATTTAATTAATTTATTTATTTATTTATTTGTTTTAATTATTTAAAAAATCCGAAAAAATAATTAAAAAATCGAAAAAAATTAATTAAAAATTCTAAAAATAATTATTAATTCAGAAAAATTATTTTTAAATTCTGAAAAAATAATTATTAAATTAGAATAATTAATTAATATTTTCGATAATTAATTATTTAATTCGGAAAATGAATAAAAAATTCAAAAAAATGAGAAAAAATTCAGAAAAATCTGGAACAATCACCAAAAATCCAGAAAATTTTGAGGATATTTTTGGGCATTTTACAAGCCCAGAATAACACCGTTACACCCCGAGCAAGATCCAAACTCCCTTAAGAATACCGATAAAATTCCGTACGCCATTAGAACAGTAAAACTACTCCTCAAAGGCTGATCAAACTCAGTCTCTAGGAGTGGGGGGCTCGTGATATGGCTAAAAATAGGATTAAATCGGGACCGTTCACATCGGAGACAAATCTTAAAGCTCAGGGGTAAAACGGTAATTTCACCTCCTAACGGGTCCGAAGCAGGTACTGGGTCTCCTTCTCACAGATCCAATAACCCGCGAACGGATCCACCTCAACTGGGTACGGGTTTCGACCCGATACAAACCCAGTCCGACAGGATAGAATTAGGGTCTCTGATTGAACCAAATCAACGGGCTTGATTCGCGACTATCCTCTCACCGGGAATTAAGGGATTACATTCCTAATCTGATTACGAGGATTTTGCGCCTTATCGGATCACAGGAATCACATTCCTAATCTGATCCCAACGGCGACTATAAATACCCCCCATCCACCACCATTAAGAGGTAATCAATCTTTTGCTAGTTAAACGCTCTTTCATAATCATTTCTGGTTACTGACTTGAGCGTCGGAGGGTGCGTCGCCGGGATCAACCCCGATGTCTCGCACTTCTTTGCAGGTGAACGGAGGGAGTCAGCGGTCAAACTCCGGCTGAACAGGTTAGGTGTTTGCTATTCAGGTTTTCCAAGAACTCACAAATACTATCTGTTTACCCCCATACCAGATTCAGCGGTAACACGCACGATGAGGGATCTGTTATAACAGCCAGCGAGGCTGGGATCTATATTCGTGGAATGATGTAAACCTTGCTTTGTTACTGGGTAGTTTCATGGCGAGAGATCGAACCTTTATTATGGAGTACGTAGGTGCTTGCCTCGGACCTATATAGTATGGGATACATAGAATCCAAACAAGTATGCATTAGTGTCATCCTAGTATAAATGTGCGCCTTAGGCATTAAGGCATGACATACACTTACATGTTTAGCATAGTCACGATTTAACACTTTATTGTTCATTCAACTTTTGTAATCTGTTAAAGTAATGAGATCGTTATATGTACGGCATAGAGAGGATAGCCGAGTATAACATTTTCGTCAGTTGTAAGTGACTGACGTGCCCACAGCTTGATATGCAGGTAATGGACTTTTCTATGAAGGAATAAAGATGTTGTATGCAGTTGATGATTTACATTGTTATAGTTGTACAAATTGTATTTTATTTCGTTGTTGTATTCTTTCGATGTGCAAACAAAGATTTAATGAACTCTGATGTATTATTGAAAAGTTTTTAATTTCCTTGTAAAATTGTACGAAGTGAAGTAAAGATCCTATGAAATCTCGAATTCGGTCTTATTTGAAATTCGGGGCGTTACAGATGGTATCAGAGCAGGCTTCACAAGTAGTACAAATTTATAAGGAACGACACCCTAGAGTGGACACTAGAGTGTGAGTTTCAACTTATAGAGATTTAAACTTATGTTTGCGTTGCTCTATGATATGACATTTTTCTCCTCATTTTTCCTATAATATGGCCAATCAGCATGATCCCTAGAATGAGGCACCTTGGTTTGTCCACTTCGAGGATGAAGAGGAAGAACCAATGGAAGAAGAAGAAGAGGACCCAGAAGAAGAACCAGAGGAGGAGGAAGAAGAAGAACCATTTGAGATAGAAGAAGAATTTCCCGAGTCCAGGGAGATTACTCCACCTCCGCTTGATCTTCCCGAAGACTCCCCAGACGAAGAACTCGTCCCAAATAACCCAAATGACATAGTTGCTTATCTTCGACGGGAATTGGACGCTCAAAAGTGGAGAGTTAACCACTTGGAGTTACAATGGGCACAGGACAAGGAGCACATTCGGGAGCTGAACTTTCAAGTGTGCGAGCTTGAGAAGGTCCGATTCGTGAATGATCAACACTTCGCCAAGTTGGACCACATCACTCGATGGGACAAGGAAGAGCGACAAAAGAAATTTGAAGACATGAGAAAGGAAATCCAAGAACTACGGGAAGAGCTCAGAGAAGCCAAGAGAAACCGTAGAATCTAGGATATTTTCTGTAATGGATGTATTGGAACAAAATTTTTCTTTCTGAATGTAAAGAGTTTAAATTTTAGAATGGATAAATTTTGTTGAAGCGATGTTATTTGTGTTATTTATGATGAATAATGATGAATTTTATGACTTAGAAATGGCACAAAGGATCATGAACGGTGAAGAGCAAAACGGTGAGAATGGGCTACATCTAGAGACTGAACTGGCTCGAGTCTATCAAACCCTAAATGCTGTCGCCGCAAACATCGCTGGAAACAGGGGGCCAGGGCCAGCAGTGCAAATTCCCGAGGCAATGAGGTTGGCTGAATCATTTAAGAGGATGAAGCCACCTGTATTTGAAGGGAAGCCAATCTAGACACAGCTAACGACTGGATTAGACAGATCGAGCCAGTTTTTGATGTTCTAGAAACCCCAGAGGCCAGCAAGGTGAAATTGGCTACCATTCAACTAAAAAGGATGCAAGTGTTTGGTGGCAATCGCTAAAAAGGACCCTGGATAATGTACAACTCTCTTGGGAGGAGTTTCTTGATGAATTCAGGAGCCACCACTTTCCATTGGATTTTCAGGAAAAGAAGGCCATGGAATTTCTGAGCTTGCAGCAAGGCAGAATGCCAGTACGGAAATATGAGACCAAGTTCAACCAGCTCACTAGGTACGCGCCTAAAATGGTACAGGATGAAGCCAACAAAGTGCACAAATTTGAGCAAGGGTTGAGACCAAGTCTGAGATCCCGGATGATACCTTTGGGCATTCGGAGGTTTGAGAAGCTAGTCAGAAGGGCCACTGCAACTGAGTCTGACATGAACCAGTTCCAGGCTGTGCAAGTCAAACGGAACAATTGGAGCACAGGCAAGAGGCCTACAGCACCAAGCAACTTCAGGAGTCTGCCCCCAGTACAACGCTTCAAACCAACTGGAGCCAATGTTGTTTCAGTGGCAGGAAGGGTACCCACGTGCTTCAGATGTGGAGAGTCAGGCCATATCTACTGGGTGCACCAAGCGTAGTCTTTTAAGATTTGTTTCTGTGTGGCAAGGAGGGTCACTTCAAGTCTGATTGCCCTCAGCTTCAACGGGGAGGATCGAGTCGGCAGCAGTCCAACCCTGGGCAAAAGAAATTCAGGCAGGGGCCGGTGTTCGCCTTGACGGAGGCAGATGCTGACTATGTGAATAATGTGATCACTAGTATGGAAGATGAAACCTAGTTGTTTTGTTGTTTTTTTCCACTTATGTAATAAATGTTATGTAATGAGAGCACTCATATGTAACAGAAGACATTCTAATAAATGGAATAAAAGCATCAGTGTTATTTGATACGGGATCATCGCACACTTTTGTGTCACCTTCATTTATAAAAAGATTGGGAGTCGAACCTAAAATTTTTCCTGGCAAGGTTCTATCGGTGGCTACTCCGTCAGGAAAAAACTTGACAACTGATCGATACTATGAAGAGTGTGATCTTGAAATCGGAGGCAGGCTCTTGGGCATCGACCTCATTGAATTGGCAGTTCTTGGAGTCGACATCATTATTGGCATAGACTGGATGTCAATTTACAGTGCCACTATTGAATGCAAGAGCAAAGAAGTTGTAGTGAAGGCACCAGGAGGACCAGTAGTTACATTTCAAGGTAAGAGGAAGTGTTAGCAGTTGGTAGCAGCTTTTTCAGAGCAGAAGATTCCAGAAGAAGTGAAGCAGATCCCAGTTGTCCGAGATTTTCCAGCAGTATTTCTTGATGATCTACCAAAGCTTTTCCTTCATCGAGATGTAGAGTTCAGCATCACTGTTCAACCAGGAAGTGCACCTATTTCCAAGGCACCATACAGAATGGCACTGGTTGAGCAAGATAAGATCAAGAAGCAGATCGAAGAATTGTTGAGCAAAGGATTCATCAGGCCAAGTGCATCACCGTGGGGAGCCCCAGTTCTTTTGGTAAAGAAGAAAGATGGATCAATGAGGATGTGTATCGACTACAGAGAGTTGAACAAGATTACTGCACAGAACAAGTAACCAATTCCTAAAATTGATGACTTGTTCGACCGTCTACAAGGAGCAACTGTATTCTCCAAGATAGACTTGCGGTCAGGATATCACCAAGTCCAAGTGAAAGAAGAAGATGTGCATAAGATGGCTTTCCGAACCAGGCATGGTCACTATGAGTTTCTAGTTATGCCATTTGGAGTCACAAATGCACCGGCTATTTTCATGGACATAATAAACAGAGTTTTGTGGCCTTTCATCGATTCTTTTGTCGTTGTATTCATCGAAGACATATTGGTCTATTCCAAGTCAGAGGAGGAGCATGTCGAGCACTTAGCAGAGGTTCTAAAAAAGCTACAGGAACATCAGCTTTATGCGAAGTTATCCAAATGTGACTTCTAGAAAACCGAAGTCGCCTTTCTGGGTCACATCCTTTCTAAGGAGGGAGTGGCTACTGACCCGCAGAAGTTGAAGTTGTGAAAGATTGGCCAAGACCGACCACAGTGAAAGAGATTAGAAGCTTTCTGGACTTGACTGGATATTACAGAAGGTTCATTCAAGGTTACGCTCAGATAGCTGTGCCGCTCACAGGACTTACAAAGAAGAATGTGAGTTTCAAATGGTCGGAGCAATGTGAAGCTAGTTTCCAAGAGTTAAAGGAAAGGTTGACTACCTCTCCCATTTTTGCTTTGCCAAGAGCAGGAGTCGACTGTGATATCTACAGCGATGCTTCCCATCGCGGATTAGGCTGTATACTGATGCAGAAGGGAAAGGTAATAGCTTATGGGTCTAGACAGCTGAGACTGCATGAAAAGAATTACCCAACCTATGATTTGGAGCTGGCAGCAATCATCTTTGCTTTGAAGTAATGGAGGCATGATGAACCCAATAATATTCAAATTTAGGAGCAATAATCTTAGTGCAATTAGACATTTAAATGCTCTATATGTGGTATTTTACTCTTCTTTTCTCTTTTCCATAGGAAACAGCCTAAAAGCAGCTAAACGAAGCAGATTCAACACTAATACAGACTGAGAGGATGATACACAGAAATTACAGGGCATAAGTCGACTGGTTCTTCCAACAGTCGACTGGACAGAAAGGTTGCAGCTGCTCGGTACAGTCATTAATTAACATATAGGCAAGTGACGACTAGTATAATCAAACTAGTATAATCACATATAGGCAAGTGACGACTAGTTTGTAACATATATGCAATCTAGATAAACATATAGGCAAGTGACGACTTAAAGAAGAGACTATTAAAAAGAAAAAAAAACTCTAGTTTGCTACTCGGTTTGTACTAGAAAAAAGGGATAATCACAGATTGGGTAGTTACATACTATAACTATAATTAATTGTATGACAAATATGATTGGGTTTGGAGCTATGAATAGACAATTGCACTGGAGAAAGTGGGTATGCTTGTTTTTACTTTATTTGAAATTGTTTATAATCGTAATTGCAATTTTGATGCTTGCATAATGAGAATTCTTGGTGTGATGGGTTGAGTCTACTAGTATTTTTCCCTTGTTCATAATTTTAGTTTGCTTGAGGACAAGCAAAAGCTAAGTTTGGGGGTATTTGATGCAGGGTTAAGAACATAGATAATCTTTACAAGAGGCATAACGGAGAGGATCCATGAAGGATCGACCAGCAAACATCAAGATACAAACATCAAGAAGGAGAACAAGTCGACTGCTGATTGGGCTCAATTCCAACATCATACAAATCAGTGTTCTTCTGTTCTTCTTTTTACTTTTATTTTTATTGTAGAGTCATGAATTCTATTTTATTAATCAATAAAGGTTGTATTATGTGCAACTAATTCCATAGTTGGGTAGATTGAAGCCGTAGTCATGTAATGCTTATTTTCTTTTGAATGCTTCTCTATTACTTATTGATTAAACCTGATTGAATTGGTATAGATTTATAATAATTAAACTTGTTCAGAAGTTCTAAGAGCAGTCGACTGAGAGTGATAGCAAGTCGACTGCCATGTAGAACCTGAGATTATCAAGTTTGCGAATTATAAATCTGAATCTGTTATATGAGTATAGAGATGATCCGTATCTCGTGCTCATAACTTGTAACACAAGAATCTTTAGGGGTTCTTGGTTTAATCAACTTGAAGGATCTAGATCTGATACCAATTTCTAGAACTTTGAGTGTTTGTTCGTTTCCATTGTTCATATGCTTTCTTCAAGTGAAACTTAGTAGATACCATGCTAAATACTTAAGGAAAGAAACGAATTAGAGTAGATACCATGCCTAATTCTTGGCTTAGGGAAACATTAACTTTAAGGAGTAGATACCATGCCCTTAAAGGAACAAACATGAGTAATTGGAGTAGTATACGACTTAGCATTATTGATTATAGGTGGAAATCAAAGCCCAACTACTTTAATAGATATTCGTGACTTAAATTGTGATGCTACTTAATTTAGATTTTTTTATCTTTTCATTTCCTTTTAGAACAAACTTCATGATTTGCCTTTTTCTTTGTTTTATTGATTAATGAGTTAAGTACTACAATCTCTGTGGGATCGACCCTTGCTCGTCACTACGCTTCTATAAACGATTCGTACACTTGCGAGGTTTTTAATTTGTGTCTAGTTTATCTATATATTTAGATCATCTAGATTGCACAATAAGTTTTTGGCGCCGTTGCCGGGGATTGTTTAGTATCTTAACTTGCAAAATCAATACAAATCTTTTTCTTTTTATTTTTTTCTTCTTTGCTTATATTTTCTTTTCTTTTAGGTTACATTTTGCAGAGACAGACCAGTCGACTGTCTCCAAGGATCAGTCGACTGTACAGCGAATTTTTCCAAAATCAACAATGGGGGAGAACGTACCAAATCGAGTACCAATGCAAGACAAATTCACTCCGAAGAATATTGAGCACCCTTCTTGCATAGCTTTTCAACCGAAAGTCACAGGGAATATGCACCTATCACCTCAATTACTCAGCATGGTTCCTCACTTCAATGGCAGACTAGACGAGGATCCGCATCTACATTTGCAAGATTTCTTTGATCTTTGCATAACACAAAGCGTCCAAGGGCTTACCCCTGAACAAATCAGGTTAATCTTGTTTCCATTTTCTTTAAAACTTAATGCTAAATTGTGGTATAATTCTTTGGAACCAGGATCAATTCAGTCATGGGAGCAATTGGCAACAAAATTCTTGAAGGAATTTTTTACAGCTCAGAAAACCAGACAACTAAAAAGGGAAATTCTACTTTTCCAACAAAAAGATGGCGATTTATTCTTCGAGGCATGGAAGGACTTCAAGAACAAGCTTCTCAAGTGTCCTACGCACAACATACCTAAGGATGATCAGGTACAAGCATTTTATGAGGGTTTAAATGACACTAACAAAGCAATTGTAGATTCAGCTTGCAACGGAATCTTGATGAGGAAAAGTGGTGAGGAGGCTACCGAACTATTTGAAGAACTCAGCGAGAACTCACAGCAATTCTCAACAAGAAGAGGCCTTTCGAAAAAACAGGGAGTTTACGAAATTTCTAATAATAATAACATGCAACTAGAAATGGAAACCATAAACAAAAAGATTGATATGCTTGTTAATGTGATTTCAACGTTGGGTGGCATAAAAAGCCAACCAAAAGAAATTTGTGCAATTTGTTCTCATTCTGATCATACAACTAATACATGTCCCATGTCTTCTTTCACAGATCAGGAGCACGCAAACTACGTAGGACAGGGAATGTACCCACCCCAGAACAACACTTTTTCAAACACATACAACCCAGGGTGGCAAAACCAGCCAAATTTTTCATGGAGCAATAATCAAGATCATCAAGGCAACCAACAAGGGCATGCGCAGTAATTTCATAGTGGGAATGGGTTTGATCGGCCAGTGCAAGAACAGAAGAAGTTGGATTTCGAATCCACCGTTCTTCAATTGCTCCAACAGCAACAGCAAACAAGCAACCAACAAGGGCAGGCTATTCAGAAATTGGAAAATCAAATTGGTCAAATTGCGAAGGAGTTAAGTGAAAGAAAGGCCGGAGAACTCCCACCACAAACCATACCAAACCCTAGAGGACAAGAACAGATCCAATCGGTGACAACCCTAGAGGACAATATTGAGTTTAAAATGTTTGATGCACCAAAATTACCACACGATGATTATGAATGTTATAATGTTAATGTGGTTCAGGAAATTTGTGACCAAACATTTCGGAAACATGGTGTTGATCCATTACAAGCAACAATTACACATCCTCTAATACTATCTCAAGTTGAACAGGAATATGATGATTGGAGGAGCGCAGAGAAAATACATACCCTTGGAAATGAAAAATCATATGCAGGGAAGTTTGCACATGTGTTTGAAAATCTTGTGTCTAATAATACTTTTGTTTCTTCTTTTACCAGGACACCAGATGTGGAGCTGAAGCCACTACATGAACACTTGAAGTATGAATATTTGGGTGAAAACCAGACGTAACCTGTGGTAGTCGCTGCAAACTTAAGGATGCATGAAGAAGAAAAGCTGCAGGGAGTCTTGCAAGAACACAAGGGTGCATTAAGGTGGACCATTGCAGATAGGCTTATGTCAAGATGGTACGGTCCAGACATTGTTCCAAAGGTTTCCCCACATGGAGCGTTGGAGAAAAAAATCAAACGTTCAAGAAGAATGGGCATAGGGGGAAACCTAATAATAAGATGAGTTGTGAGGCGCGAGCCATTCACTACCTTGCACAAACTCATCGGGTCTAGCTGAAGACAAGAAACACAGTGCTTATTGGGAGGCAACCCAATTTTTCAGAGGAGTACTTACACTCTCTATTTATTTGTTTCTTTAATCATTTCTTTATTTCTTTACTTTATTTTCTTTCCTTCAAACTGGGTGGTAACACATGCCTATTAGAAGTTTTGTGCGAACATTGAGGACAATGTTCCATCTAAGTTTGGGGGTAGTTATTTACATTTGGAGTCTTTTGATTTTAACCATTTGGAGTCTTTTGATTTTTTTTTTTGGGATAAACAATTTCTTATAAAGTAAGAGTAAGTATACTTATTTACTTTAGGATTGTTGAGTTTCATAATTCCTTACAAAATTATATGAGTCATGCTATTATACATAAAAGTCAAATGTGATGCTTTTTCTGGTGATTATCCCCTTTGATCTAGTCCTAAACAGAGTTTAAGTAAATAGAGTAATAACGAAAAACAAAATTAAAAAAAAAAAAATTGAATAAAGTCAATCTACTCCAATGTTTTGAGTTGCTTAGTAACTAGGGGTATTCATCACCAATGTTTACCTTTACGTCAAACGGCAACTTGAAATATGAGTATGCAAAGCACTTAAAGTTTGTGACTTGTTGAGTAACCGGGTGGATTCATCACAAATGTTTTGCATTCGCGTCAAAAGGCAAGTGACAACTTAAAGAAGAGACTATTAAAAAAAAAAAACTCTAGTTTGCTACTCGGTTTGTAAAAGAAAAAAGGGATAATCACAGATTGTGTAGTTACATACTATAACTATAATTAATTGTATGACAAATATGATTGGGTTTGGAGCTATGAATAGACAATTGCACTGGAGAAAGTGGGTATGCTTGTTTTTACTTTATTTGCAATTGTTTATATTCTTTATTGCAATTTTGATGCTTGCATAATGAGAATTCTTGGTGTGATGGGTTGAGTCTACTAGTATTTTTTCCTTGTTCATAATTTTAGCTTGCTTGAGGACAAGCAAAAGCTAAGTTTGGAGGTATTTGATGAACCCAATAATATTCACATTTAGGAGCAATAATCTTAGTGCAATTAGACATTTAAATGCTCTATATGTGGTATTTTACTCTTCTTTTCTCTTTTCCATAGGAAACAGCCTAAAAGCAGCTAAACGAAGCAGATTCAAGACTAATACAGACTGAGAGGATGATACACAAAAACTACAGGGCATAAGTCGACTGGTTCTTCCAACAGTCGACTGGACAGAAAGGTTGCAGCTGCTCGGTACAGTCGACTTACTCCAAAGGCAGTCGACTTGACTGATGAAAAATGAAGCTCAAGATGTCTCGGCACAGTCGACTGCTTCCAAAACCAGTCGACTAGAATTCAGCGGAGTCAAAAGATAAGAACAGTGAAGATTCATCCTCATCCAAATACGAAGCAAAAATTAAGTTATCCAAACCCAGGTTATATGCGAATAACAACTTCTCCAACAACCAAAGCTAGAGACCGGGGATTGGTAAGAGCACGTGGTTAGCAGAAAAGAAGAAAAGAGAAAGAAATAAAACGCAGATCAAATAAGGAAGGAAATAAATGAAAGAACAGGACTTTTCTGGAAAAAATGCAAACCCTAACTCTCTTCCCGTGATCTATAAATATCAACCAAGAGGCATAACGGAGAGGATCCATGAAGGATCGACCAGCAAACATCAAGATACAAGCATCAAGAAGGAGAACAAGTCAACTGCTGATTGGGCTCAATTTCAACATCATACAAATCAGTGTTCTTCTGTTCTTCCTTTTACTTTTATTTTTATTGTAGAGTCATGAATTCTATTTTATTAATCAATAAAGGTTGTATTATGTGCAACTAATTCCATAGTTGGGTAGATTGAAACCGTAGTCATGTAATGCTTATTTTCTTCTGAATGCTTCTCTATTACTTATTGATTAAACCTGATTGAATTGGTATAGATTTATAATAATTAAACTTGTTCAGAAGTTCTAAGAGCATCGACTGAGAGTGATAGCAAGTCGACTGCCATGCAGAACCTGAGATTATCAAGTTTGCGAATTATAAATCTGAATCTGTTATATGAGTATAGAGACGATCTGTATCTCGTGCTCATAACTTGTAACACAGGAATCTTTAGGGGTTCTTGGTTTAATCAACTTGAAGGATCTAGATCTGATACCAATTTCTAGAACTTTGAGTGTTTGTTCGTTTCCAATGTTCATATGCTTTCTTCAAGTGAAACTTAGTAGATACCATGCTAAATACTTAAGGAAAGAAACGAATTAGAGTAGATACCATGCCTAATTCTTGGCTTAGGGAAACATTAACTTTAAGGAGTAGATACCATGCCCTTAAAGGAACAAACATGAGTAAATGGAGTAGTATACGACTTAGCATTATTGACTATAGGTGGAAATCAAAGCCCAACTACTTTAATAGATACTCGTGACTCAAATTGTGATGCTACTTAATTTAGATTTTTATCTCTTTCATTTCCTTCCAATCAGACTTTTAGAACAAACTTCATGATTTGCATTTTTTCTTTGATTTATTGATTAGTGAGTTAAGTACTACAATCTCTGTGGGATCGACCCTTGCTCGTCACTACGCTTCTATAAACGATTCGTACACTTGCGAGGTTTTAATTTGTGTCTAGTTTATCTATTTATTTAGATCATCTAGATTGCACAACAAGGCATTACATGTACGTGGAGAAGGTCAACATGTACACGGATCACAAGAGTTTGAAATATATCTATCAACAGAGGGACCTGAATCTGAGGCAGAGGAGATGGTTAGAAATGTTGGAAGACATCCGACCTGAGATCAAATACCATCTAGGCAAGGCCAATGTTATGGCAGATGCGCTCAGCAGGAAGTGTAGTTTGTCCCAACTGATCACAACTCAGAAGGAATTGGCAGAGGAGCTTAATCGAGCAGGGATTGAAGTGGTTTTGCAAGGTTTGGGAGGTTCCTTAGCTCAGTTGAACTACCTTGAGAGAAAAAATTATCGACGGTCAGAAGGTAGATCTAGAAATCCAAAAGATGATAGAGCAGGTTGGTATTGGCAAGTTGGCAGAATTCCAGGGGAAGGATGCAGTGCTATGATATGGAGAGCGGTTGTGTGTGCCAGATCTAGCAGAACTGAAGGAGAGTATTCTTCAGGAAGCACATGCTACTTTGTTATCCGTGCATCCAGGGAGTACCAAGATGTACAAGGATATAAAGTTATACTTCTGGTGGCCAGGGATGAAGCGAGAGGTAGCCGAGTTTGTTGCCAAGTATGCAGTTTGTCAGCAAGTCAAAGCAGAGAATCAGAGACCCGGAGGTTTGTTGCAGCCATTACCCATCCCCAAGTGGAAATGGAATTGTATCAGCATGGATTTCATCACGGTTTTACCAAAGAGTTCCAAAGGCAATGATACAATTTGGGTGATAGTGGACTGACTCACCAAATCAGCTCACTTTTTGGCAATGAAGCTTACTTGGTCGATGGAGAAGCTGGCAGAGTTGTTTGTTAGCGAGATTGTAAAGCTTCATGGAGTCCCGCTATCTATAGTGTCCCATCGAGATGCGCATTTCACTTCGCATTTCTGGAGAATTCTTCAAGCAGCTTTGGGGACGAAGACTGATTTTAGTACGGCCTTTCATCCTCAAACTGATGGGCAGACTGAGAGAGTCAACAGGGTGCTGGAAGATATGTTGAGATGCTGTGTGTTGGACTTCGGTGGCAGCTGGGAGAGGCATTTAACTCTTGTGGAATTTCCTACAACAACAGTTTCCAAGCAAGCATTGGAATGGCACCGTATGAAGCTCTATATGGAAGGAAGTGTAGGACACCGATTTGTTGGTATGAAGTGGGAGAGCGGCAGCTGTATGGACCAAAAATTGTACAGCAAACCTCAGAAAAGATCGAGCAGATCAGGAAGAGGTTGGTCGACGCACAGAGCAGGCAAAAGAGTTACGCCGACAACCAGAGGAGAGACCTGGAGTTTGATGAAGGTGACTATGTCTTTGTGAAGGTGTCTCTGACCAAAATGGTGATTCGGTTCAGAAGGGGAGGAAAATTAGCCCCGAGATACATGGACCCTACAAGATATTGAAGAGAATTGGGAAAACAACTTATCGGTTAGAACTACCAAAAGAGTTGGCCCAAGTACACAATGTCTTTCATGTGTCCATGTTACGAGGTTATATCCCAGATCCGAGTCATCATTTGCTAGAAGTACCAGAAGGTTTGCAACTGGATCTGAGCTATGCTGAGCATCCTATTGAGATCGTGGATCGTCGAGAAAAGGTCTTGAGAAACAAGACAATACCTATGGTCAAAGTTATTTGGAGGAATCAGTTTGTTGAGGAGGCCACTCGGGAATCAGAGAAAAAGATGATGAAGGATCACCCTGAACTCTTCCACTAAGATTTTTGTAAACTTTTTTCTTTTCTTCTTTGTATTTGTCTCGCTCCTAAGTGTAGTTCTGGGGACGGAACTATTCTAAGGAGGGAGTGTTGTAACACCCCACATTTTTATTTAAATTAAAAATGCATTTTTTATTTTGCACGTATGATGCACGTGCAAATTTATCCATCTCTTTTTTACTCTCATTTACTAATTTTAAGCATGCATAATCTTATTTAGCTTCTTTTGACCCATGGGCCTAAAGATTAAATTCTAGCCCATTAGAAGGAGAGCCCACTAGGATAATTAAATTAGTTAATTAAAAAGAGAGCCCATGAATCAAGCCCATTAGTAAAATCCTAAATTAAGTTGAGCTTGGTCCAACACATGACAAGTTACAACTTTTAGTATATATTTAGAACTATAAAAACTGTACTTAATTTGTATATGCATGTGTACACTTGTACACTATGTTGTAGCCGGTTTGGACCATGGGGAGTGGTCGGATTTTGTAGAAGTGGGGGAGAGGAAAAGGTTGGAGTTATGGGAGTTGAGTTTTTGAAAGGTTGGGAGCATGAAGAATTAGGAGTTTAGGAGTTAAGAAAATGAAGGGTTAGGGAAATTGAGTATAGAGTTATTAGGTCGAGAATTTTGCACTTTAGACCCTAACAATATCCTATAAATAGCACCTCCCTACTTCCCTTTTGGCACCAAAAACAATATCAAAATAAAAGAAAGAAAAAGAAAGAGAGTAAGAGAGTTCTTGTGCTTGGAGGAGTTCTTGCTAGGAGAAATTGCTAGGAGGAGAAGCTCTTGTTAGGAGTTGTGCTTCCACTTTGTTCAATCTTCAATTGAGGTGGGTGATTTCATACTTTCTAGTTGTAGAATATGCATGCTAAAAACTATAAATGAGTAATATAAGTAAATGTTGATGTGAAATATGTAGATAAAATTCATACTAGTGTAATTTTCTGTGAATGAGAATAGTCTTGTTGTGATTAAGTAAACAATAGATACCATGCTAATTAAAAAGAAGAAATGCTTTATACTATGAATCATGTTAATGTGCTTGAAATTTTGTACTTGTTGAATATATGGAAATTTATTGATGAATGTCATTTTCAAATCATGCCTCTAATGACTAAGAAAGAAGAAAGAAAATGAAATGAATTTAGTTAGTACCATGAGAAGTATTGATATATGTATATTTTGACATGTTACAATTGAAAATATAAACTATTGCATGAAAGAGTCTTTTGTGAAATTCTCATGATTAAGTGACATGCTAGTATTGCTATAAAATTGTAATTTTGTAAAAGTAGGAACACAAACTAGTTTTATGAAACACTACTCAAGTTTTATACAAGTCTATGTGAAAAAAATGAGAAAGAGAATTATTTAAAGAATTGGGAATAGGGTCTTAATGAATTTAAAAAATGTTGTTTACTATTTTTTAAACTCATTCTCAGTCAAGAAAAATTTTATTTCGAATTCATAGAAAGATTTGATCTTTGGGATAAACAAGTTGCATGAAAAAGAACCACTTTCCGAATAGTTAAACAAAAGTACATCAATATAATTTCTAAATAGAAAATACACTTGGACTTACTGGTTAGCTAGTACAACACAGAGCACTGTTGTGAGAGATCTTGGGTTCAAAACTTGATATTCACATCTATTTTTAATTTTTTTGAATAATTTCCGAAACCTAGAATCGATTTATGAAGATTTCAGCATAGTAAATTGACGCCAGAGTCCAGTGGACTTGTTGGCTAGCGGGTCTGGGTTTGGGCATTGACTGTGGTTAACCTGAGGTCATGGGTTTGAACCCGAGCACCCCTTTTTGATTATTTTGAGTCTCTTTTTGCTTCATATGAGATTTTAGTATGGAAAACTTAGATATGAACTTTATTATTTATATAAAATGAAATGGAAATATTAAGAGATAGTTTTCTTATATATTTTTGAAGTTTAAAAAGAAATGGGATTTTTGAGAATAGAACTTTGTAGTGAAGAAAAGAAAAGTATTAATTCGTGAAGTGATTTTTTTGAGAAAATTATACTTTATTTTGTTTAAGAAATATTTTTAAAGTAAGTTGAGACATTGTAATAGTTTGGATTGGTCATAAAATTTCATGTGATGAAGTCGTATTCTTGAAAGAAATAAATTGCTTATAAAGATGATGAATGAATAAATAGATCATGAATAGAGACAAGATATTGACCAATTGTGAATGAGTTGAAGATGAAAATGTCTAGGTTTAAGACATGTTTATTGAAGGGTATGTGTACCCATGATTTCTTGTACATGAAAAAGTTGTGATTTAGAGTTAGTGAGACCTCGGGTACCGACACTATTGAATTGAAAAGAGTTGAGATATATTTTGAGATATGGCTATGGAGCTATCTCGTATTTGTTGATTAAGTCCGGTAGGAGGTAAAACTAATTCTAGGTTGGGAAATTATTCATGTCTTGAACTAAATAATTAGGCGCGTAAGTGAAGATGTAGTGAACCTAGGCAAACATAAGTGGGTTGCTTCTATATAGTCAGCGGTGGATCTCTGTGGCTATAGACCCAGTTGGCGGACTGTGGTTGCTCCGTGTGAGATGGGCTTGTATTTTTAAATCTGGGACTTAGCATAGTCAGACGGATAGTTTGCCATACTCCAATGTATATACGTATACTGGGGCTAGAGGGGTACTTACGGGATGATTCGCACGATGAGGGATCTATTATAACAGCCAGCGAGGCTGGGATCCATATTCGTGGAATAATCTAAACCTTGCTTTGTTACTGGGTAGTTTCATAGCGAGGGATCGAACCCTTTATTGTGGAGTACGTAGGTGCTTGCCCTTGGATCTATGTAGTATGGGATGCATAGAATCCGAACAAGTATGCATTAGTGTCATCCTAGTATAAATGTGTGCCTTAGGCATTAAGGCATGGCATACACTTATATGTTTAGCGTAGTCACGATTTAACACTTTATTGTTCATTCAACTTTTGTGATCTGTTAAAGTAATGAGATCGTTATATGTACGGCATAGAGAGGATAGCCGAGTATAACATTTTTGTCAGTTGTAAGTGACTGACGTGCCCACAGCTTGATATGCAGGTAATGGACTTTTCTATGAAGAAATAAAGATGTTGTGATGCAGTTGATGATTTACATTGTTATAGTTGTACAAGTTGTATTTTATTTCATTGTTGTATTCTTCCGCTGTGCAAACAAAAATTTAATGAACTCTGATGTATTATTAAAAAGTTTTTAATTTCCTTGTAAAATTGTACGAAGTGAAGCAAAGATCCTGTGGAATCTCGAATTCGGTCTTATTTGGAATTCGGGGCGTTACACGTGGTTCCTGTGTTAACTTCTATCGTTGCATCCTGGGAGACAGACACCTACGCAAATTCCAACACCTAGAAAAAGGCGAAATCTATTTTAAGAAGATTGTGTGGTACACAAGCCTCGACGCAAATTGCATTTATTCACGTTTTAAACTACAGGAACGGTTTTGTCCGCCGTTACAGTTAATGCAGTCAATGAGTTGTCTGCCGTTACGATTTTCTCCCTTGGCCCTATAAATAGAGGCCCCTCTCCCCTGAATCAAAAAAGTATAAAACTCTTCTCTTCCCCCAAACCTAATGTTCTTTGCTTAGAGTCCAGTTCCATTCTTCGGTTAAACGGTGATAGATTTCAGACGCTATACAGTTCGAGAGCGTGATGTGGTGCCTGCGTCAACTCTTCTGTCGTTACATCATGGGAGACAGACGCCTACGCAAATTTCAATACCCAAAAAAGGCGAAATCTGATTAAAGAGATTGTGTGGTAACAAGCCTCGACGCAAATTGTTTTGTTTGTAATTTTGTTATTTCTTTTATTTTATTTGTTGGTTTTCTCTCTCTCTCTTCTTCTTCTTCGATTTTGTAACTCTCAATCATATTTGGTTTTACTGCAAAGATTTTGTAACCAAGTAAATTTGTAACATCTAATACATCAAAAGCCAACATAACATCAACAAGATAACAACAGAAAGCATTGGATACATAGAGAGCCAGTGGGCATCTAGAAGACCTCCCATGTAAGCTACTCCTCCATATGCAACCTCTTCTTAGCACCCGTTATGATTTTAGCATCATGACAGTAAATTTATAATTTATCTGACGAAAGCACAAATCGTTTCGGTCTAGCCATAGACCCCACAAAGTAGTAGCAACAGAGATATCACATGCCAATCTATTACCTTTCCTAATCTTACTCACTCTTCATTCCCCCCCAAACCTCTTGAGTAGAGGTTGGACACACATCTAGGCCAAATCCTAGACATGTAACTTCCCATGCTAGCTTCGCTCTAGGACACGAGAAAAGAATAGGACACGAGAAAAGAATATGTTTCATGTTCTCTATTTCAATTAAGCATCTAGAACATTTGTTATCCACCGGGATGTTGCACTTGGTCAGGTTTTCCTTTAAGAGAATCACGTCATTAATCACCAGCCAAAGTGCTTTAATTTTCATCGGAGCATTTGCCTTCCACATCGTTCTGCCCTCCCCACTTCTAATTCCACTGTCATTTAACTGTTTGTACATTGACGTAATCGAGAAGTTTCTACTCGAATCTAAGTTCCACACTCACATGTCCTCAACCCCATGCGCTTGCCTTCCTTCCTCTTGAATGAACTCTTTGAGCTGTTGTAGTTAGTTAAACACACATGAGACGGATGATTCAGTAGTCGAATTATAAGCCTACCATTTCTCCAAATATCGGCCTACCATTTCTCCAAATATCGGCCAGTAATGTGTGGACACTGATAGCCTCCTTAGCGACTTCTGGAAATATTGATTCAATAGTATTATGGCCACACCATTTGTTCTTCCAAAATCTCGTTTCTTTCCCATTGACCATCTCGCAATAAGTGTTAGCATGGTAAATTTCACTCACTTTAGCCACCCTTTCCATAGGCTAGATGCTTTGCACGTTGCGCTTCTCCCCCTGAATCTGAATATTTTCCTCCTCTGGTATAACATGAATGATTTACACCCCCAGGTATTTCGTCTCCTCCTCATTTTCAGCACCATTTGCTCATTAAGGCTTTATTAATATCTTTCAAATCTAATATCCCTAGCCCCCCACCCCCCTCCCCAATTCCTTCATCTTAAACACCTGTCCCAAATTTAGTAGATGTAGCCCTTTATTGTCCTCACCCGTTCCTCTTCAAAGAAACTTCCTCTTACTCTTATCGATTCTATGAATGACCCACTTCGGGAGTTCATATATCGACATAAGATAAGTTGGTAGGTTACTCAATACCGAATTAATCAAAGTTATTCTACCTCTCATTGAAAAAAATCAACCTTTCCACCCTATCAGCCTTCTTTCTACCTTTTCCACTAATGGCATCCAATCCTCCCGTCACAATCCACCAGGCCTAATTGGCGTACCAAGATATTTCAAGAGGAAGTCCCCTATCTCACAGCCTAGGAACTTTTAATATCTACAATTGAAGTAGACAAATCCTCTTCAAAGACATTACTTTTATTAAGGTTAATTCTCAATCCCGACCACGCGTCAAAGCATGTAAGAACCATTCTCATAACCAGCACTTCCCCTACTTTGTTGTACCAAACAGCAAGGTGCTAATATGAAGGATATGGTGATCATATTAACCTCATAAACCGAGTAGCCGATATTTATAAAATCATCTCTTATGCATCAACAATTTCAATCCCCAAATTGTTGTAAAAAGTTAATAATTAAGAGTTAGGAGGAAGTATCTCATGCCCAGTGGGTACCAACTCATCGTGTTGACTTTTCTTTTTACATTCCGGCAATAGATCTTAGATTCTTTCTTTCTTTTTTATCAGAAATGAAGTTCAGTAAGGTGTGCAAACCGGCGTCGATATGGTAGATGTTCCGGTCGTCGCTAGTTTGGGAGTTTGAGCAAGGTTGTTGTTGTTGTGAGAGTAATGTGATTCATTGCAGGTTTGCTGGTGGCCAAGTCGTCACACAGACGGTGTTCGGGCTAGTCATCAGCGATGTCGCGAACGGAACGTCGGCCACCGTGGTGGTGAATGAGCTGAGCGTTCTAGACTAGAGAAGTGACAAGATGTCACTGAATGGGCGTATTGGCGTCTTTATCAGAATTGTGATTAGGCAAGTCGTTTCCGATATGTTGTTCTGATTAGGTGTCACCGAATGGGGTAGAGAAGTCGGTGCTGGAGTGGTGGTCAAGTTAGACGTCGCTTGAAGGTTTATGGGCAAGTCGTAACTGTGGTTGGTGCGCGATGAGTCAGTATCTGATTGTTCCATAGGAAATTACATGCGTCACATCTGATAGAGGAAGAACAGATTACAGGTGACATCGACTATAACTTTAGGTAGGAGAGGGACTAGTTAATGTTGTACGCTTTACTGAGTAATTGTTTTATGTGGTTCCGTTCTAGGAACATATAGATGTTATATATTTGTAATACTTGTTTCGTTAATAATTTATTAATGAAGCGGTGACGCGGTCACCTTTTTTATCAACAAAAAAGGTGTGATAAAATAAAAATCAAAAATCAAAACCGTGACATATAACTAGGGTTGCAAACGTACCGAATTATTTGTGAACAACTCAGCTCGAGCTTGAAAATCGACCTTGATGACTTAACGAGCCAAACTCGAGCTTGAACTTGTAGTGATTGTATAGGCTAGCTCGCGAGCTACTCGGCTCGAGACGAGGTCGACCTTAAAAACTAAGCTCGATTGCTTCACGAGCCCGAGCTCGCTCGACTTGGCTTTTGCAGCCCTATATATAATCTATATCCCTTTTATTTAATCACAATTGGAATACATTATTTTACTAAAAAAAAATGCATTTATTTTTAAAAAGTAATACATTTGGATTATTTATTCACGACCGTTGGATCTTCGGTCCAATCAAATTCTCCTAATCCCCAGCACCAGTCATTAGCTAATAACTCAATCCAAAAACCGGCAACAGCCCGTCATCCACCGGCAATACCGGCGAATATTTCTGTCATTTCCCCTCCCTTTCTTTCCGCTGTATAAAAACTACGTCCTCCAATTTTTTCCAAACCCTAAATAAATAAATATTATAAAAATTTTAAAAAAATCAAATCAAATCTCCCTCTCTTTCCCCAAATCCATGCAGGTTTGGAATTCCCTACTTCTTCATCCAATGTACACAATCCTCCCCCTTCTCGTATAACTCGTTAGACTCAGGTCATTTTTCTCTTGATTTTGCCGTTATTTGTTATATTTAATTTATTTTTTTTATCGTAAAAGGTTGGCCTTGGCCCCCCCGTGTTTCATTAAAAAAAATTAATTAAACAAACAACCAAAAATAAGACTTATGAATGTTTCATTAAAAAAATTAATAAAACAAACAACAAAAAATAAGATTTATGAAGTTCAGATCCCAACAGGCTGTTATAGTTAATTTTGAGGTATGTTTTAACATTAGAATTATGTTATTGATGTAATATTGCAGATAGGATTGGCGAGTAATAGGGAGAGAGAGGAGAAAATGACGAGTCGGATGAAGGAGGAGGAAAAGAACGAGAAGATCATTCGTGGTCTTCTCAAGCTCCCGGCGAATAGAAAATGCATCAATTGCAATAATCTGGTCATTTGCTTCACCTGGTTCATGCTATACCTGTTATATTGAATCATTCATTCATTTATTTTTATATTTATTTATGCCTAGTTCGTTTTTGTTTGATCGTGATATTTACAAGTAGAATTGGGTAGATGCACGTACGCACCTAGCTATTTGTTACAAATGTTGATCATGAAAGTTTGGGGTGGGGGCTTTGTGTTCTGATCGAACTCATTTTGTCATTTTGCGTCGTTAATAGCCTGTCTCTATTGTTAAATTGGCTAGCATTATATTCAAGTTGAATCCCCCCGGATGATCCTTATCCGAAACTTATATATGTAGGATACACTTGGGAATCCAAATTCGCTAAGAAAAGAAGGACCCGCTTAGGAAATCCAAAGTCGCCGAGTTATCTCAGATTGTCAAGTTTTTCTTCTTCTTTCCACTTAGGTTGATATTTAAATGATTTGAGGAATGAGGAATATATAGGGCGTGTGTAAGCTATTATATATATATTTTTAAAACAGTGATACTCGAAAAAATAACTGCTGTTGGCATTGCAAATCTTGTGATTTCTCCCTTCCTATTGTAATATTGCAAAGTTATTGCGCATACGTAGTTTGATGCTGCTGTTATATAGTTTTGTGTCTGTACCCTTTGCGCGTGGTTACCAAACTTATTTTCCCAGTTACAAATGCCCAAAAATATTAAGCACCTATTGTTTTGCTTTTTTATGAGCATGTTTCACTCTTAGTGAGGATGTGATATTGATAATAATGTTCTTGAATTTCTTTTAATTAACAATACTTACATATGTAAACAGGGCCCGCAATATGTGTGCACAAATTTTTGGACATTCATTTGTACAAATTGCAGTGGATTACAGTAAGTGTTGTTTTAATTAATCTGGTTACTTCTCTATTGTTCTTGCTCCTGGCTTGTCATACCCGCTTGTGACTTGTGAGAAATGAGAAAAAAAATTCACCGAATTTCTTGTTACAGGTTTTATTTTTTATATATTATGAATGGAATGAGTATGATGATATATATGTTTCTTTGCATGAGGATAGGTTACTTCTCTATTATGAATGGAATGAGTATATTAGTTAAGGCTTCTTTGAATATCATCTTCTCTGTTTCTAACTACACTGTCCTTTCCAAGTCGGGAATTCTGCCACCGGGTGAAATCAATATCAATGGCTAAATTTACAACACAGGAAGTCAAAGCTCTTCAAGAAGGAGGAAATGAGGTGATCATAGGTGTTCTTCTTTGTGGATTTTGTAAATTTATCTAAGGTGCCATCTTTTAACGTAGTCGATTGCATTTTGCACAGAAAGCTAGGGAGATTTATTTTAAGGTGTGGGACTCGCAACGCAATTCGCTTCCTGATAGCAGGTTGTTTTTAGCTGTGTGTTCGGAGTTTTTCTCTCTTTACAAACTGCGAAGCTGATTAGTTTACTAATTTGTTTTGATCCTTTTCTCAGTCATACAGATAGACTTAGGGACTTCATCAAGCAAGTATATGTGTACAGAAAGTTTACCGGGGAAAAGAATACTGACAAACCTCCTCAAGGGAAGATACCATTAGATGGAGAAAGAAGTCCTGCATATGGAAACGTATGCAAACAGTGTCGTTAAAATGAACCTTAGCGATTCATGGTGAATGCATGTCTTCATTGTCAAAACTAATCTGTTTATGTATATGCTGCAGGACAATATTAGTGGTTCTACTGATAGTGGACGGAGAGATTCATATCGGAGTAATTCAAGGAGCCCGCCATATAATGAGCAACCTGCTGCTGCTACTGGTGGAAGGAATCCTAACAGATGTTTCAGATATGTTTACGGAGAAAGAAGTCCTGCATATAATCAGGGTGATAAAAAGAGAAGTCCTTGTCGATTTGTAGTGGTAGATGACAGAGTAAGAGATGATAAATTTGCAGGTGGAAGTCCATCACGTAAATTTGAAGAGCGTAGAATCCCACATGTGCTAACCAAGTCAGAGGGATCATCACCTAGCCGCCCGAAAGACATGTTCAGTCCCTCCATTGTTGGCCCGATAAGAGATATCTTGGGAGATTATGCTCCGCAACTTCATGTAGTTGAAAGTCCAAAATCAGATTGTCCGAGGGTTCTAGATAAGCCTGCTCTGACACAGGTGAGGTTCGTACCGATGAACCAAATCTGTTTGTTTTTTTTTTCTTTCACCTCCATTGTTCCTTACACTTTGGTAGTTGGTAGTTAAATGTCAAGCTCACATTCTTCGTGAAGAACTTTGTTTTTTTCTTTTGTTTCACTCTGATATGTTCTTCGTGCACAACTTTCTGCTCCAACTATGTGCTTCTTTTTATTTAACAGGAAGAGGATAAAAGGTAAATGCTTTGTGCCTTTTTCATTAGTTGACGAGAACAGTGAGTTCAAAATAGAGGCACGCTTAACGTGTAATAGGGACATACATTTGTAGGTTTGCCAATATTCAGAACTGGTGACATTGAGAAAATTGCTGCTGTACATTTTGAGAAATCTAGTAGTAATGTACATAACGAATTAATGGTCCTGCAAGAATGATACCACTACCGTAACTGATAACTGAGTATTGTATAATCTTCGAAAGGAAATAATAAACTTACTCTTCATCGATGTTTTATAATAGGCACTAATCTTTTATACTAAATCCCTTTGCATTATCCCCTGAAACTTAAGTCTAGTATTTACTTTCTGAAGTTGTACTCAAAGGCTACTTGGTCAAGTTTCAATATTTTCTCCATTAATTTTCCAATGATACCTGTATATTCTTAGTTCCTCCTGCTCAGAATTTTGTCGCATTCACCATAATGCAGCCACTATAAGTAAGGCAAGTGAATTACCACGATCGCTATATTTGTTTGGACTTGGGTCAGCAAAAATTGATTAAAATTCTCATACATTATTTATTCATTCTTGTGCCTGGCACTCATTTTTACTGAAAATTTGTGACTAATTTTGTCTGAATTTCATCCCTAGCTGCTCTTGTACTTTTTGCTGTCAGTCCTTTTTCAAACTCATGAAGATTACAATTTTTTTTCCCAAGTAAGAATTCTTAGTCATGGCGTTCTGTTATTGTAGCGGAGTTCATCTTCACCTAGTTTGGGAGCTAGTGATAGGAATCCATTGCAGATGAAGATGGTCAACTTGGTGAGTTTAATAGATTTTGATGCAGATCCTGAACCTCCTTCCAGTGCAGTACCACAACAATCAGTTCAACAAACTACGTCTCCACTATCAAATGGTGGAGATTGGGCTTCATTTCATATTGCGGCTCCACGTGAGGCAACTGAATTAACTGTAAGGAGTGGAACTCTAGACTCTGCAGTATCACCGTTGTCAGGACATGCTCCTTCAACCAGGGAAGAAATGCCGACATTGGCTATTTGTGCTGTGGAATCTTCGCCTATAGATGGAGAAAAACAGCCCACTATGCAACAATATCAGACTTCTTCTCTTCCAGCTGATCAGAACCCACAGGATCCACCTTCCAATGCACTGGTTGTTGCAGACCAAGTAAGTTCACTCTTCGTCAGTTAATTTTGAAGAAAGGGGTTATACCGTTCTAGTTTATATATCCTTGTGATTTTGGTAAATTGCATATGTTTCCTTTCCCGGTTCCCCCAATATATGTTTGTGTTATTTTACATATATATGCTTCGCTTCTATTAACTATATTCCTTCAGTTTACAAGAAGTACTCTCAATTCATCCATTATCACATGCAAGCTAGCTAACTTAGCTAGGGAGACATCCCAAAACTCATATTCGATCATTCAAAAAGAAAATTCACACTCTTAGATGTGATCTATATCACAAAAACTATTTATGTACAAAATTTGAAATAATTTCAATGAGTTTTAACCACTCATAATGCGACCTACAATAGTAAATAATTTAAATTTTAACAAAATTTTTTGAACTTACTTTTCAAGGAAAATATCACACATCTAACCGTGTGAATTTTCATCTCGAATAGCCAAGATATGAGTTTTGAGATGTCTCCCTAGCTAACTTAGCTAGGGTGACACCCTAGCCTCTTTATCTCTTAACTCCTATTATTTTATTTTATTTTGAAGATAATCTCTTGTTAATTTATTATTTACATATTCATATCATCTACTGACATGCCAAGGTTTTTTTTTGAGAATAAAGATGACCTCGTCATCGTTTCATTAATGATGAGTTAACGAAACACAGTAGTACCAGCATTACATAATAAGAAAGAACATCAAAATACATCTAGCATCTAAGAGTCTGATGCATCAACTAGAAAATAAAAGTACAAATAGAAATCAAAAAGAGTAGTCATCCAACGCTGCTTCGTATCACGCCATGGTCACCTCCTATCCTTCCCTGTGTAGCTTCTTTCTGTTTTCCGCCTGACCTGCTCAGGCATAAATGAAACCAGAAATCTTATGCATAATGACAAGAAATCTATGATTACAATTACGAAAGTAGAAGTTATTTCAATCTAGCCACAAGCCCCAGATAATTGCCGCTACCGACAAATCCCAAGTCTCTCTATCCTCTTTCCTTATGTTACCCCCTTCCTATCTCCCAAGCTTGGACTATAGATGTCGGATTTTCTAGACACCCAAACCCCAGGCAGACGACCTCCCAAGCTAGTCTAGCCCTATGACAATTGGAAAAAATATGAACAGAGTCTTCTTCTCCATTGTTGCATCTAGAACACCTGACCTCGATCTGCATGCCTCACTTCTGTAAGTTGATCTTTGATAAAATCGTGTCTTTCGTGACCAGCCATAAGAATGCTTTTACCTTCAAAGGTGCTTGAGTGTTCCAAATAATATTCCCTGTTTTGCATGTGATTCCTCCGTCATTCAATCTCTTGTAAATTGACGCTACCGAGAAGTTATCATTATGCTCTAAACACCATGTCCTGATGTCTTCTGTGCCTTCAGAATACCTTCCTTCAGTTCGAATGAAATTATTTTGTCTGTGGAGCTGTATGATACCCTCCTGTGTCACTTCGTCTCCCGTGAGTAACGTTAGCCTGCCATTGTTCCAAACATCCGCTACTAGCGAGTCTATCGAAAACGAGCTCCTAGTACCTTCTGGGAATCTACTTAGAAGAGTATTGTTACCACACCATTTATCTTTCCAAAATCTTGTTGTTTTACCATTCCCAATGCTGCATATGGTATTTTCATGAAACATGTCCCCTACCCTCGCTACTCCTTTCCAAAGATATAATGTTCTTCCTCCAATTCTGAACTTCTTCCTTCGTCAATAGTTTTGAAAAGATTTGCTCCACCAACTGTGTCGCCTCCTGCACATTTTCCACCACCACTTGCTCATAAAAACCCTATTCATATCCCGAAGATCGATCATTCCTAGTCCTCGAATTCTTTTCTCTTACACACTCTTTCCCATTTGACTGGATGGAACCCCTTGTTTGTTTCGTCTGCTCCTTTCCAGAGAAATCTTCTCCTAAGTTTATCAATCCTATTGATGACCCACTTCGGAGCTCATAAATGGACATTAGGTACATCGGAAGGCTACTTAGAACAGAGTTCAGTAGAGTGATCCTTCCCCCAAGAGATAGAAACCGTCCCTTCCATCCTTCCAGCTTCTTTTCCACCTTCTCTATAAGCGGTTGCCAATCTTCTTTAAGAAGCCTTTACGATCTGATTGAGGTACCAAGGTATGTCAGCGGATAGGTGGCCTCCTCGCATCCTAACATAATCTTGATATGGCTGATCGGAATGGAGAGATTGCTGCTCAGAGGTATGACACAACTTTTGGTAAGATTTACTTTTAGCCCAGCCCACGCTTGGATGCATCTGAGGAGTATGTTGATAGCCATAATATCCTCTGCCTTTGCTGCCCGAAAATTAGCGTGACGTCCGCATACTGCAAAATTGAGATGGCTTCCGGAATCCCTTTCACTCCCACTCCCGAGATAATTCGTTCCTCCTTGCCCTTCCTGGACATTTCTGCTATACCATCTGCTACCAGAGTGAAGATTAGTGAGGACAGTGGATCTTTCTGACGCAGTCCTCTCCGGCATCTAATTTCCTTTCCTGACTTTTCGTTAAATTGCACGTAAGACTTTTCTCCTCCGATGCATTTCATAATCCAGGATCTCCATTTGTCTCCAAATCCTTTTAATTGCAGTACCTCGTCTACGTAAGTCCATTCTACTGAGTCATATGCCTTTTCAAAGTCTAGTTTCACCAGAAATCCATCTGAATTGTCCCTTTTTTCTTCTAAAAACAATTTCGTGTGCAGATGCGATACTGTCCATAATGTCCCTTCCTTTAATGAACCCACTCTGTGAGTCACTTATCACATCATTAAGGTGAGGTGACAGTCTTTCCGCCAATACCTTTGTTATGATCTTAAAGGACCCGTTGAGTAGACTAACCGGCCTGAAATCCTCGATCCTTCGAACCTCGCTCTTTTTGGGGACTAGGATAATGTTTTCGTAGTTTAGCCTGTCGATGTCTGCTGTCTCTGAATAGAATTCTTGGAAGATTTCCATTAGGCCCCCCTTCACAATGTTCCAGTATAAACTATAGAAGAAAATAGGGAATCCATCTGGTCTTGGTGCTTTGTCTTGTCCTAGTCCTTTGACAGCCTAAAAGACTTCTTCCTCCGTGAATGGTCCTTCTAACCCCTCACTACCGTCTATCCTAGAACCTTCCCAGAATTAGACATTAGTCTGCATCTCTGTCGATTTGTTTGTCCTAGCGCATCCTTGAATTTGTCATCTATGTGTCTTCTTATCTCTCCCTCATCCTCGGTCCACCTAGTTCCCACTTGTATTCCAGTGATTTGATTGCGTCTTCGTCTTCCGTTTGCCACCTTGTGAAAGAATTTTGTATTTTCGTCCCCTTCCTGAAGCCATTGAACCCTCGAGCGCTGCCTCCAGTACTGCTCTTCCATTTCTACACATTGATGCATTTGTAGTCTGCTATCTGCCAGAGTCTCCACCTTCGCTCTCAACAGATCTCTTTCCTCTTCTGCCTCTTCTAACTCCTTGACTTTATTTCCCAAATCTTCCACTTTCTTTTTGATCAGACCGAACTCCTGTCTTGACCAATCTTTAAGACGTTTGCGTAATCTCCTCGTTTTTGTGATCCATTTTCCAATAGCACCCGTTGAGTTGGTTTCTGCATTCCATGAGTCCTCTATAATCTGTCTTAAATTGCCATTCAAGGTCCATGCTTTCTTAAAGCGGAACATGTGTCGGCAGGTGCTTTGTTCATCGCCGCACTGAAGCGTTAACGGGATGTGATCCGACGTAAATCTTGTGATTGACTTAACCGACGCAAGTGGGTAAGTTTCCTCCCATTCTGAAGACACCAATATTCTATCAAGCTTAGCCAAGATCGGACTCTGTTGCATATTCGTCCATGTGAACTTCCTATCAGTCGGATTAATCTCCACCAATTCTAAGTCGTCTTTGATGTTGTTGACATGCCAAGTTTTACCATGCAATTATAGTTCGACGAGTTTATGGATATTCTCAAAATATTAAACAAAAGGAGGCAATCATTATTCATGAAATTTCACTACGATTCTACGAATATAGTTTGTTTTATATGCATCTTGGTTGCTAAAACACGATGACATGCATGAAATTATTTTCTAAATACATCATTTTCTCAAACATACAAGGATAATATATATATATATATATATATATATATATGGTCATGATCGAGTGAGAACCATGTGAGTGAGAACCATGTGAGAACTTTTGTTTGGGATATTAGTTGAAAGATCTGAGTTCATTTTGATATTCATGACTTAATTGATCTTGTATATATATACATGTTAAAATCACTTGCAAAAACAATAATACCACTTTGATGTTAATTCTATGATGTTGCTCTTTGCTCCAGCTATGGGGTTCTTCAGTCGTACCAAATCCACAAGAACCGTTGTCAAACCCAGCTGGACATTTATCTCAAGATTTGAGCAGAACGCCTGCGCAAGACAAGACAACCGTGATTCCTTCATCCCCATCTGTCGAGGCTAAGCCCGCAGGAAGGAAAGAACTCCCAGCGGTAATATGTAGGAATTGTGTATTTGATCGTCCCACGTCCAATGTTGTTGCCATTTTCTTACTGTTTGTAGCTCAAGTCTACAGGACCTCTTCACTGCATTATATCCTGTAATTCCTGCGTCGATACCAGGCTGGCAGATGGGCCCACATCCTAGCATCGGGTATGGGATGCAATATCCTATGGGAATGGTTCATGTAGGTGGCTTCATATTTTGGCAGTCTTAGTATTGCCCTAGTTGCGTCAATAATTTTTTCTCAGTTTTCTATATATGTTTATTTGCTCCTCCTTCTCAGGCCTCAGCTAGTTCCTACATTTCCAGTTCCATCAAAATCTACAAACCCTTTTGATATCGCCGGAGAGCCAGCATTAGCCCGTGCACCGACGGTATGCAACACTTATGTCATTGTTTCTTGCAGAAATTTTGCAGGAAAAAAAACTATCAGTATTTTGTACAAGTGTGTTTCACAATTTGCATCATTAAAACTGTGCAGCATTCAACAAAATCAACTAATTTGACATCTCTTTTGTCATTTTCAGTGAGCAACATGTTGTTTATCCTCATTGTTTGGCTCTCATTTACTCATTTAGTTTGTTGATTTCTTGCGTTAACACTCTACAATCATGTGTACACATAGAAGTTGCATATTTACACCTTAATCTATAAGCCCAAAGATAGTAGTTTGTGACGTTTACAGTTCTGTAACCTGGGTATCATGATGCAGTTTCCCTCAATGGAATTTCTGCAAGGAGGACTGCCGAATGTACCCTGAACCATCTCCTTTATTACGGAGCTCCAGCTTCGGAAATCCTTCCCAACAATGGGCTGCATCCCAACAATCATCTTTTCCTCTGGCCTTGTCCCAAGGTTAAATTTCTCTTTGGTTTCTCGTTCTTTACAACCTATAGCCTCTAAATTAGTTTAAAGGTGCTAATGATTTTTCCGAATCAGGTCAATATATGGTGCAGCAGGTACCGAATAACATGCACCAGCTGCCACAAAACCAGCTGCCGCAAAATTTTGTTATGATGGGGTAAGGCTTTGTTGAAATTTATGGTTCTTAGTATTTCTGTTGATTTATGGCTTTCTTAATGCTTGAAATTTATACGCAGCCATATCATCTCAGTCAAGACTTCTAAATTCAACCTACATCTGCTGCAGTTAGATATTGAGATTCACTCATGGCACGCAGTATGTTTTGAAAAGTTATGATAGTAATCATTTAGCCATTTTCCCCTAACATCATAAATTAACGATATAGTATGTTTTGAAAAACTGAAATTAACGATATAACCTGTTTAGCCATTTTTCCCTAACATCATAAATTATTAAATAGTCTGTCGAAATTGTGAAATAAAAGTAATACACAGTAGAATGGTATATCTGGTTTTCGGACATTCTACCTCAACGGAATTCCTGTAACAAGCGGATCTAATCCTGTATCCATGCTTCATTTTGGTCCATTGTCACAGGCATGAAGGCACAGGGAGTCCCTTAAGTGTCGGTTCTATGTATGGTAACACGAGCAGCATGGATACGCAATCAACTGGCAGATACTCTCAGCCGGCCTCCCCAAATTCTTACTCTCCTGCCGGTGGAAATCCCTTTGGATAACCGAGCCAAAACAAAACAAAAAAACAAAACCAAAAATAAAACCTTGTACATACCATACTGTTATTCTTTGTCCCTAAAAGCCGAAAGTTGATGAAGAGAAAGATAAGCAGGTTAACGAGAAGGACATGCCCATCGTTTCCAGTATGGTGGGATCATGTTTCCAGTATGGTGGGATCATAAGATATACTTCAAAAAAGTTGATATGAAAAGAGTAGGAGCAGGGCTAAGTCACACCTTTACGAGTTCTCCATCTTGTGTAAATTTGTATTGTGTATCATGCATGTCATATATGTGTATTTGGACATAGCTAGAAATAGTTGTGATGTCTTTATTTTATTTTAATTTATTTTATTTTATTTTAATTTGATAAAATAGTGACTCCTATCACCAGTTCTATTAATGAGAATTAACAAACCAAAAGTATAAAATATTACACAATCCATCTAAACAGATCTACTAAGCATGATAAACCAAACATGGGAAGAAGATACAACAAACAAGGAGTCTAATACATTAGTAACTCCAGTAGTCCCATCATAGTTATAAAAAATAACAAAAGATCCTACTCCCTCAAGCAGCGGAGAGAGATGTAGGCGTAGGCCGCTACCATCCATAGAGCTACTCATCAATTCGCAGCCTCTTCCTGACTCCCGAGTGCCCTGCTCCAAAAATTGATCAGCTCAATAATTTTATAAAACATAATGTAAAATCTACTCTGAGTATTACGGAAACATGCATCATTTCTATCAAGCCATAAAATTCAAATAATAGTAGCTACCGTAGTGTCCCATATCTCCCTACTCTCTTTTCTAATGTGAATGTTGTTAGGATTGTGTCTTGAATACTCGTTGTTCAGATTAGAAGAAGGTAGGTTGAAGAACGGAGGTCGAAGCGTTTGCGGTCGACTGTCCTATGTTGCGGTCGACCGCACCCCCCGACCGCTCGAAGTACAAGGGAATGTCAGAGAGTGGTACGATCGACCGACCGCGGCGCTGTCTTCGTTTTTGGGCTTCGATTTGTTAGGTCGTTTCATCCCAACTTCAACTCCAAGTTAGATCGTGTGGCTCCTATTCAGTTACTTCTTTTCAGGTTATATCGGACGACTGAGAATCAAGATTAGACCTAGATTTTCTCTCTATTCTTCTATATATATTGTAAACTCCTCCAATATGAGAGGGAGTACTTCATAGATTATTTTCTCCATTGCAAGGAGAGGCTCGAGAGAGAGATAGTTCTTGGTGAGTGAGTTTAATTCCTTGTATTGAGTGAATCAATAACTCATTGTAATCTCTTCTAGTTAAATATCAGATCTCTCTATATTTTTCCCTGGATTAAGCAAAAGCTAACCGGGATAAGTCATCGATGTGTGTGTGTTAGTTTGGTGGATCAACTTGCTTGCTCAATTTATTCGTCTCGTCTATTTCGACTTCCTCATTGCTTTATTAGTTCCGCTGCGACAACGGACGTTGGTTGACACCCCAATCCCAACAACTGGTATCAGAGCTTCAGGTTGCCGAGTTCCTTGGTTAAGATGACAGGCCACAGTATTTTGAAGATTCAGCATTTTGATGGAAAGATCAATTTCAATCTTTGGAAGACTAACATGTATGATGTTCTTGTTCAAGAACGTTTGCAGTTAGCCGTTAAGAAGAAAGAAAAGCCAACTGATATGAAGGATGACGGTTGGGAAGATATTCGTGAAAGAGCCATATGTCTGATCCGACTATCCTTGGCGGACGAGTTCAAGTGCAGGTTTCTTGAAGAAACTGATGCGGCTAGTTTGTGGAAAAAACTCATAGCTGACTACTCCGGTTCGTCGTTATTAGATCGGATGCATTGGAAGAGGAAGTTGTTCCGTTTATCTATGAAGGAAGGTACCGATCTCCAAGACCATATTACAAAGTTCAATAAGGTATTATCTAAACTTAAGGCGATCAACGCAGATGTGTGTGAGGAAGATAAAGCTTTCAACCTGATATATTCACTGCCGGATTCGTACGAGCCTTTGATCACTACCATGCTACACGGTAGATCTGCCAAGAAGAGTATTTCAGTAGATGGTGTAATCAAAGCATTGAAGGAAAATCAACTTAGGAAGGAGACCTATAAATCATCATCATCTATTCCTACAAGTTGTCTAGCAGTGGATGGTCCTTCAGGGGGAAGACAAAGTGCTTTGCAAAAGAATTCGATCCGTTGCCGATATTGCAAAAGGCCAGGGAATATCAAGAAAGACTGTTAGAAATTACAGAATCAGGAGAGCACCAAGAACGAGAGTTCAGCCGCTAATGTGGTTAGTGCCTTTGATTCAGGTGGTTCGTGTCTTCTTGTTTCAAATTCTTTAGAAGTGGATTCTAGTTGGTTTCTTGACTCGGGAAGTTCTTCTCATATTTGTTCCGAGAGTGTAACCCCTGTTCCCATTAATATGTATTTTTCAAGTGTTTTTCCGTATTTTGATTTCTTAGTATCTTGTAACTATTCTTTCTTAATTGATTATATTATTCAAACTATTTTATGAAGCCCAATATACAATTATTCAATTGTTTAACTATTTATTATAAGCTCAATTGTTTAACTATATATTCTTAAAGCCCATTTTTTTCTATTCATCCTGCATTATTTATTTATATATCTAATCAGAACCCAATTGTTATTATAAGCCCAATACCCTAATTGATTTATTTAAATGTTTTGAAGCCCAAGTTTACAACCCACACCCACATCTATTGGATCTCAACCTGTTAACCCATTATCCTATCCTACCCAAATTTAACCACCCGTATACAAATTCCCTCACATTCCCCCACTCTTCACCTCCTGTAACTCCAAAACCCCCACCACCTCATAAATCACCCCACTAATCCACCCCTTCATTTCCTAACCGAAATCTACCCATCATATTATTATTATATATTAAACCCTCTCCCTCTCTCACCATCTGTCTCTCTCTCCCCACTCTCCTTCTTTCTCCTGCTCTCTCAATTTTTCTCTGTTTCGAAAACCCAAACAGAACTGAGACCCCCCATTTCCCTTTCGTCTTCACTCTCACCCCTGTTCCTCCCCTGAGCGCGTCGCCTCGCCATCCCGTCCCTGTGCCCCACCGCAACTGCCCCTAACCTCCGCTCGTCCCGCCCCCTGCATCGTCTTCAACCTCCGAAGCACCACCTCGTCATCATCTTCTCCCTCGCTCCTCCCGCTCGAACCCAACGTCGAGCCGCTCCACCACCTCGCCGTCTTCCTCCGCCTCAAGTCGCCGCCTAGCCCCCGGTCGTCTTCCTCCGCCATTACTGCCTCCCGCTCGAGCGTCTCTTCTGTTTTCGTCGAGAACAAAGCAGCTTCGTCGCAGTCGACCATTGCTTTGCAGCAGCCTCGCCTGTGTCTCGCTCGAGCCTCCATCGCCGTCGCTTCCCGACCGCGTCGCACAACGTTCGCCTCGCCTGCCTCTGCGCGAGCCTTCCGCTCGACTACAACCCCGTTCGTCTTCCTCCTTCGCTCGAGCCATCGCATCCCCTACTGCAGTCGTCACCAGTCCACATCGCCTTCAGCCGCGTTGCCACCAGCCATTGCCCACTCCTCCTCGTCGCTCAGTCGCCTTCCGCCGTCGCACCGTGGTCGTGTCGCCAGTCGTGCCATTCTTTCTCCTGCCCGTTCTTTCTCTCTCTCTGTCGACAGGTAGAAGAAGGGTTGTGATTGGTCCATTTTGCCGTTTGGTGTTTTGGGCACAGTAGATCCCGATCTAGTGTGTTGGTGTTCTGTGTGTGTGCGCTTGGAGATCTGGTGTGCTTTTTGGGGTGAGTTGTTTGTTGTTTGGTCTTGTGGTTGCCGTTTGGTGTTTTGTACGTATCTCGCACGTATTTTTGGAGCATCGCTCGGGACTCTGATCCCGTTATTCTCTCGTTCACATCAGAATCGTCTAATCAGACAAGTATCCTCTTGTACAACTCATTTGTTCTCGTACAAGCTTCATCTGAAAAATACCGCAAGTATTTTCTGACTCTAATTCGTATTCTTCAGTCGAATTGAAATCTGTTGCAATACATAATCTGTCGATCCCGTATTCGTATATGATCGTGAATACTTTGCTGCCACATGCATTACATGAACACGATTGATATACATATATGTACTCTTAGGATTATACATGATTATGTGCATGATTATTTTATCCGTGATAGTAATTTAAATATGATATCTTGTTATTGTTGATTAAAATTAATAAAAGTAACAAGCCGGGGTATAAGGGTAAAGATCTAGTAGTGGGCAATATAAAAGAGCGTACTCGGACGGGAGCTCGTGGTTTCCCGATGTAAGTTGCAAGTTTACAAGTTGCAAGTTTGCAAATTATAAGTTTATATGTTTCACGCTACAAGTTTACACTCTATATGTTTCTCGTTACAAATTTGCACGTATCACGATGCAAGATACAATTGATATGTTTTTCCCAAGTACGTAACCTATAGAATCCACCACTAGGCCTAAACATAACTGATTGTATGTAGCAACCATGTAGTAAAAGGATGGATGCATGAAGTGCTACCTTGATAGGAATAATATAAGACTTGAACATGATCACATGATACTTGATACTTTATTCTTGACACTTGTTACCTGTACTTGATACTTGTTTACTTGATTACTTGTTTACATGCCACTTGTTTACATGCATGCCTTGTTCATGATCTTATTTACATGTTATATTTCTCCTATTACATGATTCTTGACTCCATGATCTTTTTCCTACTTCTTGTTTTATTTTTATACTTGTCCCCTTAGCTTGTACCACTTGCGGTCCGTGACTTGCATTAACAGATATTTTCTTGTTTCTTCTTTTTGTAATAATGTACTTGCAGGCCCGGATGGAGAGTTACCCGAAGGTGTTGCTGATCAAGTGTTTTAGTCATGTTATTTATCATGTTATCTTTAGTTTATGTTTTATTCATGATACTCTTTATTGTATTCCGGGCGTGTTTGACCCGTAACTACTTTGTATTTTCCAGCTGTTGGTTATGTTATGGACTATGTCATGTACTTTTGTTATCCTATTGTGATTTTACATACCTGCGTGGTTTTGTTGTTATCTTATTGTTGAGTTAATTGTACAGCTTATGAATGGTGTATTCGCATCATTCGCAGGGCCTCAGTCATGGACTCGTATTCCCGTATTTTGGGAAGTGGGACATGACAGGATTTTTAGTGGTATCAAAGCTAGGTTTGGCTAATGTGTTAGTTTGACTAATACATTAGACAGGTTTGACTCAGTCAGGTTAACTCAACAACATGTGCACCACGTTAATCACATGGATAATGAATAACCAACATATAATCTAGATGCTAACCGTTTGATTTTATTGCAGGTCATGGCTAGAAAGGGTACCTATCCTCCCCGTGCTGGGGATGATTAGTCTAATGAGCCCACCATTTGCACTGATTATGCAAATGCTTAAGGGAGGTGCTTCTTTTTTCGGTCAGCCAGAAGAGCCCATTATTACTCAAGTGATGCAGATGTAGCGTGAGCTGAATGAGCTGCTGATGCAATAGATGATGCAGATGTAATAGGAGCATAGTGATTTGATGAGGGTGGCTTTGGGAGCTGCCAACAGGGGGGCCGCCGTACCTGTGCCTGAGGTGCTGCCACCGAGACCTGGCAATGTAGCAGACTTTATGAGGCTACGCCAAGACAAGTTCTCAGACACTGAAGGTCCACTTGAAGCCGAGCATTGGCTTATCCGGACTGAGCAGCTATTAACTGCAGCACGGGTGGCGGATGCTGATCGTGTGGATGTCGTGAGCATCCAGCTGGTTGACCTTGCTTACATCTAGTGGTGAGCTGAAATGGAACAGCTAGGGCGCCCCATTGCCTGGGCCATTTTCAGAGAGAGCTTTCTCATGAAGTTCTTTCCCGATATCACCAGGAATGAAATGGAACGGCAATTTGTCGAGCTAACTCAGGGGAGTCGAACTGTAGATGAGTATGCTGCGAGTTCACCCAACTGAGTCGTTTTCCCTACTTCCGTGGTGGCAAACGATGAAGATAGGGGCCGCCATTTCTTGTTGGGCTTGGATATTGAGATTCAGGATCACCTAGCCGCCTTACGACTCCGATCCTATGCTGACATCCTGGAGGCTGCCAGAAGCCAGGAACAAACTAGTACGAGAAAGCATGCTATTCAGCATTCTGTCTCACACCCCATTGCTGCTAAATCTATTGGTGGGCCAATTCGGAGGCCAGCCCCCGCTACTGCTGCAAGGCCAATGTCTTACCCTCCTGCTGCTCCGAAGAGGGAAGTGATCTGTGACTATTGCTAGAAAGCCGATCACATACGTCAACACTGCCGGTGGGCGAATCGCCAATGCTTCGCTTATGGATCTCGTGACCATGTACTCCGAAAATGTCCACAGGCAAGAATTAGTTCAGCCGTCGGAGGGCTGATCCAGCAGAGAGCACCAGTTCAAGGACCACCGCTTCCACCGTAGGAGCAAGTCTATGGTCAGAGGGCCGCCGCCCCTGTGAGAGGGCAGGCCTACAACTTGATTACAGAGGAAGCAGAGACAGCTGAAGATATTGTCGCAGCTATATTGTAGTTTGTTATTTTGTCTTCTTCCTGTCTTCTCCTTGCATCATTTATTTTTGCATACTTTCTTGTGCATGCACAATTTCAGTTATATTCTTAGACTCAACCTTAGGTATTATCTTAGTTAACTCATTCCCTGCTCATGTCTTATCTGATTCCGATATCATCACCACTCATTTCTCTTCATTGTTTCCTGCTTCTCAATCTCTTGGGTATTACATTTGCTCTGTCCTATATACCGCCTACGCAAATTTCGAGGACGAAATTTTGTTGTAAGGTGGGTAGGATTTGTAACCCCTGTTCCCGTTAATATGTATTTTTCAAGTATTTTTTCCGTATTTTAATTTCTTAGTATCTTGTAACTATTCTTTCTTAATTGATTATATTATTCAAACTATTTTATGAAGCCCAATATACAATTATTTAATTGTTTAACTATTTATTATAAGCCCAATTGTTTAACTATATATTCTTAAAGCCTAATTTTTTAATTCATCCTGCATTATTTGTTTATATATCTAATCTGAGCCCAATTGTTATTATAAGCCCAATACCCTAATTTATTTATTTAAATGTTTTGAAGCCCAAGTTTACAACTCACACCCACATCTATTGGATCTCAACCCGTTAACCCATTATCCTACCTTACCCAAATTTAACCATCCGTATACAAATCCCCTCACATTCTCCCACTCTTCACCTCCCGTAACTCCAAAACCCCACCACCTTATAAATCACCCCACCAATCCACCCCTTCAATTCCTAACCTAAATCTACCCATTATATTATTATTACATATTAAACCCTCTCTCTCTCTCACTCACCATCTGTCTCTCTCTCTCCCCACTCTCCTTCTTTCTCACGCTCTCTCAATTTTTCTCAGTTTCGAAAACCCAAACAGAACTGAGACCCCCCCCCCATTTCCCCTTCGTCTTCACTCTCGCCCATGTTCCTCCCCCTGAGCACGTTGCCTCTCCATCCCGTCCCTATGCCCCACCGCAACTGCCCCTAACCTCCGCTCGTCCCCCCCCACATCGTCTTCAACCTCCAAAGCACCACCTCGTCATCATCTTCTCCCTCGCTCCTCTCGCTCGAACCCAATGTTGAGTCGCTCCACCACCTCGCCGTCTTCCTCCGCCTCAAGTCGCCGCCAGCCCCCGGTCGTCTTCCTCCGCCATTACTGCCTCCCGCTCGAGCGTCTCCTCTGTTTTCGTCGAGAACAGAGCTGCCTCGCCGGAGTCGACCATCGTTTTGCAGCACCTCGCCTGTTCTCGCTCGAGCCTCCGTCGTCGTCACTTCCCGACCGCGTTGCACAGCATTTGTCTTGCCTACCTCCGCTCGAGCCTTCTGCTCGACTGCAACCCTGTTCGTCTTCCTCCTTCGTTCAAGCCATTGCGTCCCCTAGCGCAGTCGTCACCAATCCCCGTCGCCTTCAGTCGCGTCGCTGCCAGCCATTGCCCACTCCTCCTCGTCGCTCAGTCGCCTTCCGTCGTCGCACCGTGGTTGTGTCGCCAGTCACGTCATTCTTTCTCTACCCGTTCTCTCTCTCTCTCTATCGATAGGTAGAAGAAGGGTTGTGATTGGCCCGTTTTGCCGTTTGGTGTTCTGGGCACAGTAGATCCCGATCCGGTGTGTTGGTGTTCTGTGTGTGTGCGCTTAGAGATCTGGTGTGCTATTGTGGTGAATTGTTTGCTGTTTGATCTTGTGGTTGCCGTTTGGTGTTTTGTACGTATCTCGCACGTATTTTTGGAGCATCACCCGAGATTCTGATCCCGTTATTCACTCGTTCACATTAGAATCGTCCAATCAGGCAAGTATCCTCTTGTACAACTATTTGTTCTCGTACAAGCTTCATCTGAAAAATACCGCAAGTATATTCTTTGACTCTAATTCGTATTCTTTGGTCGAATTGAAATCTGGTACTATACATAATCCGTCGATCCCGTATTCGCATATGATCGTGAATACTTTGCCGCCACATACATTATATGAACATGATTGATACACACATATGTACTCTTAGGATTATACATGATTATGTGCATGATTGTTTTATCCGTGATAGTAATTTAAATATGATATCTTGTTATTGTTGATTAAAATTAATAACAGTAACAAGTCGGGGTATAAGGGTAAAGATCTAGTAGTGGGCAATATAAAAGAGCGTACTCGGACGGGAGCACGTGGTTTCCCAATACAAGTTACAAGTTTGCAAATTATAAGTTTATATGTTTCACGCTACAAGTTTACACTATATATATTTCACGTTAAAAGTTTGCACGTATCTCGATACAAGATACAATTGATATGTTTTTTTCGAGTACGTGACCTATAGAATCCACCACTAGGCCTAAACGTAACTGATTGTATGTAGCAACCATGTAGTAAAAGGATGGATGCATGAAGTGCTACCTAGATAGTAATAATACAAGACTTGAACATGATCACATGATACTTGATACTTGATCCGTGACACTTGTTACCTGTACTTGATACTTGTTTACTTAATTACTTGTTTACATGCTACTTATTTACATATATGCCTTATTCATGATCCTGTTTACATGTTATATTTCTCCTATTACATGATTCTTGACTCCATGATCTTTTTCCTGCTTCTTATTTTATTTTTATACTTGTCTCCTTAGCTTGTACCACTTGCGGTCCGTGACTTGCATTAACAGATATCTTCTTGTTTCTTCATTTTGTAATAATGTACTTGCAGGCCCGGATGGAGAGTTACCCGAAGGTGTTGCTGATCAAGTATTTTAGTCTTGTTATTTATCATATTATCTTTAGTTTATATTTTATTCATGCTACTCTTTATTGTATTCTGGGCGTGTTTGACCCGTAACTACTTTGTATTTTCCAGCTGTTGGTTATGTTATGGACTATATCATGTACTTTTGTTATCATATTGTGATTTTACATACCTGCATGGTTTTGTTGTTATCTTGTTGTTGAGTTAACTGTACAGCTTATGAATGGTGTATTCACATCATTTGCTGGGCTTCAGTTATGGACTCGTATTCCCGTATTTTGGGAAGCAGGACGTGACAGAGAAGGATTTGTTTTCTACTTATAAGTCGGCTACAGGGCATTGTGTGACAACGGGAACTGGGGAGATTTGTGAAGTAGTGGGTCATGGGACAGTTAAGTTGAAGATGCTAGGTCTAAATATGTTCACTTTAAGGGATGTTTTGCATATTCCTCTGCTGAAACGGAATCTGATTTCCTTGGGAACTCTTGATGCACGGGGTTGCAAGTACACAGCTCGATGTAGAGTTTTGTCTGTTTTTCAAGGTCGTCGTGAAGTGATTAGAGGTATGAGAGTGGTTGGGCCAAGCCAACACAATCTCTACAAGCTTTGGGGAATTCGAATATTATGCGCAGGGGTTGATAGTTCTTTTCCCATTATTCCCGCAAGCTCAGCTAGTTTGCCGCAACTAGAATCATTGAGACAAGACCACGACGTTCGAATATCGTCGAGAGGTGGAGAAAGCCTAAGAGTAGGTGGAGTTCGTGCGGAGTTTGGCAACTTCGTGAGTACATCTACGGAGGTGTACCCTTGAAGGGGTATACTGGATTTGGTGAGATTGGGTAGAGATCATTTCAACTAGAAGAAGAAGCTATTTTTCTTAGTTTTCTTTGCAAGTGAAATTTATTAGAGTTTGAAGATGAGTAGCACATCATGTGATAGCACTCGTATGCAATCCAAGATAGAGTTTGTTAGGATTGTGTCTTGAATACTCGTTGTTCAGGTTAGAAGAAGGTAAAATGAAGAACGGATGTCGAAGCGTCGAAGTGAGTAGAAGGGAAAACAGCAGCAGCAAGGTGCAGGCATAGTTGCGGTCGAATGTCCTATGTTGCGGTAGACCGCACCCTCCGACCGTGCCCCCCGACCGCTCGAAGTACAGGGAATGTTAGAGAGTGGTACGGTCGACCGGTCTTGTTGGACGGTCGACCGACCGCGGTGCTGTGTTCGTTTTTGGGCTTCGATTTGTTAGGTCGTTTCAGCCCAATCTTCAACTCCAAGTTAGATCATGCGGCTCCTATTTAGATACTTCTTTTCCAAGTTATATCGGACGACTGAGAATCAAGATTAGACCTAGGTTTTTTCTCTATTATTCTATATATATATTGTAAACTCCTCCAATATGATAGGGAGTACTTCATAGATTATTTTTTCCATTGCAAAGAGAGGTTCGAGAGAGAGAGAGTTCTTGGTGAGTGAGTTTAATTTCTTGTATTGAGTGAATCAATAACTCCTTGTAATCTCTTCTAGTTGAATATCAGATCTCCGTATATTTTTCCCCAGATTAAGCAAAAGCTAATCGGGATAAGTCATCGGTGTATTTGTGTTAGTTTGACGGATCTACTTGCTTGCTCAATTTATTCGTCTCGTCTACTTTGACTTCCTCATTACTTTATTAGTTCTGTTGCGACAACGGGCATTGGTTGACGCCCCAATCCCAACAAATGTCTCTCCATCTACCCCACACATCATTAATAGTTCTTGGACACTCTATCAAACCAAATCCCAACCCCATAATTTCCCATGCTAGATTAGCCTTAGGACATTGTAAGAAAATGTGTTGAGTATCTTCCTCTTCCTCGTTGCATCTTGGACATCCCACCTGAATCGGTACTTTGCGTCTTCTCAAGTTAACTTTTGATAGGATCGCGTCATTCATAACGAGCCAAAGGAAAGCTTTCACCTTAAGCGGGCACTTGATTTTCCAGATTATTCTAGCCTCCTGGTTTCTCAGCCCTCCATCATGTAAGAGAGAATACATGGAGTTAACTGCGAATATTTGATTCGAGCTTAGCGACCACACCCTTTTAATCTCTTTCGTCGTTAGAGAATTGCATACCCTCCCAGACAGTCTGCTTAAGACTTTGTAGAAGTTGAAGGTGATCTGAAGATAGGCTTCTGTCGAAGTTGATCATAAAATTATCTCCCCTGCAAACATCCGATACCAGCTCATTAATATTTGCCGTTTGACTTGCCAAATCTGGGAAGTGGGAACTCAAAGTATTATCCCCACACCATCTATCCAACCAAAACCTAGTATCTCTTCCATTCCCAATTTTACAACTAGTGTTTGCATGGAATATCTCCCCCACCTTAGCAATCCCTTTCTAGATAAACGATGACTTCCCTCGGACGCTCCTGTTTCAGAATCTGTATTTCTTCCGTCTCCTATACAACTGAAACGACTGACCCCACCATGTGTTCCTTCGCTTGTTCATCTTCCACCACCATTTTGCCAAAAAGTGCCTTATTCATATCTTTGAGGTTAATGATTCCCAAACCTCCAAAATCTTTCTTCTTGCACATTGTTTCCCAATTAACAAGGTTAAGACCTTTTTCGGCTTCGTAAGAACCTTTCCACAAGAAACGTCGTCTACATTTATCTATTCTGTCGATAACCCACCTGGGCAGTTCGTACAGACATCCAGTAGATAGGCAAGCTGCTAAGGACTAAGTTTATCAAGGTAATTCTTCCACCCAGAGAAAGAAATTTCACTTTCCACCCTGCAAGCCTCTTTTCGATCCTTTCAACCAGAGGGATCCAATCCTCCTTATGGAGTCTCCCCGGTCTAATGGGCGTTCCTAGGTAGATTAACGGGAACTATCCTATCTTGCACTCCATAGCCTTCGCAATCATACCTAGCTCGTTATCTTCGTCTCTGTTAAGGCTAATCATCTCGCTCTTCTGATAATTAATCGTTAATCCATACCATACTTCGAAGCATCTAAGTACAACCCGGATAGAGGAGATCCTAGCTAAGAGGTGTTGGAGTCACCCTCCCGCAGCCATTGGATCCTCGATCTCTGTCTCCAATAGCTTTCTTCCATCTCTCCCAACATGTGCAAGTCTTTTCTTTTGTTACTCAATTCCCCCACTTCCTGGATACTCAGATTTCTACCCTCCTCTAACAATTCTAGTACCTGTACTCTCTTACCAAGCTCATCTTTCTACCTTTTCCGATCCCCAAATTCATTGTGCGCCCACGTCGTGAGGTGCTTCCGAAGACGTTTGATTTTGAGATTCCAGTTAGAGATCGCGTTAGTCGTCCCTGATGGCGCACCCCAAAAATCCTCGATGATCTTCCCAATGGTCCTCGATGCCATCCAAGATTTCTCAAATCTAAATTGATGGTGAGTTTTTCGTCTCCCAGTATCGCAATCTAGCAGTAAGGGTGTGTGATCTGAAGTGTATCTAGTAATTGACCAAACCATCGCCGAAGGAAATGCTTGTTCCCAATCGGTGGAGACGAGAATACAATCTAGCTTGGCTAGGATCGGACTGGGTTGCATGTTCATCCAAGTGAATCTTCTATTCACGGTTAAAATCTCCTGCAGCTCAAGCTCGTTAATAGTGTGGTTAAAATCTAGTCTATCTCTCTCATTAGCTCCCCTCCCTCTATATTCATGTTGGAATCTGGTAACATTAAAGTCTCCTCCTAACACCCAGGGTCCCTCCCATCTGCTTCTAATCTCGAGGAGTTTGCTCCAGAATATACCCCTACGCTCTGGAGAGTATGGGCCATACATCGAGGAAATCATATGTTCCCATCCATTGCCTTTACGTTTTAATCTAATGGTTACCGAGAAACTCCTTATATATTCATCTACACAATCGAACCACTTCGTGTCAAAACCCAAAGCAATTCCTCCCGACATACCTCTAGCAGAAAGGAAACGCCAATCGAAATCTCGTAGTGAGTGCAGGCCCTGTACATCTCTAACGTTAGGGTCTACCAATCTAGTTTCCTGTAGTGCGCACACTGAAGTTTATGTTTTGCAATAGTGTCGTTAAGGAGTCCACACTTAACCCGAGACCTCATTCCTCTAACATTCCAAAAGATGTAATACATGGGACAACTATTTAACCTCTATCCGCTAAACTCTAGGGCAGACTTATAGACCTAGTCTATAGTCTTCTCCCTTGATAGTATAAACATTATTACCTTGTTCCTTACTACCAGTCCCCATAGCCAATCCAAAACTCGATGCATAGTAAAGCAACATATTATCATATATGAAGTTGAAAATAGACGAATTAAGCTGATACATACCTCCACATGCAGAAGCAGGGACTTTGGCTTTAGCAGCCGATCTAATAAGATCTACCTCTGTAGGTCCGTTCGAACCCCATCTATTCATTTGTTTCTTGCTCCTCCGAGATCTATCTTCCTGGCATATCTCTGGCCCTTTCTGCTTTTGGTATTCCACGAGCTCTCTAACATTCCTGGCAAAGTTAGCTTCCTCACTGTCCGAATCTTCCAACATCTTGTCAACATCATCTAGTTCACCAATTATCGCATCATCTCTCGCTTCCTCTATATCGTCCTCCATGTTTTCCCCTACTTGTTCTTGAACCTCTTCCCCTTGAGGTCGTTCCACCTCTGCAATCAAATTCTCAAGTGCATCTTTTCCACTAACATCCTCACATCTCAATTACTCTGCTGCAAATTATTCAAGTTTTTAATAATCTGTTGACTTCCAAATTCCAGTCCCATTCCACTTTGGGCCGACCCATTAAGCCCCAAGTTAGAAGTGATGGCTGTGGGAAGTTGATCCGCTGCCTCCTGTGTTGGTTGGCTGCGATCAGAAGCGAGTAGATCAGACGGATTGTCCACTTTGGCGCTCGGCCCGGTCGAATTCAAAGGTTTCGAAGATGGATGGTTGAGATTTGAACCCACTTTGATGAACGGTTTGATTGTATCTTCAACCTCTAACTCCTTCAATTTAGACCGTCCATCAGAACTGGACCTCGATAGCCCAGGCGAACCCCGGAAAGCAACTCTTTTCTTCCTCTCTATTATCACCTTGACATCGTAGTAATGATCTTCATACACTACTTGAATGATCGAAGGAATGAGCATTAGGTCTTCAATGCCAATTTGAATTCGAGCGTACTCTCGTCTGGATTGTAACTTGGTGCATTGATCTATGGCGATGAGGTGCCCGAACCCACTGACGAGATTATGGAACCCCGATCGAACCCAACTGTGAAATGGTAAGTTAAAAAATCTAATCCACACTTATGGCAGTTGATTAATTTTTAGGGCCCCAAAACCTCGTGACCATCTACTGAACGTTATATAGAAGTCATCAACCTCAATGCCACCCAACAATAGTACCTCTTTGAGTCTATCCTCGTTCTTGCAGTGAGCCATCATCACATCTTGCTTAATCTTTTGGACCATCCAATCCCAGTTCGGAACGTGAGCAAATCTGAACCTTGATCATCACGCAATTCTCAATACGCCTCTCAATCGCTTCCATAATCGGAGTCGGGTGAATAGTTGTGATGTCTTTATTACTTTTATTTATTTATGGTTTCCATCATGATTAGTTTATTGGTTTTATTGTTTGTGAAAAAATAACTTTCTATTTATAGTATTTCTTCTCTCTTCCAAAATTGTGTGATGAGTATTTTGTTTGCAGTTAAAAGACCATCTAATGCAAGGTTGGAAGTAGCTTCGGGACGGCCCAAAGCCAGGCTGGCCCGCTAAAAAGTAGGACTTCGAACATGTTGAATAGTACTTTGGGCTGTGTATGGGTTTTAAAAAAAAATGTCCACATCTCTTTGGGTTGGGTTTGGCTTTGGTTGGGCTTAACACGAACCTACACCCATGATCCATCCCGAATAAGGCTCCTTGATAAGATCCAGCAACAAAGCTGATATCCCGTCGAAGAATATTACGGAGTTTGATAATTCCATCTACGAGGTTAAGGTGATCGTCGAAGTCCAAAAGAACGTATCCTTTAGAGAGCTTTAGAATTCTGCAAAAAATATTTTCAACGGCGGAGATGAGAAGCTGGAGGAAGAAGACGATGCTCAGCGGTTGGATGAGAGGACCTTTCATCCTGGACGTTCATTGCTCCCAAGGGGCAGATCAGACGTGCTATTCCACGAGCGACAAACTCAAACCAAGGGCAGCTCATCGGATCTGTTAATCTTGCCAGCTCACGACCTGACTTCTGCGCCACGATGGAAGAGGGTCCCATAGCTTATCTCTTCCTCTCCCTTCGAAGAGACGCTTCGAATTGGAAAGGACGCATGTACTGTACCTGAAGCGACGTTGTGCGGCGATGGGAAAGCCACTGGTGAAGCAATAGGGGACAGCGACAATAGCGACAAGAACGACAACTCGAAGTCAGCTCACAAGAAGGGAATTCTCAAAGCAGCGGTGGGAGTGGGCTTCGGCCATATCAGGGGATTGGGTCTGCTTGATGTTGATTGGCTCAAGTTTTCACAGAAAGATATCGAAGCTTCAATTCATGCTACCATGTCCAATTTAATCCTTTCTAAAAGCATTGCTGGAGTTGGGCCTAAGCCCATCGAGCCAGATGGATCAGCTCCTATCGATGAAGACTTTCCAATAGGAATTATTTCCAAAATTCCCCCCAACCCGATCAACATTCAGCAGAACATAGTCCCTCTCCTCGACAATACAGAATCTGAAGCGGAGGCCGGAGATGGTATGATCGGAGCATTAGACGGGGTCCGAGAAAATAATCTGATCTCTGTTATAGACACTTATGGCAAGGAGAAAGAGGTTAGAGGCAGCGTGGGAAGCACATCCACTAAAAAGATCACAGAATACAGGAGGAAAGGCAAAAGACAGTTGATCGGAACAGAAAGCTACGAAGTCGGGGAAGACGGGTGGGTTAACAGAGGATAAGCACCAAAGGAGGATGATACTTCAGGCGCAGGTACCTCTAAAGTGAATTGCTCAATTCTTAATTCTTTAACTGATGAGTCGCTAATTTACTTCACTAGTTTATATGGATTACATATGGGGTCCACTAGAGATGAACACTTAGCTAATGTAGCTATTATTAGAGAGGATTCCAAAATAACTGGTAACTGATCTCGCTCACTTGGGGGGGGGGGGGGGGGGGGGGGGGGGGCACTAATTAGATGTGTTTAAATTGTTTTTATGATTTACACATTCTGGAACGTTAGAGGGATGCATCAAAGATTGAAAAAAAGAGCGATAGGAGTTACCCTTAGCAAGATTAAACCTGATATTTGTAGATTGCAAGAAACTAGATTAGAGTTCCCCACGAAGGTGGAGTTCTCGGCCCTTAGAGGTATGGCGGATTTTAGCTGGTGTTTTAATTCGGCTAGGGGGTATTCAGGCGGCATCGCGTTAGGGGCTAATGCGACTATTTTCGAGACCATCGACGATTTCATCGGTCTTTTCTCAGTCTCGATCAGATTAAGACGAAGGAGCGACAGTTGGATCCAGTCTATTACAAACGTATACGGATCGTACGACAGCAGGAGGCGCAAAGATTTGTGGTCCGAACTGAGATTCATCAGAAATAGATGGTCAGGAGCCTGGATGGTAAAGGGGATTTTAACATTACTAGATTCCACGAGGAGCACAATGGCAGAGGCCACTGCCAATCGGATCAAGACTCTTTCAACGAGACTATAGACGAATTAGAACTATTGGAATTAGAGATGACTGATAGGAAATTCACTTGGTCGAATATGCAGCGCAATCCGATATTGGCTAAGCTAGATCAAGTGCTAGTCTCGAACGAGTGGGAAGATGTTCACCCACTAGCTAAGGTCAAAACAGCGCTAAGATATACTTCAGATCATCTTCCTCTAGTTATCGACTGTGGATTAAACGGTAAAATGAAGCACTTCGGGTTCAAATTCGAGAAAGCTTGGACCATTCACGAGGAAACGAGGCAAATTATCAAAGAGTCCTGGGAAGCAGGTACTACTCAAATGTCAGCCGTAGGGTTTGGATTGAGAAAACGAGACGTTTACGAAGAAGATTAAGAGATTGGGCCAAAGCGAAAACGCGAGTCATTCACCAGAGAAGAGAGCTTCTGATTAATAGAATCGACAGTTTGGAAGCTTCGATAGAGGAAAGAGAGCTGCAAGAGGAAGAGAAAGACAAGCTTGCAAACAAAAGATTGGAGTTTCAGCAGATCGGGAGGATGGAGGAACTGTATTAGCAACAGAGATCGAGGGTACAATGGCTTAGAGAAGAGGACGCAAACACAAAATACTTCCATAAGGTGGCTAACGGCCGGAAAAGATTAAACCACATTACGGGCATCACTGTGAACGGGACGTGGACTGAAAATGAAGATCTTATCAAGGATCATCTCGACAGGCATTATCACGACCTATTGGGAGGGGAGTCAGCGGGGAGATGCGCACTAGCTCCAGACATGTGGAGCTCGTCCAGAATTGATGGAAGCGAGGGAATCGAAAACAAATTCACTGAAGACGAGGTTTGGGACGCAGTGAAGAATCTCGGCCAGGATAAGGCTCCAAGCCCTGACGGATTTCTGATCTTTTTTTACAAAACATACTGGTCGATTATCAAAGAAGATCTTCTGAATATCTTCCATGAGTTTTACAATGGGGATTGTAATCTGGACAGGCTTAACTACGCTATGATTATTTTGATTCCAAAGAAGAGCGAAGTTAGCTCCCATGAAGACCTGAGACCAATCAGCTTACTGAACGGATCGTTCAAAATCATCACGAAGGTCTTGGCCCAAATATTAGGACCCCAACTGAACGAGATGGTAGCACAATCGCAGAGTGGGTTCATTAAAGGCAGGGATATTATGGATAGCATTGCTTCCGCCCACGAAACCATTTTTAGAGCTCACAGAGGTAGGATGGACGGTTTCTTACTAAAACTAGACTTCCAGAAGGCGTACGACTCAGTATCGTGGGACTGTACGGAAGAAGCCCTACAGCTTAAAGAATTTGGTCAAAAGTGGAGATTATGGATGAAAATGTGCATCAGTGGTGGCAAATCGACCATCCAGGTTAACGGATGGCAAGGGAAGGAGATAAGGTGTAAAAGAGGTCTGCGACAAGGTGACCCTCTATCTTCCCTACTTTTCGTTATTGTGGCGGACGGTATGGCGGAAATGATCAGAAGAGCTCAAGATAGCTCCATCATCAAAGGTTTTCAAATCAAGGGGATTAACCAACCTGTGTCAATTCTCCAATACGCAGACGATACTATCCTCTTCGGCAGGGCTACGGTGGAAGAAGTCGTGGCCATCAAAGCTGTTTTTGCTTGCTTCTAAGGGTGGTCGGGTCAGAAAGTTAACCTCAATAAGACTAGCGTTATCCCCGCATCTGAGTATTTGTCAATGACTGTTAACGATATTTCGAAAATCTTAGAATGCAAGTCGAGCGACTTCCCAATTAAATATTTGGGGACGCCAATTAGACCCGGTAACCTTTTGAAAGAAGACTGGATTTTCGTTATCGATCAAATTAAGAAGAAACTGCAAGGATGGCAGAGCAGGTTCCTCTCGCTCGGGGGGAGGATTATTCTTCTTAACTCGGTTCTTAACGCTATCCCGCAATACCTTATGTCCATCTACGAATTACCGAGATGGGTATCCAACAGTATCGACAAGCTAAGACGGAGATTCCTTTAGAAAGGAACGGATGAGGGTAACAGAGGATTCCATTTGGTTAATTGGGGCAGAGTCTGTAAGAGAAAGGAATTCGGGGGCCTGGGCATCACGAATCTTCAAGACATGAACAGAGCTTTGCTTACGAAGTGGTGGTGGAAGATTTCTAACAACCACAAAGGATGGTGGAGGCACTCCTTCGATCTATTCCGTAAGAGAAGGAAATTCCGGTTCGGTGGGAGAAGTGCGTCAGCCAAAGTCTCTCTTCTATGGAAAGGCATATCAAAGCAAGGAGAGATCTTCTTCACTAACACTAGATGCATAGTGGGAAACGGGAAAAAAAACCAGATTCTGGAAAGACAAATGGTGCAGTGAAACTAGTTTGCTTAATCATTTCCCCCAAGCCGCAGAAGCCACACAGAATTTAGATCTTACTGTAGCCGACATCAGGAAGAACGGTAATCTGAGTTTTGTAGTGTCTCATAACATAAGTCCAGAGGCAGTTGAACAATTCAAAGCGTTGAATAAGCTGGTTCGACAAGGAGGTGATCATGGAGCCAACTTAGATGATGAAAGACGGTGGGAGCGAGACGATTCGAAAGCATTTACAGTATCTTCTATGTACTCATGGATAAACGATGGAGGACTGAGATGTAAAGCTCAAGCAGTTATTTGGGGGGGGCCCTTGTCCCTTTCAGGGTCAAAGTGTTTTGCTGGTTGGCACACACAAACGCGATTCTATCAAAAGTTAACCTTAAGAAGAGAAACTTGAATATAGACGTGATCTGTGGGAGATGCCTTGCCGCAGATGAAGATGTTAATCACATTATCTTTCAATGCCCTAGAGCTCGCCTTACTTGGGAAATCGTTTGTAGAGGGTTTGGGTGTAACCAGGTGCCAAACTCAACAACTGACATTTGGGTCTCCATTAGAGAAGCTCACATTAGTCACACTAACACTAGGGCTTGGGACATAGCTTCCTTAGCAACAATTTGGAGTCTTTGGCTAGAAAGAAATGATTTTATTTTTCGCAACTGTCAGTATAAATTATCTTTCTCCATGCACAAAATATTTATTCTTATCCATAATTGGGCAGGTGCTGAGGAGGGGGGTAAAGAGAATCAGGAACAATGAAGGAGATTAGCCATAGAGGCGGTCTTGGAGGGGGCGGCGGAGATCAGAAAGAGTATGATGATTACCGCAGGGGGGCATCAAGTTTGACACAGTCGAGGCGGCATTCTAGCACAGTGGTTGTTGGCGTTGTATGTCGTTTCATACCCTATGTGTTTCCAAGGGTAGTGAGATTGTTATAGGTGGTGCTGTATGCTATGTTTTAGTCTTTTGTTGCTATCTTTTGTACCCGGGTTGGTCCGAGTACTTTTGATGTTTCGTATTGCCTGTTGCTCACATGGTTTTTATTTCAGTTGTTCTACTTTGTTTCGTTATTTCTTATTAATGGAACGATGACGAGCGTCATCTTTTATCAAAAAAAAAAAAAAAAAAAAGATCCAGCAACATGAAAATCTATTTCTATTATAAAAGCCACAATAAAAAAAAAATCTGTCAGGATAAGATCTGGACCGTCGATCTATTATATTGATCTACACGATTAAAGGTTCAGATTAAATAACTTAATAATAACGTGTATTACACGTGCAATTCTCTCTAATATAACTTATAGATAACCCCACACCCTAATTCTCTCTCATCTCCCAAAAACTCTCCTCCGAATCTGAAAACCCTAACCCTAGCTCCTCTCTTCTCTTACCCCGATCCCAAACCCTATTCCGGTTCCGTTCTCTCCTTTTATTACTTTCTCGATCCGATTTCTAATGGCCGAAGGAAAGCTCGATCTGGTCGACGATCACGTCCGAGGTATTCAATTCTCGCTTTTTTTCCGTCTAATTCGAATTAGTTGTTGTTGTTTGATGCGAATCTATGCGGTTTAGGGGTTTTGTTGAATCTCAGGGTTTTTAGGGTTCGGATTGTTGGAGATTGGAAAGGATTGGTGATTTGGTTGGTTTGGATTGAGATTTGGGAGAATGACGATTGGACTGATAAGGGGAAGTGATTTGGGGATTTTTGTTTTTGGAAGTTAGTGTGTTGGATCGGAATCTGGAAGTGGGTTAGTGTAGAAATTGGGGTTTTTGATTGATTTGAAGGTGTTTTTTGTCGAAGAACAGAGAATAATCAGGGTTTATTTTAATCTTGTGGTATGCATTTTTGTGGGGATTTTTGTTAGTTGGAGATGGATCAGTTGCTCAGATATCTAGATTGTAGTTTGTAGCGCTTGTTTTTAGAATTCGTTCGATCTTGTAGGGTTTTAAAATAAAATTGTTGAAGTTTTCATGCTTGCAAGTTGAAATTTTCTTTCAGTTTGATGTTTAAGTTTTTATATGAAATTGTTTGGTAATGGCAATTTACTACTGGGAGTCTTTGGGATGATGCGTATTATTTGGTAATAACGATGTATTACAAATATGAATGTTTTTCTAGAATTAGTTTGTACTTCGGGTTTAATTCCCATTATATTTCAATGCTTTATGATGTATATGAAGATTATGAGAAAAGGGAGTGTTGTGTCTGTAGGAGGTGATTTGCTCATATGGAGTTATTAGAAGCATGCGGTACTTCTGTTAAAAGATCCACGCTATTCACCTTGATTTCATGCTATAATATCCCTAAGTATGAATCTTGATCAAATGATTGTGGGAGGTGATAGCGGGCTGGAGATTTAGAAAAATCTATTTCTATTATAAAAGCAAGAATAAAAAAAAGAAATCTGTCCCGAGCCAATCCCAACCATTCGTTCATTTTGTTGATCTAACTTATCGAGGTTATTATTGATTTGTCATTTGTGATCGTTTATTTAACTTTTATATTTAATTTAAACTAAATATAAATAATAATTAATATACCCAACTTTACACTTTCTCTCCTTCTCCCTCTCGTGTACGTCTCCTTCGGATTGAAATCTCCAATCTTTCTCTGAACTCTAACCCTAACAACTTCCATCTCTCTCAAAACCCAAATCCTAACCCCAATTCCACTCCCAATCCCGACGCCTCTCCTCGAAACCCCAATCCCTCCGATCCCCCCCAACTCTAACCTTTATCTCATCCCGCTGCCGCTGCCATCGTCGTTCGTGCCATCCTTCCGTCCCCTTAGATCTCAGCCTCCTCTCTTCGCCATGTCAGCCATCGCCACCTTCTTCCTCGCCACATTTGTTCATCTCGATACTCATTAAAAAACGGTGAGTCTTTTTTGTTCTGGGTTCAATTTGATTGAAAAATTTATTATTGTTCAGTGTATTTATTTGTTTATGTATAATTGTTTCTACGATTGGAAGGTCCTGTCTAAAACCCCAATCCAAAACCCTAATTGTAATTGTCTTTTATAATAACAGAATTGAATGTCCAAGTTCAATTTTGTAATTTTTGATGAATATTGATGAATATTGAAGGATTAAAAGGTTGAGAGGCATGGGAAAGCATGGACCTTGCCGTCATTGTGGTGTCACAAGCGAGCTCCTGTTCATCTTTCATTTTTTATTTTTGTGGGATGCTATTTGTGTTGAATTTGCTATCAATTTGTGGATCTTTGCTTCTATTTTTGTGGGATTCTATTATATATATATATATATATATATATATATATATATATATATAAATTTTTTTTTTGTGGTTGATTTTTTGGGGGATTTGTTATTGGAATTAATTAAGTTTCTTAGAAGAAGACTACTACTTAGTCTCGTGTCTATCCTCATTCCTTTTGTCTGCTTCCATGTTCCATTCATATATTTGTTTCTGTGTTCTAATAATTTAATACATAAACAAAAGCCCAGTATGAATAAAGAGGTACTTTAATTTTCTCCTTAGTATGATGGGTTGTTGTTTTAATTAGTAGAAATTTGTTGCTTGGTATGAATGTTGTTTTGAGTCCCTTTGCTCTCTTAAGCAAAGGGAGCAATGATGAGATGCTCTAATAGACTAACTCCTTGAGCAAAGTATGGCTTTTGTTGCTTCTTTGACTGCAAATTTGTTTACTTGAAAAACCCTATTGTGGACTATGTCAATCCTTATCCTGCGAAGATTATTTGCAGTTCTGTATCGAATGATGAACAAATGTGTCTTATAATAACCAATGCTCATGTTATCGCTTTGTTAAGCTAAACTGTCGTAGCGATTTCTTCGAATTGCAGTTATTCGTTCCTTTATTTTCTTTGGCGTGCTATGTGTTTAGAGGCTCAGTTGTTGATAGTGTTTACTCTAGGAGTCTGCCTACGCAATGGTCTATATCTAAATTGATTCATGGTGAATATGATGCTTTTCTACCTGGTTCTCTGATAATGTACCCCAAATAGTATGGGGAGAAATGTTCCACGGTGAAATTTTAAAAATGAGTAAGTAGTAACCTCAGGTGGGTCGAACTTGGCCTTAAGTGATACATGTTTTACCGCCAACATATTATGAGAAATTTCCTTTATGGAATAATTCCGCCATTAAATTCATAACTTAGCTTTAACAGTTAGTTTGACAGAACTGGAAGAGCACCTTTAATGTGTTTACATTCATGTGAAATGTTAAATTCCTTGGGAGATGATAATGTTAATATAACTCAGTATGCATGCCCTTTTACTTTTGTTGTCAGCAAGATTAAAGTTCAAGAGAACTAAACATCAGTTTTATCTGTTCACAAAATGCTTGGAGTGGTGGATACATTGCAGGGACAGCCATTGGGGAACTTGCATCAAGTTATGACTTACAGGAAGTTGCGTGAAATTACTTTTAACCTACCGAATGAAACTGGCATACAATGGTCAAGTAGAAAGAATTCAGCAAACAAAGCAAACAAAATCAAGTATGGGAAGTGACATCTTATATTTGTTTATTGCTCAAGCTCCTACAATCTAATATTTGTAGTGAGACCCCTCTTAGTCACTAAACTTTTCATCAGCCACCCTCTTCGGAGCCCCCCGGACAAGCCAGTTTTATGCATGCATGTGGTTCAAGGTGGAGAACAAAGGGTTCTCTGGTTAATTACACTCCACTGCATGCTCAAAAACTGATTGATTAAGAAGAAATTAATGCACCTAATTTAAGAGTATATCCTTCAAGCCTAAAGAGAAGAAGCTTCTAAAGGTAAAACTGGTTCCTGTTGCTCTTGTGGAATATGAACGTGAAATACCATATTCTGATCAGAACTTCCGAAAGATTCTTGAGGGGGACACAAGCATTCGGTTAAGCTCTGGATCAGCAACATCTTATACAGAAAGTTGTGCTCATTTCTGGCATTTGATGTGTTCTTTGTGGTGTTTTGTGTTGTGTTGGTGTGCATAATTGTAATAGTTGTATGTTGCTGTCTACCTTGTAATATGCTATTTTGTATGCTGTTGCAGATCAGGTTAGTCATCATTGTTATTTTCATTTTCTATTGGGATATGATGACATATGGCAAAATTCTAAAAAGTATAATTATTTTATGCTTTATAATTATTTTCATCATTAATGGCCATGTGCTTTAAAATTAATCAATGCCATCTTTTTGAATGTGAAATTTTGCTTTCCTCCCTCTATTATGAAAAGATTAGATAACGAAATAATTAAGAGCTAATTTTTTAATTCTATATGCCGGAAAAAATGTTGAAGAATTTGATAAACGGACCAAGAAATGCATTGAAGATGAGTATATTTTTTTGATCAAATCACAAGATGTCCAATATGAAAGAACAACTGCAAGAATATTGACAGAATGCAAAATTAAAAAGGATGAACAAGAAATTACAAGCAATTTTAATCTCAAGAAAGTTAAAGTCGAAAGTGATGATTGATATTATGAAAAAACGATGATATCAGTTTTGGATTTACTTTTTTTTTTTAGTTACTTTTTCTAATATCATTTTTAAGTTCAAGAAAATTAAAGTCGAAAATTAATAATAGACCATGCATGAGAAGTTTATGGTGCTTCAAGGAACTGGTTGGTCTCATCAAATGGGAAAGTAGATTAAAGTTGGATCCTGCGAGAAATTTGAAGTGAACGTGAGAAGACGACCAGATTATGCAGTAAAATTTTTAATTTTCTATTTAAGAAGTGCTTTAATCAAATGTTTGCAAAACAAAAAATATATATATAGAATCAGTATGCGTTCTTCATATTAAAATGGTATATCATCCATTCAGGGCATTTCTCAGAGGATCCACAGTCGTTCAAGCTAAAAAATAGCAAAATGCATAAATAGAAATAGAAATTCGTCACAAAGTGGAGGAAGAATAGAACAGACAAAACTTGAGGTTTCGTCGGAACAAAATACAAATTAAAAATTATATTTTTTGAATTGTCCGGACCTTTTTGCAAAAAAACAAAATCTCCTTGCTGACATCGACTAACTCATGATTAATCCACCAAACTTGATGATTAATTAGCCTAATTAGGTAAGTAAGTTTAAATAATTAACTAAATAATTATCCTCCTAAATTAATTAACTAATTTAACACGTATGTCCGGGATTTTTCTTTTAATTCACAAAGGTCTTCCGACGAAACTTGAAGTTTCGTCCAATGGATTAAAAATAATATAAAATATTTTTGACGAACTTGAAGATTTGCCCTGTATAACATGCTTATTACTATATCCTCTCTCATATATAGCAATATACTGTAGCGAAATTGGAATAAAATGCATAAATAACACACGATTGCAGTGCAACAAATGCTATAAAATGCATAATATGCAAATATACAACACAACTGGGAATGCTCTTAACCTACCAAGCTTAGTTTAGAAATTTTAGATAAAAAAAGGTTTGAATATACACTCATTCAATTCATTTCAATGAGCACAGGTTTGGAATTGAAGCTTTTTTATGTGAAGAAATTCTTAAATTGGACAACATGCAGCGCAATTTTCTCAGCTTATTTTGAGAGGATTGGTGAAGGTTATTGGGATAACAATCATAAAAGATTCTTCCTTACCATTATTCTGAAAATTATGAATGAAATGAAAGGATTCAAAAATCAAAAGATATCACTGCATATCTTATTATATGATTGCCAGACAAGATGGTTAAAGTTGACCACTTCTGAATATCAGGTGAACGATCTATTAGTCAAGCTATTGTGGACAATATCAGTCTAAGAAAGAGCAATGCTAAACCTTAACAATGAATAGATTTTTCTGCTTGCACTATGAAATATATAATAACTCTTCAAGCAATAATTGATTCAGTTGAGAATGTTGAGTTTAATTTTCGTTCATTCTCTGCTTAAATTATATTATTATCATATTATTTGATTATCTTTTTGAAACATCGCTACGAAAATAACTTCTATGAAATTTGCTAGCTACTTATAATATTCATACTTGTCATATGATTCTTAATTGAAAATCTTACACATTGTATGCATTATTTATAACTTCAGATAGTAGGACTTTGAATATGATGCTCAAAGATGTCAATGTTTAGACTTTATTTTACTAAGGTTTTTTTTACAGAAGATATCATCTTAATATTTTCTTTACCATATGACATTCCTTTGCTCTTATACTAAAAGCTTTAGATAAAGATAATTGATTATATGATCTTATAATGCTAGAAGGTTATGTTACTTTTTTACAGTGAATATTGGGGGTAAATCTCAGTTCATTTCATATGCTGGTTACAAAATGGAAGGTCAAGTATTACAATTTGAGGACATTACTTTTACCAATGGGAGAAAAAAAGAAAAAACTATCAAACAATCAAAAGCATAAACTAAGAAGTTGCACAACATCAGTTTAAGAAAGACCAATGCTAAACCTTAATAATGAATAGATTTTTTTATTTGCCCTATGGAATATATAATAACTCTTCAAGCAATAACTGGTCCAGTTGAGAAGGTTGAGTTTAATTTTTGTTCATTCTCTGCTTAAATTATTTGAAACATCGCTATGGTAATATCTTTTATGAAATCTGCTGCTCTTCATAACATTGAAACCTGTGATATGATTGTTAAATCTTACACATTGTATGTACTATTTATAAATTTAGATAGTAGGACTTTGCATATGATGCTCAAATATGTCAATGTATAAAGATGATACATGTAAATTAATATTAAAGACTCTTAAGTGTTATATATAGTCTTGAGAAAATACAAAATAACATGTAAATAATTTTCTAATCTAAAACATAAAAGATATTAGAAAATATATTAAAAAGAAAAAAATAGTAAATCTTAAACTCAAATTTGAGCATCATATGCATTGGAGATGAGTATACGTTTTTGATCAAATCACAAGATGTCCAATATGGAAGAACAACTACAATAATATTGACAGGATGCAAAATTAAAAAGGATGAACAAGAAATTACAAGCAATTTTAAGCTCAAGAAAGTTAAAGTCGAAAGTGATGATTGATCTTATAAAAAGTATGATGATATCAATTTAGGATTTACTAATTTGTTTTTATTATTTTATTTTTTTTAATATCAGTTTTAAGTTCAAGAAAATTAAAGTAGAAAATGATGATATATGTTATTAAAAAATACAATGATTATATCTTTATGTTTTATATGAAACTATTATGCATATAGCTCTCTATTACATCGTTCGAATTTGATCCATTTGCGCTTTGTTTTTATTGAAATTTTACTAGAGTTAATTAACTTGGGTTCTTGATGCTTGCTTCAAATCTGATTTCGTTGAGCTTGTTGTCGTTGGAGTAATTTTGAAATTCATGGTTTGCTTTTTAAGATGATTGACTTCTTTGAATTTGTAGTTTGAAGAATATGTATGCAAAATGCAAGTATATTTAGATAAAATTTTCACCATTTATGTGCACCAAGTCACGTGCACTTGATGCACGGTAAATTCCAACTAGTATATAAAATGCACTAACAGTCCAAAATATGTAAGCTCACATGTGACTTATATAAGACCCAGTGATCACCACCATGTAGGAAAAACATTGTCTACCACTGTCACATTATAAGAATGTGATATTACACTTGCATACTAATTATTTTTCTTTTTTTTCATTGAAGAAACGTGTTCTTTATTTTAGTCAATATACAAATCCAACTCATAAATGTATAAATTGGTTGGCCCATAAAAGCACGATTGAGTTGGCTTGCTAAAGCACGCGGGTAGGCTTAAGCACGATCGGTTCAGATTTATTAAGGCCCACAATAGGCCTAGGCTGGATCTGGGCATGAATTCTAAATTACGGTTTGGGCGTGGGTTTAGCAAGGCACTACCCGAACCCGGCCCAATTCCATCCCTAATATAATGTAGGTTTTCAGCTTTATTTGTATGGAATTCGTTTTTTCTATTTTTCTTAGTTGTTCTATTATGTTTTTGAGTTCATAATTTGTCTGTGCAGAGGTGAGAATTAATTTAATTTCTCAAACAATACTTCCATTGAGAGTCTTCTGCACCCCTCAGCCTCATCACCTTGGACAGAAGTTGAAGCATCCAATGAAAATGGATATATGGAAGAGTTGACAGAAGTATTCAATTAGACACAAAAATATTTGTAAATTTTATTTCAGAAATTTACAGGAAAATAATCAAAAAAACAAAATTTGTAATTTCTCACAAGAAACTCTCATAACAATCCGAAAATAAGTCCAAAAAACCAATCTGGAAAAAATCAACATGACTTAAACGGCTAAACCCTAACCTCAACGACTTGTAGCTAAGAGAAATAAGAAACTGTGAACTGGTTTCATGGAATATGAAAACAAACAAACAAACAAATATATTTAAGATAACATTTCATTGATAATAGATTACAGCACTGGTCTGATAACCGGCTTCATCGAATATAATCTTCAGCTGCCTTTAGTTTTTGCTCAGTATCTTATTGTCTCATCATATTCTTCACTTCAGAAGTTACATATACATATACTCAAGTTTCTTTCTTATAGTAAAGGCTGGATCATGCCCCAGTAACGAGAGTCAATGTTAATGACTAACTTGAATAGTTCAGATCTTTACTCTCTGTATTTACATCGTATAGGCTTCATTACGTTTTAGATTTGGTAGGAGAAGCTATTACCGTTATCATACAATGACCTCAATTTGTGGTGTATCAATAATGGTGGCCCCTTTTGCCAGCATGCTGTACAACTAGAAACAGTCAGAAACCAATTGATATAGATCGAAGAGAAATTGCAACTGGAGAAGAAGCAGAAGCAGAAATATATAGAAGCACCTTTTCTCGACCATGACTTTCATATGGATTCTGCTCTCCTTCTTTTCCAAACTAGAGGAGCAACCAGCATCCAAACTGCATTCACAATCATTTAACACTTTGATGTGAGAAATATCGATTAAACTAGCTACCAAGTATCAATTACTAGTGGTTACTTATAATATTTATGATGGTGCGATTCATTCATCCCTATCGGCTATAAATAAAATTGATGAAATTATTTCCTTTCTGAACGACACCCTGCATAATACCAAAAAGGAAATGTTGTCTATAGAGGCAGTAGAAATACAACCGCCATCGGGTTTTCTATATTCTCCCTCAAAACATTAGGTGAGTTGAATGAGCAGAATTTCTAAATTTTGAAGACCGAATCTTTGAAGTACCCAAGTTAATGAACCGAAGGTACTCATAATTAGTTTTAACTCAAACAATTGACCTCGAGTTCGTTGAACGTACTGAGTCATCCAAACATGTTCCTATTAGACTGAGAATCCTAATTAAGTATTTCTACTACAAATACCAAGTATCGTGGTTACATTATTCAAGTGGCAAATTCCAAGCATAATAAAAGGAGAGGGCTTTGGCTGTGGATGAATGACTTTATATTTGTCTGTTTCTTTAGTTACAAGAAGTATATTTGATGTAAATTATTTCATTACTTCTTATAATGCAATAGAGTAGGAATTCTCCATTTCTTTACTCAAAACATATTCATGAGGTATGAAGAACATGAACTTACTGTAAATAATCGCTGCCAGCCATTCATTGACGACTCTCACCCACATACTGATCCGTCCGACGTCTATTGTCCATCTGGGGCCAAAAACAAAAAAAAGAGGTAAAAAACATAACCACAGAAATTAAGCAAAGCCATTTTGCTTCTCCAAGAATACCTAAAACTATACTTTCTTCTAGTGTAGTATAATATTTTCCATGATATTCTGGTTGCTTCATAGTCTGAATATTCTAGCTGCACTACATGTAGGAGTTGTTGAAATTTTAAAAAACAGATGTAGGAAGAAGAAAATAAGTTGACTGCTATTACCGAGGAACTTCATTTTCATTTTGGCAAAGCAGTAGAACATAACTAGATTGATGAGACGTTGAATGCACGAGCATCTAAAGTAACTCTAAGTACTCATGCAACATAATTTATTTTCAGTTGGTAAGGAATTACGAAGCATATGTCATGAATTTGTCATATCTTACACAGCTACCAAGACACATGATTATAGACGCATGGCTATTGCTGAACTTCTAACATTAGCGATGATGGAAGTTTAGGTGGTACTTATCTTATGCAACCTCTACAGGATAAAGGCAATTGATGAATTTGGGTGAACTGGATGAGTGATTGAGATGTTTTCCCTGCTGGCCTGTTAATTGAATTTATTTTTTTTTAACTACTGTACTTTTTTTAGGAGAACCATTATCTTTTACACCCACTTACTTTCACCGCTGTGGACATACCACAATTTTCTAAATTCATATAGTTTGTTATATGCCCTGTTTACTATATACCACAAGATACAAGCTAAAATTTGCGTAGTTTTTTTTTATAATATTTTTGTTGTTTGTTGTCAACGGCAGGTTGAAGACCTCCCGCGTATCTTTAAAAAGAAATAATAAAACATATAATAAAAAATAAGGCTTATAAAATTCAGAAAACCCAACACTGGATCGTAAAACTCATACACCCCAACAAACAAACAAAAATTACAATAAAACATAATCCTACCGGTCAACCGACTTTGCCAGAAACGAATTTCTCGTGCCAATTTGAGCTAATTCTCTCTCATTCCCTCGCTTGTTCACTGTTTCTCTTCGCTGTCGCTCGCAACCACACTGCCGTCGACCCCAACAATAACACATAGGTCAGCTTCAAGTACCATATGAAAGACACAGCAAGCATCCACCAATTTGACATCCCATGTCCAGATTGAGTCTCATCGCTTGACCACCGTTGACTATCATCGTCACCTCACAACGAAGGCTATCGTCGCCCCCTACAAGCTCCTCAACATGAGAGAGACCCCAGGTACTACTCACTTTGACCTGAATAGACCAAAATAGAGCTCAAACTATAAACTTGATCGACTACCGTCTCCCCACACCAACTATGATTTATTTTCTTGCTAATTCCAAGTTGCTTGTACTTTAAATATTTAGGAACAAAATTTGGATATTAGGAATTCCTCCACTTCTCCTATATTTCACGCACACCATCACATCTCCTCTCTCCTCATCCCCAAAGCCACATCCCATCCCAGACCCAAGCTCAAACGTCTCCTCATCCCCAACCCCAATTTCCTCACTTCTTACCTCCCGCAGTTACAGTCAATGCCCCCTATACCTCCCAATTGACACCTCTAACCCAAATGTAGCAGAGTCAAATTGCTTGTGGGGTAATCACAATCTTTACATTAACACCATTACCACCGCCATAAGCTCTTACTGAGACCCAAAAGAGAGGCAGCACCATGACCCTCTCCTGCTCCAACCCATCTCAGAGAGATCCTCTCACTTCACTTGTTTGAGCAACAACCCCCGCTATCCATACCTCGTAAATCCTAGCCTCCCTAAACATCTCGGAACCCTTCCAAGACCTTCTAGAAACCCTAGATCTCAGAAAACACCCCCAAAACTCCACCTTTACGCTTTCCAGTGTTCGTAACCGCACAAATCTAATCGCCGCCGCTCTCACCACCGCGGACGACGACGCCATCTGTGACCAACTTCACGCCCTAACGTCGGAGCTGACCGTTGTCTGAAACTCCGAGTGGGAAGATCGAGAGGAGCAGCAGGTCACCTCTAGAAGAGAGGGATGGAAGGAGGATCAGATGAGATGTGGAGGTATTGCTGATGGTGGGAAGATCGGGAGCGGAGAAGGAAGGAGGTGAGGCGACGTGAGAGAAGAAGGTAGTAGAGGAGGGGATCAGATCTAGGGTTTCTCTTTTTGAGTTATTTGCGGTACCTGGCCACTTTTTGAAAATATTTGTGATTATAGACCAGTTTCGAAACTATTGGCGTTCATGGGCTATTTGGTGCCACGTCAGCAACGACCGCTATTCTCATTAGTGGTCTATTCATTTTGAAAGTTGCTAATGGAAATAGCGACCTCTGTTTTAAAATATTTTGAATTTTTTGTTTGTTGTCCGCTATTCCTACTAGCGATCGAAGTATATATGAGGTCGCTAATGGGATTAGCTGTAGATTGTTGATTTTGATGGCTACAACACAATACACAATTGTTCTATATTACATATCTTTTGCAGTGTGTATCAAAAGTGGTCAAGGTCAATACCATGATGAAGCATCCCAATACAATGTGATGAAGCTTTCAAAAGTATTTGCTCAAGCTACAAAGACAAGATCAAGCCACTAAGACTCAAGTTCAAGTTCAAGACTTTCAAGAGCTTTCAAGTTTCAAGTTCAAGACTTTCAAGAGCTACATTTGAACAAATGACTTGTAATATTGTTTGTATTATTTGTGAGTCTTAGAATCTTGTAAAAAGCCTTGTCACACACACACACACACACTCACACACTCCCTAAATAAAGAAAATGTTTTTACAAAATCAAAATGTCAAAACAAAGCTTGTATAAGTTTAGCTGATTGAGTACCAATCGACTTACTCTTGGAAGCAGTCGACTATTGAGTACGAAACTAACTGAACTCATTCAAGCACTGATCAGTCGACTCTTATGGCAACCTAATCGACTGTTCGAGCCATTTTTGACAGTTTTCTGAATTTAAAACTTGTTTTTTCAAATTCAAACCTTTTTACTGCCGTTGTATGGAAGTTGGGATTCTATCTCTCAACGTCCAAACATTTCTAACTCTATAAAAAGAGTATAGAATTCATTTGGCAAAGGTTACTTAACTCCTAAATTTTTTATTTCAAGTCGTTTGCTTTTGAGAAAAGAAAAGAACAAGTTGTTCAAAACATTCAATTTCTTTAAGACTTGGTTCTCTGATTTTCAGTCTAGTATAATATTGAATTCGTTCTAGACTGAAGTCAGAAGTCGACCTAATAGCCACTATACTGAAAGTACTTTCACATACAAGGCTTTAGGTTGTTATAAATCTCTTCTTGTTGTTGTTTCACTCTCGGGTTGTGAGAGTGGTCCCTCGGTTGGAGAGTAGGACTCTTGGTTTATAGTCGGTTTCACTCTAGGGTGTAGAGTGGGTTGTGCTCTCTCCAGTGGTGAGAGAGGTCTACGGATTTGACATAGTTGTTGTCAAAGGCCGTAGAGTATTCTTGTAATTTTTTTCAAGAATAATGGATTGCTTGGGGACTGGATGTAGGTCGGGAGGACCGAACCAGGATACATCGTGGTATTTGCTGTGTTGACTCTCTTTGGTTGTATTATCTAAACTTGCATTTTTAATTTTTCTGTTTCTTGTGTAAATTGAGTCTGGTCAGTCGACTGCCTTACTCTCTAAGTCGACTTAACAGACTTGTAACTCTTCAGTTAAATTACTCTTCTTATCTGACGCTTCAGTCGACTGCCTTCACTTTTCAACCGACTTAACAGTGCGAAAAGTTTAATTTATTGATTAATTTTATACAACACTATTCAACCCTCCCCCCCCCCCCTCTAGTGTTATTTGCCTTGTATACAGGATCCAACATTAACGATCTCAAATGAATGTATTGAGACACTTAGCCATTTCTAGAGAACTTTTGTTCTATTGGAAGAAAAAAATTGAACCTGAGGTCGCTAGTCCGAATAGCGACCTCAGTAGATGATTAAATTTCCTTGCTCTCTGTAAGATTTGCAAATAATCACTTAACTAAGGTCGCTATTGGGAATAACAACCTTACTAAGATCGCTATTCCCAATAGCGACCTCAGTAGGAAACTCAATCTCCTTATTCTTTGTAAAATTTGCAAAACAGTTACACAACTAAGGGCTCTATTCGGAATAGCGACCTTAGTACAACTAAAGCCTTTATTCTGAATAGCGACCTCAGTTTCAAAAATAAATGAATTGTTATTTTTTTCAAAAAGTAAAAGCTCTCTAGATTTTGTTAAGTGTTGGTAATACAGTTCATTGAATGTCGCTAATACCATTAACGACTTCATATATGTTTTGGTCGCTAATAGGAATAACGACCGTAAACAAAAATTTCATTTTTTTTATAAAAGAGACCGCTATTCCCATTAGCGATCTCTAAAAGGAACAGACCGCTATTCTCATTAACGGCTGCTGCTGACGTAGCACAAAATAGCCTATAAGCGCTAATAGTTTCAACTGGCCCATAATCTTAAATATTTTCAAAAAATGGCATAGTACGACAAATAATTCTATCTTTTTGGGGTTTTTTTTAGGGGAGCTTCTCTCTCTAGAATTTCTAGAGAGAGAAACTCCTTTTTTAAATTTGCATAGTTAAGCACTTGAAACTGTACATTTACTTTTAGAAGTTATTTTTGTCTAAAATTTGTGACAAACATAGGAGGGCATAGAACTCTATATGAATTTGGAAGAGAGGGTATATCCGCAAGACTGGAGCCAAGATGGTTTGAAAAAAAAAGAATTTTCGAAGTACTTGTACAGAAACAATTTCTGAATAGTGTATTAGCAACAGGCTTTCAAAATCCCTTTCAAAAACAATTTTTTATATATCCTACTAAGTACTAAATTTACTGAGATTGAAACTTACTTCTGCATAACATTGTGGTCCCTCCATCCAACAAATAGCATTGCAAAGTACATAGCCCCCATGGCGAAAACAAAATGGAAAAACCCATAACCATAAGCAACATCATCTGGTTCTGCTTCAGTCTTGACGAACTACATTTATACATCGAAAAATGGTAAAGGTACAATCTAGCAAAAATAACAAGGAAAAGGGTGATGGTGATACGAAGAAAATATACCTGAAAGCATGTGGAATCTATCCCGGTTGAAAATGTTGTCATGGCTATGACAAGTACAGCAATAACAAAACTCTGTCAATAAGGTGAAGGTTGGATCAGACAAGTTACAATAAACCGATTGAAGAGTTTCTACTTTATAACTGAGTTCAAGGAATGTGAGTGCAGAGTAGACAAACTGGGCCATTGATGCACGAGTAAGAGACCTCCAATCTAGAGAGCAATCTAATCGGCGCAGAGTAAGTTTTTTGCCGATAAGTTATGCGACAAGTGATTACAATGAACAACCAAGTAACGTGAACCACACCAAGCACAAAACCACATAACATTTGTCCCGGTTCGGCGAATCTAATTCGAATGAGAAATAACCAAGATATTATTCAATTAGAGAAGATACAAGAGTAATAATATTCTCACTAAGAATCTATCTATCTCTCAAGCATGATTAAAAGACTGTTGTTTACAGTGGAAAACTCTCAGATAAAGTACTAACTCTCATGGAGGCCATTACAATTTACAACGATTTATAGAGATCTAGAAATTCCTAGGTTGTAGTCTTGATCCTTCACCGTTCGATAAACCCTGAAGAGAAAGCCACGCAATGACAGTTGTACGATATTACTTAGAGCAAACTTGGACTCAAACAATCCCTGAGATCCAGCCCATATATTGTTGCTCTGCTACTTGCGGTCATTTGCTAAAAGAACAGTCGACTATCACCTGCTTTCTAGCCAACTACAGCTCCTTCTGCCTCCATTCTTTACTTTGAACCTCTTCTCGCTTTGCCATATTCTCTTCAAATCGAACTTAGTATGCAAGACATAATCCCTAACAATCTCTACCTTGGATTGCATACAACTGCTTCCACACTCATATGATTTATTGCTTCTAGAATTTTTCCTTTCACCTCTTGTAAACAACACGATTCAGTAACTTCTGTTGCTAGTCGAATTTACCTCCACCTTTTATTTCTCTAATTGTATGTCCCCTTAAGGACATACCCTAGTAGGTATCAACGCGGAGATTGTTAGGAAATTGAGAATCTTGTTGAGTCTTCAACACAATCATGCAAACCAAGCAAAACTAGATCACATCAATCACACAAAGCACACAAGAATTGTCCCAGTTGGGACTTTCGCCTTAATACGGAACAGAAAGAATTGAGATGTTTATTTCAGCTAGAGAAGATACAAGAATGTTACAATTCTTACTACAACTCTCTCAAGCCGAACTGGAACTTGCTTACTGTTTACAATGGAGAAACATCTCACCCTCTAAGATGTTGTATTATCTTCCTCTATTCGGCACTCAAATAGAATCATGTCGTTCTATGAGCTGTTACAATTGATTATATAGATCTAGAGAAACCCTATTTTAGATATTTTGATACAATAGTTAGAGATAAACATACAATTAGAGTCGTACTGTAACCCTTATTTCCGATTATACGGATTTGTATTTTATTTTCTTCGTATTATTGTATTTTAATTTTTCTGTATTTCTCCTTGTTCTTTTAAACCCTATTGCATACATTCGATAGTTAGCATTATTTTATCAAGCCAAATTCACCCTATAACTTATAAGCCCATATTAAAATCCTTCTAAAATTGTTCATTCATTTCTAGTCCAACCTATTTTAGTTGCTATTATATTTCTCCTAGCCCATCCTACAAATTTTATTTGAGAAGTCTAACTCAATTATTTACTCTATTTCTTGTGTAGCCCACAAGTCCACTTCAACCCAAAACAATTCATGACAATTCCCAAACCCTCCATCTTCTAACCTGCATAACTCCGCTCCTAATTACAATCCATAACCTACCCCACTAATTCTTAATCAATTACATATTAATCACCCCCATTATAATATTATTAATATATATATATATATATATATATATATATATATATATAATTAAAACCCCCCTCCCCCCTCTCTCTCTTCCCTGCACTCTCTCTCCCTGAATATATATATATAAATATATATATATATATATATATATATATATATATATATATATATATATATATATATAAAACCCCCCTCCCCCCCTCTCTCTCTTCCCTGCACTCTCTCTCCCTGATCTGTCTTCTTTCTCTTCCTCCTCTATTTGAAATAAAGTGCAAAAAAAGGGGAAAAGAACCCAACTCCACCCCGTCTCTCTCTCGTCGACCTCCAACGCCACCATCGCCAATAGCCACCGCAACCCACCACGTCGAGCCCTGCTCGCGCACGCGCTGCGACCCGCATCCATCGACTGCGCCCCCCTCACCCCGACACTGCACCACAGGCGCAACCACCACCGCGCTCAACTCCCCCCGCCTTCTTCCTCCTCTGTCGACCCCATCGTCGACCAACCTCCTCGCAGCCCTCGGCGCACCCGGAGCCAACATCGCCATTGCCCTCGCTGCTCCCCTGCTGCCTTCCCGACCGACCCAAACACCAGCGCCGGCCACTCGACGATCACCGAGCGCCACCCGCACCCGAACACCCCAACGATCGACCTCCCTACCACCTCGAGCCCCCTTGCTGCCACGTGTGTGCACGTGTTTATGGAGTACGCCACCTGCACGTGTTGCTCGTTGTTCTGTAGTTGCACGTGTCGCCGTTCGTCGCTTATTCGTCTCGTCAAAAAGGCAAGCATCTCTTGCACAATTTTGTTTATTCATGTGCAATTACTTTTTCTTGACCTCCGCAAGTAGTTTCTCTCCTTTATATCCATGCTAATATCAATCGTATCTGTCGAATATTGTTGAATCCTAAATTGACATCGTTCATCGTCTCATTCGAATTTTATCCATCCAATAAGTCTTAGAAATCCATGAAAACGTTTATAGATACACCCGTTTCACAAACACAAATCTGAAACACTAGAACATGATAAGAATGAGTCATTGAATGAATTGCATTTGCATATATGATCACATGTTTGCAATTGTAGTTTAATACCGTTGATGTGCTATTGTTGCCATGTTAATATAAACACCATACTGATTCTAGAGATAATTGTATGTTCAATTTTAACCGTAAAACTATACACTTGCAAATGAAAGAATGTTAAAATCAACTTAGTATGTCATGGGCTGCTGTCTGCTCTAGATTGGAACGAGAATTCGACACAGTTATTGATGATATTATCTAAAACTTATTAAATAGAAATTGTAGCACACTGTGTCTGGTTTCTAGAACATCTTACGGATTCTCAATCCGATTTATAGATTGTAACTTATCACTATTTTAGTATTGACATGTTATAATTTTTTCAGAACCGAGACTGTGCACGAAATCCGTAAAGAATTGATTGATCGACATAGAAACTGTTATTGAAATGTATCGTGTGAATATGTGTCGGAATCGGCAGAGAGCCTAGTTTCTAGAATCTCTGACGGATTCTGATTTCCTCTCCCGTAGCAGCGGAAAAGTTAATTTTTGTACAGCAAGATACTGCTGTGCAGAATTGCGTTCTCATCTTTTAAATATGAATGTGCTAACTTTGCACCTAAGAATTACACACCGATCATTCCACAACCATTGGTACCTCATTGTTACTGTCCTTTGACATTGCTCCATCAACCGCACATGTATGATTCATCGTAATAAAAGAATAATAAGCCGAGGCAATAAGGGTAAGACCTAGTAGTGGAATATATAGGAGATTGTACTTAAAAGGGGGGTCGTGCTTCCCATGATGATGATACAGGATTACAAGTTATATGGAACTAAGTACCACGTAGAACTATGTGTCACATCATGGGTGACGAGGGCCACCTCTAGACTCCACTACATGATTATCTGATTACACGTTCACAAGTTATATGGAACTAAGTGTTACGTGGAACTAAGTGTCACGTCATGGGTGAAGGGGGCCACCTCTAGACTCTACGGGGGTCACCTCTAGACTCCACTACTTGACTACATGATTTCCCGAGTACTTGATCCTGTATAATTGGTCACTAAGGTCTAAACGTTAACTTGATTGTATGCATCCGAACCTGTGGTATGAGATGCAGAATTGCGTACATTAGGTAGGACTAATAAAAGACTAATAGACATAAGTATAACACTGAGCATCGATACTTGCATTATCAATCATTGTTTACTATTTACCGATCATGGATTATTGAATATTGTTGATCGATCATTGATTATTGAATATTGTTTACCGATCATTGCATTACTGTTTACTGTTTATCGATCATTACATTATCGACTATTGTTTACCGACCCTTGCTTTCTTGATCATGTTATTGCCTGATATTTATTGACTCTGATATCGTTATAATTTCTTATTCCTGTTACATTGTCCTTTTACTGTTTAACTGCTTGCCACTCCTTGCGGCCCGTACCTTGCTCTAACGGGTTCCCTTCCTATTTCTTTTGAGTTAATGTTAGGCTAAATATAAAAAAACCTCACCCAACTATTGAGCATTTTAAAAAAACCACACCGAACTTTTTTTTATAAAAAAAAACCTCACCCAACTATGTTTTTAAAACAAATATTTTTAAAAAGATCTCACTCACCCATGCTTGGAAAACATAGTTGGGTGAGGTTTTTTTTTTTTTAAAGTTTGGTGTGGTTTTTTTTAAAATGCACAATAGTTGGGTGCGGTTTTTTTATATTTAGCCTTTATGTTATACAGGTACAGAAGATGGGATACTGAAGGATCTTGATGTACTGTTATTGTATTAAATAATCTCGGGGAATTCTGTAAGTTCTTGTAACCCCTATTTCCGCAAATACGTATTTTCATGAGTATTTTTCTGTATCTCGATATTTATAAATTGTTATGGTTAAATTTGTTTTGAGTTTCTTTGTTAAAACATTTTCCTAAACAATAATTCTATTTATTTTGAATAAACGTTGTTTCCATTTCTACTTGATCAACTATTTACATTTTAACCCTAAAAAATATTGTTACTGTTGGGATTATTTCCATAAATTCCTATTTTTATATACTGTTATTATTTTTATAATTGCTATTATAGTTGTTGGTATTATTTATTGCTATTTTGTTATTACTATTATTATTATTATTTTATTATTACTATTGTCACTATTATTATTGATAGTCTTTTTATTCTTATTGGTTGATTGATATTACTAGTATTATTATTTTGTTGACATGGTTATTTTAGTGTTCTTATGGTCATGGTGATTATTTATTATTATTATTGATTATTAAAACAAATCCCTTCTTATTTGATAATTGTGTTTATAACTGTCTCAAATAATTTATGTAATACAAATTATATTTTTATCACATATCTTATTCCTTGTATTTGGATTTACATTGATCAATTGTATTATATACAATGTATTTTATTTCATTGGATTTATACCCAATTACCTAATAGCCCAATATCCTATCTTTTTCCTATAAATACCCTAATCTCTTTTATTAAAACCCTAATCCTATTTTACTCAACCCTAGCCGTCATTAGCATCCCCATTACTATTCCCTAATCCCCCGTTACTGTGCATCCCTCTCCAAACTCCCGCTCTCTCTCTGTTATCGCCAACCAACCCATCACCCATCTCCTCGTCACTCTCCCGTCCACCCTCCGACCACCTTCAACCCATCCCCTAGTCAACCTCGTCACCATCAACCCCCCGTCGTCATCCCATCCTGCTCGAACCCATTACCCGTTCCTTTCGAAACCCATTGCTTCGCCGCCAGTCGAATCCACCACCGTGCCAGCCCGTCTTCGTCTCCCCGTTCACCCTGCATCCACCGCAGATCCCCTCCGTCCTCTTTGTCGTCATCCAATCCCCGAGAGCACTCCGGTCGTCGTCTCCCCTGTTTTCGAGCGAAAACAGAGCCGTCACTTCGCCGTCGCCCTCGCGCTGCCGTCGCTTCCCGACCACAGTGTCGTCGTCATCGTCAGTTGTCGCCGCCTCTCCGTGGGTGTCGCAGTCGCACCGTGGTCGCCGTCAACTCTCCCATGCATGCTCTCTCTCTCTCTCTGCCGAAGTGAGGAAGGAGGAGAACCATTGGTCCTATTGGCTGTTTGCTGTTTGAAGAAGTGGGATTCAGTACTCGGTGTTTACTGTTTGCTGGATCCTGACTTGCTGATTGCATTAGCTGGATTGGGTTGTTTTGGCATTGGCTGTTTTGTGTGTGGGATCCCGTGTGCTGTTGGAGCTGCTGTTCTGTCGAGTTGCTGATTTGGTGCTTGTGTTTTGCTGTTTCGGATTTTGCACACGACTCGCACATGTTTTGGGATTGTCGCCCGAGATTCTTATCCCATTATTCCATATTATTCGAATCTACTAATTAACAGGCAAGTCTCTTCTTGAACTAGCATTTTATTTCGTTCAATATTATTTGATCTCTGCAAGTAGATCCAGTCCCATTTGTTATCATACTGCTTTGACGATTCTGTTAAGTTTATCGAGGGTTTACACGAGCTAACCCGACATACTCTTAACATCATGCCGTCTCTTTGATCTAAAACCTAGTCCCTATTGTTTCATGCATATGCACATTTAAATAACTAGATTCATGCATAGGACTACTTGATAAGTTGGACATGTTAAATTGTATGTGCTAGATTGAAGTTGATCGATGAATTGATACCATGCCCGTGATAACTGTATCTTAAACTTAGAAATTTGCATGTTGACACCTAGGACCACTTTGATTACCAATTTGCATGCTACATGTGATCGTATGATTTATTCATTGCCCTTTTAATGTAAAAACAATTTCTGGACTGCTAGTTGTTTTATTTTGAATCAGATTTTCAACCATGATACTGTCATAATTTGAAATAATTTTCTGAATATAAATTGTAGCCCTGAATGTCTAGTTCACTTTCCCTTTTTGCAGATTTGAATTCCAATGTATAACCTGCTAGATATCATCATTTTAGTACAGCCATGTTAGAAATTCCAGATTCACAAATGCATGCGTACCCTGCTGTTTCTTAATTTAATTGACCATGCTAACAGTAAAAAAAAATCTGAAATAAATATAGTTGAACCTAGACACATGTAGGAATCACCCAGAATTTTTATAGATTTTATTAATGAGTTCTCTGACCCGAAACATTAGTTGAACACAACATACTGCATGCTGCCTGAACATAAAACCTGAATAGAATAGAGTTTTCACCATAGTTCCTGTATCTTTTATATGCCTTAATTACATTCGATAGAACCGTGTGGAAGTCTAATTTCTAGACCTTCTGACAGATTCAGATTTGCTACTTTGTAGTGGCTGTAATCCATATTTTAGTACATTAAGGTCATGCTGTCTTGATTGTGTGAATTGTGCTTATATGATGTCTTTGCTTCATGCTTTGTCTGTAACGCGTAGAATTAGACATACTTAGTATTATACAATATTTACACCTTCTTGCATGCTCACATAAGATGAAAATAAACTAATAACAAGCCGGGATATCATGGGTAGGGCTTGGTAGTGAACGATCGAAAAATGTACTCGGCAAGGCCTTATCGTTATATTGTATTGGAAGGATGAGAAATATTGTATTGGAAGGAGGAGAAGTATTAATTGGAAGAAGAAGTATTGAATGTTAATTATTGATTGTAAAACTATCGTCATCGACGCCGAGTACACGATCCATGAATTCGCCATCAGTCTAAAACGTTCACTGTGTGTTTGCGCCGAACCTGTGGAATGGGAAGCAGCAGTACGTGCACTAGATAGGCTAATAAAATGACTAATAACCTGCATACTTGATCCTGTATTGAACTTAACTTGATTCACGCATTACATGTGTGATTATTGTAACCATTTGATATTACTGCCTGTCTTTGCTTTGCTCTTTGACTTTGATCCTGTCCCTTTTCTTTGATATTCATGCTTTCCCTTATTCTTTGTTTCTCTACTTGTTGCCCACGACTTGCTCTAAGGGTACTCTTTTCTTTATTTTTAGAACAAGTATTAACAGGTACCGAAGGAGCAATTCCAGAAGGAATTGGTGAGCAAACTCTCTGAAGATTGAAGCTGGACTTTAGACTACTTAGCTATCTTTTGTTATTGCTTATTGTATTTCTTTTTATCATACTTTATATTCTTGGGCTTTATGACCTGAAGTTTATTTTTATCCCAGATGTTGGATTATTATTTGGTGAATTTATATCATGATTATTTTAGAGTTTATTCTTTGTTTATGTGATTATATTCTTCCTGCGTGATTGTTTTCTCTTGTATATTGTTGAGTTAGACTGGTACAGCTTATGGATAATGTATAAATCATTCGCTGGGCCTTTGTTACGTGCTCATATTCCCGTATTTTGGGAAGCGGGGCGTGACGGTTCTTGTATCTCAGATATTGGTTATTGTATTGCATTCTTGTTCATGTGATTATTATTGTATTGTTGAGCTTGCTGGTATTATACAGCTTATGAATGATATGAATTGGTATACTTATATCATTCGCTGGGCCTCAGTTGCGTACCCGTGTTTCTGTATAATGGGAAGCGGGGCATGACACGTATGATCTAATCAGAAGACAAAGTCGGACTGAATCGAATAAACAAACCCGCACCAAAAAAAATTCCATCAGCGCCGCGGACAGTCGATCGTACATAGTTGCGGTCGACCATAACTCCCAGTCTTCCAACCCAAGTAGGGGACAATTGACCGCACATTCAACCTGTCGCCTCTCTGTCATTGTTGTTGTTGTTGACTGCTTTTCTTTTTCTTCGATCCTTCGCTTCGAACCCTCTACTTTTATCACCATATTCTCTTCACACCAAATAAGTATGCAAGACATAAAATCCAACAATCTCCACCTTGGATTGCATACACATAAATTCATACATGTGTGATTTAAACTCTTCTAGATCTTTCATCTCTGCTTTGTAAGCAACCCGTTTCTATGACTTTTTCTGCTAATTGAACAAACCTCCACATGTTTTCCTCTAGCTGTATGCCCCTCTCAAAGGCACACCCCAGTAGATGTAATCATGGAGGTGCCACCCTCCACACGAATTCCACCTACATTAAGGATCTCTCCACCTTCCAACGATAGTCAAACACTGCAGTCTCAATTCGGTAATTCTAGAGATGGCTTACTAGATAATGCTTTAGGAACAATGGGTTTCCATACACTCGACCAAGTTTTTCTACTCCCACAAAGCTGTTAAAGGTTGTGCTGACCCTGCTTAATCCCCCTCTTACCCTTCATTACATTTCGACGACCATCACAAACTGTCAAAACTCCACCTTGAGTTGTGTACCTGCAACCACGAGCATCAAGAGTCCCCAAAGATATCAGATTTTGTTGTATCGAAGGAATATGCATGACTTCTTCTAGAGTGAACCATTTACCATCTGGCATCTCCAATTCAACTGTTCCCTCACCCACTACTTCACAAATCTCCCCTCGAGCCGTTCTCACACTACGGCCTGTAGACAAATTGTAAGTAAAAAAACATCCCCCACTTGGAGAAATATGAGAAAAACTTCCCGAATTAAGATACCAACTTGAATCCACATCTAAAGAACTTGAAACAAGAAGACATAGGTCGAAGTTATCAGATGCACCTGATTTACCTGAATCAGTAGTACTGAGTACATTGGCTTGATCACCTCCTTTAGTAACACTCTTCTAACTCAACCACTTGCGACAGTCTCTCTTATAATGCTCAATTTCTCTACAATAGTGGCAACGAATCTTACCCTTGTGTGTCAGATCTCTTCCAATTGAAGTATCACCATTCACCGCAAAATACCCTACTGAAATAGACCATCCTTTATGAGTCTTTTTTCTTAGTTCATCTTCCTTCAAACCCTTAATCACCCCAATTACTGTAACTGTCTCCTTGGATGATTTTCCATGTAACATGGTAGTTGTCAAGTGATTATAAGAAATTGACAGTAAATAAATCAAGCTGAAAGCTTTATCCTCTTCGCTAAGATCATTAGATTTAAAAGCCTTCAGTTTATATATTACCTTATTAAACTCCACAATATGATCTTGAAGATGGGTACCTTCCTTCATTGAGAATCTAAATAGCTTCCTCTTCAAATGCATCTGATCTAGCAACGACGACCTCGAGTAGTCAGATTTGAGTCTCGCCCATAGACTCGCCGCACTTTTCTCCTCATGAATATTACACTTAACTTCGTCTGCCAATTGCAACTAGATTAAACTCAAGGCCTTCAAACAAATCTCATCATACTTCTCCTGCTTCACGTCGGTTGGTTTCTTCTCTTCTAAGGCAAATTGCAAGTCCTTCTGAACCAAAACATCATACATGTCCACCTTCCATAGATTGAAGTTGATCTTACCATCAAACAGCTTGATCTTCGTCTTTTGATCTGTCATATTCACCAAGAAACTTGAACAAACCCACGAATTTGATGACCCTGATACCACTTGTTAGGAAATTGAGGATCTTATTGAGTCTTCGACACAATCAATGCAAACCACCAAGCAAAACTAGATCACACCAATCACACAAAGCACACAAGAATTGTTCTGGTTGGGGCTTTCACCTTAATCCAGGGGAGGAAGAACCGAGATGTTATTACAATTCTCACCACGACCCTCTCTCAAGCCTAACTATAACTTGCTTGTTGTTTACAATGGATAAGCCTCTCACCCTCTCAGATGAAGTACACTCTTATTCTATTTGACACCCAATAGAATCATGTCGTTCTATGAGTCATTACAATTAATTATATAGATCTAGAGAAACCCAAGTTTAGATATCTTGATAATAGCCATCCGATGTATACTGAAGAGATAAACATATAATTAGAGTCGTACGATCTAATTAGAAGACGAAGAGGGCTTGAATCGAACCAACAAACTCGCACCCAAAAAATCCATCAGCGGCACGGACAGTCGACCGTACATAGTTGCGGTCGACCGCAACTCCCAATCTCTCAACCCGAGTAAGGGACAGTAGCCTGCACAGTCGACCTGTCGCCTTTCTGTCACTGTTCCTGCTGATAACTACTTTTCTTCTTTTTCGATCATTGCTTTGAATCCTCTAATTGTATCACCATCTTCTCTTCACACCGACTAAGAATGCAAGACATAAAACTCAACAGAGATGTCATCCTCCGCAAGAACTCCACCTACCTCGAGGCATCCTCCACCTTTCAACGATATTCAAACGTCGTGATCTTGCTTCAGTGATTCTAGTGGCGGTGGACTATATACTTTAGGAATGTTGGGCTTAGAAATATTTGGCCAAGATTTTTCGTTCCCACAAAGTTTATAGAGGTTGTGCTAAACACCTTTCCTTCCATCATCACCTTACGACGACCATCTCAAACTGATAGAATTCCACCTTGAGCTGTGTACTTACAGCCCCGTGCTTTCAGAGTTTCCAAAATAGTATGTTTCAATTATACAAAGGAATATGAATGACCTTCTCCAATGTGAACTCTTTCCATCCGACATCTCCAACTCAATTGTCCCCTCACCCACTGCGTCACAATTCTCCCCATTCATCGTCCTCACAGAACGACTTGTTGTAGATTTGTAAGTAGAAAACATATCTCTCTCAGAGCAAATATGAGAATAACTACCGGAATAAAAAAATCAGTCAGAATTCACATTTTTAAAACCTGAAACAAGAAGACAGACGAAGTTATCACCTGATTCAGCGGCACTGACTATGTTGGCACCCTTCTGATTCAAAATTTTTTAACAATCTCTCTTGTAATGTCATTTTCATGTGCAATGTTGGCAATAGATCTTACCTTTATGGTCACTTTCTCTTCCAATTGAAGTTCCCACCACCACCATACAACTTAGAGAAGTAGACCATGATTTCTAAGTTTCCTTTCTAAGTTCATCCTTTTTCAAGTCCTTGATCAGATCGGCCACCGAGAGCTTCTCCTTGGCAGATTTCTTGTGTAACATGGTGGTTATCAAATGCTCTTACGAATTTGATAGTGAATATATCAAGTTGACAGCTTTATTCTCTTCACTAAGATCAACTGTGTTTACCGCCTTCAACTAAGATAACACCTTATTGCATTCCACTATATGATCATAAAGAGCAGTACCTTCATTCATTGAGAAATAAAATAGTTTTCTCTTTCAGTACATACGATCCAGTAACAATAATCCCGAATAGTCAATTATGAGTCTTGCCCATAGACTCGCCACGTTGTTCTCCTTAAGAAAGTTGCACTTGATTTCGTCTGCCAATGACAGCCGGATTAAGCTTAACACTTTTTAAAAGTCTCATCTCACTTCTCCTAGTTCATGATGTCCGGCTTTTTCACCACACCCAACTTCTTGGAAAGAGGCGGTATGTCCGGAATCGGGGGCTGCCGTGGGAGACCCCGAAGGTGAGGTCCTCGAGCCCCGAGTCTATAAGAGTCCGTGTAACCCCATATAATGCAACCTGTTTCCTTTCAATGAAAGTGTTATGTTAATGACTAGTCTCTGAGTTGCAATTTGGGACGAATCATGTGATGGATTATGTCTTGATTGCGGAGAAGTTCATGACGGGCCCGAAATCGGGGCACCATTTCTAAGGACCCAGATGATGGGGACACTAAAGGCCTCGCATTCCACGTGCGCTCATGTGCTATCACATGCTTATGCAGTGTTTGATGTCCCTCCTCCCACCTATATATGGTTTTCCCCTGCTCCTTTCTCCAATTCACTTGATTTTCTTCATTCTTACCCTAAGTGTTATTGTTTTTTTGGTCTTGCTCCTCCATTGTGCAACCATGGTTTCTGACGAATTCTTGAGGGCCAAGCGCGTGACATTGAGGGCCGAGAGGGAGGCAGCAGAAATGAAGGCGAAGGTAAGGGCAGAGGCGAAGGCGAAGGTGAAGGCAGAGGCGGAAGAGAAAGTGAGGGCAGAGGCGGAAACGGGGCCGAAGGTGGTAGCCAGAGAGAAGTCCCAGGGGGAAGCAAAGGCCAAAGCACCGAAACGTCCCCATTCCCCTGCCTCGGAGGAGCCTCTACAGAGAAGAAAGAGAAAGGGTGTCGATCCTTCGAAATCCAAGGCGACCGGGGTCGTTACCAAGGAGACCCCAAAACAGGATGCCAAAGGAGCTTTGAAATCTGCTTCGCCGATGAAGTCGTGGATACCCTCTTAGTCTGTCACAAAGGCAGACTTGTTGACCGACACCCCAAATGATCTGCAAGTAGTCGACCACCTCGGCACTCCTTGAGATTGGAAGGATTTGACGAAGGAGTCCAAGGAGGAGGTCTACGTTAGTTAGCTCATGCTTCCATCCTGGTCAGGGGTTTATTTCACGGATGACTTGGTTTTCCCTGGTTTTTGCTTTTTCTAGCATGTTCCCATCTCCTTGCAGACGACCGTCAGCGAAGCTGAACTGAAGTGGCGGCTTGGGAAGCTCCTGAGTCGAGCAGAGAAGGCCGAGGTGGGACAAAAGAAGATGTTGCATCAGAATGCTGATGTATGGCAAACCGTGAAGGAGGTGAGGGAAGAGCTGGCAAAGGAGAAGAAAGCTCGGGAGGAGCTTTTGGCAAAGAAAGAAAAGCTTAGTGAGGAGTTGGTGTGGCAGGCGCTGGAGAAGAAGCTGTGAAAAGAGCTTAACAAGACTGTGTTGTGGGTGATTGGTGCCCAAGACGAAGGGTATACCCTTGCCCTTGAACATGTCAAGACCAGGTACCCGAATCTCAACATCGGAGGCCTGGATGTCGGTGCAAAGATAGCGGAACTCGTTCGAGCTGCCAGGGGGAGGCTCTGGCCATTGACATGATGGTCGACTTTACTATTGGGCTCATTAGAGATCCGCCCACTCCGGTCCTGGAGAAGGGGTTCTCTTCCAAGCAGTGCATCTAAGTTGTTTGTATTTATGCCCTCTTGCGGGCTGGCCACCGCACTATGTACTTGGTCATTGTTGGTGAATAAAATGTGTTTGAACATCTTCTTTTTGCTTATTGATTTGTTGTATATCGGTTTCTCTGTTGAACCATAGATTGACTGCCCCGGGCTTTCCCCACGAGGGCAGGGGTACGAGATCTAGGTTGCGAAATTCCTTTCGCGTGGCCACGTGAGTTGCCACGTAAGATTGTTTATTCCTCTCCTTGTGGAAACCAGTGTAACTGTAGGTCTTGGAAATTGAAATGTTGACTTGTTGGATTCAATAAATGGGGCAGTTGCCATTGACGCCTATAATTTTCCCCATCTACAAGCATTTGGCCCATAAACCCACTTTTACACTCCCGATGGTTGAGGTTTTGAGGGATATCTCGACGAGCGCCTCAAGTGGCAATCCAAGGGTCAGCGCCGATGAGGATAGATCGTTCGGCATCTGGTTAGGGGCTCTTACCCGGCTGCCCGAGTGTTTGACCTAGAAGGGATCGAAGTCAAGGCATCTCGTTCTGGGTTTCTTATCTCAGATTCCAAGATCTGTGGTTTTGCCGACCAAATCCCGCGGGGTGCCTTCTTCCTTGCTTGTGACCTACCAAGGGGTTTGGTCGCAATTTTTTGGCTAGGGTTCCTGTTTTGTTGAAATCGATGCGAGGGGATCCGGAGAAGATCGAGTTAATCTCTGTTGAACTTCATCAAGAATATATCGGAATATCTGATGCCCTTAGCCGGGTGCCAAGGATGAGACCGAAGAGTTCCCTTCATCAGAGGACTCTTCATCATCATGCTTCACGTATACTGATGTGGTTTTCGAAGTGCGGGGACTCGCCATCGGGTTGGAGATTCTCAATGGACTCTTGTGCCATGTTTGTTCAGGTGCTCTGGTGCCATGTTTGTTCAGGTGCGGGTTGAAATTGTCTCGGGTTTCAAGATATGAAATTTTGCCTTCCGAGTCTCAGGGGCATGGTCTTTCATGATTGTGCCCTTCTATGACTTGGAGAAGTTCTGCCTAGTTGGGGCTTCTCGTGCTGACGACGCCAGTTCAGAGGAGCTAGAAGAGGATTGGTGTATCTGAGATGAACGTCTTCAGTTTTATCTTGGATTTCAAGACCTGACGTCCCTTTCCAAATTCTGAGGGTATAGCCGAGCAAATTTATCCCTTCATCCTCCTCATACTTCACGTATATTGATGTGGTTTCTGGGATGATGGGTTGTGCTAGGGTCCTTCGACCCTTGTTTCACCGAAGGAGATAGTGTGTGACGCCTCTCCTGCTGACAGGGATCATGTATGATGCCTCTTCTGCTCGAGATTGCCGACGATAGTCTGCGTTCCGTGATACGAAGCCACTACGTCGGGCGATAGTCAATGTTCCGAGATATGAGAAGACCGTGTAAAATCTTAGGTGTAGCTTCCCTTGTCTAGTATTTGATTTGCCAACTGCGAACTGGCTACCGCCCATTTTGTAATCGTTTTTCCTTCAATGAAAAGTAACATGTTTTTTTTGCTTTTTTTATTCTTGTTGCACCGAGCTTCGATTTTGTCGTATTGGGCGAAATGGCTTTTCGTGTCGTGAATTGTCCCAACCCTTGAGGAATTAAGCGTATTTCTCAAAATGCAATGTATCAAGGATAGGGTTTGCGGCTTTAACATAAGCATGTTCGCGGAGCGGACTGCGAAAGCCTCGGAATAGTCTCGGGGACGGAGAGCCATTTCGAGGTGCTAGGACGAGAGTCATGTTTGCGGAGAAATCTGCAACGGTCTCGTGGTCGGAGCACCATTTTGGGTGCTAGGACGAGATCCATGTATGCGAGAAATCCGCAATGGTCTCGTGGTCAGAGCGGCATTATGAGGCACTAGGATGAGAGCCATGTATGCGGAGAATTCCGCAATGGTCTCGGGGTAGGAGCGCCATTTCGAGGTGCTAGGATGAGACATAAATCTTATGATTTTTGAAAAGAATTTGAATAAATGTTATTTGCTAGCAGCCGAAAGGCGGGCGCTTATTACATTTGCTGGCTACTACAACTTTTTTATAAGTACAGAACGCTAAGGGCTTTCATTGAATTTTATCAAGTGTTCCGCATTCCAGGTTCTCCAGATTACCCTACCCCCCGGGTCTTCAAGTCGGTATGTGCCTGGGCATACCACTTTGGAGACCTTATATGGGCATTCCCAGTTGGGAGCTAGCTTCCCCTTTTTTTTAGGTTCGGAGATATCGAGCCTACGCAGCACTAGATCCCCTTCTTTGATATTAGTTGGTCATATCTTTTTATTGTAGAAGCGTTCAACCAGCTGCTAGTAGAAATTTCTCCTGATGGTGGATCTTTCATGGACCTCGTCGAGTAGGTCCAAGTTGGCCCTAAGGCTGACTGGGCTGAATTCTTCGTCAAAGTTTAAGATCCGTGAGGAGGGCAGACCGACTACCAAGGAATTACCGCCTCGGTTCCGATCAAGCTGAATGGTGACTTGCCAGTAAGTATCATCTTGGTCGCTCGGTAGGACCATAGTAGACTTGGCAGTTCATCGACCCATAGACCCTTGGGGGATTTATCTAGTTGTTTCTTGAAGCCATCAAGTATCTGACGGTTAGTGTTCTCGGCTTGGCCGTCAAACTGGGGGTGCGAGATTGAAGAGAATCTCTTCTGAATTCCCAAGTCTTCGCAAAATTTGTGAAATTTTTTGCCAGTGAACTAAGTGTTGTTATCAGTGACGAGGATCCGAGGGATCCCAAACCGGCAGACGATGTATTTCCAAAAGAATTGTTGGGCCTTGTGCTCGGTGATGGTAGCTAATGGTTCTGCTTCGACCCATTTTGTTAAGTAGTCGATAGCCACAATCAGGAATCGCCTTTTGACTTGTCACCTTAGGGAATAGGCTAACTAGATCCATCCCCCACATGGTAAAGGGGGCCGGACTTGCAAGAGATTTGAGCTCAGCTTGTGGGACGTGTCTAGCCAAAGAGAACCTTTGGAAGGGGCCACATTTTCTGACAAGGTACTGTGCATCTTGGAGGAGGGTCGGCCAATAGTAACCGTGGTTGAGCACCTTCCTTGCGAGTGCCCTGCCGCTAATGTGGCAGCAGCTGATCCCTTCATGCATCTCTTCGAGTGCTACTTTGCCTGCTCCGGGTTCAGGCATCGGAGGTAGGGTCTCCCGTCAACCTTCGTGTATGAATGCTTGAAGAGTACGCCGTCTACGAGCACAAACCTCTTTGTCCTGACCCGGACCTTTCTTGCTTCGGATAAATCATGTGGCAATTCACCATTTTTCAAGAATTTCAAAATTGGATCGACGATGCTACCTGGATGGGCGAATCGAGGCTGAGAACTTTGAGATTCTCGATACTAGGTCGGAGGAGGACCTCTATCAGGACTGTGCGGTCGAGGCCTTCAAAGGAGGATAATGTTAGCTTGGACAGGGCATCAGTCTGGTTGTTTTGCTCTCAGGGTATTCTGATAACAGTGGCATCTTTAAAGTCTGCCAAGAGAAGCTTGACGTGCACCAAGTTTTTGACCATCTGGGTATCACAAGCTTCATACTCTCCAATTACTTGGTTGACAATGAGATGGAAATTGATGAATGCTTTAACGCGCCTGGCTCCGAACTTTCGAGCCATGAGGAGTCCGGCGATCAGGGCATCATACTCTGCTTCATTGTTGGATACTTTGAAGCTGAAGCGTAGGGAGTACTGAAGGACAAAGCTGTCTGGGCGGCTTAATATGAACCACCATGCCCCGCGCCCTTCTTCGCAGGACGAGCCATCTACATAAAGCTCACATACCGGCTCGTCCTCTCGGACCTCAGGTGCCTCGGGAATGGTGCACTCTGTTATGAACTCGGCAAGGACTTGCCCCTTGATGGCGGTCCTCAGCTTGTAGTTGATATCGTGCTAACTCAACTCGATAGAAAACTTGTTGATTAGTTGACCAGAGTTATCCGGTTTACTGAGAATTTGGTTAAGGGGCTGGTCCGTTAGCACCTGAATGAAGTAGGCCTAAAAATAGGGGTGGAGCTTCTATGCCGCCATGACTTAGTCATAGGCGACCTTTTCCATTTTTGTATAGCGAAGCTCGGCATCACGGAGGACCTTGCTGACATAGTAGATAGGTCGTTGGGTCCCATCGTCTTCTTAGATAAGGACGGCGCTTAGTGCATGCTCGGACGGCCCTAGGTAGAGGTACAGAACCTCGCCCGGCTCGGGCTTACTGAGGACTGGGGGATTGGCTAGGTACTCCTTCAACTGGACGAAGGCCTATTGCTGAGGCTCTCCCACTCGAAGCTCTTCGCCCCTCGGAAGACCTTGAAAAAGGGGAGCGACTTTTCCCCTGACTTTGAAAGAAAGCGTCCGATGGCGGCCAGCTGGCCCGTGAGTCTCTGGATCACTTTGACATTCTTCGGTGGGGCCATGTCCAATATGGCTTGGATCTTTTCAGGGTTTGCCTCTATTCCCCTTTGGCTCACCATGAAGTTGAGGAATTTCCCTGACGTTATACCGAAGGCGCACTTTGATGAGTTGAGCCTTATGTTGTGCGTCCTGAGGACCCTGAAGGCCTCCTCCAGGTCCTTCACATGGTCTTCTGCCTCAGGCTTTTAACGAGCATATCGTCAATGTAGACCTCCATGTTCCGACCAATTTGCTTCTTGAAGACTCGATTGACGAGACTCTGATAGGTGGCGCCTACATTTCTCAGTCCGAATGGCATGACTCGATAACAGTATAGCTCTTGGTCGGTCACAAAGGTCATCTTTGGGATGTCCGAAGGAAACATACGGATCCGATTATAACCCGAGAAGGAATCCATGAAGCTGAGCAGCTCATGCCCGGACGTCGCATCGATGAGGGCGTTGATGCTTGGGAGGGGGAAAGGGTCTTTAGGGCAGGCCTTGTTGAGGTCGGTGAAGTCAATGCAAATTCTCCACTTGCCATTGGACTTCTTGACCATGAATACGTTGGCCAACCACTCCGAATAGCTGACCACCTGGAAGAAACGGACGGATAGGAGCTTATTGACCTCCTCATTCACCGCTTGTTGCCTCTCTGGGGCAAACTTCTAGCGCCTCTACTGATTCGGCCTGGACACTCAGTTTATGCATGATGAGATCCTCGGAGATCTCGGGCATCCCCAAGGGGGTCCAGGCGAACAAGTCTTGGTTGCGCGAGATATAGCCAACGATATCTTCCCTGAGGCCAGAGGGTAGGGCTGTGCTTACTTGGAACCGTTTGGTTCTGTATGGTTCGGAAAAAGGGGCCTCCTCCAGTTCGTCAACTGGCCCAGTGCCGATTGAGCTTCGCTTGGAAGGGAGCTCGATCGTGTCAAGAGGAAGGACTGAGCCCCCCACTGTGGTAGTGTAGCAGCCTCGGGCGGCTTCCTGATTGACCTTGACGACCCCGACCCCGGATCCAATCGGAATTTTCATCATCATGTGGTAAGTAGAGGGCACGGCCAGAAGGGAAGTGAGGTCAGGGTGTCCGATGATGTCATTGTAAGAAGCCTTGATGTTGACTACCACGAAGTCCATGGTCTTGATGTGGGCGATCGGGGCTTTCCCAGCCATGACATCTAAGGTGATGATTCCCTCGATCTGAATTGGACGCCTGAGAAACCGTGGAGGGTGTACCCCGTAGGCTTCAGTCTCTCTCTGGGAGCTTCAGTCATTTGAAGGCTGTGAGGAACAAGATGTTAACTTAACTCCTGTTATTAACAAGAATGCGACGGACTTCATGATTTGCCAGTCCGAAGCTAATGACTAAAGCGTCGCAATGAAGGACTCTAGCGCCTTTGAGATCTTCGTCCGAGAAGAAGACTGGCAGTCCTTGTCCTCGGGGAGGAGGACAGTTGTGGACCGAATTGACTTCCCGGATGAATGCTTTGAGGGATGAGTTTGAGTCTCCTCCCATGGGCCCCCCATGAATGCAGTGGAGGATGGTCATCCCCTCGGAGCCCAGATGTTTGGACTCCACTTCCGGACGTTTGTTTGCACTCCGGGGAGGGGATGGAGGTTCTTGGACCATCCCGGGTGAACTTCACCAGGTATCCTCTGTGGATGAGGGCCTCAATCTCATCTTTGAGAGCCTGATAATTTTCGGTTTCGTGGTCGTGGTCTCTGTGGAACCGGCAATAGAATCTCCGGTCTCTCTTATTGTTTTCACTGTTAGAACGAGGGGGTGCCGGAGCACGCCGTCGCCTTCAATCTCCATGAGGATGGCGGAAACGCTCACATTGAGCAGAGTGAATTTATCGAACCAGGCACTAGAGGGGGGCGCCTTTGCCCGGACCGTGGTTAGAGGGTTCTCTCTCTTTTCGGGAGCGGCTGAGATGATTCTGGAAATCGTCCTCATTCACCCGGTTGTTGATGACATTTTGGAGGTCGGGAATCACTAAGGCCTCGGGCTCTCTCACGACCGAGCATGAGGCACTCGGGAGCCGGCCCCTACGATTGTTCTGCCCGCCATTGCTGGGAGCTCTGGGTAACGACTCGGCTTTGGGAAGGATATAGAGGAGCTCGGAGGGTCTGTTTGGTGATCCGCAGTATTGGTCTTCTTGACCTTGGGAGCCATGGAAGAAGATATCTACGAAAGTAGAATTTGGGTCGGTAGTTGGATATGTGATTGTTACCCATAGATGGCACCAATCTGATACTGTTGTTTTTCGAGTGTGGGAGCAACAGATAGTGAGTTCTTTGATTTGATGAGAAACAGAGATCTCTGCCGCAGATCCGACCCTGATGTGAGGCTATGAGTGGGGGTGTGTGGACACAGCGACCGCCATGGACCTGCAAAAAAGTCTGGAACACCGAAAGGATTTCCGGTACAGACCCTCCGACTCTCAAGTCAATAAGCAGCGGTTAAAAAAAGGGAGTAGGTGGTGAAATTGCGATTACCTCATAACAGTGTTAGTGGACCTGTATTTATAGGTCAGTGGGGGTCCGTTAGTGGAAGGTCCCCAACTGCCTAATTAGATTCCGTTGATTAAGGATCTGAGGGAGCTGATTTATCCCCTGATCTTAAGGGATTTTATTGCTCCATAACTGATTGGATGACCATCCTTGACGGGCTGAGCTAAGTTGGTGGGCCTATGGAAAGCCCACGAGCTGTCTACTCATGATTCGTGCGGTGATCGAACGGAGGAGATTAGCCCAATTTTTTACCCGTATCACGAAACAACATATTTTTAAGGAACACCGACCCGTATGTACCACACTTGGGTCTTAATCTGGTTAAGGCTAGTATAGTCTTTTTGTCTGCGAGAACAGAGGCTGGAACAAAGATGAAAGCGAAGGAGAGGTTCACGGGTTTTGAGGAGTATTGGCTCAATGGAACAGGTACACTGCACTTACAGGGGTTGTCATGATGATTTGACCGGTCCCATACCCCAGCCTGTTGGGATTTATAAACATCTTTCTGTTGTAGTTTTGGTCGTTCTTTCTTCGTTAGTCTTATAAATGGAACCTGGGATGGGTTCTCCCCATCGTTTTATGACCAAAATTTTCAAACACCAAGTTAAAATAGTAGTGACTGGTAGAATATAAATAAAAAATCCATACTGCAACTAGACAGTTTAGGTGCAGTGGTAGGGTCATTTGACAATATCGTGTTTGCCTGTGTCCGAACAACATGGCTTCCAAGTATATGGTTCTACGCGTCGCAGCCTAAAAGCTAAGTCAAATGCTTTATCTAAAATTTTCTTCAGTTGGAATAATATACCCTTATTCACAGGAGAACTCCTATAATCATCAATATTTTGACTTTTGCTTTGATAAATTGAATCTTCAAGTGGAGCTTGATAAATGCCTAAGACTATCAATGATACTAGTTTTCAGTTACGTTACTCAAAAAACTAGTCCATGCAACTACAATAAAAAAATCCTCACTTCAGCGGTGTTTTTCGCTATTTACCGTCTAATTATACGAGAAACTGTCAATTATATTGCTACTAACAGACATTATGTTTTCAAGGTTTCAAAAAATGATTGCTCCAAACCCTAACTCTAATCTGGGGAGTTCTCAGTATCCCCGATGTCCAAACAGATTAACGACGGTGCTTTGCGATGTAAGGACGCGAATATTATCTGGAAGCTTTTCATTCCATTGAGAGTAAAAGTATTTGTTTGGTTAGTCATGAACGATGCTATTTTATCAAAAATCAAACTTCAGAAAAGAAATTTGCAAATTGATACTACATGCAAAAAATGTGAGAGCGCTGATGAGGACGCCAACCATTTATTATTATCTTGTACTAAGACCAAACTAGCTTGGGAGGTGGTATGTCTCCGTTTTGGGTGTCTAAAAAGCCCTAGGTCTAGCTCAGATGTTTGGGGCCATTGGTGGGTAAATTTAGTTAGAAAGGAAGATAGACAGAATTGGGGTATCGTAGCATCCGCTACTATGTGATGTTTATGGCTTATCCGGAATGATTTATGTTTTCGCAATATCAACTGTACATTTTCGACTCCCATGCATAAAATATGGGTTCTAACTCATGACTGGACAGGTAATAGGGGAGCAATGAAACGGCTGCGTATGGAAGAGGATGAGTAGGACTCGTGGGAGGAGAGCAAGCAATGGGAAGGAGTTCACCACTATTTCAGATCGAGTTCATGTGGTTATGTCTACTTTCCATAGTATCTTACTACTGTCGCTTGTGTGTGAGGCATAGTGTGGAGCATTGTCTACAATCCTTTGTATCTTACTTTTTGCTTTTCTAGTCATTGAGTGGTTGTAGTAAGGGGAATAGAGATGGTATTTTGGATCTGTTGTAATTAGTACTAATGTGTTTTTTTAATTTCACATTAATAAAGCGATGACTGAGTCATCTTTTCATCAACAAAAAAAAATGTATAATAGAAAGACAATATTATCTCAAAAATAGAAAGACAATAAAGAATCTGAGAGCGCACCACAATTGTGAGCCAGTCTTTATCTGTTTCAGCTTGATTAATTGTGTTGCACATTGCCTTTTCTGGTTCACTTTCACCATAGATCAAAGGACAAGACACGAAGAATTAGTTTCACTTTCCTTTTTAAAAAAATAAAGAAAGGGAAAAAGGAACTTAGAGCTAACTTGTAAGGAGAATACAAGGGATTAATACCTTCTGATGGCACACCAGCAAAGGAACACTAAATATATCCCCATCAATCCAGGTGCCAGGTATCCTGCATCCACCTATTTTAAATATTAAATTATAATGTCTAATTAAGAGGACAATCGAATCAAAGTATTGAAAATCTTGCTCTTTTTCCACTTCTCGATTCACCTTTGGGTGCACTGAGACAAAGGTAATGATTTGTAGAAGAGCCAGAGTGACAGTGATGAAGAGGATATTAAGCCTACAGGATGGCGTTGGCGCGTAGAACATATACATGAAAACAATCCCGAATATTGATACAGTATATGCAAGGAATGACATGACAGTCACTTGAATTTGGCTGCATGTCACATAGCAATTAGTTAACAAGGTTCCCACAAGCTTTGTCAGCAGTTTCAATAGTAAATTAGCCTTTCGAATGTTTCCAAATTTTCATATGGCAGTATATGAGAACAAAGTGGGTGAAATTATTGGCATCAACTCCAAATCATATAACATTTACTTAAGGGTAATTGTCATTGATTAAGTGCCAAATTTTGGGGAACTACATCCATCAACTAGCATAAAATGATGGGGTATCAATTCTCTGGTGTAAGCATAAAATGACAGAGTATTGAGTTGTCTCCCAAGTCACCATGATTTTGTCCCACACTAGTTACCATTAAAATGCACGCCCACGCAAACACAACTGTTGTTTCCTTAGAATTACTACATTATTATCTCCCAAAAGAAATCATATCATTAAGTAATTTTTAGCTTGTTACAAAGCAATCCTGTTATTATTATTATTATTATTATTATTATCTTACAACTTTACTTCAATATGGACAGAAGTGACTGGATGTTGTTTCAAAGAGTTACAACTCTCATGATTTCAATGTTTTGTATGATCATTGCATGTTTTCATTCATAATTTACTATATGTTGTTCTAATGGACAAATTTTTTGTGGCTAATGGGACCTGTGAATTGGTGAATTGGATGTCACAGGTACAAACCATAACATTTATTAGTCGAATAACAACAAAATTTGAAAGACTCTGTTTGAAAAAACAGCAAAAATGACAGGAGGACGAGCTCATCTCCACCAAAGCAGCTACCACCAAAGCAGCCTACACCACAGCAGTCTTCACCCAAACCAGGGCAAACATCTGGGGGAGGACGAAGAGCACACCATGACCAACCGTAGGAGGGAAGAGGCACCGGAGAGGGAAGCGCGCAAGAGGAGCGATGGTAGAGTGAACTACGGCATCTCGAATAGATCGAGAAGCCGGTCAGTTCAGAGACCTTCTCGCCCATCCTATAGAGGGATGGCAAGTGAGAAGACTAGATGCGAAGACGAAAGGGTTAAGGAGAAGACGACGAGATTCAGCCCGTCAAACTCCGACGACAACGAATGAAGGTACTCAGAGCGTCATCAAAGGTCTTACGTTGAGGTGGCTAAGGGACAGGAAAGGCAGCTAGCTCCATTCCAGAACTGGTCAAGGTTGAGCTCCCCTACTTCGCCAGAAAAGAAAACGAAGAACGACGAGGAAGGTGAATGGGTTCTCGTACGTCCTCGAAAGCTGATCAAGGCAAAGAAGCGACAAGTCAGGGAAGACTCGGAGTCGGCAGGCTCAGGCCAACAGTGTCACAAATGCGCTCAGAGGGGACATACGATCACGAATTGCTCCAACGATTGGTTTTGTTACGCATGTAAACGCTCCGGCCATATTTCCAAACAATGTACCAAGTTCAAACGCCAAGCGGCGCCTACGGCAGAAGCAACATAGTTAGCATCTCCTGTTAAGTTCATTACAAGCAAAACTCAAGAGAGTACTGTGGGAGGATGGGCGTGTCGAAGAAATCTACCCTCAACTCGTAGTGCTAATAGCGGAAATACACGACAAGCAATAGAAACTCTCAAGAAATAGATGAACCAAGAACAAGCCACCACAATATATGAAATATCTCACAAGAACACAATCAATATGCAGAGATAACCAATACTTCTTATTCCCAAAGAAATACAAAGATTACAAAGAGATTACAACTCTCAATCTCTCTCTCTCTCACTTTTGAAACACTCGGCACAATCCCCTCTGAAAGTTGAACAATGATAACGGCTCACCAAATCTCTCATCAAAGATATCTAAACCCTAGAGTCTACAGATATATATATAGCTCCCAAGTAAACCCTAACAGATAAACACAAATCTAGCAATTGGGCCTTTAAACTCGTAAGCCGAAAAACAATCAGCCGCCGATGTCGGTCGACCGCACCCCCAAGGTCGGTCGACCGCAACGTGTAGAACCAAACCGGAGGGCTGACCGGTCGACTGCACCCCCAAGGCCGGTCGACCGTCCCCTCCTCTGTTGGACCTGTACACTCGAAGAACTCTCAGCAGCTAGGGTCGGTCGACCGCAACCTTCCAAGCTATATTCTTCTACTCGCTGCTTGTCTTCTCTTGCTTCTTTGTCTCCTCCTCTTCTTCTCCAACTTCAAGTACTCGGTGCCTACGTGTATTTGATGCCACAATTCCTAACAATCTCCCACTTGGACCAAATACACCACGCTTCAAAGTTATTGCAATCTTCCCTCGCATTATCTTTGCCATCTCCCACTTTCATGGAAGACCCAAGTACTCTCACTTTCATGAAGTGCACCTCCGCCACTCCACCACGTGGAGTGCACCAACCACCCCTCATCACCTTATGAAGGATGTGCTCCACCAATCGCATAGAGCACAAATACCGGAGAAACAATCTCCTGTGTCGGATTCCATGTTATGAGACTCCCCACCTCGCAAGATCTCCATCAACACCGGACAAGATTCAAAGCCTCTTAATGCACCCTCTGCACTAGAAACCTCCGTGGACGACACCTCTACAAACTCCGCAGACTGTTCAACCCCTACAGTCCCAATTCGGTTACCCTCATCGACATCACCCCTCACATCGATATCAGTGCTCTCTACTTCACAAGAGCGACTTGAAGCTTCAACTAGCAAATCACAAAGTACCCTCACCGCAGCAACGTCTTGCCCTCTAGGATCACTTCCATGGCCAGCAGCTCCCACTAAATTAGTAACCTCCCCTCCACAACTGAAAGAACTCGGTTGCACCCTACATAACCTACTACTCGATTCCGGCTAAGAGTCGACTACAGGAGAAATGTCCCTCACGTCTCTAAGCAAATACAGCGTTCCCTCATGCATCCCTTTTGCAATCACCCTTGAACCTGCAGCTATACACCACTCCCCACTACCAACTGTAGTAGACAACCCCTCCTTGTCTAGCCTTCCAATCGAGATAAGATTTTCCTTCAAGTCTGGAACATGCCTTGTTTCCCGCAAGACAACACTTTGATCATCAATGGTGTTCACGCGAACAGTACCAACCCCACGTACACGACACCGGTGACCGTTTCCCACGATCACAACTCCAAAAGAACCCTCCTCGTAGTCATCAAATATCTCTCCTCAGAGTGCAATGAAAAGAAGCTCCCAAATCAATACACCAATCTTGAGTGCCCAACTCCTCCCGAGCTGATAAGCACCTCTTCAACAAGTCCTCCTTGAACTTCCTTTGGGTTATCTTTCTTTGGTTTCTTCTACTTCTTCATATAAGCCTTGCAACTGCGCATCCTGTGACCCTTCTTGTGATAATACCAGCACTCAGGCTATGTCCCTCGTCGCTTTTATCAGACCCACTCTCAGATGAACTACTCTGATCCTTTCTTCTTCAACTACTCTTAGATCTCCCACGTCTCTTCTCAACGTAAATGGCGGAATCTCTAGAAGATGGTGATGGATATCCCCTGTTTCTCACCCTTTTCACCTCCTCGTTCAGAATGCTACTCACCACATCCTGTAGAGTTGTCGAATCTGGCATAATGCCTGTAATAGTCTGTTCCACTGTACCATAACTATCGAGTAAAGTAGATAGAAGTAACAATGACTGCCCCATCTCCGAAAACTTCAAACCTGCAGCTTCCATCTGGTTGTAAACCATACAGTAATTGTTTACATGCTCTGCTACTGAACCCTTTTCCTTCAACTTCATATTAACCAATTTCTTCAGATGAAGAATTTGATTAGATGCCGACGGTTTCTCATACATATTCGTGAGAATCTCCATATTCTCCTTTGTGGTCTTTGCCTTCGAGATATGAAATAATGCCTTCCTACTCAGCCCCAACTGAATCTGTCCCAGCGCCTTCTGATCCAAACAATTCCAATCCGCCAAGACCTTCGCATCCTTGTCTGCACATTCCGGTTTATCATCAAACAACAGACCATCAAGATCTTTCTGACGAAGATACGCTATCATCTGAATCTTCCATATCGCGAAGTCACTCCCATCGATTCTCTCAATCTTCATCTTGTTATCGGCCATCTTGAACATACTGCTCTGATACCACTTGTCGGAGAAATCTACCCTCAACTCGTAGTGCTAATAGCAGAAACACACCACAAGCAATAGAAATTCCCAAGAAATAGATGAACCAAGAACAAGCCACCACAATATATGAAATATCTCACAAGAACACAATCAATATGCAGAGATAACCAATACTTCTTATTCCCAAAGAAATACAAAGATTACAAAGAGATTACAACTCTCAATCTCTCTCTCTCACCTTTAAAACACTCGGCACAATTTCTTCTTGAAGTTGAACAATGATAACGGCTCACCAAATCTCTCATCAAAGATATCTAAACCCTAGAGTCTACAGATATATATATAGCCCCCAAGTAAACCCTAACAGATAAATACAAATCTAGCAATTGGGCATTTAAACTCGTAAGCCCAAAAACAATCAGCCGCCGATGTTGGTCGACCGCACCCCCAAGATCGGTCGACCGCAACGTGTAGAACCAAACCCGAGGGCTGACCGGTCGACTGCACCCCCAAGGTCGGTCGACCGTCCCCTCCTCTGTTGGACCTGTACACTCGAAGAACCCTCAGCAGCTAGGGTCGGTCGACCGCAACCCTCCAGGCTGCATTCTTCTACTCGCTGCTTGTCTCCTCTTGCTTCTTTGTCTCCTCTTCTTCTCCAACTTTAAGTCCTCAGTGCCTACGTGTATTTGAGGCCACAATTCCTAACAGGGTGGTGATTAAAGCTATCATCACTCCAACTCCGCTCATGGTGGAATTTGAACGTAGGTTCTGTATATGTGCTATTATTAAAGTGCAGAGTGGGAATCCTAATTCCAAAGAGATTGAGAGGTTGCTCTACGCTAACACAACCATCGTTCCAAATCTGGCATGGAATGTGCAGGGTCTCAACGCTAATGGCTACTTCGTGCATTGCAAGTCAGATTGAAGGAGGTGCTTGGGAAAAGAGGTATGGGTACAGACGACTACTATTTGACGTTCTCGCAATGGTCCAATAAACTTGGAGCATTGAGGATGAACGAGATGCCAACAACTTGGATCAAATTATTTAATTTTCCCTTTTACTGTTGGGTTCGATCAGGGTTCCAAGATCGGATTCGAGCGTTCGGTTTTGTGGTGGAGGTAGATAGGGGTACGACAACTCAGGAACGGAGAGAGTTTGCTTGCATTAGAATTGGTATCGAAAATTTATTAGACATTCCATCCATGATCCAAGTAGAGTTCGAGGGAGAATTTTACGACGTTAGAGTGATCGTCGAGAAGAAAAAGAGCATCTCTTTTGGGAAGGTTTTGAAGCTAGAAGAAGAAGAATTTTCGAACGACAGGAAAAAGAAGAAGGAAGACGACGAGCTGAAGGTAGACGATGGGTGGACCGTTAGATCGAAAAGCAAGAGATCCAAAGCGTTCATCCACCAAAAAAATGAAGGAGATCTACAAACCGTTGGATGAGTATGACACTAATCTTAACCAGTTTGTGGATCTGTCATCTGTCGAAGTACACGAGCCAGCTAAGACGCTCAGGGGTATTCAGAACGTGCGGTGCGATGGGATAGGAGAGTCTCTTGAAAGCAATAGGGCTGAGGGGACGTTAGACATGATGGAGCGTACAACGTTGGGGGGCAGAAAAGGCGGAATTCTGAAGCAAGCATTTATTGCGGAAAAGGGGGAAGGTGCGCAGACTTTGAAGGACTCAGGTTTCATCACTTTATCCAAAGAGCAGTTACAGGATTCCATACGGAGAGCTATTGAGGCGCTGGCATGCAACGGACTTTTGGGTAATGTTGGGTCAATCAATGATCGGGATGGGCCTAGGGAATTAAAGGCTCAACCCAATAGCGCTGGCCTTTTTGGAGATGCAGGCCAGTCTACTGAATGGGGTGGACCTGGTGTTTTACTGGCACAGCCCACTAGTATTACCCATCACTATACAGGCATGGTCCAATTACAAAGTTACAGCGTTGAGAGAGCCATTGTTTCCGGAAAAGGAAAAGAGGTAGAGGTGTCTATTCCGCCATTAGGGGAAGGCGAGGGAGGTCATTCAGATCACAGCGAGAGGGGGGAAGGGGACGAAGAGAATAGGGTTGCAGGGGAAGATAAGGAGGGGCGCACCTTCGAGCAGACAACGGAGCATACGGCCGTCATATCACACATCGAATCGTCGGAAGGGAGGATAGGTGCGTTAAATGGAATACAAAGCAAAGGTAGTCCGTACGACTCAAAGCACGAAAGGTGGGCTATGCATGTTCAGGAGTTGGCAGGGAATGGTATGGGTGACAGCGCGAGGGCAAGTGCTTCTAGGAGTACTATAGAATATCAACAAAAAAGCAAAAGGCAGATGGACAAATGGGGGTCGAATGGTCCAAGCGAGGATGATTTGATTAAGGCAGCGGCAAAGACTAGGGAACCAGCATCGGCATGTCGAGGTATTTCGTCAAGCAATTTTTCGGTTTTAAATTTACTCAACGATGATTCTCTCATATACTTTGCTAGTCTTTACAGTATAGACATGGGGTCCAATAGAGAAGAGCAACTACATCACGTCAACATAATTAGAGGGGAGAGTCTTCCAGGGGAAGTCTAACACGGTGGTCCGTATTGGTGATTAGAGTATAGGGTTTGGGATTTAGTTGTTTTATGTTATACATCTTTTGGAACGTTAGGGGGATGCGTCAGAAAGCAAAAAAAAAGCTTATCAGTGATACTATTGCCAGGAACAGGCCAAGTATTTGTGCCTTTCAAGAGACTAGGGTTGAATCTCCTACTAGGGAGGAGTTTCAAAGCATTAGGGGTATATGAACCTTCGAATGGAGGTTCAAACCATCGAGAGGGTATTCTGGTGGCATCGCTATTGGAGTTGACCCTAGATTGTTTGAGATTATAGAGGATATCACTGGACTTTTTTCAGTAACGGTGATTATTAGGCGTCGTAGCGATAACTGGGTACATATGGTGACCTCAGTTTACGGTCCCTACGAATCGGAGGACCTTGTTATGGAACGAACTCAAGGATATCAGAGGTAGATGAAGGAGTCCGTGGGTACTAGGTGGAAACTTCAATATCACTAGATTTTAGAATGAATACCTAGGAAGAGGAGCGTCAAGGAATGATAGAGACAAGTTCAATTCTCTCATCAATGAGTTAGATTTATTGGAGATAGAAGCAAGGAATAGGAAGTTCACGTGGACTAATTTGCAGGCCTCTTCCATTCTTGCAAAGTTAGACAGAATCTTTGTTACCACTGAATGGGAGGATAAATTCCCTTTAGCTCAGGTTAAAGCATTGGTCAGGTTCTCATCAGATCATACTTCGTTAGCATTGGATTGCGGAGAAGGAGAAAGGACGAATTGATTTCAGTTTCGATTCGAGAAGGCATGGACGTTCTGTGAGGGAAGTTGCAAGGTTATCGAAGAATCATGGAACGTCACCACAACTTCGACTTCTGGGGTCGGACGTTGGATCGAAAAGCTTAGGAGACTCAGAAAAAGACTTAAACAGTGGGCAAAGATGGAATTTGGACAGAATCAAAGGTTGAAAGAAGAAATTGGAGGGAGGATTCAGTGGCTGGAGCTTATAGAGAAAGAAAGAGATTTAATAGAGGCCGAATTCAAGGAGTTATGTAAGTATAGACAAGATATCCTACAAATAGGAAATATGGAGGAGCAATACTGGAGACAACGTTCAAGGATTCAATGGCTAGAGGAGGGCGATGCCAACACCAAATTCTTTCATAGGATTGCCAACGGAAGAAGGCGGCATAACAATATTTCTGGGCTGCAGGTGGGTGGGGATTGGTGCGAGAACGGGGAAAGAATCACGCAGCACATTAATGAAAGCTATAAGGAATTGCTGGGCAAAAGAAGAGAACATAGATGTAAATTGAATCAGGATATGTGGATAGCGACGAGGCGTAATGGAAGCGATAGCATCGAGGGCATGTTCAGCGAAGACGAAGTGCTAATTGCAATCAAGAGCCTGGGGCAGGACAAGGCGCCAGGGCCAGATGGCTTCCCGCTTTTCTTCTATATAGAGTACTGGAAAATTATTAAAATAGACTTAATGTGCATTTTCCAGGAGTTCTATAATGGTGACGCCGATGTGAGAAGGTTGAACTATGCGAATATTGTTTTAATCCCTTAGAAATCCGAAATCAAGAAGGTGGGAGATTTGAGGCCCATCAGCCTCCTGAACGGGTCTTTCAAAATTATATCGAAAGTCTTGGCTAATAGATTAGGCCCTCAGCTTAATGATATTGTTGGAGAATCGCAAAGCGAATTTATTAGAGGAAGAGATATTATGGACAGTATAGCTTCGGCTCATGAAGTTGTTTTTAGAGGAAACAAAGATAAAACAGATGGCTTTTTATTCAAAGTGGACTTGTAAAAGGCATACGATAATGTAGAATGGGATTGTGGTGATGAGGTTTTACTTCTAAAAGGTTTCGGGGAAGGGTGGAGGAGTTGGATCCATCAGTGTGTCAAATGAGGGAAATCGTCTCTTCTTATCAACTGCGTGCCCGAAAAGAAAATTAGATGTCAAAGGGGGCTAAGATAGGGAGATCCACTGTCTTCGTTATTATTTGCCATCGTTGCATACGGATTAGCAGAGATGATTAGAAATGGCAGAAAGGAGAACGTCATTCATGGCATCAAAATCAAAGGAATCCCTGAAGTTATATCCATCCTTCAGTACGCTGATGATACTTTGCTGTTCGGCTCAGCCTCAAAAGATGAAATCACTGCGATGGGTTCTGTACTTAGGTATTTTGAGGCCTGGTCCGGAATGAAAGTTAATTTCAACAAGAGCTGTATAATTCTTCTTAGCAACAGCTGTTCTATTCCCATCACTTCTATCCAGCAGATGCTAGGATGCAATAAGGAAGATTTTCCCTTAATCTATTTGCAGATTCCGATTAGACCGGGGAACTTAACAAGGAATGATTGGCAACCACTTATCAAAAAGATCGAGAAAAGATTAGCTGGTTGGAAAGGGCGCATGCTCACATTAGGAGGAATGATTACCCTATTGAACTCAGTTATTAATAGCATCCATGTATATCTCATGTCTATATATGAACTACCGGGCTGGGTTATTAACAGAATTGACAAAAGCGGAAGGAGATTTCTTTAGAAATGAGTAAACGAGGGAGGAAAAGAGCTACACCTCATTAGTTGGGGGAGAGCCTGCAAAAGGAAAGAGTTCGGGGGATTGAGAATCATCAACCTTAGGGATATGAATAAAGCCATGCTCAGTAAATGGTGATGGAAGTTGGCTAATAGGCGCAACAATTGATGGTGTAAGCCTTTCATTAAGTACCGGTCGAGGAAGAAATTCAGATACGGGGGAAGAAGCGCTTATAGTAGGAATTCTTTTTTATAGAAAGGTGTTTCAAAATTGGGAGACATCTTTCATAGCAACACTACCTGTAGGTAGGGAACGGCAAGAATACAAGATTCTGGAAAGATAAGTGGTGCGGAGCCAACTCGCTCATGGGACTGTTCCCGTTAGCAGCAAATGCAACCCTAAACAGTGATACCTTGGTGAGTGACGTTTGGCTCAACAACAGGCTTAGACTAGAAGTCAAGGACACCCTCGACCAAGATTCCATCATTCAACTACAAATTCTAAACAACTTCATTCATATAGAAGGGAGATACACACAAGAGGCTGAAGATGAGAGACGATGGATGTTGGAGTCGAGTCTAAAATTCACAGTATCTTCACTATACAAAAGCTGAACGATGGGGGAAGAAGAAGCGAGGTGGCTGACATTATATGGCACATTAACGTTCCTACTAAAGTGAAAGTCTTTCTATGGCTGGTGGCTAACGACGCTATCTTATCGAAGGTCAATATGGCGAAACGTGGTATTGCGGTGAACATTGTGTGCGCTAGATGTCAAACACATGAGGACACGAATCACATTCTTTTTAACTGTACCAAAGCCAGAATAGTATGGGAGATTGTGGTCCTTGGTTTAGAATCTTAGATTGTCCTGGGTCGAGTTCGGAGGTCTGGGGTAACATTAGAACTAACAGGATTAGAAAGGAGGATAGATTAGATTGGGACATCGTTGTTGCCTCCACAATATGGAACCTATGGCTAGACCGAAATGATTTATGCTTTCGCAAGATTTATCTTAGATTATCAGTTTTGATGCACAAAATTTACCTCTGCATTCATGAATGGACAGGGCACATCAGATCCAAGAAGAGACTACGACTGGAGGAGGAGGAGGAGTAGCTGCTTTTTAGAATGGGGGGCATTCGGCTATGGTTCTTCATAAGGGAGGATTGGGCCTAGGTGCTTTCAGTATCGGTTGTATCAGTTGTTGTTTTGTTGCCACGTGATAGCTGTTGAGGACATAGCCTCTGTTTTGGGAGTTTTGATGTTTGATTTGCCTTCGGGCTATTTATGTACTTTTATTTACCTGTTTCATTAATTATCATTAATGAAGCGATGACTGAGTCATCTTTCTATCAAAAAAAAAACATTTATTAGTCGGATTAGCGGAAAGAAAAAATTATACCATGTTTCTGCATTTTTTTCTGACCTAAAGTGATCATTCAGCCATGTTATGAAACTGATCACACTGAAGAGCTGGATCACAAGAAATACCCTGGAAAGAAATAATCAGATCATTTACACGTTGTCACCGAAATCATCATTACTAATTAATATTTCTAAACAACAAACTAATTCCAAAAGATGAAGAATATTTAAAATGGTTCAATTACCCAGCACCAAAATGAGCAATATTTCCTGCAAGAACCATAAAAGATCTGACTTAGTATAGGCAACAGAGGAAATTGAGTACAGACATTTACTTTATCGTCTCCTTATCATTACGACAAAGTATCCTTCAGTTAAATACATAGGATCTTTTCTTTACTGTGTTCAAAACTCATTGCCTTTCTTATGCTTCGATTGATTATTTAGAACACTTTCAAATATTTTTTCTGATAAATGCTTTCGTGTAGTTTTAGTATTGAACTTACTCTTTTAGGGTATTTAACTGTAAAGTAAAATATATATTGCATTTTTTCTGTAAACATGGTGAAACTAAAAGGTATATTTATTTGAAAATGAGTCAAAATGAAAAGATATCTTGGAGGCATCTTTCCCTTAAAAATTAAATTAAATTAAATTTAAAATAAATAAAAAAAGACATCAAGTTTGTAATGTGCGCTCACCATAGAGTTCTATAAATCCTGAGGGCACTAAGAATGGAACTGTTATCAGTGCCAGCCACATTATGATCTTGGCAGGCCACCATTCAGAGTGCCATGAATTACGGTAATCTTTCAACTTCTTAGTACCAGCTGTTGAGAGGAACATAACGAAGAAGAATATCTAACTCAAAGTTAAGGATCATGCACGCCTAAAGATTTATGTGGTAGAAAACCAGAAATAAAACATCAAACGGATGACTGATACTATAAGTTATGTAGTAGACCAGTTTTGTAAATAAATCTGGATTGAGAACGGGTAACATTAACTAGGATAATGCAAAAGTTCCAAGTAATTTCAAATGAAGAAAAGGGCCTTCCATTCAAATGAATGAAGAGCATTTGGACCATGTCCACTACCTTTAGCTGCAAAGAAACATGTCTACTATCATTTCTCAAACAAACCTTAAAACTTGTTGTTTCTTAAGGTCATTAAACTTTTATATGATGAGATATACACAAGAAGAAACAAGTCAAAATAGTGGTGAGAAATTGGATTTAAAATATAAATGTCACTTAAAATTCCTCTCCCAAGCTAAATTGTAGGATAAAAATTTATGCAGTTAACATATTCTTCTGTACGTTTTCTTCTGGACATGTGAAAAACACCAGCTTTTGAGAGGTAAAGAACCCACAGATTTGTACCTTAATATTCTTTGTATTTTGCAACAAACTTTTCCTAACAAATTTTGGTATTAAAGATGAGCACATAACTCATTGATAAGGATACAAAACAGCCTAAGCTGATACGGAGCACACCCTCTGTTCCCAAACAGTAATCAACACCATGACACCCTTTTAGTCCTGAAATAGATTATACAAAACATAATAAGGGACCCCCTCCCAAGATTGTTTTCATAAACAACTTCTGTATATTTCAAAATAATAAACATCACACTAATGCATAAATATAGAGGATAATATACTATACCTCGATATACCTTTTAATAGTGAGACCAGTTTAAAATATGAAACTATTTTATTAGGGATTGATCAATTAATTTCTTTTCTTTTTAGAATTTCATAATAAATTAGGGGGTGATTCTAATAAATATCTACAATTCACTATATGTGATAGATACAAAGACCATTGTAAATGAGATACTCTGACAATTCTTCATTGTAAGTGAGAAGAAAAAGAAGGGCAAGTAGCTTACTGTGTATCTCAGAGAGAGACTTATGGCCATAGTCTCGAATGGTCCATGCCAAGATGCTAGTGACTAGAAAAAAGAGGCCATAAACATACCGAGCCATCAAAGGATCTGGCCCCATACAGAAGTGTGTGCAGCATGAATCCTCCATGAATCTATCATACCCCTCCCTGTGAGTGCTGACGCTACTGTTCGGTTCCTCCATTGCCTCTTTCTTCGTTTCCCTTACTTTACAGACATACAAGTCCCTTCAACATTTTTTCCATTCCTATATCAAAAGGTTGGGGCTTATTTTTGTTGCGGCTTTGAAGATTTAAGAGAAAATTCTTCTTTGAGAGAAGGAAGAAAAAATATTTAAAGGGAGAAAACAATTAAATGAAGTGGTGAGAATTTAAGGAATCCCATCTCAAAAATCTTAGCCAAAAAAGGTTCATGTGATCTACTGATCTTTACTAATTTTATGCACTTGTCCAACTTCACAAACAAACTACATATTTCTTTACTGAATCAAACATGAAGTATGTGTATAAATCTGTACTTTCAAGGCATAGCTGGCTTAGTTATTTCACCTACTTTCATATTAGTTGAAAATAAGTATATCATGCATTTGATCAATTCAAGGTTATATGTTAGCATCTTTTACACCATTTACTAAACTATTTTTTCATGCGTATAAGTTTTCACTTATGTTTAGCATATGTATCGAAGCACTGGCAGATATCACTTTTACTAAGTTATTTCCTTACTGGTGAATAAATACAAGATTCGTTAAGTTGCAACAAATTAGTTGTAGACGGGTTTTCTGTACAAGTTATAACTCTTATTTGTATAACCTTCCTATTGCTTTTTCTCCAGTACCAATAGGCAATAACTTTTCTGTTATGTACAGAGTTCTTTAGGATAAAATCTTCCAGTTATGTCCAATCATTCATCACTAGTTGATTACCGCATGTTTCTAGAAAGTTCTAATCAGGAAAGAAAAGAAAGTACTCATTCGTTGATTGGTAATGAAGAAGGATATGTAAAGTTGAGGGTAGAGAAAATGACATGAATAGAGGAAATAACTTTAGATGATTATTTGAGACTCATTACTTGTTGAAGCCCTTTTATATCTTATGATTTGATTGGATGGTTGTAATTGATTTGAGTTTTAAATGTATGGTTAAGATATAAAGTAATCAGTTAGTCCTCCAATATGTTGTGCGGAATACAAATCAAACCAACAATCAAACCAACGCGGAAACAAAGAGAGAACCAGCGAGATAAAAACACAGAAAAACAAGCAACACAAGAACACAAGATTTACGTGGTTCGGCAAAACGATGCCTACATCCACAAGGGGCGGTTGGGGTTTCTTTACTATGATCTCCAATGGGTAAACAAAGCCTTTACAAGAGATGACGGCTGCAAAATCCGAATAAGGTGTTACAATTTACAAAACCCTAACGGGTGTATTTATAGGGAAACTATTGGGCCTTTCGAATTGGGCCGAATCTGGATCCAAAAACCGTCGACAGTCGACTGGTCCAATTACCAGTCGACTGATAATCCTTCTGCCCAGTCGACTGACTCCCACATACAGTCGACTGCTGCTGCTGTATACTCAGTCTTCGAAAACCTCCTCTGGACAGTCGCCTGATCCTCCAACCCAGTCGACTGAAGCTCTGAAACTTTCGAACACTGCAGATACCAAATACCAGAATCGAGCCATTATCCTACAATCTCCACCTTGGCGAGATCTTCCAAGTCAAGTATCCAACAATCTCCACCTTGGTGAAATCTTCCAAGTAGCTCAAGCAATCTCCACAAATACTCCAAAACAACTGCTCATCACCAAATGCAACAAACGAACCCAAACTCCACCTTAGTATGATATCACATACTAAACAAACCAATAGCAAAGCACTATCCCAACTCGCCCATGCCAAATTATCAAACATGCAAAATATTAGCCAGGTTCATGCAATGCTTGAACTTGGCTGCCCCAACAACTTTGGTCAACATATCAGCAGGATTATCAGCTGTCCCAATCTTCACCAAATGAATATCACCATCCTTTATCAAATCACGCACAAAATGATAACGGACATCAATATGTTTGGTCCTCGAATGATGAACTTGGTTCTTCGCTAAATGAATAGCACTCTGACTGTCACAGTGTACCTCCACCTTTTCCCGATGAATTCCCAAGCTCTTCAAAAGTCCATGTATCCAAATGGCTTCCTTCATGGCTTCAGCAACCGCCATGTATTCAGCCTCAGTAGTAGACAACGCTACAGTGGACTGCAAATTTGACCTCCAACTTATAGGTGCTCTAGACATAGTAAACAAATAGCCTGTAGTAGACCGCCTCTTATCTAAATCACCTGCATAGTCTGAATCAATATATCCAACCAATAACCTGCTAATATTGTCATCCCTTTCAAATTTCAAACCCACATCTGTGGTGCCACTTATGTACCTTAGAATCCATTTAGCTGCTTGCCAATGCTCTTTGCCTGGATCATGCATGTATCGACTAACCATACTCACCGCCTGAGAGATGTCTGGTCGAGTACAAACCATGGCATACATCAAACTGCCAACCACACTAGTGTAAGGTACATTTGCCATATACTGTCTCTCCTCATCTGAACTTGGAGACTGAAAAGCACTAATTCTGAAATGAGTGGCTAAGGGTGTACTGACTGGCTTAGTCTTCTCATCTATACCAAACCGTTTCAGCACCTTCAAAAGATATTGCTTCTGTGTCAAACTCACTGTGCCCTTTGCCCTGTCTCTAGCTATCTCCATCCCAAGTATCTTCTTGGCTTCACCAAGATCCTTCATCTCGAATTTAGAACTCAACTGATTCTTCAAATTTTGAATCTTCTTAGCATTTTTAGAGGCAATCAACATGTCATCCACATATAATAACAGATATATGAAAGAACCATCCTGCAATTTCCTGAAGTAGACACAATGATCAAACTCACTTCTGGAATATCTCTGCACCTTCATAAACTGGTCAAACCTCAAATATCACTGCCTTGGAGATTGCTTCAACCCATAGAGAGACTTCTTCAACCTGCAAACACAATTTTCCTTCCCAGCAATTTTGAACCCATCTGGCTGCGACATATAAATTTCTTCATCTAGATCCCCATGTAAGAACGCAGTCTTCACATCCATTTGTGTCAACTCAAGATCAAACTGTGCTACCAATGCCAACAAAATCCGAATAGAAGGATGCTTCACAACCGGAGAGAACACTTCATTGTAGTCAATTCCTTCCTTTTGAGCATACCCCTTTGCAACTAGTCTAGCCTTGAACCGAACACTGCCTTTTGGACCCTCTTTCTTCGTATACACCCACTTGCAACCAATTGCTTTCTTCCCCTTTGGTAGTTGCACTAGATCCCAAGTCTTATTCTTATGAAGAGAGTTCATCTCTTCATCCATAGCAACTTTCCAATCTGTATTTTCTGAACTTCTAGTAGCTTCTTTGAAGTTGGAGGGAACTTCATCATCCACAATGGGAAGAGCAAATGCAACTGTATCTGTAAAACGAGACGGTCGTTTGATATCTCTTCTTTGCCTTCTTACTGCAATTGATTCTTCCTGCTGGATAGGAACTTCTTCATCATTCTCAGTATCAACCACATCATCTTCATCTTGGACAGGAACAGGATTTTCAACTGACAAATTTTCTAACTCCACCTGTTGGAAAACTCTCCTACCAGTCGACTGGTTATTGCCAACAGTCGACTGTCTCGAGCTCCCACAATTCTGCTGTTCTGGACCACCAGTCGACTGCTCCTGTACACCAGTCGACTGTCCCGAGCTTCTTCTACTCACCTGTTGAAGAACTGTCCCACTCTTCTGCTGCTCACCAGTCGACTGTCCTATACCACCAGTCGACTGTCCCGAGCTAATCATGCTGGTCTCATCAAAAGTCACATCTCTGCTGATTACTAACTTCTTCTGTTCTGGACACCACAACCTGTAACCTTTGACACCAGTACTAAAACCAACAAATATAGCCTTTTTGGCTCTTGCATCAAGTTTAGTTTCAGTTACATGAAAATAAGCAGGACAACTAAATATATGCAAAAAACTATAATCAGATGCAGGTTTACCACTCCATACCTCAATAGGCGTTTTGCCTTCAAGTGCTGCTGATGGTAAACGGTTGATGATGTGGCTTGCATATATAACAGCTTCTGCCCAAAATGTCTTCTTCAATCCAGACTGTGCTAACATACATCTTACCTTCTCAAGTAAGGTTCTGTTCATCCTTTCTGCAACCCCATTTTGCTGTGGAGTCTTCCTAACTGTGAAGTGCCTCTGGATCCCTTCATCTTCACACAATTTCAGAAACGGATCGTTCTTGTATTCCCCTCCATTATCTGACCTCAGAACCTTAATCTTCCTACCAGTCTGATTTTCAACTTTCTTCTTCCAACTTGTGAACAATGTCAAAACTTCATCTTTGTGCTTCATGGTATATACCCAAACTCGTCTGGAGTAATCATCAACAAAAGTAACAAACCAGTGTCTACCACTCATAGAAGGTGTCTGAGTAGGGCCCCAAACATCTGTGTGCACATAATCGAGGATACCCTTTGTCTGATGTACAGCTGTACCAAATTTCACCCTAGTTTGCTTACCCAAAACACAATGTTCACAAAATTCCAACTTGCACCCTTTAGCATCTTTAAGCAACCCTTGCTTCACAAGCCCCTGCAAGGCCTTTTCACCTGCATGCCCGAGTCGCATATGCCACAACCTAGTAGAGTCGGGAACAACCTGTTTAGGCCTTTCAGTTACACTGGCAGCCTGACCCAAATATGTTTTTCCCTGCAAGAAAAACAAGTTCCTTTTTCTTTGCCCTTTCATCACCACGAGTGATCCGCTAGTCACCTTCAGAATGCCACCTTCACTAGCAAATTTCAATCCACTGGCCTCCAAAGCACCTAGTGAAATCAGATTCTTTTTCAAATCTGGAACATACCATACATCTGAAAGCTCCCTAATAAGACCATCGTGCATTAGCAATTCAATCTTCCCGATTCCTACCTTCTTACAAGGTGCATCATTTTCCATCAAAACTACACCACCATCCATATACTCCAAAGAAGTAAACCACTCCTTTTTCCAAGACATATGATAGGAGGCTGCTGTATCAAGAAACCATACTTCTTGATAAAGTGAGGGACTAGAAGCCAGTGCAAAAGAAAAATCCTCGCCACTTTCTAAATTATCAACAGTCACATTTGCAGTCGAATTTCCCTTATTTCGTAGCTTTGGACAATCCTTTTTCCAATGCCCCCTTTCATGACAGAAAGCACATTCATCTTTGGCCGGTATTTTTCTGTCCTTCGAAACTCCTCTCGATTTGGAACGAGATTTGTTTCCCTTTTTCCCAGATTTGGACTCAGATCTGGTCTCAGTCCTGCCCCTTACAATCAAAGCTTCAGAAGTTTCTCTATCAACCATTTTATCCCTTCTCCTAGTTTCATTATTCAACAAAGCATTTGCAACATCTTCATATTTCACAGTATCTTTTCCATATAATAAAGTAGTTGCTAAATGGTCATAACTTTCAGGTAATGAATTCAACAGAATTAGGGCTTTATCCTCATCCTTAATTTACTCATCCAAATTTAACAAATCAGCCAATAATTTATTAAATGATTCAACATGAGCATTCATAAACATACCTTCCGTATAGGTGAAGCGAAAAAGTCTCTTCTTCAAATACAGCCGATTCTCCAAACTTTTCCTCATGTATTTGTCTTCGAGCTTCTTCCACAACACCGCAGCAATGGTATCCCTCATCAAATCGTACTTCTGAGCCTTCTCAATAAAGAGCCGAATAGTCCCACACGCAACTCTATTCAACTTCTTCCAATCTGCTTCGGACATATCCTTTGGTTTTTCTACTTCCAAAGCAACATCTTGTTCTTGTTGAACAAGAACATCCAACACCTCACATTGCCACATCCCGAAATTGTTTGTCCCATCAAATTTTTCAACTTCAAATTTTGCGTTGTGAATCGTTGTTCTTGACGAACTTGATCCCACAACATCCTTGGTTGCATCTGCATCACCCGCCATCTCCTTCTAGGTCGAACCAACAGTTCTGATACCACTTGTTGTGCGGAATACAAATCAAACCAACAATCAAACCAACGCGGAAACAAAGAGAGAACCAGCGAGATAAAAACACAGAAAAACAAGCAACACAAGAACACAAGATTTACGTGGTTCGGCAAAACGATGCCTACATCCACAAGGGGCGGTTGGAGTTTCTTTACTATGATCTCCAATGGGTAAACAAAGCCTTTACAAGAGATGACGGCTGCAAAATCCGAATAAGGTGTTACAATTTACAAAACCCTAACGGGTGTATTTATAGGGAAACTATTGGGCCTTTCGAATTAGGCCGAATCTGGATCCAAAAACCGTCGACAGTCGACTGGTCCAATTACCAGTCGACTGATAATCCTTCTGCCCAGTCGACTGACTCCCACATACAGTCGACTGCTGCTGCTGTATACTCAGTCTTCGAAAACCTCCTCTGGACAGTCGCCTGATCCTCCAACCCAGTCGACTGAAGCTCTGAAACTTTCGAACACTGCAGATACCAAATACCAGAATCGAGCCATTATCCTACACAATATACATATAATCACTTCAAAACTTCACTTGAAATCTACTAGCCTATTAGCACATACTTTGCACATGCTTTTATCATTCTAAAAGCCTCACTATGTTGGTTCCGATGTCTATTAATTTTCCATTTCCAATATGGCAATATAAGATAGAAACCATGTACAGTACATGGGTTGCTACATGGGTTGCATGATATGTCCACATGACCGCAATCCCAACTCTCTAGTTATAATAGTAAAAATATTAAAAAAAATTATTGTTAAATCAACACTCTAACTTGTGCATTAATTCCACTAATACGGTAGGCAAGTGATAGAATATGTAGAAACTAAAGATAGCATTAAAAGAAACTAGATGATTAGCACATGCACTACATATGTCTGTTCTCCCTCATTAAAGAAAGCACTTACAACACACATATGAAGCCATAAAATTATCCTAAATCTGTAGATTTGAAGAAGCTCAAATTGATCACACAACAACACGTAGAAACCACCTCATCTCATGGTATTTATATAGAGTACAGGAAATAGAGAATAGGAGGATGTGGGTGAGCTGCCATCCTTAACAAATCACTCCACCATCCTTAACTTAGTGTGGCTGGTTTGGTGATGACTTTAACACAATCCACCCAACTACAACCCTAAAACTAAGTAAGCATTCATTTTCCACAACATCACTATATAATTTTTTCCCAAATTTTTTTTATATTTTTAATATTGACCAAACAAATTACTATTAGCACACATATTGCACATGTTTTTGTCTTTCTAAAAGCCTCGCGGTATTGGTTCCAATGCCTATCAATTCCAAATAGAGCAACTTAGAAGGGTGTTTGGTTCCTTGCAAATGCTATTGCAACTTACATTTGCAAGTAAAGTTTTAAATTTCTGTCCAAAAGTTATCAGCTCAATTACAAAAATATTCCTAGTTCTCATCATAACTTCTCTTTTATAATTGAAATTCAAAAAATTTTGGGAAAAAGTTCAAAGTTCCTAATTACAATAAGCTGTCAAACACCCTCTATAGAAAAACATGTGCAATACATGGGTTGCATGACATGTTCACACAGCCGCTACCCCAACTCTTTAGTTATAATAGTAAAGATTTTATAGATTAAAATTGTTAAATCAACATTCCTACATGTGCATTTATTCCACTAATACACCAAGCATGTGCTGGAATATGTAGAAACTATCGATAACATTAAGGAAACTAGATGATTAGCATATGCACTGCACGTCTTTTCTCCTTAATAAAAAAAATACGTGCAATGCACATGTGAAGCCACAAAGTTATCTACAAACTACACAACCACAAACCCAATACTTTGCAATTATTGTTTTCCCACAACGAGTTGCTACATAATTTTTTCTAGAAGTTTTTCTAGTCATATGATCAAACATATTAAAGTGAGTCTACCTAATACTCGCATTGTTCTGGATGGAGTGGGATTATAAATTACAGTCCCGCTTTGAGCACGTGACCCGCCTAAAATGTCTTTCTTTTCTGGTGGTGTTTTCAGAAATTATGACTCAATAAATGGATTAAATAAATAAGAAAAAGGTAAGCCACCATTTTTTATTTAATTTTTTATTCTTTGAATAATCTAATAATTAAGAAAATTACTGAAAGCGAAAGACGAAAAGCTCGATATAACTGTTTTACATAAAATTAAATAAACCTTCAAACGAACAATTTCATGTTATTGTTATTATCAAAGCGATACAAGTCGAGAACTTAGTGTCTTAAACTTAATAAACTTCACTTGTTTTATGAATACACTTCCAAAAATATATCTTAGAAATGCCCAAATAAGAATATTCGAGAAACATCTCCAATTCAAATTTAAAAAATAGGGCGTAATTTAAGTAAAACAAAGAATACATAAATTTGAAAAACAGAGCGTGGTACAAGAAAAAAAAAAATTGAAAAAAAAATACAGCGTGTAAATGAAGGGGAAAAAATCAACAATTATCACGAATATTAACGCACAGTTTTTTCATCGGTCTAAAATCAATTTCGAAAGTAAATGGTACGGAAGAAGAAGAGCTTCGAAGCTGACCTCTAGTGAAGGAAATCAATGGCGAAGCTTCTTCTAGAAGTTTATCGATCTTCGTCTTTCATTCATAAAAATGTTCTAGTAGAAATGGAAGAGAAATTTGGATCTCACTCTCAGTACCTGCTTCTTCTTCTTCTTCTTCTTCTTCTTCTTCTTCTCTCTCTCTCAATTTTCGGGCACTCTGTCTCTCTGTTTTTCGGTGGTCTCTTCTATTCTGTGATGTACGTATTTATTTATACATGGTTTTTAAAATAAGGGTAAATCTGGGACGTCCATTTCGTGGGGCCCAACAACTCTTTCTTCATTTGGAAACAACAGCCACTTTTTGTTTTATTTACTTGGGACCAAATTTGTGTAAATTGCGTTTGGGTGATTCTGGGTTCGGGTCTACACCTGAAACCCTCAACGACAATAATACTACCTTGCTAGAAAATAGTACGCAATATTTTAAAAAAAATACACAAAGTTTTGGGCCAAATTTTTTTTTAATATATCGGATAGAGCCAAACGGCTCCAGCCATCAAAAAAATATATTAATCAATAAAAACAGTATAGTTACAAAACAAACTAACAGGATTTTACAAGCTGTAAAACAGAAAGAAGAATACAACTAAAAAAACCCAAAAAGGCCTAAAAAACACGCAAATGAAATATCTGCGATACAAAAGTAGAATAACACCGAAAAGGGTGACAGCACCAAAGGCCGGCTAATAACGCATCAAAGGAGCATCCTGCCTCACCCAAGAGAAGTGCAAGCTCCCGCTAATACTCACTTCCGCAATGCACCAGGAAACTGCCACAAGCAAGAAGTGGGGGCGCGTAGCACAGACAACTCGACGAACTGAGTGGAAAAAGTGAATCAAATCCATGAGAACGAGCCCTGAAATAGAAGGACAGGCATTCCCATACGGAGGCCCCAACCTCCCTCTGTACAGAAAAGAAAAGAGGAAAAACGCCCAAAAATCGAAACAACGCCTCAAAATAGCAGATTGCTAGGTAAACGGAGCAAAAATTGACTCAGCAACCCAAGAGCACACTAGCAGCACAAAAATGATAAGCCTGACTGCCTACACCGAGGAAGGCAATCAGAAACCAAAACTCAACTGTGGACAAGCTGAAGAGTCGATACAGACGCTGCTTTCCTAGCAAGAATACGCGCACTCACACGTATCTGCACTTTATTGAAGACTTTCTTATTGTATTTCCGCTTAACAGGGGGAAGGGCTGCCTTCACTAATGGGGACGAAATTGCAGCAGGGTCTGACATGCTAGCTACATCTTTGATGATGCACGAAGAGGGAAAGAGAAAACTGGAATCAACTGATGGTGATATTGGGGTGGATTTAGTCTGATAGGAAAAACGGGAGACAGAAGTCAGCAATAGTCGTAGAAAACTTGAGGGGGAAAGAGTGTAGGATATGCCAAACCCCCATGAGGAGATGATGGATCCAAGATTGAATCCCTAAATCTTGATACAACGAAAAGATGCATCCGGAAAATGAAGGGAGAACGTAGAAAGTTTGGGCGAAGAGATCATCATAGCACAAGGAAAATTATACACTAGAGAAGGAGCCATAAAAAAAATATTAGCATTGGCAGTAGGCGCCTGAGGGTCCGAAATGCTGCGATGCAAGGCGAGCCCCATCGCACTGCGAAACCAAGAATGGCAAGAGACAATGGATTTAAATAAACCTTCATTTTTACCCAAAATCAAACTTAGCGAAGACGCCACTAAAGATGAGTGGGAACGAGCCTTGTGAAAGCCCAACCGAAGGTAGGAGATGAGTTTCGTATAGACCTTACGATCCTTAAAGAGGTTAGCAATATTAGGAGGCTGAAGAGTAGCCCTCGAATCACAATACGCTATGGAAGATGTAGTGGTGTTCCTAGCTGGACTTGTTACAACTGCCGAGGAGTCTAACTCCTTTCCAGACCGAAGACTAAGCTTCTGAGCTAAGCAAACATGAAGCTTGCGCTTTAAGAGGGGGTAGTTAAGAAATGAGAGAAGTTTGGCCAGTAATGGAAGGCCTCTGGGAAATCCAAGGAGTTTTTGGAGGGAGAAGCAACGACTGCGCGAGTGACCAAACTTATCACAGAAAAGGCACTTCATTTTATTCACGCACTCACGTTTAAAATGCCCAGGGAGAAGGCACCTGAAACAGGCCAGAAGAGGGTCGGACCTACCAAGAATAGGTGAAATAGTGGAGCTAGGCGAACACCGAGAATGATAGGTGTTAGCCAAGAGAGGAGAAGACAAGTCGCTCTTGATTACCCGAACCGTCACTAACCTGTAGGGTCTACCATCAGGCTCGGTGAGATCCATGGCTGAAACCAACTCAATAATGCCTTAATTCAAATCACCAAACAAAGTATAAGGCAATGGACAATAGTACCAGAGGCAGTACTGTAGCGCCCCAAATTTCTAATATGAGAGCTTAGAAAATAAGTGGTGAAATCCCAGCAATCCACTTCAATACAACAATAAACACCAACAACACCACTAAAATTTTCTTCTTTATTACAACAATTATTACAATTACAGCGGAAGTCTAATCATCTCAACACAACTTAATCTTTATTAACAACTCAATAACAACACAATATGTCTTTACAATTCTTTTACACCAATCACTAAATAATCCAATAATCTCAAGTTGCCCACTCAAGCATCCAACCTCCAATCTAAGCAGTAACCTGCAACAAGTGAGGCTAGAGTTGAACCCTAACCCCCAAACTAAAGGGGTCAGCCATAAAAATGGTGTGAGTGGCGACTAATCAAAACAATAACATAAATGAACTTAAAACATAATATCCAACAAATAATAATCAAACACTAAAGTATGATGTAACAACAAAGAATAATGGGTGATACCAAAACCAAAAGCCAAGTGTGTGCCGAAAACAGGGAATCCAAATGCATAAAAGTGATTCAAGAAAACATCATGACTACATGCTGACAACGATGACTACTAAGAGATGAAGATAAACTATGATAATTTGCCCATGCTTGATCATTCCGGAGATTGATCCCACATCACAGGTATTTTCCCTGGATAATTCAGGAGATTAAATCCTACATCAAAAGCCATACTGAGGTGCATGACTCAAGTTCCCATTCGTCATGACACTACTAATGCCTGTCCTTATTAGTTTGGGTTACTGAACAAATCTCCTAGAGTAGTGTACCCTACCGGACTAAAAATCTGAATAACTGAAAATTTGCCTCAATGGGCCTCAACAAATAACTGAACAAACACCGGTATACTAGGGACACCTACCTCTAGAGACTCAAAAAAACAAATATCTGAACAAATTCCACTTAACAAGTGGCTCAACACAATATCTCAAAATCATGTTCTTAACTGAACATCTCAGAAACCAATACTTAACTGAACATCTTAAAATCAAACACTGAACAAATATCTCAACATCAAGTACTGAACAAATGTCTCAAAATCAAACACTAAACAAAATATCTCAAATCAAATACAAAGTTCCTACAGGACCAGTCGACTGCATGATGGACCAGTCGACTGTCCAGAGGACATATCCCAACATTTTACAAAAATAATCTAAGGCTTGACCAGTCGACTTGACAAGTCATCAGTCGACCGTCCCGAAAGAACTGAACAAAAATACAACCAGAGGACCAGTCGACTGACCTCAGTCTAGGTCGACTGTCCCGAACAATCTCAAAGACTGAAAATACACAGTAGGCACGTACCAGTCGACTGCTCTGTAAACCAGTCGACTGTCGGCTACAGATCTGAACACAAAATCATACTGAAGTTTTCTAAAGATTCACTGATCATAAAATCAACTTGTATCCAGGCAAATAAACAACTCCCAATAATCTCCGTCATGGATACATTTCTCAATCAAACGAATACTCAAATCCCATCTCCTCATGATCTAAACTCTTTAATTCTCCCATTAGGGTTTTTCTCAACAAAACTAAATGTCTTCCTCAACACATAATTAAGATTGGTTTGTAATCAATAGATCCAGATGTTTAATATCTGATCACAACATAATCAGTTCTTAATTTGCTTTCTAACAACAAGACCTCATAAATCAACATATCCTCAACAATTCTAAATCTTTCCTCATCATGGTCCAAATATCAATTAAAAGTTCTAATCTTCCATATCAAATAAAAGATCCATATCATGTATACAATGTGATTAACCAAACAATAGCATGGCGATCACAACCATCATAACAAAGGTCTCATGTCCTTCATTAATCAAACAAACAAAGTAAACAAACAAACAAACAAAACAAAACAACCACTCACCTTGTTTTGAAGAAAAGTCCACAAAAGCTTCCTCCTTTTGCTAGATCCAAGATTCCTCTTCTTGTTCCTCAAAATAAATCTCAAGAAATTCTGAATATATCAATGACGGCTGGGAAGAATTTCCCTTAAATATGCTGGGGTAAAATATTAGGGTTTTTATTCCCTCTTTACAAAATACTCCTTTTCAAAATACATCTTGCATATATAATTCCTTTCTTTGAAAAATAAACCAAATATCATTTAAATTAGGATCTAATAGAAAAGTATATTCTCAAACCTCAACAAGTACTGATCGGAAAGTCCAGCAAATACACTTTGCACTTCAACCCTCAAAATTGTCAATTTTGCAAATAAGTCCTTCTTTTCTCAAAAATTGCAAATACGCACATTTAATTTCAGAAAAATCTGGAAAAATACTAAATAATTCTCAAATAATAAATAGTGATTTTTCATAAAGAAAACTTAATTTTTTTCAAACTTCTAAAAAGTCATTTGCACGTGTTTTGCACGTGTACAAAAGATAAATATTTTGGAAAATATTTATTAAATACTCAAAATCATTTAAAATTCATTTTCAAATAATTAAAATAATATTTGAAAATACGGGGTTCTACATCACTCCCTCCTTAGAAGAGTTCTGTCCTCAGAACTACTACTAATGAGCTCAAACACATACCAACAAAGGAAACAAAATTTCATAATTAGATCAAAATCCAACAATTCCATATAACATCACAATCAAAATAAAAGGATACATCATATATCATTCAATGGTTCAATCATTCAAAGAATTCCATTCACATACAAGAAATACATTCATTCAAACAATTCAGGAAAATCCTTCTGCATGCGATCCTCTGGCTCCCAAGTAGCCTCCTCAAACTGTTGATTCCTCCACAATACCTTGACCATAGGTATCACCTTGCTTCTAAGGATTTTCTCCCTACGATCAACGATCTCAACAGGCTGTTCCTTGTAGCTCAAGTTCACCTGTAGATCTTCGGGAACTTCTACCAACTGATGCTTCTGATCGGCCACATACTTCCTCAGTAATGATACATGAAACACATCATGCACCTGAGCCAACTCCTCTGGAAGTTTCAACCTGTAAGCGGTCTTGCCAATCCTCTCCACGATCTTGTACGGACCAATGTACCTTGGCGCCAACTTGCCACCCTTACCAAATCTGATCACTCCTTTGGTCGGAGAAACCTTGAGAAAAACTGTATCCCCAACTTCAAACTCCAAAGCTCTTCGTCGAGTGTCAGCATAACTCTTCTGCCGACTCTGAGCTTCAACCAATCTCTTGCGAATCAGCTCAATCTGCTCTGACGTCTGCTGTACGATCTCAGGACCATACATCTGCCTCTCGCCAACCTCATACCAACAAACAGGTGTCCTGCACCTCCGCCCATACAAAGCCTCATAAGGTGCCATCCCAATACTTGCATGGTAACTATTGTTATAGGCAAACTCAACCAATGCCAAGTATCTCTCCCAACTACCACCAAAGTCCATAACACAAGCTCTCAACATATCTTCCAGCACTCGATTCACCCTTTCCGTCTGACCATCTGTCTGCGGATGAAATGCTGTACTGAAATCAGTTCTGGTGCCCAAAGCTGCTTGTAGACTCTTCCAAAACCTCGAAGTAAACCTTGCGTCTCTGTCAGACACAATCGAAACTGGAACTCCATGAAGTCTCACAATCTCTCCAATGTATAACTCAGCCAATTTCTTCATCGACCAAGTAATCTTCATGGCTAGAAAATGTGCCGACTTAGTCAATCGGTCCACAACAACCCAAATCGAGTCATTGCCCTTCGAACTCCTCGGCAAACCCGTAATAAAGTCCATGCTGATATTCTCCCACTTCCACTCCGGAATGGGTAAAGGCTGTAACAAACCTCCAGGTCTCTGATTCTCTGCCTTGATCTGCTGACAAGTCAGACACCTTGCCACAAAATCTGCTACATCTCGCTTCATACCAGACCACCAAAAATGTGGTTTGATGTCCCTGTACATCTTCGTACCTCCTGGATGAACTGATAACAATGTGCTGTGTGCCTCCTGCAAGATACTCTCTCTCAACTCTGCATCATCTGGAACACACAACCTCTCGCCCAACCAAAGAACTCCATCTTGAACACGAAATTCTGATAACTTGCCTTCTGCAACCTGCTGCAACATCTTCTGGATCTCTGAATCTGATCTCTGACCTTCCACAATCTTCTCTCTCAAGGACGGCTGCAGCCTCAACTGAGCCAAAGATGCCCCTAAACCTCGCAGTACCACCTCGATACCTGCCTGATCAATCTCTGCTGCCAACTCTCTTTGAGTAGTGATCAACCTTGACAAACTACTCTTCCTGCTAAGTCCATCAGCCACTACATTCGTCTTGCCCGGATGATACTTGATCTCAGGACGAATGTCTTCCAAAACTTCCAACCACCTTCTCTGACGAAGATTCAAATTCCTCTGCTGATAGATATACTTCAGGCTCTTGTGGTCAGTGTACATATTGACCTTCTCACCATAGACATAATGCCTCCATAGCTTCAAGGCATATATGATAGCTGCTAACTCCAAATCATGCGTCGGATAATTCTTCTCATGCGGACGCAACTGCCTCGAACCATAAGCAATGACCTTGCCTTCTTGCATCAAGACACATCCCAAACCTCTGAGAGATGCATCGCTGTAGATGTCATAATCTTTCCCTGCTTGCGGCAATGCTAATATGGGTGCGGTAGTCAACCTTTCCTTTAACTCAAGGAAACTCTCCTCGCACTTATCTGTCCACACAAATGCCACACTCTTCCGGGTCAAACCTGTCAATGGAACTGCAATCTGAGAATACCCCTGAATAAACCTCCTGTAGTAACCAGCTAATCCCAAGAAGCTTCTGACTTCCTTCACTGACGTCGGCCTGGGCCAATCCTTCACTGCTTCCACTTTCTGAGGATCAGTAGCCACTCCCTCCTTAGAAAGAATGTGACCAAGGAAAGCTACCTCAGATTTCCAAAATTCACACTTCGACAATTTGGCATACAAGCTGTGCTCCTGCAATGTCTGTAATACCGCTGTCAAGTGCTTAGAATGATCCTCCTCCGACTTCGAATACACCAAGATATCATCGATGAAGACCACCACGAAGGAATCAATGAATGGTCTCAACACCCGATTCATCATGTCCATGAAAACCGCTGGCGCATTCGTCAACCCGAATGGCATCACCAAGAACTCATACAACCCATGACGAGTCCTGAACACTGTCTTGCTTACATCTTCCTCCTTGACTCGCACCTGATGATACCCTGACCTCAGATCTATTTTCGAAAACACCGCTGCTCCTCGAAGCCTGTCGAACAGATCATCAATCCGCGGCAACGGATACTTGTTCTGAATAGTCACCCTATTGAACTCCCTGTAGTCAATGCACATCCTCATCGACCCATCCTTCTTCTTGACCAACAACACTGGCGCTCCCCACGGAGATGAACTCGGTCTGATAAGCCCTTTGCTCAAAAGCTCTTCAATCTGCTTCTTCACTTCATCCTGCTCTACAGGTGCCATCCTGTACGGAGCCTTGGAAATCGGCGCACTCCCCGGCTGAACATTGATGCAAAACTCCACATCTCTCTGCGGCGGTAATCCTGGAAAATCATCCAAGAACACCTGAGGAAACTTTCGAACCACCGGAATGCCCTTGACTTCATCTGCAATAGACTTCTTAGATACCATTGCAGCCACCTGCGGGATCTTCTTCCTCCCTTGGAAAGTTACTGCAGGTCCACCTGGTGCTTTCACCAACACCTCCTTCTGCTTGCAATCAATCGTGGCATCATATATAGCCATCCAATCGATGCCGACAATGACATCCACTCCCAACACTTGTAGCTCGATCAAGTCGATGCCGAACATCCTTCCACCAATCTCGATATCACAGTCCTCGTAATATCGATCCGCTACTAGCTCTTCACCTGACGGCGTTGCCACCGACAAAACCCTGCCTGGAAATAACTTAGGTTCCAAACCTAAGATCTTTGCAAAACTTGGCGATACAAATGTATGCGATGATCCAGTGTCAAACAAAACCTTTGCTTTAATTCCATTTATTAAAACAACTCCTGTTACAATAAGAATGATACTCAATCTTAAATTATTCTGAAAGAAAAGCTTTTATTCATTACACTGATTCAAAATGAAAGAAATCAAAATTCCTGCATACCCTGTATTACATCTTCCGAGTTCTTCGCATCCTCCTCGGTCAATGCAAATACTCGCCCTTGCCTCTTCGGGACTTTGCTTCCACCCGAACCATCTTTCTTCAGTTGTGGACAATGGGGCTTTGAGTGTCCAGTCTGCCCACACTGAGAACAAACATGCTCTGCCAACTTCGGACATGCTGACCTGTAATGTCCTACTTCCTTGCAGTAGTAGCAGGTCACTCCCTGAGCTCCAGGTGCCTTCTGCACCGGTCCACTGAACTTCGCCTGCTTCGCGGGGAATCCCTTCCCACTCTGGCCTGATGCTGGCCTCTTGTTCCGGTTCCATGATTCCTGCTTCTTCTGAAACAGTTCCATATCTTCTTCAGTCATCGCGGCCCTCCTGACCAGCTTCTCAAATCTCCTGATACCCAACGGAACCATCCTTGACCTCAAGTTCGGCCTCAAGCCCTGCTCAAACTTTTTGGCCTTCTTTGCTTCATCCATGACCAACTCTGGTGCATACCTCGAAAGTTGAGCGAACTTCGTCTCATACTCCCGAACAGTCATGCTCCCCTGCTGAAGGTTCATGAACTTAGTCGCCTTCTTCTCTTGAACATCCAGAGGAAAGAAGCGATCTCTGAATTCCTCCAGAAAAGCGTCCCATGTCAAAGGCTGATCTCCCAGAGTCCTCTTCAGTGACTCCCACCAGACACCAGCGTCTTTCTCAAGCTGCATAGAAGCCAACTTCACCTTGCTAGCTGCCGGAGTCTCTGACACTTCGAAGATCGTCTCCATCTTCCTGATCCAATCATCTGCTGCTGTTGGATCAGCTTGCCCCTCAAAGACTGGCGGCCTCATCCTCTTAAAGGATTCAATCTGCTTGATGGGGTCGGCATTCACCAATCCATGTCCAGCTCCATGATTCGGCGGCGGATTCTGCTGCTGCGCCACGTTGAATGCCATCAATGTATTCAAGGTCTGATAAACCTTAGCAAACTCAGCCTCTAGGTCAATTCCCGCTCCTCGAGAACTACCCGAACCATCCTCATTGTTGCCACCATTTCTACCTCTGGGTGCAACCATTTTGAATACTGCAAAACGAGGGTAAAGTTAGAGTAACACACAATTCAAACTCAAATCATTACCCTATGGCAAAGCCATAACCATACCCCAAACCATAATTTCAAACCAAACATCATAATTTAATTTTATGTGATACTCACGCTCTGATGTCCACACCTAGGTACTCACTCTCTAGTGTCCACACCTAGGTTGGCTTTCTTACTAAGTCTATTATTACATTGAAGCGGAGCTCTGATACCAATCTCTGTAGTGCCCCAAATTTCTAATATGAGAGCTTAGAAAATAAGTGGCGAAATCCCAGCAATCCACTTCAATACAACAATAAACACCAACAACACCACTAAAATTTTTCTTCTTTATTACAACAATTATTACAATTACAGCGGAAGTCTAATCATCTCAACACAACTTAATCTTTATTAACAACTCAATAACAACACAATATGTCTTTACAATTCTTTTACACCAATCACTAAATAATCCAATAATCTCAAGTTGCCCACTCAAGCATCCAACCTCCAATCTAAGCAGTAACCTGCAACAAGTGAGGCTAGAGTTGAACCCTAACCCCCAAACTAAAGGGGTCAGCCATAAAAATGGTGTGAGTGGCGACTAATCAAAACAATAACATAAATGAACTTAAAACATAATATCCAACAAATAATAATCAAACACTAAAGTATGATGTAACAACAAAGAATAATGGGTGATACCAAAACCAAAAGCCAAGTGTGTGCCGAAAACAGGGAATCCAAATGCATAAAAGTGATTCAAGAAAACATCATGACTACATGCTGACAACGATGACTACTAAGAGATGAAGATAAACTATGATAATTTGCCCATGCTTGATCATTCCGGAGATTGATCCCACATCACAGGTATTTTCCCTGGATAATTCAGGAGATTAAATCCTACATCAAAAGCCATACTGAGGTGCATAACTCAAGTTCCCATTCGTCATGACACTACTAATGCCTGTCCTTATTAGTTTGGGTTACTGAACAAATCTCCTAGAGTAGTGTACCCTACCGGACTAAAAATCTGAATAACTGAAAATTTGCCTCAATGGGCCTCAACAAATAACTGAACAAACATCGGTATACTAGGGACACCTACCTCTAGAGACTCAAAAAAACAAATATCTGAACAAATTCCACTTAACAAGTGGCTCAACACAATATCTCAAAATCATGTTCTTAACTGAACATCTCAGAAACCAATACTTAACTGAACATCTTAAAATCAAACACTGAACAAATATCTCAACATCAAGTACTGAACAAATGTCTCAAAATCAAACACTAAACAAAATATCTCAAATCAAATACAAAGTTCCTACAGGACCAGTCGACTGCATGATGGACCAGTCGACTGTCCAGAGGACATATCCCAACATTTTACAAAAATAATCTAAGGCTTGACCAGTCGACTTGACAAGTCATCAGTCGACCGTCCCGAAAGAACTGAACAAAAATACAACCAGAGGACCAGTCGACTGACCTCAGTCTAGGTCGACTGTCCCGAACAATCTCAAAGACTGAAAATACACAGTAGGCACGTACCAGTCGACTGCTCTGTAAACCAGTCGACTGTCGGCTACAGATCTGAACACAAAATCATACTGAAGTTTTCTAAAGATTCACTGATCATAAAATCAACTTGTATCCAGGCAAATAAACAACTCCCAATAATCTCCGTCATGGATACATTTCTCAATCAAACGAATACTCAAATCTCATCTCCTCATGATCTAAACTCTTTAATTCTCCCATTAGGGTTTTTCTCAACAAAACTAAATGTCTTCCTCAACACATAATTAAGATTGGTTTGTAATCAATAGATCCAGATGTTTAATATCTGATCACAACATAATCAGTTCTTAATTTGCTTTCTAACAACAAGACCTCATAAATCAACATATCCTCAACAATTCTAAATCTTTCCTCATCATGGTCCAAATATCAATTAAAAGTTCTAATCTTCCATATCAAATAAAAGATCCATATCATGTATACAATGTGATTAACCAAACAATAGCATGGCGATCACAACCATCATAACAAAGGTCTCATGTCCTTCATTAATCAAACAAACAAAGTAAACAAACAAACAAACAAAACAAAACAACCACTCACCTTGTTTTGAAGAAAAGTCCACAAAAGCTTCCTCCTTTTGCTAGATCCAAGATTCCTCTTCTTGTTCCTCAAAATAAATCTCAAGAAATTCTGAATATATCAATGACGGCTGGGAAGAATTTCCCTTAAATATGCTGGGGTAAAATATTAGGGTTTTTATTCCCTCTTTACAAAATACTCCTTTTCAAAATACATCTTGCATATATAATTCCTTTCTTTGAAAAATAAACCAAATATCATTTAAATTAGGATCTAATAGAAAAGTATATTCTCAAACCTCAACAAGTACTGATCGGAAAGTCCAGCAAATACACTTTGCACTTCAACCCTCAAAATTGTCAATTTTGCAAATAAGTCCTTCTTTTCTCAAAAATTGCAAATACGCACATTTAATTTCAGAAAAATCTGGAAAAATACTAAATAATTCTCAAATAATAAATAGTGATTTTTCATAAAGAAAACTTAATTTTTTTTCAAACTTCTAAAAAGTCATTTGCACGTGTTTTGCACGTGTACAAAAGATAAATCTTTTGGAAAATATTTATTAAATACTCAAAATCATTTAAAATTCATTTTCAAATAATTAAAATAATATTTGAAAATACGGGGTTCTACAAGTACAGGGCCAAATACACCAAATCACCACAACCAAAGAAACAAACCAGTGCAGAACAAAGGGGTGCAACAACACCCACTAAATAGAGAGAAAAGGGAGGGGAGATAAAATTGAATATGAGAATAATAACTGAATTAACAGAAATTGGGGAAATTGATGCTCAGGGAACAGGTAGGAGCTGAAGCAACCATTGACGGTGCTGAGCTACAGGGGAAAGGGAAGAACAAATACAATAAAATCCAGTAGATCAACTAGAAGAAACTCCACCGAAGGTAATCACTACCGCACGCAGTAGGAATAAGAGCAAAAGCTCTACGACGATGGGGTAACACTAAAATAACAACTACTCCCCAATTGATAGAGTAAACACCGCCAGAACCAAGAGACAAATAGGAATACTTACAGTGGGAGCTTGGATTAAGCACAGAAGAAGGGGAAAGGTGACGGCGCACACCAGGAAAGCAGCATGCAGAAACAGCGAAAGGCGGTGGATGCAGCGCACGGCTAGAGAGAGGAGCAACGACGTGGACTCCCGAAGAAAGGAAGGCGAACTCCTAGGATGTGGAACAACAACCCCGCGGGGAGAAGCTTCGGAAGAGGAGCTGCAGCTTGCGAGAAGCCAGGGACGAGAGAGACGAAGGACAGCTACTCAGGTAGCTGAGAAGGGCTCAGGCTGCACCAGCACTCGAAAAGCGCCAGGGAGGCCGCAACTCTGAAGGGGCAAAAATAAAAGGTACTCAAAAGAAGGGAAAAGAGGAGATTGGTGTAAAGGGAAAGATGAGATCTACAACATTAAAAAAGGGAAGGAGGTCGATAGGGTGCTGTGGATGACAGATCTGGGCTGAGAATGACGGAAGAAAGGGAAGATTCAAATAGCATATATTCTCATATGCTATGTTAAAATATATTGATTGTCTGAACTTATCAGTTTTGGGCCATTTTTAAAAAAAGTATACAAAAATTTTTTTTATTTAAAAGGACACAATGTTTAAATTAACTCCACTGGGTTAGTTAAGATTAGAATTAGGGTTAGGATTAGGGTTAGTTCGGGGGGATTTATTTAAACATTTGATTAGTTAAGTGATGTTTTTTAAACACAAATAAAAGATGAATGTGGTTTTTTTAAACACAAAGGAAAGATGAAAGTGATTTTTTTTAAACCCTACCCTAACCCAACCCTAACCCTAACCCTAAAACTAACCCAGTGGAGTTAATTTAAACATTGTGTTCTTTTTTTAAATAAAAAAGAAAATTGTGTACTTTTTTTAAACTGGCCAAAAATTTTGTGCACTTTTTTTTATATTTAGCCAAAATAGACTGTGATAGTGAGGCTTCTTACTGTAACCCCTATTCCCGATTATACGGGTTATTATTTTTGTATGTCTTTGATGTATTTTTCCCCCTAATTATTGTATCTGGATCTTCGTCATGTTGTGGGCTTACTAGTTTCCATTTATTTATTATATTATTGTATTTTTGTGGCCCATCTACACTCAAGCCCAACCCCTAATCTTATTGGATATTGGATCCTAGTCTAAAGCTACCCACAACCCAATTCCCCTAACAAAAACACAGACTAATTCTCCCTCAATCCCTCAATTCTCCAACTCCCCACGATCTCCTCTTCATTTTTATTATATTAAAATACCCCCACTTCTCCCACAAATCAGAACCAACCTAACAGATTCCCCCTCTCTCTCTCCCCCGTTCTCTCTCCCTCTCCTGTTCTCAAAACAAACCCAAATCAAACCCCTCAACTCATCGTCATCCTCACTCCCGCTCACTCCTTCCCCGTTCTCGCATTCACCCAAAACTTCGCCTCTCCACTGCCATCACCAATGCCACCACCGGCACCATCGTCATCTCCATCACCACCGCATCCCCTTCCTCATCGCTATCACCTTCGCCTCGCCATTAACCGCTGCCGTCGAACTCAATCGAAGCTCCACTGATACCATCGACCTCACCTTCAATCACCACCTATCACCTCTCCCTTCGCCGAGAGCCTCTCGCCTCACCGTAGTCTTCGTTGCAGCCCAGAGCCGCCACCATCCTCGCCTTCGACACCCAGAACCCAACTCCCCGCTCTCCCCTATTTTTCGAGCGAAACAGAGCTCCCTCCTTCGCCGGAGTTTTGTCTCCGTCGTCACTCCCGCCGTAGCTCGTGGTTGAGTCGCTTCCCAACCAGCTGCCGCTCGTCGCCGTCGCAAGCAGTCGTCGCACCGCTCGCCCATTCTCTTCCTCCGATCGAAAGAAGAAGGCGATCGGCGATTGGCTACTTTGGCTGTTCGGTGTTCTCTCACAGCGGATCCCAGACCGTTGTCCCGTGTTCGGCACCGATCCGCTGCGCGGACGAATTTCCATTGGGCGCTCTCGCTGTTCTGTGTTCTACCCGCACCAGATCCCCTTGCTGTCTTGCTGTTTTGACTGATCCAGTGTGGGGAAAATAACTCATTGTTGCTGCTATTGCTGTTGGAGTTCTACGTACGTATTTTGCACGTACTCTTGGGATTGTTCCCCGGGATTCTGATCCCGTTATTCTTACCTTATTGAATCGACTACTACGAAAAAGGCAAGTCCATTGAACTATCTTCTTTATTCTAGTTCAAAATTAATTGATCTCCTACAAATAGTTCCATTCTAATCATCTTAAATTGCCTTGTGTCCCTTCTCGTTAGGAGTATCGAGGATTTACACGAGCTAACCCGATGTACTCTTGACCTCTTATAATTGTCCATTGACTCAAACCTAAGCCTATATAGATATAATCGATATGAATAAAATGAATAGAATTGTGTACAAAGGAAATGAATGGTAATTGTATACATTGATTGAATGAGATAATCGTGATTGGATTAATGACTTCATAAATTGGATTGTACCTAGAAAAGAACATTCTAATCGTTATATAACATTGTAATGTGTTCCATAATTTGTAGTAGCACCTTAATTGCCACTTTAATGAACATATATGTGATGACCTTTTATAATTTCTTGCTGATTGTACTATTTAGCACAGAGATTTCGACCCTGTTAAATTGAGAATTTGCACACAGGATATAAAAGAGAGTTTTAGCCTATTGAGTCTAATTTCTAACCAAGCAACGGATCCCAATTTGGAGTCCCGAGCTGTGAGTTATCATCCCTTGTCCCTGTTAGTCTACATTTTCTTTTACTGCTAAATTATTATGCCATCGACATAATTGGTAATGAAATACCATGCAATTAGTGTTAGAATGCTATGAAACTTTTCAGGAACCTTGCACACATGCTGAGGGTTCACCCCAAATTTTTATCGATTTTTATAATACATTTAGACCTTGTTCCCACTCCTTAGGAATTGACATCTAGTTGCTGCCAAGACAGCTGAACCGTAAAGAACAATACATTTGACCTAGATACAGTCCGAATTAGAAGGAACTTCCTAAATATAACTTGTAGCCCTATCTGTCTAGATGTCCGTAGCATACTGGAAGTTCGAATTTGGAGTTGTAGTCTAGGAGTTATACCTATTTTAGTGTAACTGTGTCAGCTACTTCAGATTTATTACTTCTCGCCTATTGTTGTGTAATGTATCATATTGCTGCATCATTATCGTTCCCTTGACATCCTTATATACACTTGCATGAGCATGAATGATTTAAAAATAAAATACTAAACAAGCCGGGGTTATAAGGGTTGACCTAATAGTGGGAAATCTCAGAAAATGTACTCGGTAAGGCCTATATTGATATCGTATTGAAATGGAAAGAGAAGTAATGATTGTGAATGATTGATTGAATAATTGGAAATTGATTGATTGCAAATGGTAAATGATTGTTATTGACACCGAGTACACGCTCTGTAGACCCCACCACTGTCTCAAACGAACACTGTTTTGCGTGCACCGAACCTGTAGTATGAGATGCAGTAGTACGTGCACTAGATAGGAGAAATGACACTCTAATGGACATAAAATGACATATATATTTTATTAAGACCGTTGTTTATTAATGCCATTATTGCCCTTGCAAATTTGATCTTGATGCATATTTCCTACACATACCTTACTCATTTACTCTCTGTTTTCACTACTTGCTGTTCGTACTTGCTCTAAGGACATTTATTTTTCCTCTTTAGTTAACCCAGCCACAGGTGAACCTGAGGATCTGCCAGAAGGAGTTGGCGAGCAGTTCTTTTAGATTGGAGCAACTACATGATAATAAATTATTTCTTTTCATGTTATTTTCATTCATTGTAATTCATTTATTTATTTAAACTTGTATCCCGGGTTTTTGACCCGCAACTGCTACTTGTCCTTCAGTATTATTTTCACGTTGGATTATTAGTTCTTGAACTCAATTATTGTTCTGTGATGTTATTTTAACTGCGTGGTTGTGATTTAAATTTCTGAGTATTGTTGAGTTGAGAACTGGTACAGCTTATGAATGATATTAAAATCATTCGCTGGGCCTACGTCACGGGCTCGTATTCCCGTATTTTGGGAAGCGGGGCGTGACACTTACCATTATTTGTAAATGGCTAAATTTGAAGAAGAAGAAAAAAATCCTTGAAATATTTTTTTTATGCAGAAAATCTCACTTAACTATTTTTTAAGCAGAAAATCACGCTTAAGTATGATTGCAAAAAACCCACACCGACGACGTGAGCTTTCTGCTAAAGTTGAGTGAAGTTTTTTTACAATAATGAGAAAGATGCATGATATTTTATGAACCAACTTGCAAAAATGAATGGTATTATCTAATACAAACATAAAAGTTACATATGATTTTTTAAAAATAATCTGCAAGGGTTTTTTTTTGGAAAACATAGTTCAGGGAGGTTTTCTGCGTAAATAATAGTTCACTGAGGTTTTCTACATAAAGGGGATAGTTCAAGGGTTTTTTTTCTTTTTCAAATTTAGCATTTTAAAATCTATAATCTAATATCTATCTACTACTATTAATGAGAGAGTTTGTCACTTTGTCACTTTGAGTTTGTAACCAAACAAACAAATTTTAAATATTTTTTGTCACAAATGAAACACATACGTTACACATGTAAACTCTATTTATTAACACGTGCATCACGCGTGTAAATCAAAATTTTTTCCTTCACCAAACAAATAATTTTTAAATTTTGTTGTCACAAAACAAATACGTACGTCACACGTGCAACTCCAAATCTATTTCGTAACACATCACCGTACGTACAATTCAAGGTTTTTCCTTCAAAAAATTTAAAAAATTGCGTGCAGTGCCCGTTCAACTGCAATTTTTTTAAAGTTTAAAGCATTCATCACAAGTGCTGATTAATATCAACTTACATGTATCGCACATTCAACTCCAACTTTTTATCAAAACGTGCATTGCACGTGAAAATTACTAGTCTCTACTACTATAATGGGAGAAGGCCTTAGTCCTTAACCCAACCCGTGCAACGCACGTGTTGGTAAATTTTTTTTTTTTACCCTTTTCATTCCCCCCACCAAAAAAAAATTCCCCCACGTGCAAATCACGTAATTTTTTTTCCCTTTTCATTCCCCCTTTAAAAAAAAATTCCCACGTGCAAAGCACGTGTATAATACTAGTAATATTATAATGGAAGAGTAGTTGTCATTTGTAAATATACCAACTTACATATATTGTCCGTGCATAACTATATTAAAGAGGTCTCAAGTTTGAGGTAAGACTACATCGAAATTTTACTTTAAAACATATATATTTATTAATATGTGCATCATCGCACATATAATTGTATAAATTACTAGTAATTATTGAAGTTGAGGAGGAAGACAGCTTCATGTTTAAGACAGCTTCAATGAAGCTTCGTTGTTTTTTTTCCAAGTGTACAAATTTCTGTTACAATCAGTTGTTTATAAGTTAAGAGTAATGCTACATCCACTACCAATTTTACTATATTTTTCTTAACTATCTTAGGTGGCACATTCCAATAGGTAGGGAAAGATAGAGTAGTGGGGAAACTCTCCAATAGAAGTATGCCACCTAAGGTAGTGAAGAAAATGGTAGTGAAATTGGTAGTGGCTAAAGCATTACTCATAAGGTAAATGCGTCACTTTCCATTCATGGTACTAGTAGTTTACACGTGCGATGCACATCTTAATAAATATAGTTTTTTAAAAGTAAAAATTCAGACGTAGTCTGAATTTAATCTAAAACCTCATTTATAATAGTTATGCACGTGCATTGCACGGGTTGGTACATGGACAAATTACTTTTTTTTTGATGAAACGGATAGAGTCAAAAGACTCCAGCCATAAGATATATTCATAATAATATCAATAGCAAGGTCTTACAAGGCGTAAAACAAATAGTACAGAAGACAAATATCTAAAAAACAGACTCAAAAGGAGAAACAAACATAGAAGCACTAAGCGATATGCAATAAAACACCCACAAACTAGACAAGAGCAGACCTAACAATCAAACAAACTCTGGAAGCAGTAGCAGCACATGAGGCTGATCGGCTCGAACGAAAGAGAGATGGCGAATGGAGCCAACGGCACCCGACCTCTCTGACAAAAAAGGCGGTGTCGCGACTGTGAACCCCGGGCAGCTGGGAGCATTCGAGACTCGACTCCAAACGCCAAGAAGATTAGCGCCCCCTCACCTGCTGTTAGCACAAGAGAGGGCAGAAAATGCTGGACCATAGTGGAATAATGCCAACCTTAGAACAGCAAGAAACCAACAGTCCGGTAACAAACTCACCAATATTAAATGCCTAAGAACAAAACTGATACAATCAGTTACAAATCAGACCGAGAGATGAAGAGAAAAACACTAACAATAAAGAGCATCGACTCATATGAAAGAGTCATCCATAACATCACAGAGCATCACACGGTACACAGCGCTCTCTTCCCATCACAAAATAGAACAATAGAACACAAAAACAACCCAACTGAGGCAAATGATAAACAGTAAGTAGTCCATACTGCTAACCAGCAGCAAAACATCAATAACAACCCAAAAGAGGCTACAAACATTGAGATAATACCAAGCAAATAGCTCTAAACATTTGAGCTCAGGAAGATGAAAACAGAAACACCAGAACGCAAAAGAACAACATTACCACCACAACCAGTGAAGACATCAGGATCAAAGGAAGAGGGGTATCGGACCCAAAGAAGCTGGGCAGCAAAAACTAAACATCCCCAAGCCAGAACTGCTCAAGAATGGAGACAAAACTATCTACCAATAGCATTATAAGGGTAGACGTGCTACCCTTTAAGCCTGCAAACGACAACAACCAATGGAAAAAATTTAAATCCCCGCCGCTAATCTGAAAACAGAACTCCAAAAATCAGATAGAGTGATCTACAACAAAAAGAAATAATAGAGATACCGATGCAGAACATTAAATAGCATTGAGATTAATAAGACAATGGTAAGCTTTCTCCAACCTATCAATCTTCAAATTTTCTCTAGCTTCCGGTTTTAAAGAAGAAGACCACAAGTTGAATAAAAGAATTAACTCATTAGATAATGAGCGAGAAGTCGTATAAATTTGCCGGAAAATTCTGTGATTCCTTTCTCTCCAAATTATCCATAGAATAATCTGGAAGGAGAGGATCCACGATTGATGGAGGGAACGGTTAGGAGGACGCTTAGTCCAGCAATCGAACAGACTTACCGGAATGTCAGACACTTCCCAAGCCAGAACGGTAATTTTCCACAGGGACAGTGTGTAATCGCAATCTATAAACAAGTGGTTCACATCCTCGGAAACCGAGTCGCACAGTGGACACAATTGCCCCCATGCGAGATTTCTCTTATTGAGTAATTCAACGGTAAGGAGTTTATTGTTGAGTGCTAACCACACAAGGATCTTCACCTTCAACGGTCAAACCAATTCGTAGAAAGGCGATTTAATCCCTCTAAAATTGAGGAATAGATAGAAAGAACGTACAGAGAAGTTCTTGGACGAATTCCATCGCCAGAAGAAATCCTCTTTATCATGCCAGTCTGCATTGTTAATGACTTCGAGAAAGTTATCGATAACAGGAGATAAGTGGGATGGAAAATTAGACAAGAGGGGAATCGACCATTCTCTTTGATCTTCATTGATGTAATGGTAATCTGAAACTAAAGCCAGAGGATTGGTAGCGAGGCGGAAGATAGCAGGAAAAGCTGTAGCTAAAGAGGAATTACCGGTCCAGATATCAGTCCAAAATCTGGTCATGGATCCATCCGCACAACCGTGGCTTAAGCCACATTGGAAAGCCTCTGCCGCTTTCCAAATACCTTTCCAAAAAGGGGAGGACTTCCGATGAGGACGATCCGGAAAACTCCACCAATCATTGGCCACAAAGTTATTGGCTTTGATACATTTAATCCAAGGGAGGTCCTCCCTTTTGAGGAATCTCCAAATCCATTTGCCTAGCAAGGCCAGGTTTTGGTGTCTAAGATCTAGAACCCCTAAACCACCAGCCATTTTCGAAGAGCAGATGAGTTTCCAGTTACAAAGATGCGACCCGGGATTGTAAGCAGAAGAACCCGACCAGAGGAAATTACTTCTAATACGGTCTATTCTTTTGATAACCCAAGACGAGATGAAATAGAAAGACATCATGTAAAGGGAAATAGACGAAAGAACTGAGTTGATCAAAATTAGTCTACCGCCTCTAGACAACTGTCTCCCAGACCACACCGAAAGTCTGGATTCGACCTTGTCTATTATTGTAGTAGAGATTAACTTTTTATACCGGATAATTCTTATTAAGACAGCTTCATTGAAGAAGCGGAGAGGAGGGACGGGACTTTTGTTACCTGGTTAGACAACAACATACAACAGATTGTTGTTATTATGATTCTAGGTCTAAATCGTTACTGATCTCTTCGTTAATAAAATGAAGAGAGAAAATTCCCCTTTCTTAGAGCTGAGGGTAAAAGCTAAGAGCAGTAAATGGACGACACTCCAAGCCATTAATTATTCTCTGCATGCGACGTGCAGCAAGAAAGATGTAAGAGGAGAGTGCGCTTGACGTGCACTTCGATGCATGCATGAGTTCTTAGTTACGTTACTGAAAAGGATTTCATGATAATGACGATATTTGCACATCTTTCCAACACTTGCCATACAAAATGCATGCATGCATGCATGTACTTACTATTCTGTAAGGATCTCACAAATACACACAAAATAAGAATTCAAAATTAATTTTCTTTCTTTTTATAAACTCTCTAACATCTAGGGTTTCCTAAGCGACTGGAAGATTCTTCAAGATTCAGAGAACTCTGAATTGATTTCCGAAATGGTTGCAATTCTCGCTACACCTTAATCGGGAAGCTCAAATTTCCAAGGTATTTTTTATTTGCAATTAGTTGATGGCACACATCCTACCGGGATTTAAAAGCGAATAAAAGTTTCTCCATAGCAGTTTCCTGGATGGGAATGCAACGTTTCTTTCCAAAATTGCACCACAAACTAACTCAGAAAACAAGGAAATATAGAATTCCTTTGAACATCATCGCTTATGGCACACCCTGTTATACTTTGAACCTCGTATCCATCTCCTAGAAGAAGAAAAAGCTTCTACTACTGAATCATGTTCATTCCATTCTTTACAAATTTTCAATACGTGAACTTGCAGATACGTTAAGTCCATATTGTGTGAGCATTGATATTGAACTGCAGTACATATGCTAAATATTTGTTTCTATAAGATTTGCAGACTTACATCAGTTATGGGCACACAAATCAGTGAGGCAGGATGGATTGGATTCGGTTTCTCAAAGATCATAGGTATAGAACCGGGCACAGAATAAGGTACCAGTGACAGTGAGTTCAATTCTGTACCAATTCAGACCATTACAAACTTGTAAAAGAACAATATAATGGTCATCATATCCCTGAGTTCTGAGCACAAGGCTCTGTTTATTTTGTTTCCGGAGATAATAACATTGAATACTCTAAGCAAACAAAACAGAGAAAGAGACTGATGAATCCCAATGTAATAGAAAGGACATTCTGTACAAAAAATATGCAAACCTTTGTATTGTTGTTTACACAGAAGAAGAAAACGACTTGTATATATTTGTCATCACCTTGATGATAGATTCCAATGCTCACTGATGAATCCAAGGATTCCAAACATAAGCAGCTAAAGTGATTGCTCATCTTGTGCTTCAGACTTGCAGTACAAAGCAGTATAAACTGGTTGAAAATGCTTTATGCCATAGCTTTAATTTGTCGTTGGTCTTTCATCAATAGAGTAATATCTGACTGAAAATGATAAGAACATTGCAAATATCTAGCAATAAACTTTTAAATCTTTCTAGATCAAGGGAATTCCAATAAATCTCTTTCAATGAAAATGTAGCTCAAAATAATAATGGTGGGCATTTGGATTTTATATATATATATATATATATATATATATATATATATATATATATATATATATATATATATATATATATATATATATATAGTGAGAGGGAGAGAGAGAGATGCTCCATTGAAAACAGGTTTGTTTTCACGGATTGGAAAACAGCGATCTCTTGATCGTGATCAGCGGCTCAGATTGCTGCCGCCCATCACCCAATATCACTTAAGTGGCGGAGGGTTAATTTGGGAATGTCGTCCCAAATAATTCTTCACCTGATTCACTCTGAAAATTTGATATAACCTAGGCCGTTGTTGGGCATTGGCCGTTCCATTCAATTTTTTATAACCCCAACAACGGCCTAGTCTATAAAATTTTATAGCCTAGGTTATTTGAAACAACGAAATTTTATAGCCTAGGCCGTTGTTGGGGAACAACGGCCTAGGTTATAAAAAAATTGAATCATAGGCCGTTGTTTAACGGCCTATGATTCAATTTTTTATAACCTAAGCCGTTGTTGGGAACAACGACCTAGGTTATATCAATTTTTCAGAGCGAATCAGGCGAAGAATTATTTGGGACGAAATTCCCAAGTTAACCCTCCACCACTTAAGTGATATTGGGTTATGGGCGGCAGCGATCTGAGCCGCTGATCACGATCAAGAGCGATCCAATGGCTCAGATCGCTGTTTTCCAACCCGGTGAAAACAAACTCGTTTTCAATGGAGCATTACTATATATATATGAGATGGTGATCTAGATATTTTTTTGAGCGCTAAGCAATTTGAACAATCCGATTTACGATCATTCCATGCACATTTTTCTGCATGTCATCAAGCATGTGTGTACAAAATTTCAAATGATTTGGAGACCTCTAGCCTATTCATCCAACGGTTCAAGTATATTCATCGATATGTGACTTATAACCTGACTTTCTTTGAACGGCTTGATGCATAAGGTAGAAATCTCCAAATCATTTGAAATTTTGTACACATGCTTTATGACATGTAGAATAATGTGAACGTTGTGATCGTGAAACGGATGGTTCAAATTCCTTAGCTCTCAAAAAAAACTATCTAACCATCTCATATTATCATTGCTCTATATGAGTAATGATCTTTGTAAGTGACACATTTAATAAGTGAAAATAAGTTAACCTTGTTTTACTCATCTCCATTTCTCTAATGTATGATTCATACCGTTCAAAGTGCTCTATATATCATAAAACATAAAAGGATCAAATATCACGAAGTTTGAATATTATTTCTCCATGCAACAAGTGGTTGCAAAATGAAAGGTTTTTCAGCAATAGAACAAATGAAACTCCTTATGCATGAATAAACATGTTCAAACATTGTGATATTTTATCCTCCTATGTTTTAAGCCATGTAGCTCACTTTGAACGGTATGAATTACACATTTCAGAAGTGGAGATGAGTAAAACAAGATTCACTTATTCAATGTACCATTTACCAAATCATATTATGGAGGTGATCCCCTAATGCCCTACCTCACCTCTTATTTTGAGGCCCTCCATGCTACGAACCTCCTATGAAAAAACCGAACTGTTTATCTTGTTATACGTGCCTTAGATAGCCTAAGTGTGTAAAATCAAATTATTTGACATTCATTTGCCCATCCATCATGTCGTCAAAAGAGTAAACAATTTTTAGCCATACAATTTTATCACATTGTCAAACATGAACAAAACTATTCTTTACCCTTAGGCTAAGGCATGTATAACTAAAACAAGATGAACGGTTTGGACTTTTCATGGGGGGTTTGTACGAGGGGTTCACATATGCCACCTCAAAATAAGGGGTAACGTAGGGATTTTAAACACATTTATCGTGTCCAGTAGTCATTGTACGCATGTATTGTTGTGTTTCACACATGTATTTGTATCCATGCTTCCTAGCTAGACAACAATAGTGCAAGCACCAGTATAGAATTAGTATGTGACCTACATTATATTATGAACAATCCAATTTACGATCACAACGTTCACATTATTCTACATGTCATCAAGTATGTGTATACAAAATTTCAAATGATTTGGAGACCTCTATCCTATTCATCAAACAGTTCAAGTGTATTCATTGATATATGTTTTACTTATAACCTAACATTCTTCGAACCGCTTGCTGCATAAGGTAGAGACCTTATGCACTATTCATCAAACAGTTCAAGTGTATTCATTGTACGCATGTATTGTTGTGTTTCACACATGTATTTGTATCCATGCTTCCTAGCAAGACAACAATAGTGCAAGCACCAGCATAGAATTAGTATGTGACCTACATTATATTATATTATTATGAACAATCCAATTTACGATCACAACGTTCACATTATTCTACATGTCATCAAGTATGTGTATACAAAATTTCAAATGATTTGGAGACCTCTAGCCTATTCATCAAACAGTTCAAGTGTATTCATTGATATATGTTTTACTTATAACCTAACATTCTTCGAACCGCTTGCTGCATAAGGTAGAGACCTCCAAACTAATTAAAATTTTGTACACACATGTTGAATGACATGTAGAATAATGTGAACGGAGTGATAGTGAAATGGATGGTTCAAATTGCTTAGCTCTCAAAAAAATATCTAACTCACCCGCTCATATGACCATTACTCTATATGTTTTAAGCCATGTAGCTAACTTTGAACGGTGTGGATCATACATTTCAGAAATGGAGACGAGTGAAACAAGATTCACTTATTTTCACTTAATTCATTGTGTCATTTACTAGAACCTCTCTCTCTCTCTCTCTCTCTCTCTCTCTCTCTATATATATATATATATATATAGGTAGTTAAAATCGATTTTTGGAACTAATCGGTCTATGAGCGATTAGTGATTAATCGGTTAATCGGAAAATAATCGGGGATTAAATCGGAAAATTCGTTATATATATAATTAAAAAAAGATATATCCTCATTATGTAGCAAACCTAAATCCTAACATAAAACTATTATGAGATTATCAAATAGGAACATGTAGTTATAGAAAAAAGAAAAGAGTACTTGGTTTGAGCTGAGTTTGGTCCGTTTGGATTCTGGATGTGAGTTGAGTCGGATTTACTAGTCGGTTCCATCAAACAAAAACAATCGAGGAGGAAGAGCAGTGCGAGCAACAAGAAGAGGTGCACATGCTGGCCGGGTCAAGTATGCGATGGTACGGGAAGGGGGGGCGATGGCATGTCGGGTTTAGATTTGCTTGAGGAAGAAGAAGATAATCAGTTTGAGTTTGGGTTTGAAGATAATCAGTTTGAGATTGGGTTTGCTCGAGGAAGAAGAGAACGGCGATATGTCGTATTAGGGTTTGCGCGAGGACCAGAAGGGGTTTAAATTTTGTATTTGGATTTTAAATTTGGGACGGATTGAGCCCAAATAATGCAAACGAGTATGAAAATTAGAGAATGAGATTTAATCGGTTAATCGGCCAATTAACCACTAATCGGCCGATTATTCTCGATTAAATCGCTAACTATTGAAATATTATAAATCGCTAAAAAATAATCGCTTAGCCTCTGATTAACGATTAATCGGGGATTAATCGGGCATAATCAGGAATTTTAACTACTTAGCCTAGGCAGTTAAAATTGATTTTTGGAACTAATCGGTCTAGGAGCGATTAGTGATTAATCGGTTAATCAGAAAATAATCGATTAAATCGGAAAAATCGTTATATATATAATTAAAAAAATATATCTTTATTATGTAGCAACCCTAAATCCTTAAAAAAACTATTATGAGATTATCAAATAGGAACATATAGTTATAGAAAAAAAGAAAAGAGTACATGGTTTGAGCTGAGGTTGGATTTTGGATGTGGGTTGGATCAGGTTTGCTGGTGGGTTCCATCAAACAAAAACAATCGGGGAGGAAGAGCTGTGCAAACAACAAGAGGAGGAGCGAATGCGGACCGGGTCAAGTATGCGATAGTACAGGGGTAGCGACGGCGGTTCGGATTTAGGTTTGCTTGAGGAAGAAAAAGATAATCAGTTTGGGTTTGGGTTTGAAGATAATCAATTTGGATTTGGGTTTGCACGAGGAAAAAGAGAGCGGCGATATGTCGAATTTGGGTTTGCACGAGGACCAAAGGCGGTTTGAATTTAAATTTGGATTTTGAATTTGGGTCGGATTGAAGTCCAAATAATGCAAACGAGCATAAAAATTAGAGAAGAAGATTTAATCGGTTAATCGGCCACTTAAAATCGCCGATAAACCCCTAATCGGCCGATTAATCCAGATTAAATCGCTAAGAAATATTATATATCGCTAAAAAAATTAATCGCTTAGCCTCCAATTAGCGATTAATCGGGAATTAATCGGCCGTAATCGGGGATTTTAACTGCTTAGATTCAGCCATACAATTTGTAACACTTAAATGTATATATATACCTCACCTCTTATTTTGAGGCCTCCATGATACGAACCTCCTATGAAAAATTTGAACCGTTCATATATATATATATATATATATATATATATATATATATATATATATATATATACCTCACCTCTTATTTCGAGAGGCCCTCCATGATACGAACCTCCTATGAAAAATCTGAACCGCTCATCTTGTTCTACATGCCTAAGTTAGCCTTAAGTGTGTAAAATCAAATTATTTGACATTCATTTGCCCATCCATAAAAATAAACAATTTTTAGTCATACAATTTTGTCACATTGTCAAATATGAAGCAATGAACTTCAAATAACTTGATTTTATAGCCTTAGGCTATCTAAGGCATGTATAACAAGATGAACAATTTGGACTTTTCATGGGGGATTTGCATTGACAGGTTCACATATGAAACCTCAAAATAAGGGGTAAGGTAGGTACTTTATACAGATTTCTCATCTCCAGTAGTCATTGTAGTGTCATGTTCCACACATGCATTTGTACCCATCCTTCATAGCTATACAACAGTAATGCAAGCACTAGCATAGAATTAGTATGAGCATAGAATTAGTACGCGACCTACATAATATTATGCCATATTACAGTGACTCCGCATCAACAGACACTGACACACAGCCTTAACATATTACAACTGACCCTTAGCAATCATGAAATTCTTGCAATAACTTATTAGGCGAACAAGTACAGGAAACAAACAAGAGAAATCAGCTGAGAACATGCCATGTCACTGAAAATTGACTGGACAAATTGTATCATAAATTACCATTTTATTAGAATCATGCCAAAACTACTCATATTTTTTAGCGCATAAAAACATTTGAGAAACATGCTAAAGATCATTTAACTACTAACCAGCAAAAAACAATAACTATCAGTTCAACCAGGCAAGTAAAATTTTTACTTGGACCATCATACGAAACATTTCTGAAGTTTTTGTAAACTTTAGAGATTTGACAAACAGACCATCCAGAAAACAAATGGTGGATGGTATAAAACTAGATAGCATCAGGACCCAAAGATGACCACTATCCTGAACTAGATGGTGGAAACAGATGAAGTTTCATATGACCTTACAACTAAAGCTCAATAACAAGAGTAGAAACCTTAAACCGAATAATGTAAATAAAAAAAATTAAAAATTAAAAAAAGTAATGAAGAAAAAACATTTGCATCAGTTACCAGAGAAGAATCCTCATACTAAATCTGATTCGTCAGACGCCTTGGGAGAATTCTCGGGTGTCTTTACTGCAGTGGCCTTCTTTCCTTTGTGTTCAGTCACAGCTCCTCGGAACTCCTCCACAAAGCTATTATCTCTGAACTTGAGGGCAAAAGTAGTAAGCACGTTCTTTCCTTCTCCAGCACTATTAATGCAAGCAAAGGTGACACCTTTTTTCTCCATAGCAGCGAGAGTCATATCTGGATAAAGACTTGCATTTAAGATCAGCCTATAGTTTCCCCTAGCCCTCATTACAAGTCTTGCCTTCTCTTCCCCAGATAAAGAAACGTTCAACTTAAGTTCACCCTTTCCCCTCTCTTTCCACCCTCCTAAATACTCATATAATATAGCATCAGCAGTAAAAACTGCCTTCTCGTTCTCCTCACCAGTCTCAACGGGTACCTCCTGCATGGATGGAATTCCACTCTTTGTAACATTTGGAGCAGAATGATTACCATTGTTGGAGTTCCCGGCACTAAAAGGTGTACTAAAGATGGATCCTGAACTTGTACCAAAAATGGGTCCCTCTTTGGCTATTGACCCAAAGGAAAATGAAGAGGTTCCAAATCCAGATCCTGCAAGCCCTGTAAAGGCATTTTGGCTGCTTGACAACTGTTGAAACGAACTGAAAGATGCCACCTTTTCTTCATTGTTGTTTCCCTCCTTCTGTATCTCATTGTTATCTCCATTGGCATTATGACTTTCAGTTTGTTCACTTGCATCCCTCTTTTCATTTTCTTTTACTTCATCATCTTTTTCTTTAGTTTCCTCATCAGTGACTTCCTCAACATTTTCTACATCGTTCTTAGCTTCAGCTGCATCCTCGTCATCTTTTTCTTTAGTTTCCTCATCAGTGCCTTTCTCTACGTTTTCTGCATCTTTCTTAGCATCAGCTGCATTTTCTACATCTTTCTTAGCATCAGCTGCATCCCCTTCCACCTCAGCATCATCCTTGGAATGTACAGCACTTTCTACGTCCTTATTAGCTTCTTCAACTGCATCACCTTCCACCTTATCATCATCCTTAGAGGTTGTTACATCAGTTTTTTCTTCAACTTTCTTTTTTTCCTCATCTACACCGTTTACTCCATCAGCACCATCATTCACTTCCAGAACATTCTTACCATCCGCAACGCCAGAAGGGTTGGGAGCTTTAGCAGTTGGATCAGAAGGAGGAACCATGCGAAGAGCAGCAAATGGATTGGAAGAGGGTGCTGAGGGTTGAGAACGTCGCACCTTCACAATTTTCCTTGTCGCCAACACTTCGTCACTAGCTCTTTTGAAAGTCCCCATTTCAGGTTCTGGACCATCATCATCTAGCTCAGGGTTCTCTTTTGATATTTGCCTTCCAGCAACCCTCTTCTTGGTTGAAGGCCCGCTTTCGGAATCTGCCATTGGCAAGATCTAAGATGGATGAAATGGGTAACCTGTAATCATAAAAGAAGCCTAAACTTAGCAACAACCTTATGTTAGAACCTAGAAGAATATTTTTTCCATGTAAAACTGATTTTCAAATGAGATCATATAACGCAAGTACAACTCAGAAATATAAGAAGTTCAAATCACACTTTTCCATTTTCCTTTCAACGGCATTTAAGAAAGCTACGGTCCTAACAATGAAGGTGCAAACCCCATGAAATGGAAACATCATCAAACATCTGGAACTGTGAAATTAGGGGCAACATTTTTTGTTACTAAGTGGGGTGTTTTTTATATTAATACATAGACTTACTGATGAAAGGCAGCCAAGCTATACTTGAATGTATGAAATAACAACCAAAGACAACCATAAACTAGAAACTGCAAGGCAACATATGCCTTCCAAATAAACAACTGCAAGGTAATATAGCTAAAAGCACTTGAGGAAATAAATAAATAAAAAAAATAAAATAGAAGATATATGAGCAGTAATGCATAGAAAATTAGAAAGAGAAAAAAATTGGTGCACAATTTGCATGGGGTTGGGGTATGAACAATCGACTGATTTGCAATTGCAAAGTCCTACTGATGGAGATTATTGGAAACAATAAGTCTGTACAAATATAAAGTATGTGCATATCTTAATCATTTATCAGGTTCAAGTGTGTGCATGAGAAGCCAATTCCACATTTAACTTATGCATAGCATAGAGGTCAAATAATATAAGAACGACAATAACAAGCTAAATTTCATATGAAGTGTAATATTAAAACATCGAAGGTTCAACCAACCCAATGTACAATGGTTGGACCAAGCACAATGTGTTCAATAATTTCACACTAAGATTGGCCTCAGATTTCAGTCAACAACCTCTCCCCACACAACATGGGCTAAAATCAATAATAGTGTACAAAAATTTCCTTAGTTGTACTGTGAAATTTTGACAAGAAGCCTTTGTAACTGTTGGCGACAATGGGGGAATGTAATTAGAATAGAAAATAAAATAATCTTCATCTAGAATACAAGATGAATGAGAAATTTTGATTAGGTCGCCTTTTTTACTTTCTTCTCTACTAAAATGCAGTCTGTGACTCTGTGTATGATGCAGTGAAGCATTCCTCCAAATCAGATAGAGGAGAAGTCCCCACATATATAACCTGATTTAACCTGGAGGAAGCAGAAATATAAAATTAAGAACAATCTGAAGGAGAAGTCTGCTTTCTCCTTTTCTTTCCATAAGAGCATCTGTAGTCGTTGCCTATATATCCAAAAAATAGATATTTTGAATACAAACGATCTGCAGTCGTCGTCTATATACCCATATTTTGGGTTTGGCATGAATAGGAGCCGGCCAAATTTGGGGGAGAATTTAGCTTTTTCCATATTTTGGAAATCGGAACATGATCTACCGTTTATACTTCACACGGTCGATGATATGTCATCGGAAGAATTTTTTTTTCACAACTCAAGAAACGGTAGATGATCTTCCATAAAAATAAAAAATAAAAAATAAATAAAAATAAATCCACCTGTGAAGGACGGGATATCATCTCCCGTCCTTCACATGTGGATATCTTTTTTTGGTTGAAACGGTAGATCATCTACCGTTTCTTGTTTTTTTTAAAGGGTACACGGGATATCATTTTCCGTCCTTCACCATTTTTTTAAAACAGATTTTAATGAAAATCTTCAAACAGTATATGATATCTTGTTTCATCCAAAAAAAACCCAATTTTTTAGTATAGAACTATAGACGATTGCAACGGTATCCGCTATTTGCTATTTCTAAAATTGCCAAATACTCATTTTTAACAAAACGACTACAGATGCTTTAAGGAGTTAGGATCTCATGTAAACCTACTTGGTAATCAGATTTTCGTACCAAATGAACTTGTTACTTTTTGTAGAATATAGAACCCAATACTGTCAAAAATGAACTTAATAACCTATACTCATTAGCCCAATGCGTTAGGGTTAATCTAATTAATAATATAAATTATTAAGGTTAGTCGTCAAAAATTATGAATTCAGGTTAGGTTGAAGTAGGACCCAATAAATTATTTGGACCAACAGATCTCATGATTAGTAAAATAGTAAATGGATTTATAAAGAATATGATTATCTTTTAGAGAAACCAAAAAAACATCTGAGAGGTTCTCTCCGTCTCTTACAGAGCAAAGAGTCTTAATTTACTCTTCTGACTACTCTTAATTTCTATACTAGTATACTCTTCAAGCTTTTCAAAAGCTTTGAACTAGTGGTGGACTATGTTAATTCCCTATTTACCCCCCATTCATTTAGTCATAAACAGAAGTGATGAAATACTCGTAGGATTTACTCAACCTCACCTTCACCAGTCACACAAATCACAATAACAAGTACTTATAGTTGATAGCCGCATTCTTTAATTTATCCAAAAAGGTTTTCTAGTCATTTTGTCATCCAAACAACTGAAACAATATTCTCATCACCATGTGTAAGGATTCAACTATATTCTTTAACTGACCATCCTTAACCAAGTGGTTGGTAGTATGATCCCCTCAACCCAAATATGGCTTGGCTATAATGATAAGGTGGTTCAGGTTCATTTGATGAGCCTTCATACAGTTTTGGAGTTGCAGAATAGTTATATCACCCCACAAAAAAAGGATAATTTGGCTCTTTGGTTTCAAAAGATAAGAAAGGTAACAGATTCTCAGATAGATGAATTGGTGGAACTGGGCAGTATGAAAAAGTGAAGGCAATTGGCACCAACATCATTCATTTAGGATCAAATAAATTGGCCTCGACTTGTTATGTACCTGGTTTCCCTAGAAATTTGATTTCAATGTCAAAATAGGCAGCGACTAAGAATGAGAGAATGAGATATCAAAAATCTGTAGTTGTGTTGGGTTGTGCATTCACCGACAGAAAACCAGAAATGCTTATCACACAAATCACATAAGTGATATATTCATCCTTAAACCTGTGAAATCCATCACTAGCCAATGCATTGCAATAGAAGTGCAAAACTCTTAAAGCGGATAATTGAGTGACATTATTGCGATTTGACGAGATTCTCATCAAGAAAACTCACTAACAATTATAATAGGGGGATATAATTTGATGGATAATTGGTTATTTTGGATACTTAAATTAATGGAAAGGTATGATAGCAAGCTAAGTTTGCAACATCCCAAATCATGCCAAATGTATATTACTGGGGTCAACCTTCAACTATGGGCTGAAAAAGAACCATATCATACGAAAGGTAAACAGCAAATGTTAGTGAAATGTTTATGATTACGTTAATCATTTAATTATTTGTATAAATCAAATTATAGACTCATTTCAGTAAATCTGAATCTACATTTTTGAATGGTTAGCCAAATTAACCTAGCCTAATAAGCAAACAAGTTTTTCGGTTATTGGGCTAGAGATAATAATCCTGGGATACATTTATAATTAATATCCTATAGAAACTAACAAATATCATCTTCTGAGTAAAAGAAATTATCATCAAAACTCCCAACTAGAAGGGTGAAAAAAAACAAGATCACAAACTCTTGCTCATCTTCTCTCTTTCATTTTCCAAAGCTACATTAGATTAAACAGAGTGGAATCTTAATATTCTCAGGAAGGAGGCTCCATTGCAATCTACACGCAGACTAGATCTAGACAATTAGAGAAAGCAACCCAGTAACCCAACACATGTTCTTCGTACCTCTTCTATTGCAGAAACAGAAAATTTAATTTGTGTTTTATCTCGCAAACCCTTTCACTTGCAATCTACACGCAGACTAGACCTGGACAATTAGAGAAAGCAACCCAGTAACCCAACATACATTCTTCATACCTCTTCTATTGCATAAAAAGAAAAAGAAAATTATGATTTGTGTTTTATCTCGCAAACCCTTTCACTGCCAAAGTTTAAGATTTGCCAAAAGATAACGAAAGCATGGGATCGGACTATGTATCCTGGCACTATCTATTATCCCGGTTGAGTGCAATTCCCTTCCCAAAAGCATCATCTCTTCCTTCCTACTACGCATTTTTTTTCCAAACAATCTAGAGAATTCAAGTCAATCAAAATTTAACACTGAAGAGTTGACCTCAAATCAGTAATCAATCCTAAAAAAACTCATTCAACATAAAAAAAACCTTACATGAGTCATAACAGACAATAATAAAAGTTGCCGTAATAACTATATCCACACTACAAAACCAACTCTACCATCAACAGTACTAAAGAATAGGTAAACAAGGAATGACAAGGTTTCCAGTTTAGAAAGAACTCTAAAGCCCCATTCAAGACGCAAACCTCTATTCTTAGCTAAACTTTTCTCCATCTAACATAGACTCACAATTTTTGATTTTTCTCACTAAAAATTAACAAATATCGTCGAATGATTCTCAAATAATGACAAGATTCAAACTTTAGGGTTTTCACTTAAACCCACGAATCTAAACTACAAAACTGAACCCTAGCCCCATAAAAAGTAATCTGGGATTTAAGATTTCAGCCTAAATCACGAAAAGGGTCAAACAGATCAGACAAAATGAAGCTGACTTTATAGCATATAAGAAGAAACCCTATAAAAAGAAAAAGAAATAAAGTAAATAATCTGAGAAAAAAGAGAGAGAAATTACCTCAAAATCTATAAACCCTAGTTTTTTCTCCGTGTTTTTGAGAGTGAGAGGAAGGCAATATCTTTTTAATTGCGTTATTATTACAGGATTATATATTAGGGTTATTTACATAGAGGTCACCCACAATTTTGATAATTCTAAATAAACCACTCATAAATCTCTATTTTCATAAAGAACACCAATAATATAGTTTGTACTCCCAAAAAAAAAGTCACTATGCGAGTTTCCGTTTACAGTTAAATTTATGTTGATTTAATTATTGTGTTTAATTTCATTTTTATTTTGGAGCGGGGCCTATATTTTTTTATAAAAAAAAAAATGATCGCGTCACCGCTTCATTAATAAAATATTAACAAAACAAGTATTACAAATAGATAACCTCTATCTATTCCTAATTTCCTATAACGGAACCACATAAAACAATTACTCAGTTAAGCTTACAACATTAACTAGTCCCGCTCCTAATTACTCGGTTAAGCTTACCTTTATTCAAATTATATTGCATCCTTTGGACGCCATTGGACTACTCGCTCAGAGTCACGGGCCGGGGTTATGGTTGATAACCTGTGAAGATATTGGTAATCGGTGAGTGTGATTCCCGTGATTATTGTTATTTTGAAAGACCTACTGGGCTCAACATTGTTGGAAGCGACACCATGTATGATTTGAGTGCTGCCATGTTTTCAGTAAACTACATTGATTAGGTTTTCCTTATTTTTCACTTGAAGACCGAATTGGTGTTATGGGTGATTCCCTATAATCCGCCACGTTCTGGGAGTTAGCACTAGGTACTGATAACCAGGGATTGTCTCTTCCTGTCATTAGGGATACGTGCTGCCGTGCATATCTTGCACTGTCGATTCCTGAAGTTCTATGGTAAGAACGGGGTGGGATTTTCTGGTGAATATGGAGTTTTAGACCTTCGAGCCTGTCATGTTCTATGTTAGTGGACACAAACGGATCATAATGGATCTTCTGCGCAATGGATATGCTGTTGTATATCTGTATGTTCATTACCGCTTTTGAGGATGGTCCGATGCAACAATTATTGGTGACAACGGGGTAGCTCCCCAAATTATTTCTTTTATATACCTCCTCAGTCATGTTGTACTATCAGGAACAGGAAGTGTACAATAATAGAATGCATTGCAAGGCTTGGGTTAAATCCCATATTGGAAAAAGTGAGAGAGGAGAGTGAGTATATTAGAAAAAACCAAGTGATAAAAGATCACCTATAGGGTATACCCACCTTTTGATGGTGTCTGTGGTGGGCGTGGCTAGAGTTTTGTGTCCGTTTTTTCACGCGCACGCACGCGTAGCCGTATGCGCAGCTGAGCTGGGCTCGGGGCGCTGTAGGTCGACTCGACCGTTTATTGACTATAGGAGGGTAAGACGTACGCAAGTGTTTACCTAATTGGCATGACTCACAAGATAACTCCTTCAGAGAATATAATTCAGGTCTCAATTTCTTTAGATTCTGTAACGACGGATGGCCCAACTGACAATGCAAATCTAAAGACGCACTGAAGCATGCAAATGAGGTAGGAACACTGTCGAGCTGATAAAGACCCTATGACACACGCCCCGTGGCAATAGTTTTCCCGATCCCAAGTTCTTGAAATGTTAGGCCAAAAGGTAACAGGACAATTTAGTGTTTTGGTAATTTTACCAACAGACATTAGGTTAAAGGAACATTTTGGCATATGGAGAACAGGACTAAGTGATAAATTGGAAGTAAGGTTTACATGTCCGACCCCCCCCCCCCAACGAGGGAAGTAGAACCATCAGCAAGTCTAACAGGTGGATAAAAGGATCTCTAACAGCGGACAATATATTTGAATTCTCAGTCATATGATCAGATGCACCAGAATCTATTATCCATGATGTTGGTGGTGAATTGGTTAAACATGTGATACCTGGCCTTGCTAATGTGACGGACGAAGAAGGCTGTTGTCGGAAAGCATGATAATGCTCATTTCTTTGATATTGTCAGAACTGCATAATCTCATTCTCAGTCATCTGGACAGTGATTAAATTGGAGGCTACATGTGCAATGTGTTGTAGTTGATTGCTTTGCGAGTGCATGATAGAACAATTTTCTTTCATCATTGATCACAAGCCTCAAAAGGGTTTAAATTTCTTTGTGGCAATTCATCAAACACCTTGTGTTCCACTCCAATATTGGTCAAATTCAAATTCAGTTAAAACTTGGATATTTCCGTTCAAGGAGATGATGAGTGTTGTCGAGGGTGATGGTGGAGAGGGCCGGCAGTAGGAGAACAAGATGAATCGGATGATCGGCAGTGAGATGGGTGGGGTCTGCTTGTGTCGACGGAAACATGGGACAGCTTGAGGGGTTGTCGGGGTGCTGTGCTGGGTCGACGCTCGATGGGAGAGGGGGTGACGACGACGTCGCGGGCGGGTGGCACGACGGGGACAGGGGCGTCGGGGCATGTTTGTGCTGGTCGACGGGAATGGGGAGCAGGGGGTTCAGCGATTGGGTGCCGAGGTCGAGCGAGAAGGGAGGCTCGACAGGGAGGAGATGCTTCGTCGGGAGGTTCACCAGAGAAGAGGGCCGGAAAGGTGATCGAGAATTGGGGGCAGGAGTGTTGGCATGAGCTTCCAAGCTATGATACCATATAAGTTGGTTTATCCCTCTCAAGTTCTTCAATACACACTTATTAAATATATATAGTACTCATATTACAACCCGTACATTACCCGCATAATATCTCTAATATCATCAACAGTCTCAAGCATTGCGTCACGGCTATTCAGAATTCTGGCTTAGTTCTCCAAAAGCAACGCTATACAGAGTTCTAGACTTCAGCTCCATCTTGGCTTTTGCCTTCTGCCGCAACTTATTTTTGGCAACCTTTTTTGGTTGCCATTCTCTTCCATTTAGTAAATAAATTGAATGGCCATTTTGGTTGTTTTCCCCTTAAATAAATTATATTTTTAAAAAATGGTCAATTTTTTCCGTAAGGGCCTGTTTGGTTGGAGGAGAATGGAGGGGAGGGATTTTTTAAAACATTTATTGTTTGGTTCATTTTTTAGGAGGGGAGGGAAGGGAAGAGGGGAATGGAGGGGTGCAAAATCCCTGAGCCAATTTTGGCTCCCCTCCAGTATTGGGGAATTTGGAGGGGACAGAAAGTAGGTCTAATTTTTTTAAGTGATTGGACTAAATTGCCATTTTTAGATCTAAATCCCAAGGAGATCATCACAAAGTCAATCTTGCAAATCCATCAAGCACTGCTTTCACCTGCAACTGCTTGAACTGTTCGCAGGAAAACCTCAGGAGGTTGGCCGCCACTGAGATCGTGCTTCCCATTAATCTAAAGGAAGCAACAAGCCAAAATCAAGCGGGAATTATGAAGCAAGTTTGATAAAATGTTAAGCAACATCATGAAGTTCAGGCAATTCTAGCAGGTAAATTAACCATACCACAAAATACGGAACTCCTGAGGTGCCTGACGAATACTTTTGTAATTCTTCATTTACCTTCATAAAGTGAAAAGTTTAATGGATTAAGTAGGCCAAAATAAACAGATTGGGTAAAAATGGACTAAAACAGAAGTGTAACAAGAAAACACCTCATTGAGCTCCTTGTTAGGATCGTCAAGGTATTCTTCAGCCCCTTCTATGCCAACCTTTCGAGCAGCATCAAATAAAACTTGTCTGCATGCCAAGTGATTTATTTTGATGATTGTTCACTCAGTAAGTCTATGGATGCATCAACAATTGTCCTTAATAACAATATCATTTTCTTTTACTGCCTCAATTCAATTCTTGTATGGTTAAGGAATTTTTTAAAAAACATTAGGAGTTTTTGGACAGCCCTTAAAACTGCTCCTTGTACTATAATTTACCTTAAGTTTCTTCTTTAACTGCAACCTATAAACTACTGATCAATTTGCGGGACCATCTTGCAAATCCTTTTTTTAGTTTAAATTTTGACATCTGTAGTAAACATAATCTTTATTATTGGAAGTGCTGAGATTTTGTTTATAGGATTAAAACAAGGTTTTTAGTTTCATGCGCATTTGAATCTTTTTATGAACACACAAATAAAAGAAATAGTTCTTTCTTGGCTGATATCATTTTGTAAGACTGCATGCTAAAGCTAGTACTACCAAATATCTGTATTGAATTAGAAATAATAATACATAGAGTCTCCTAAAATGTAAAAGGGTATCAAAGTAATTTAATTATAAAATCACCTCCCTCCCCTTGTGAATCAAACAAGAACATAATAATTTTCCTTCCCCCTCCTCTCACCTCATTTGAACCAAACAGAGTCTTGATTAAAATCTCTCCCATTCCTTTCCCTCCGCTCCCCTCCCCTCCATTAAAATCCCTCTCCTCCCCTTCCTTCATTTGAACCAAACAGACCCTAAGGGGGCGTTTGGTACGCGGTAATGTATAAGGAAATGTAGGATTACCCTCTTAATTACCTGGTTTGGTAAGACATAGGTATAGTTTTATAAATAATTTTAAATTCGCAGGATTATCAAAATAATTAGTTTGGAAGGATAAACATTTCCCTTGAAAATGGTGGGATTTGTGGATTCCTCTACATAAAAAATGAGTGAGATTATTGCATACCCAAAACACCCTCCAGATTTCTGGCTTATCATATAATCGGCTTGCTGTACTACCACTATATCTATGTATCCATTGCCTATGATGCCTAACAAGCGACATGCATGTGAAATTACTAGTTTTATTATTATGGGAAGATTATAACTTAATAGATGTGTAGTCATAAAAATTATCTTTACATTTATTTATTTCTAAATAAAGCCAAAAGGGTATTTTCGGTAATGTCTACTATAGAGATGGATTGATGGGAATGAATTGTTCTATACCAAACACGGTAATAAAGTATACCCAGACATGTAATGTCGTATACCAAACACAGTATTGCAACATTCCCGGGAATCTTCATTCCCACCCTCATATTCCTGAAAATTCACTAATTCCTGGGAACTCTCCAATCCGCGTACGGAACGCCCCCTAAAGGTAACATGGAGGATTTTGCGTGGCCTTTCATTGCTGGAATCAAAGAGTTTCAGAATTACAAAAATCCAGGCTGGATTTGGATCAAGCTATTGGGTTATCGGACAAAATTGGCCCCCTTATTTCCTCTCTAAATATTACTGTGTGATGATTTGAAACACAAATGAATTCCCTCCATTGAATCTGAAGATAAGGCTAACAAACACCATTCATCTCTGCCCTTATATTCTTTTCACTTCATACAATCTATGTATCACACACAGAATGGCCTGCAAGTTCTTCAGCTCTCCTACTCTCCCACTTCACAGCAAATCCTCACCTTCCATACTAACCTGCAGAGCCCAAATCAACCCAGGAGTTCTCACATCATCGACACAATCACAACCCGGAGGAACTGGGCAGTACAAAATCAGCTTCCAGACACTGGAAGCATGCAAGCTAGGGATCTCAATGTATCCTGACTTTGCATACAATGCTGTAGGAGGCAATGGTACCGGGATTGGCAAGAGGAAGGAAAACTCAGATGCAAATGATGGCAATGCAGAATTGTCGGTTTCTTTTGATGTAGAAAGTTTGTACATCCCAGCGCTGACTGGTGCAACCACGAGGTTCCTTGGGTTACCATTGCCACCATTTCTGAAGATTGAGATTGTTCCTGAGGTCTTCGAAGGAGCTATTGATACTACAAGTGGCAAAGTATTAACTTTTATATATTTAGTTTTATTTATATCATCATTATTTGAAATATTGTTGTATCAATATGAAAATTCTAATTAAATTTGAATTTTCATTGATTTGGCAAGATTTTGTGGGTTATACTCCAACAAAGTTTGGCAGATTTTAGAAATCTTAATTTTACGGTTGTTACCGATTTTGTGGGCTATATATATACTTCACTGTTTTCGGCCGATTTTAAGAAATTCTAATTTTCACTGTTTTTGGAAGAAATTTATGGTTGATTTTGGCCAATTTTGAAAAATCTGTAAGTAATATTTTTGCTAGATTTTGTGGGCTATAGTCCAATGTCTTTTATCGATTTTGATAAATTCTAAATTTTACAGTTTTGATCATATTTTATGGGCTATATAGTCCACTATCTTTGGCCAATTTTGACAAACTTTGGAATTAACCATTTTGACCGGAGTGCTACAATGCACTATTTTGGTTCGATTTTGTCGAATTGGTTTTAAGTAAGAATTGCACTAGCGAAATTGGAAACATGAGAAATTCTGTGACTAACATGCAAATTTTGGAAATATGTTTTACCAAGGTTTGGAACTTAAAACCTACAATCTGCGAATATCATTTCTTGCAGTATGCCCTGATAATTGGCATATTAACTGATATTGTTTGATTGAGTGCAGGTAGAACTAGAATTCAGAGCCAAGTTCTGGTTCTCATTAGGGCAGCTATACCGAGCTCCGCCGTTGGTGGTAGGTACCACACTTACATCCGAAGAATCGATAGGAAGTATACGAAAGGGTAAGGGCAAAAGGATGAATGAACAAGGGACGTGTAGGTTAGTTGGAGTTGCGACTGTCGAACCAATTGATGACCTTCTCATGGATACTTTCCTTAGCCTCCCAACTGAATGCTTTGCTCAACTTGATGCAAGAATTTCCATCGATAACTCTGATTGATTTATATGAATATATAGTTCAGAATAGAACATTATCAGATACATACATTGTATATAAACAACAAAAGATACTTCTCTTTCATGTTTAGAAGCAATATCTCTTGCTGGGTATTTTGTTTTCTGTTGTTTCTACTAAAACACATATGTATAGATAAGAGAAAATGAAAACTTGGACATTAGTAGAACACAGATTAAGTCCATTTGTGTTTGAAATAGAAAACACATGAAACAATTTTTTTTGCGCTGATCAAGATTGAATGCAGCAAGTTAGTTTTCACTGAATCATTGTGAATAGTTGAGCTTTTGAAATTTAATGTGATGTGAAATTGTGGATATACAAATGTAAAAGTTCGCACGGGTATTACATATGTAGTATGATGTGAAGGAGTGGACCTAAACCTATAAAAATCATTGTGAACCATACATTACAAATATATGTTACAAAAGTTGAGTGTAATATGAATGTGCGGATACGTAGAGGTATTACCTCACACGTGTATTGCACATGTTGAAAAATCCATCACCAACTGATGAAACATTCTAGAATGTCAAGAAAGATTGGTCAACTTTTCCCGCTCTTCTCCACCAATCAATATGAAAGTTCCGCTCGCCTATCTTTAATTTGTGAGTAATGCTTACCATTTTGTTCACTATCTTAGGTGACATATTCCTATTGGAGAGTTCTTCCACCTACTCTATCTTTCTCTACCTATTGAAGTGTGCCACCTAAGGTAGTGAACAAAATGGTAGTGAAATTGGTAGTGGATGTAGCATTACTCTTAATTTGTGGCTAAAATTGAAAAAACCCCTCTAAACTATCCCATATATGCAGAAAATCTCACTTACCTTCTTTTTATGCAAAAAACCACACTCAACTATGGTGCGAAAAACCACACCATGACTCCGTTAGGGTTCCGTTATACGGGTGGTTTTTCGCACCCATAGTTGAGTTTGGTTTTCTGCATTAAAAAAAAAGGTGAGTGAGGTTTTCTGCATATATAATATAGTTTAAGGGAGTTTTTTCAATTTTAGCCTAAGGAACCCTAACGGAGTCATGATGTGGTTTTTCGCACCATACTTGAGTGTGGTTTTCTGAATAAAAAAAAAGGTGAGCAAGATTTTCTGCATATATGGAATAGTTTAGAGGTGTTTTTTCAATTTTAGCCTTAATTTGTGGTTGAAACCACTTCATCCACCTACTCACAACTACTATAAATATCACTCTAGAGTTAGTTCTAGGTATCAATCTCCTATGTGAGAAATCAAATTAGTGAGATGTGCCATGAGTGAATAATGCAACTAGTAAGAGGGCATGTGACATGAGAAATAAAGTGAATTTTTATTGTGAGGTTGAGTGAAAAAAATTAAATGAGTTTTATTTTGTATGCTATAGTTTGAGTGTATGCCTTTCTTGAATAAAGAAGTGTGTTGTATGTGCCCACTTTCATTATACTAGTATAATGCACGTGCAATGCACGTCTATAAAGATGTGTAGGATTTTGAGGAAGGAGCAGGTCACCGAAGAGGTTGCATGCATGCATGCAGACATGCATGCACAATTTATTCATTTGGATATTTGCATGCATGTGTTAGACCTACTGGCTTTGATAAGAGGAAACTTTCTTATGAATAAATTGTGCATGCAAGTACATGCAAATCTATACTATTAATTATTTTCCCAAAACTATGCAGACAGGCATGCAAATCTATGCATGCTAATTATTTTTTCAATATATGCAAATTACATTTCTGACCTCCGATATTTAGACTTTTATGTTTATGAGGACATGATAGTAAAAAAGCCGTCAAAATGAGACTTTGCTTAATAATAATATAGATATTTGTGTTTTGAGCTCCTATAACTCAACATATTTATTGTATTATCTTTAAGCAACATTGGGATGATTGGGAAAGCAACAAAAAACTCTTAATGATCCGCATTACATAAAATTTGGAAAAAAACTGGAGGATCAAAACATGGTTTTATTGAAGAGGATGACTACACATACATGAGTTTTTACCTCAAACATACATTATAAATGTATTGGGGCCCACTTCTCACTAAAAGACAAGGTTTAATGTATGTTTGGTGAGAAGTGGGCCCCAATACATTTATAATGTATGTTTGGGGTAAAAATTCATGTATATTTAGCATTTTGCTTTATTGAAATTCTAATTAAGACTCCTTGTTGCACCATATTATTCGTTCAAAAAACTTTTAAGTGAAAAGTTATGAGAGCTTTAATGAAAAAGTATTTATTTTCAACCATTCACATGTTCTCACGTCGTGACACTATCTAAAAGTTAGGTGTATTGTTACTGCACCCACCGGCTTCTCTTTTTACATAGGAGTTTTAAGTCAATTAAAAAAAATAATTTAAATTTTTTTATAAGAAATGACAAATGTAGCCACCTTGTTTTATTATTGAGTTATTAATTACCAGCAAACCCAGCCTACCTAGAATAATATGCAAGTATATAAAAGTAAGATAAAACATCTAACATCTAAAAGTTAGTTGGAATTTTTACCAGTTTAGGAGTTTTACTTTATTTTCAAGTAGTTATGTTTATGCCTATTTAAGCATGAATGATAAGCTACATGTGTTCTAATTATTGCTTGAAAAACATGTCTTATTGGATTGGTTTGTAAATTTGATTCCTCTCCTTTTGAGTTATTTATGAAGTGGTATTCTAAATTCTCATTAGCAATGTATTGTAGCTTTGATAAATCCAAGCAATTTTGACAATTTATAACATATGTATTGAATACTTCGCTACTGTCTTCAGGACCGACCCTGAGCTCACAGAAGCCGAAGCGAACTTCCAAAATGGGGCTTACAGAGGCGTGAACGAGAGAGGGTAAGGAAGGGGGCCAATATGTTTTTAAAAAAAATTGTGTGCATATTAACCATGTTCTGAGCTCTTAGGGCCGTTTTTTTTCTACTCTTTTATGTTGGTTATAAACATCATTTATGACATATTAAATGTGCATTGGCACTACAATTCTTTAAAAACTGATATATATAGGTTAATATTTTTTTTGGGACCCTAAAAATGGCAAAACATTGGGGGCCTGAGCCGGGCCGCCTCTCTCATCTCTCCATAGGGACAGCCTTGACTCCAAAAAATAATTCAATAATGAAATTAGAAACATTTAGGTCAATATGTACATTTTTTACTTTTCTTGTTTAATCAAGTAAATACATCTATTAAAAAAAATTGTATTCAAAATCACATTGATCGCATAAAAAACTGTAAAACATGTTTATCTATTAGACTATTTTTTATTTTTTATTTTTTATTTTTGAAAGAAAAGATGGAGTATGACCACCTTGTTTCATTAACAGATGTTAATAAAACAAACTCAGATAACTGAGCAAAATACACAGTCCTACAATACAGAAAATAAAACATACAGTCACTCGCGAACATAGGAGGGTGGGACAACCATAAAAACATACATATACCAGAAGTACAGACAAGCAACAAGATTCCCCCAACAGGCCCTAGGCGGTGGGGGTCTATCAAAAGTGCAAAAGTACAGGAAAGACTTGTCCCTCAGTCAAGCGTAGGACCGTTCTCGATCTCATCGTCATCGTACTTCTCCACCTGGAAGGTGTTGGCAATCAGGGTCGGCCCTGAGTTCCCAGGAGCCCAAGTCGAAAGGCCTAAAAAATTATTTTTTAGGACCCCTAATTACAAAAAAAAATTACGCACAAAAAACATGTCTGTATTTACAAGAAAAATACAAATTTTGGGGCCTCTAAAATTGCAAAAACTTCGGGGGCCTGAGGCGGCTACCTCACCTGCATGAAGGTGGGGGCCGGCCCTGCTGGCAATCTTCCCTCTAGGATCTGTCGCTGCTGCTGTTGTTCAGAAAGAAATAAGATGCACGATGTAAGTTAAATTACCAGAAATACAATTACTAGTTTCATGAAAGTAATAATAATTATTCTTATCTAGCCAAAGGCCTCAGGTAATAGCAGCGATGACGATACCAAGCTTTTTTCATAGTACGTCTCTCAGTAGTGAATTTCGGGCCACATGTTGTAACACCTCGAATTTCAAATAAGTCTGAATTCGAAGTTCCACAGGATATTTACACTTCACTCCGTACAATTTTACAAGGAAATTAAATTTTTTTTTATACAACAATGTTTTACATCAACACAGCGGAATTATAAATACAACAATGATAAATATACAATTGTAACAACTTTAGCATTTAAGTAATCAACAACAACAAATTCATCTTTATATCTTCTTGTAAATTTCAAGTCCTGCATATAAAACTGTGGGCACGTCAGTTGCTTACAACCGACAAAATATTATACATGACAATCCCTGCTATGCCGAAAGTATAATAATTCTTAAATACTTTAACAAACACAAACTTAATCACAAACAAAGCTAAAGAGGGACTATCCTATTGATGTCGTGGGTGTTGTGCACTTAATTCTTAATGCAGTTATTTATATTAAATGACACTAATGCACACTTGTTCGGATTCTATGCATCCCATACTACATAGGTCAAAGGGCAAATCCTTAATCGTACTTCATCTTGTAGGGTTGATTCCCTCGCCATGAGTTTAACTACTACGGCAAGTATCTTAGATGCTCTATGAGTTACGAGCCCATGTCCAGACATCCTGGAGAGAATCCCACGGCATGATATGACGCATCATGCAGACATCCTATGGACAATTCGCCTCTGCCATGGAACGATGGCACTACGTAGTCACCAAGCACCCCACAAGCGTCGCCACGGTCCCGATATTCTGGAGATGTATTCACGCCCTGACATGACTCATCATGTGGACATCCTGTGAACACTCTCACACCGTAGATCCGAGACCCTCATACTTGTGTTTTTCTCTTACTTTCATCACATCTCCACTATAGTGTAGTCCTTACATTTTTAGTTTGTTTCAGAAGAAAATCATCACAACCTAGAGCTAGCTTATCCTACCGGACTTAAACCAAACAAAAGAGACAATCAGCCCAACTGGCTATTTCTCAAGAGATGCTCAACCCACACTGGTTAGCTCTCAAATTCATTAATAAATACTGTCGGTCACTAGGATCTCGCCTAGCCTCTAGATTCCAACAACTATCTCATTCTAGAGATCAACGATAAGTTATATTCAATCGAATAATATTTCAATTCCTTTATTCACCATCTCTTTATCAAGGAAAACACTTCTTTATAAACTCATAACATGAAGTATCTCATTTCAACTTCTTTTATCAATTTAATCATTCATAACATTGTGTGCATTTCAAATAATCTTAATCAAGTGTTAATAATCATAAAATCTCATCGAGAAGAAATCTAATCGCATTCCAAATTTTTATCTCTCTTTAATTATACAAGAGTCACATTTTAATCGCTAAAATCGAGTTCTTTAATGAAAAATCCCCTTTCAATTCTCACCAAATATTTCCATATATTGTAGAAATAATTTTTATAAAGTCTAAACAATTTTAGAGAATTAAATAGAATTTTTCCCGATTTTTAAAACTCTAAATAAATCCAAAAATCGAATTTATATTAAAAAAACACAAAACTCAAAAAAAGAGGCAAAGGGCCGGATTCGAACTCAGACCCAAATCGCACCCGAAGACCAACTGGCCAGAGTGACTAACTGATAAAAGGAGAGATCGAAATATATTTATATATATACTTTCGGTAATTTGAATTAAAATCAAAATTCACTAAAACAGAGTCTCTATCAAGACTCGAACCCAGACCAGAGCCTCCGCCCATGAACAGTAACGGACCCAAAGTGCACCTGAAGACTAGTAGGTCTGAGTGACTAACCGATATGAAAATAGTTAAATTCTTTAAGTATAAACCGCACTGTATTTAATTCTTCCTTTAAATAACTCAATTTTTCAATTAATTTGTACTCACTCAAAAATCTAGATCTTTTTCCAGAATGTATTTCTATCAAAATAATACAGTATAGTGTGTATATTTAAACTCACAAAATTTATTTCCGACAATATAACAAAATCTTAATATCGCATTAAAGAACTCATATTATTAATTTACAAATAGAAAATTATTTTTCATCAAAACTCTTCATAAAATTCTTTATACTCATAAAATAAACTCTTGAGACTATTACTCTACTATAATTGTATTATAAAACCATTTTCATACATGTTACATTATTTCGACTATAATAGAAAATATTCTACCATGCATCAATTTTTCATACAATCATGATTCATCAATTTGCATATATTCTAGAATGCAAATATATTAATAAAGCATCATAACAAATTTCAGAGAATAAATTAAGCAATTCACATCTAACACACGAATCAAAATTTAACAATTAGACCATATATCAACTAGCATGCAATCTACTCCTAAATTTAGAAATGATTTAAGAAATAACCACCCAAGAAATATTGATGTACTTAATTGAACTCCTAGAAATAAACTCCAAGAGAAGCTCCAATTTGTCTCCTCGAAATCTGCACACAAAGAGAAATAACCCAACTCCAACTTCGGCCAAGCAACAGGAAGGCATCATCTCATTTCATATACTTATATCTACCCATGCATATATATATACATATATACTAAAAGATGGCATAGGGTATATATATATATGCATCATCTCATTTCATATACTTATATCTACCCGTGCATATATATACATATATACTAAAAGATGGTATAGGGTATATATATATATGAGAAAAGCTCCATTGAAAACGCAAATGTCTGTGAAAACGTGGAAAACCACCCAGGCCGTTGTTGGAAACAACGGCCTGGGTTCTTTTCACGGGTTTTCACAACATTTGCGTTTTCAACTGAGCATTTCCCTATATATATATATAGGGAAATGCTCAGTTGAAAATGCAAATGTATGTGGAAATGTGGAAAACTACCTAGGCCGTTGTTGGAAACAACGGCCTAGGTTATAATGCATTATAACCTAAGCCGTTGTTTCCAACAACGGCCAAGGTTGTTTTCACGGGTTTTCACAACATTTGCGTTTTCAACTGAACATTTCTCATATATATATATATATATATATATATATATATATATATATATATTTCACAACATTTGCGTTTTCAACTGAACATTTCTCTCTCTCTCTCTCTCTCACACACACACACACACACACCATGTGTATGGAGTGGGTGGAGAAAGCAACAGTGGGGTTGGCTGAATGATGGGCTTTCGGATTAGACATAGGAGAAAGGAGAAGGGAATGAGAGTGAATGAATTGGTATTAGGGGTATAAGTATATATACACACACACATATATATGTATACACACACATTTTTGTGGTGAGTGAATGGAGAAAGCGAAAAGGGGTTGCCGGATTTGATTGGTTTCGGATTTAGGTAGAGGATAAATGAAGAAAAAGATGAGGAGAATGTGAATGGTATTAGGGGGTATTATATAAGGAGATTAGGACATAGTTACAATAACTACCCCCAACTAGCACTACTAACTCCACTCATACAAATTCAAAAAAATTGTTTTTCCCTCCTTCCCTAAAACAAGCCGGCTTCATTTTGAGTGTGCACATTGCACGTGTGCACGTGCTTTGTGTACACAACAAAATAAATTATTTATTTAATTTAAAACATACGTATATAATATATAAGATGCATATAACATTATTTTAATTAAAAATTATAGTTTTCATGCACAAATAAAATAAACACACACACACACACACTTCAAAATTTTATTTTGAAAAGAATACGCTTAAATGCGTGCACCGCAAACACATGCGTCTCCCGTAAAATATCAAATTACGAAATCATTTTATCAACAGAAAAATATTAAATATAATTAAAAATACAACATAATAAAATATATTTACTATACACATTCAATAATGTACTCAATACGTGCATTGAAAACACGTGCACCGTACGTATAAAGATATTTTAATCAAAATGGGAGAAAAATGAACTTCCATTTATAAAAAGAATTCGAATACATAAAATAAATAATTTAAATACATATAAAATATTACACGTAGCGGTGGAAAATATGTAATCAATACGTGCATCGATAATACGTATAAAACACATAAAAACACGGAGATTGGAATCTAAAATTTGAGTTGATTCAAATAGGATTTTAAGAATACGAAAAATGCATAAATAGTCGAAATTCAAAATACGTAGTGAAACACGTTACGAATATTACCCGTAGCGTACAAAATACACGTGCGTAACACGCGAGGAGCAAAATTGTCATTTCCAATTTTGTGGGGTGTTACACATGTAACACCACGTATTTCTTATACATACATACATACATACATACATACATACATACATACATACATACATACATACATATATATATATGGGTAATGCTCCATTGAAAACGAGTTTGTTTTCAATGGGTGTGAAAACAGCGATCTGAGCCGTTGGATCGCTCTTGATCCAAATCAACGGCTCAGAATGATTCGGCTCTTACTTGAATGGTGCTCCTAATAAGCGGAGAGGCATTTTGGGTAGTTCACGCCAAATAACGCTTCAGACTTAGCATTATTTGGCGTGAACTATTTTTTTGTCATAGAATATACTTAGGCTGTTGTTGGAAACAACAACCTAGGTTTTTTTTCAAAAAAAGTTCAACCTAGGACGTTGTTCCCAACAACGGCCTAGGTATAATTTGTTTTAAAACAAAATTACAAATCTCAGATCTCCTCCTTCCTTCGATCTTTCACAGTCAGTACTCTCTCTCCCCCCCCCCTCTCCCTCTCCCTCTCCCTCTCTCGTTCGCTTTCGAACCCATTGACGACTAAGTTGCTCCTCCTCCTTCAGTTGACTCTCTCACTCACTCTCTCCTTCTCACACGGTTGCCCTCTTCCCTTGAATATCCCGAATCGAAAAAACCTACCCTAATGAAATCTTCCAAGCCCTAAAACCCTAATCCAGACGAAATTACAAAAACCCTACTCACCCTCCTTCGTCAACAGAGGCGCAAGAACCTCCTCTAACTCCTTTCCGAAAACCCATATTGTGAACGGTATTAACTCTTTTCAACTTTAGTAGATCTATCTAAGTTAATTGAGTGTATTTACGATTCATTGTTTGAGTGTGCAATATTGATATTATGTGTAGTTAATTGTTGGTTCGTTTCATGATCTGTATGCTTAGTTAATTGTAGTTTAGTGGATCTATCTAGATGTAGTATTAGTAGTTGTAGTTGTAGATTATGTAAAAGTGCACAAACGAGATCTAAAAATTCCAGAATTTTGCAACAACGTCGGACTCACCACGCACAAGCCAACGTAACTTGTAGAAGTCCATTTGGAGTCACGGCCGTGTATTGCTTTCGACTATTTTTCGTGATTGAAAACGATACATTACCGTATATTGCAAACCGTGAGTCGAAACTCACTTGTACAAGTTTTGTTGGCTCGTGCGTGGTGCGTCCGACCTACTCACATAGTTTCAGAATTTTTTCATCTCGTTTGTGCGGTTTTCTACCGTAAATCAAACGACAACAAGAATTATACTTTGAACTTTTCTGAGTGACTTTTTACTAGAAAAATGCACGAACGAGATCAAAAAACTCGAAACTTTGCGAGTATGTCAGACTCACCACACACAAGTCAATGCAATTTCTAGAAGCGATTTTCGACTCACGGTTTGCAATATACGGTCGTGTATCGCTTTATTTGCTTCTAATTTGAAATGAAGCGATACTTTGCCGTATCTTGCAAACCGTGAGTTCAAACTTGCTTGTACAAGTTGCGTCGGCTTGTGTGGCGAGTTTGACCTACTCGCAAAGTTTTGGAATTTTTTGATCTCATTTGTGCATTTTTCTACCGTATATCAAACAACAACAACAACAATTATACTTGTATATTTTCTGAGTGATTTTTCACTAGAAAATCGCACAAACGACATCCAAAAAATACAAAATTTTCTGCGAGTAGGTGGGGGTCACCAAATACAAGTTAATGCCACTAGTAGATGCGAGTTTCGACTGACGGTTTGCAATATACGGCCGTGTATCGCTCTATTTGCTTCTAATTTGAAATGAAGTAATAGTTTGCCGTATCTTGCAAACCGTGAGTCCAAACTCAATTCTACAAGTTGCGTTGGCTTGTGTGTGGTGAGTCCAACCTACTCGTAATGTTTCGGAATTTTTTGATCTCGTTTGTGATTTTTCTCACGTATATCAAACAACAACAACAAATATACTTTATGAATAGTGTACTGACCAATTGTTATATTTATTTTTTCATAGTAAGGGTTAGAACGTGGGGAACTGGAAGCCATCGTGGTAGTGGTAGGTGTTAGTGTAGGTGCCCTAGAGGCAATACAATGATCAGTATTATTGACATTATGTTCTTTTGATTATATTAATAATTTATTATGCTTCGTATTTACTGCGTTATAAATATTAGCATGATAAATGTCCTTAGATTATTAACACGAACTATATGACCATGAGATTATATATAGTATAATAATCTTAAATGTCCCTAGTCGAGTATTATTATTATTAGGACAGTAATAATACATTGAGACTAGTATGTTGATTGATTGATGACCACCTCTCATGGGTCATTAGTATAGAGATACTAAAATCAATACATAGGTAAATGTAAGAGTGCATTGTACTGGACAGACCCACTGTGAGATTCTACATGGAATGAATTAATAAGTGTCATAAGTAATCTCACTGTGATAATGGTGTAATGGTCCTCTGACCTGAAATCATTATATTTCTACACGAAAATTAATGTACTTTGATTCTATCAAAAGTTATCTTTAATCGGGTAATGATAAAGATAGTATTGGGTTCATTATGAATCGTGTGAGAAATATGAATGATCTATAAGGAATTTAACCCTCCTAATTTTAGGAGCGATATTATCGGCCTCTTGTTTGAGTGAGACTATGAAATGCATGGCCATGCTCAAATATTGATTTGTTTGAATAGTCTACTCATCGATCAAGAAAATAAAGATTAAATTATTAAGAGGATGACACGTCCCATGCCTCTAGTTTAATCTATAATATCAAGGTTAAAAGGATTATATTACATGGAGACATTAGTCACGAAAGGTTTAATTGAATCACCAATTATTATTATTACTTGGGTAGCAATGATGTATTACTAGATGCCGCTCATTGTTTATAATTTTATTATAAGATAATAAAATTATTGCCAACGTAATAATAACCTAAAGGGTCACACACATAGAACGTTTAAAAGGAGTATTAATTTAAATTCGGAATTTAAATGATTCGAAATTAGTTATTTAATTAATTGAGTTGGACTTAATTAATTAAAGGATAATTCGAATTTAAATCAGATTGGTCTTATCAGAAGCCAAACTGATTACGGTTAATTCGAATTTAAATGATAAAACCAAATCAGATTGGTCTTATCAGAAGCCAAACTAATTACGGTTAAGCCCACCTCTTATCTCTCCCTATAAATACATAGAGATGTATTGGATTAGGATGATCTTTGACAAATCTGTTTTCCACAGAAAACCCTAGCCGCTCAACTGTTGAGAGGCAAAAGAGAGAGAGAGAGAGGCAAGCATCATCGGCTAGTACCGGCTCCCTCGATCGTTGGACGATCGGACGTTCGTGTGGACTGCCTTAGAGACGCGGATCTAGCTACTAGGGCTGCGTGGTGATTGCAACCTCCATCTTTCAGCCTTCGTAAAGCTCCGAAAGGTAAAATTTTATTTATACATTATTAGCCATGTCTTGTACACGGATCCATGGGTTAGGGTTTCGGATCTGTCTTTTTCGCTGCGTTTGTGCCCCGAAACCCTTCAGTAGGGGCAACCTACCATAGAAGTAAGTGTAATATTTTATTTTCATTATGTATTATGGATACCAAATATTTTATTTAGAATATTAAAATATGCTACAACGTTGGGGTAGGTTGGTGCGTCGTCTTCGGGTGAAGATCACGGCCCAGGAACTTTTAATAAAGGAATACTCACTCTGCAACACCGTCATAGATCCAAGGAAGTGTGGCGAGGGAAGACGCGGAATTGTAACTTCCGTACGCACGAGACTTTGAAGATGCACCCGCGTACCCATGACTACCTTGTACAGGCCGATTTTTTCGGAGTTGGTTTGATGGGTAAGGTGAAACCAAACCATGCACTTCTTGCATCCCTCGTCGAGCGATGGAGGCAAGAGACACATTTTTCATCTGCCGGTGGGGGAGATGACAGTGACCTTGCAAGATATCGCCATGATTTCTGGTCTTCCAATAGATGGGATGGCCGTGATGGGGAATATGCATTTCGATAAAATACAATTGTGCAATGAGCTCCTCGGTACATGGTTTCATGAGGATGATACTGGAATTTTTGTCGGTCAATCAATCCGGCTGATATGATTGAAGAAAACTTTTGAGGGGACATTGACCGATGCTTCGAGCGACTACGATGTGGAGTGCTACAGTAGGGCATACATTTTAACCGTGCTTGGAGGTGTTCTCTTGCCTAACTCCTCCGGAGATACCGTCCCGTTTATGTATATGCGATTGCTCGCCGACCTAAGCCTATCTGGCAGGTATAATTGGGAAAGTTGCACATTAGCCACCCTGTACAGCACATTGTGTGCAGCTGCTCTGGATGGAGTTGAGATGAACGGGCCAATGATCATGCTTCATATTTGGGTATGGGAACGTATATGTAACGCCCCTGCCCCAAGCTCAGACAATGTATACAATTTATAATACAAATTAGATACTATGTAGTACAACTGCCCACCACAGGCTGCCTCTCAAAAGGTGGTTAACCGGATTGGTGACTTTTGATCCTTGGCTAATACTATTTATATTATATTATATTTATATTTTAATCGATATGGTACTATAACAATCTACCACTCTCTTGTTCTCTTTGAATGAAGTGTACAGCGGAATGTTTTTATGAAGGTGGGCCCCATATGCACAATGCCATGTCATGGCATTCAATAGCACAAGCAAAGCATGTTGTGCTCACGTGGGACCCCCCATAAACAATTGCCATTTAATTACAACATTTCCATACAACATTTCCATATATTAACCAAAGTGCCAACTATTCATTTCATTTTTAACCAAATAGATTTCATTTTAACCACTTTACTTTCAAATATATTTTTATATACTTTGAAAACTACGGGGTGTTACAGTATACACGTGGGTCGTCCCCGTATTAGGAGACCCACGGAGGGTTGGGAGGCCCCTGCACCCATCGTCGAGATGCGACCACCTTTAGGTGTGTATTGGGCCGGTAGCCGAAGCTACAAAGACAACCCTAAAGGATTTCTAACAAACTATAGAGACGAGCTCGACCAACTCCGAGATGAAATGGTAATTTGGGAGTCGTATACCCCCGAGCACGTGCAAAGACTACCACCAGCATGTACGGCCAGTTCACAGCTGTGGTTGACGCTAGTAGCGCTCATCAACTTTGGTATAGTGGAGAATTATTGGCCGGATAGAGTCTTACGCCAATTTGGGTTTGAGCAGCAAGTTCCTACAGATTGCCACTACAACCACGAGTTACACACTATTAGTGGTACGGGGCATATGCCAAATCATGATTGGGCGGATTTCCATCGTGGTTATGTAGGAAATTGGAATGAGTGGAGGTTTGAAATGGTGTTTGACAAGGTGACACCGTACGACGGCAGTTACATTAGAACGTGGATGGATTGGTACCGGAGAATAACACGTTTGTACATCTCTCCGAAGATGTAAATACCAGTTGGTGTGCAATTACCAATTCCGAAGAGAGAAAGAGAACCACCACCAGCCTATTCTACGTCGCAACCCATGTACCAACCGAAGACATCTTCATATTGGTTGTTAGTAAGTGAAAAATGTTTGGAAATATATTTCGTAATTCACATAAATTGTTTCTAAATTGAGGAATTCATCATGTTTAAATTCATTAACTTATTTTGAACTTTATTGTAGATCGAGAATACATGGGATATGGCAAAGGATGCTACACAGGTTCTTAAGATCAATGCCAGTGCGAGCATGAAAGCTTTTGCTCGGAGGATGCTAACTTCGTGCCGGGGCTCACTAGAAAAGGTCGGAGATGGCGAACGACTTGGATCATTATCTAAATGTTACTGTACAATCACAACGCCGTAAAAGCGTTATTAATATGCCATCTCGCCCGAGTAACAACGGTCAGAAATACCTCCACCACAAGAAGAATAGCAACAAGAAGGGGACGAAGAAGAAAATGAAGAAGAGCAACAAGAAGAGGACGAAGAAGAAGTGTGAAAAGCAGATATCGGCCCCTCACAAGTAACCCAAATTGTGCGTACTAGGCGACAACCTAAAGGGAAGAGGAGAGCGCCATAATACTACACACCGGGGTAGGTTGAGTGTAAGTTGATTAGTGTTGTTCATGGAAGTTGGTGTTAATGTGAAAAATTAAAATACGTACTTGTTTATTTGTAAGTAAAGTTCAGATTTTTTTTTGTTTAACCTTGGACATCGTTGAAGACTGACTCAGCAGTTGTTTTGTTTTTTGTTGGAATCTGTTTTTATTGATGTTAGTTTTATTGCTAATTATACATGTTGTTTTCTTGCTCTATTGTTTTGTTGAGCTGCTGATGGTATTGTGTATATATCTGTGGCTGAGATTGAAGTGTAGCAGCTATAACTGCTGTTTAAACTTGTAAACATATTTTTTTATTTTTTTTATACTTAGGCCATCTCCAACAATGGCCTAGGTTCAATGAAAAAGATGAAGACTTGAACACTCGTTGTCTTGAAGAGGCGATGTTAAAGATAACCTAGACCGTTGTCTCCAACAACGGCCTAGGTTATATGAGAAAATTAGAATTTGATGAGTTGCTTTTTCTTGGCCAAGCCATTAGGAGCAACAACTCATCAAATTCTCAATTTTTTAATTATAACTTAGTCCGTTGTCTCCAACAACGGCTTAGGTTATATGATAAAATTGGATTTTTATAAGTTGCTCTATGTCTTGGCCAAGCAATAAAGAGCAGCAGCCGAGTTTTTTTTTTTAACCTAGGCCGTCATCTCCAACGACGGCCTAGGTTATATGTTAAAATTAGATTTTTATGAGTTGCTCTCTGTCTTGGTGTAGCACCCCGAATTTCCAATAAATAAAATTAGAAATACGTGGCACAATTTCCAGAATCAACTTCAATGTAATCATAAACATAGCAACCAAATACAGGAAAATTTAGAACTTTTTATTACATCAAAATTGTTTACAAAGGACAACAGAAAATTAAACACCTTGAATTGCAATTTCTTTCTTTTATAACATATTATTTTACAATTTACCTAAGCCATATTATCATTCTACTACATGCATCCAATCCCAAGCTAATGGTACCTACCTGTAAAACATGAGGCAAGAGATAACCCTAACCCCCAAAACTACAGGGGTCAGTCATAACGGTGTGAGTGACATCAAAAGAAATACAATGCAAATAAAACACGAAGAATAAAGTTATAAACAACACATACCAATAGTAGTAACAAATGGAGTATGAAACGACAGTAAATAAAACATGAAAACATCAATTGAAACTAAGATTAAGTGTCTAGTGTAGGAAAACAGAAAAACATCATGCATAAAACCAAGTCAAGAAAACACAAATGAAATATGATGACTCTCTAATGCATACTTGTCGGATTCTATGCATTCCATATTACATAGGCCCCGGTGCAAGCCCTTATCGTTCTCCACTTTATAGGGTTAGATCCCTCGTTATGCAACTAATCCTACTACTGTGATAGAAACAAGATCCAGAATACTCATCGAATAGGCATCACAACCCTCGATGCGCAAGCATCATGTAAGAATAACTCTGACCCCCAGGAAAAAATCACCTCCATGACGTGTACCCCATGAATAGGTTTGCGAGACCCTCGACATGCAGATACACTAGTACATCCCGTGAATAGGCTCGCCGTCCCTCGACACGCGAATGCACCCGTATGCTTCGTGAATAGGACTGCAGACCCTCGACACACGAACATACCGAATGTCCTCTCGAGACAGAACAACACACAGTCCTGGAACGCATCCGTTGGACTAGACCCCTAGAGCATATACTTATATTTCCCAAATTCTATCACATCTCCATTAGTGCCTGTCCTTAGGTTGATTATTATTAAAACACAAATTTTCCCACTCTAGAGTCAGTGTATCTTACCGGACTTAATTCCACAACATTAACCCCAAGACCCAACTGGTCATAATTCATAAATCTCATCTGCCAGTTTACAGAACTCCCACTCAACTCCTAGAGATTCACAAAACAAATATCAAACCCAAACCATTCAATAAAACTCTTTATTTCACCATCAAATTGTTTATGTCAACAAAACTTCTTAAGTCAACAAAACCCAAATCCATTTAATGCACTCGTAAATTCCAGATCTGAAATAAAACATTAAATCTATTAAATAACTGAAAAGCATATTTTGAAGAGTAGAATATCACAAAACATCAGTTTCTTCACAAAAAAAAACTATATGTATGTCACTTTATAAGGTCACAAGAATAAAGATTAAAATTATATTATAATCAAAATACAACTCTCTTTAAAATACTGTAATTTGTAATAAAAACATCATCTAAAACAGTATATCAATAATCGTTCAAAAAAACGACAAAAAACTCAAAAAACAGCCAAAAATAATGATGTCGATCGACCTTATATGACAGTCGACCTTCATTTTAGTTAAAAAAATGGATAGTCGACCTTCGTGTCAAAAATAGCCCATGCAGGAGCTTTAAATTTCGTGCACTTCTCAACTAATACTTAATTTAAACTCTTTAAAAGCATGAATTTAAAAGATTAAAACTCTGAGATGATCAAATACAACTTGGATAACATATAGGAGTTTATAAAACTATTCAAAATCTCACCAGGATCATAAAAGAGCAAATTTTTTCCATAGAATCTTCAAAACAGTAAAACATAGATATATATAGTGTGTATGTGTGTGTTTTGCATCAGTAAAACATCAAGATTTCATCAACTAGGGGTAGTTTAATGTTCAAATCCATCTCAGTATTAAATCAACTCAAATATAGTCGAAAGCTTCACAAAATCACAAAAACTCAATTTTTGGCCATACACACAACAAACCCGAGATTTCCCCTCTTCACCATATTCAAAACTTGATCTCTGTTGATCCAAAAACCCTTCTTATAACTCATTAATCCCCTCACATCAGTTTCCCATGAATTTGTGCAATTACAACATGCATTAACCAAGTTCAACTTCGTCAAAAACCCAAAACAAAGCATATATGATATACACACAGTGAAGAATTCATCTTTAATCAATTTTGTGCATTACACAACATATAACCCATCAAATTAGTAAGCAAGAAACATACCCATGATTTTTATTAGGGGACGTTTGGTACACAGATTGAAAAATTCCTATGCATAAAAGGATTCCCGGGAATGTGAGGGTGAGAATGAAGATTCCCGGGAATGTTGCATTATCGCGTTTGGTATAGTACATTGCATTCCTGGGAATCTTTTATTTTTGTAATTTTTATTCTAGTTTTTTGGATTTTTTTTATTGTTTGTTATGGAAATCACATGAGAATGCTCAAATCTCATGATTCTAGGGAGGAATATATTTTTTTATTCTGATTTTTTTTTTGTTATTTTATTGTTTGTTATGGAAATCCCATGGGAATCCTCAAATCCCATGGTTTGGGGGGGGATAGAAATCATTCCCAACAAAGGATTTTGATTCCCTTGGGAATATATCATTCCTTCCAAAACTATACTTGCCACATAGCAAACAAGGTAATCTAAGAGGGACTATGGGATTCCCTTGCACATTCCCACGTACGAAACGCCCCCTTAGGTTCTTAAACATTCTAAATCATCTATATAGAATTTTAATCATCAATAGCATACTTTTCATAAAAAGATTAAATCTTTATTCATCCATCCTTCAATAATTCATTATATCATCACACAATCCCCTAACATACTTTCTAATAGATAAATCATCACATACAACATGCTTACAATAGCAATAAATTAAATATATGTCACTCACCTTATTGAAGAATCAACCGAAATAATAAAGAGAATAGGAAAAGTCCTTCCTTTCGCAAAAATTTAAGATCCTTGCTTCGAAGCTCCAAGAAAACCAATAGTAAAATAATATTTTCTTTTTGCAGAGGAGGGGGATGGATGTAGTGGCTCTTTAATAGGCCAAAATCTGGAGTTTTTAGGGTTTTACAAGTTATATGGAAGCATCCCTTAACAAATTGTTACTTTACATATATAAACCTTTCTTTAATAAAGTAGTTAAAGAAGTTAAATAAATTAAAATAAAACCAAATCCCTTTACTACTGAGTTATCCAGCCATCAAGTAAAGCCCATAAATTTTTTTTAAAAAATCGGATTTGTACTCCAAGTGGTAATTTTGCACAAAAGTCTCTCTCTATGTAATATTCGCAAATATGTCAAATAAATATTAGGAAAATCCAGAAAATTCATAAATAATACCTACTAATAAATATTAGAATTTCCAAATAAAATTTCTAAATTTTTGTTTCCAAGAAAAATATTTGCACAAGGTCCAACTTAAATTTCATATTTGCAAAAATATCATATTTGTTTAAATCTTTACCAAATCAACTCTAAATAAATTTTAAATAAATATAATCTTTAATATTGATCCAGCCCAAAAAGCAGCAAAAACGAATTTTTATTGTTTGTTTGAGATCCAATCGGCCTTTTACATAAAAACCCATCTCTTTCGAAGTATATAAAAATATTTTCTTTATTCAGAAAAATCACAAAATTTAGGATATAATTAATTATAAATAGCAGAATTTATTTAGAAATTTTAAAATGGAGATTTGCACAAAATAAATATTTGCACGTGTAAAATTAACAAATTCATAAAATAGTCAAATTAATTTAAATAAATATAAAAAATTAAAATATCATAAATAAATGAGGAAAATAAACCATTAACCATAAAATTTTAAGAATTCAAAATTTTCTAACTTTGCACGTGTGTTACATGTACAAAATTGTAATTTTAAGAAAATAGTCAAAATATTCAACTTTAACAATTTAATATTATTTAATAATACAAAATAAATCATTTTATTTTGCGGGGTGTTACACTTGGCCATGCTATAAAGAGCAGAAACTCAAAATAACTCCAAGTTTTTTTATAACCTAGGCCGTTGTCTCCAACAAGGGCCTAGGTTATATGTTAAAATTGAATTTTTATGAGTTGCTATCTGTCTTAGCCAAGCCATAAAGAGCATGAACTCAAAAAAACTACAAGTTTTTTTTATAACCTAGGCCGTTGTTGGATAGGTTATATGTTAAAATTTGATTTTTGTGATTTGCTATCTGTCTTGGCCAAGCCATAAAGTGCAGCAGCTAAAAAAATTCAAGTTTTTTTTATACGACAACGGCCTAGTTGATATGTTAAAATTGGATTTTTATGTGTTGCACTCTGTCTTGGCCAAGCCATAAAGAACAACAGCTCAAAAAAACTCCGTGTTTTTTTTATAACCTAGGCCGTTGTCTAGGTTATACGTTAAAATTTGATTTTTATGAGTTATTCTCTGTCTTGGCCAAGCCATAAAGAGCAGCAGCTCAAATAAACTCCAAGTTTTTTTAATAACCTCCAACAACGACCTAGGTTATATGTTAAAATTGGATTTTTATGAGTTTGTCTGTCTTGGTCAAGCCATAAAGAGCAGCAGGTCATAAAAAGTTCCAAGTTTTTTTTATAACCTAGGCCATTGTCTCCGTTGGCTAGGCTGTTGTCTCCAGCAACAGCCTAGGTTATATGTTAAAATGGAATTTTTATGAGTTGTTATCTGTCTTGGTCAAGCCATAAAAAGCAGGAGCTCAAAAAAAACTCCAAGTTTTTTTTATAACCTAGGTTATATGTTAAAATTGAATTTTTATGAGTTGCTATCTGCCTTGGCCAAGCCATAAAGAGCAGCAGCTCAAAAAAACTCCAAGTTCTTTTTATAACCTAGGTCGTTGTCTCCAACAACGGTCTAGGTTATTGTAACTCCTATATTTCCCTTTGTTGTATTTCTGTATGTATTTATTTTTCCTGAGTATTTATCCTGATTGTATTCTTCTGTTCTTTCTGAACCGTGTAATTGTTTCTCCGTTCTCAATAAAATCCATTTATTTTGTCGTCGATTCAGTTCTGTGATTTTCAATCTTCATGATTAAATATTTCTGTCAAATTATTATCTTCGGATGAATTGTTTAAATTCTAAATTGATTTATTTCATGGCCTAATTAATAATCATTTGCTTCCTACCCTGTTGGACCCAATTCTACCCCAAAACCCTATAATTATCCCCATATTGGATTTTAAACCCAATAACCTGTTTACCTTTAACCCTAATCCATCTTCTATTTAAATCTTGTTTAACCCTAATCCCTCATTAAACCTTAATTACCTTCAAAAAAATCCAGCCGCCAACTTCATCCCCTACCTTCCGACTCCTCTCTCTCCCGTCTGCACTTGTCGACCCCCCGATCACTAGGGTTGGCAAACGGGTCGACCGTGCCAGGTTGGTTCGAACCTGTCCGGGTTGGAACCCAACTAGGATGGGTTCGGGTCGGGTCTGAGTGACAACCAGGCCGGGCCGGGCCGAGTCGGAATTGCAAAAACTCGACCCGCTGATGTTGATTTTTGCAAGTGTACAAAATCGCAACAAGTAATATAGTTAAATGAGTAGAGTGTCGAACCCACAGGGACTAGATATTTTATTGAGCACCGATATCACTAGATTAATCACTATTTGGAAGATCGAATTTTATAAATGATAAAACAACTAAATTACATTAATCTAATTAAATCTAACTAAATTGGTGAAGAGGGAGAGGGCTGTTAAACTGTGAAGCTCTTGTAAATTATTAATGGTTAAATTAGTTCTAGGGCTCTTGGTTCACCTTGTTTATCACATACACAAATTATAACTCCTTACGAATTAAAGATATTATCTTTCCAAGTTGTAGACCAAAATCCTAAAAATATTAACGACTCTATCCACGTAGTCTAAAAATTATTCTTAACTAATTATTTGCCTATCCATCAAATTATTAATTGAAAATTTGGATTTCTTAACGGTCACGTCCTCCAATAACGGTATTTAATTTTTTATTAATCACAAATCACCTGTTCGGTCTCTTCATGATTTAAAAGATCATACAAATGTCTATCCACCATTTTGTACGCATAAATAATAAAAATTAAAACACAACCAGGAAAAATAAAATAATAAAAAGGAATTAAAATTTGTGTTCTACAAAACTCGGCTACATCTTAGCCTCTAGAACAATAAATTCAGTTCATGCTCTATTTGTAATTAAAAAATGTTTTGGATTGCATTTAAAAATATCTGGAGAAGAAGATATACAAAAAATAAAAATTAATGCAAACCAGTCTTTTCTCTCTCTTCTGTCTCAAAAACCGAACCCCAAAAACTGTATAGTAGCTGCTATCTGTCTTGGAAACCGCGCCAGGATCAGCATGCCAGAACTCGTCCTGTGGCGAGTGGAAGCTGTCTGCTTTGATGCACGCGCCAGGAGAAGAGGAAGCAATCCCACCTGTCACGTGGGCCCTCCGTCTGCTGTCGCTGTCTCTGAGCCGCACGCCATGTCAAAGAAGAAGAAGAAGCACCCCAGTACTTCGCTGCTCTGTCGCCCACGTGCTGCTTCCGCTCTTGTCAATGCCACGGAGGAGAGAGAGAGCTCTGCTCTTTCTCTTTCCGTTTCTTTTCTTTTTTTATTATTTTTATTATTTGAAGTCAGCCGTCACCTCTTCTACCCTTCTCTCTCCATCTCTTCATGTATTTATAGAGAACGGGAATAGGAGTTAGGGTTTGTGCTTTTTGCAGAAAAGTCCTTCTTCTTTTATTTATTTTCTTCCTTATTTGATCTGAAATTTCTTTCTTTCTCTTTTCCCCTTTTCTTTCCTTTTTCTTTCAACCACGTGCTTCTGCATACACAAAATAAGACCAAAATTTAAGATTTAAAAATAAAATAAAATTAATTAGTTCAAAATTAATTTAAACTAATTAAAAATCATAATAGCTCATTAAAATCCTTCTAAAATTATTTCGCATTTTTAACTCAACAAAACAATAATAATTAACAAATCCATTATTTTATTTTGTTTGTTGATTTTTTTCCACAAATCTTTACTTTTTGGATCAAAAATCTTATTTCTTCAGAAATAATTAATTAATTGAAATCTTATAGAAATAAGATGAATTATAAACAATATCAGCGAAAACAAGCAATTTAATGGATAAATGAGTACAAATATTTATATATAAATTAGACACATCAAATACCCCAAAACTTAAAATTTTGCTTGTCCTCGAGCAAAAAGTAAAATCATGAACAAGGGAATAATAATCAAGAGTAGGCTCAACCCATCACACCAAGAATTCTCATCATGCAAGCATCAAGATTTCAATTAAAAAAATAAACAATAGCAAATAAAGTAAAATCAAGCATACCCACTTTCTCCAGTGCAATTATTTATTCATAATTCCCAACCCAATCGTATTTGTCATGCAATTAATGTAGTTATAGTACGTAACAACTTAATCTGTGATTATCCCTTCTCACTACTACAAACCGAGTAGCAAACTAGAGTTTTATTTATTTATTTATTTAAATTTTTTTTTTATTTTTTAGTCTCTTCTTTAAGTTGTCACTTGCCTTTTGATGCGAATGCAAAACATTTGTGATGAATTCACCCGGTTACTCAACAAGTCACAAACTTAAAGTGCTTTGCATACTCATATTTCAAGTTGCCGTTTTACGTAAAAGTAAACATTTGTGATGAATACCCCTAGTTACTAAGTGATGCGGTTTATTTCTGGGAGACGTGTGGATGCACCAGGTGTGAGTTCGGACTCAATTTATATTGAAGGAGAAAGCTGCTTGTCAGACGACCCTCGGAATGACCTGGCGGCTCCTGCGACTAGCTTGGAGTGCGGTGGATGCTTCGGCTCGAATCAGAGGGTTCGGATCCGAGGTCTTGTGTACCTGCAGACGGTCCTGAAACACCGGGGTTTATCCCGGTGGCGGACCCTCCGACGATCTAGTCAGTCTCTGTGAGAGAGTAGCAATAACTAGGTGAATTTAAGTGGCAAAAGATTGGTTACCTCTAAAGGTGGGTGAGGGTCTAGTATTTATAGAGAATTCTAACCGGGTTTGGATCCGCTTGGGGGCCGGGTCTGAACCCGAAAGCCCATGGGCCTGACGTGGCAGAAGGCCCAGGGGTTTTAGGGCTGACATGGCAGTACCAGGAGTGGTATAGGGCTGACGCGGCAAAGCCCTTGGTGGTATTTGGAGCTGACATGGCAGATCATGGGGCTTCTGTGCTTCTGGGAGGATCTGGTGGCCCAGGCTGTGCCAGGTCATCCTCATTCTGTACCAGGAGGGGAGAACGGCCCGGAGGGCTGTCGTGGATCGGAGGTCGAGGGCCATCGTCGCTCATCGGATACGAGGAGGCCAGTTCTGTGGGGGTGAACTGGAGGTTCGGCACCGATCCTGCGGTGGCTCGAAGCCGAACTAGACTGCTGTTTCTTCCATTTTTGAGTGAGAGTTGTATTGGGCCCTGGTTGGGCCCCAAGCCATTTTTACCCTACCACACAAGCTCCCCACTCCTGCGGGGGTGCGGGAGCTAGCCGTGGAGGAGTGTTTTCGGTTGTAGAAATGGGATGGCGAGCCACTGGGCCTTCGTGAGGGGGTTGTCCTGATTGTTTTTTAGGGCAATCCTCGAGCCGCCGAGAGTCTATTGGTCGGCAAGGGTGATGGCGGATTGTCTGAGACTTCCTGAGGAGATTGCCTTGGTGCCAGACCCAACCTCGAGCAGGCGAGGGATTATGGGTCGGCAAGGGTGATGGCGAGCCGTTGAGCCTTCCTGAGAAGACTACCCTGGTGCCAGACCTGACCTCGAGCTTGGCGAGGGATTATGGGTCGGCAAGGGCGATGGCGAGCCGTGGAGCCTTCCTGAGAAGACTACCGTGGTGCTAGACCCGACCTCGAGCAGGCGAGGGACTTATGGGCCAACAAGGGGGATGGCGAGCCGTTGAGCCTTCCTAAGAAGACTACCCTGGTGTCAGACCAGACCTCGAGCTTGGCGAGGGATTACGGGTCGGCAAGGGCGATGGCGAGCCGTGGAGCCTTCCTGAGAAGACTACCCTGGTGCTAGACCCGACCTCGAGCAGGCGAGGGACTTATGGGCCAACAAGGGGGATGGCGAGCCGTTGAGCCTTCCTGAGAAGACTACCCTGGTGCCAGACCTGACCTCGAGCTTGGCGAGGGATTACGGGTCGGCAAGGGCGATGGCGAGCCGTGGAGCCTTCCTGAGAAGACTACCCTGGTGCTAGACCCGACCTCGAGCAGGCGAGGGACTTATGGGCCAACAAGGGAGATGGCGAGCCGTTGAGCCTTCCTGAGAAGACTACCCTGGTGCCAGACCTTACCTCGAGCTTGGCGAGGGATTACGGGTCGGCAAGGGCGATGGCGAGCCGTGGAGCCTTCCTGAGAAGACTACCCTGGTGCTAGACCCGACCTCGAGCTGGCGAGGGATTTATGGGCCAACAAGGGGGATGGCGAGCCGTTGAGCCTTCCTGAGAAGACTACCCTGGTGCCAGACCTGACCTCGAGCTTGGAGAGGGATTACGGGTCGGCAAGGGCGATGGCGAGCCGTGGAGCCTTCCTGAGAAGACTATCCTGGTGCTTGACCTGTCCTCGAGCTGGCGAGAGATTATGGGTCAACAAGGGTGAGGGCAAGTCGTTGAGCCTTCCTGAGAAGACTACCCTGGTGCTCGACCTGATCTCGAGCCGGCGAGGGATCTATGGGTCGGCAAGGGCGATGGCGAGCTTTTTGAGCCTCCCTGGTATGACTACCCTGGTACTAGACTTGGCCTCGAGCTGGCGAGGGGTTACGGGTCGGCAAGGGTAGGGGGCGAACCGTTGTGCCTTAGGAATGTTGAGCAGGGTAGCCTGCTATCTTTGTTGAGCATTGAAGGCGCCCCGAGATCTGTGCGATGTTCCAATTTCCCAGGGGCCTTAATGGCGCCGCCTAATAAATGCATGGCGCCTGGTCTTCCGTCGTTTGGTTTTCCCCATGTCATAAAGGCCGGCCTATGGGGGAGGCTATAAGTACCCCTCTCTCTGCAGTGGGTTGGATCATAGCAAGGGTGGTCTATTGGCCATCAAAGGTGTCTGCTCCGGCGAACGTCTGTTTCTTGCAAAATTATACTCCCGGTCGTGTCGGAGAGGTGGTTTCTCTGCCGCCCGGATCTTCTCTTGGATCTGGTGGTTCTTGACACGGTAGCCAGATCCAGGGGGGATCAGGGCGAGAGGGGTAACGACCGAAATTCAGACCGGTAGATGAGGAGCCTCGGATTGGTGATGCCTCTGCCGTCTGGATCCTCTTTCGGGTCAGACGACCTTGATAGGGATGTTTGGCCCAAGAGAGATCCAGACGGGAGGGGCATCAACCATATCCCGGACTTGGGGCTAAAGAGCCTCGGATAGATGGGTTGTCTCCGATAGGAGGTTGGCCACTCTGTCTTCTAATAGGGCTCCAGGTGATGGCGGTTTCTGTCTCACCCTCGAACAGTTCGGGGTTTCGGCTGTCGAGGCTGTATGCCCCGAGCTGCTCGCGGGTGAAAGGGGAACCGGCCGAGCCCTGGAGCCCGGGGCGCCTGTCCAAGGACGGCGCCTTAAATCTTAAGAAAAATGTTATCTTTGCCGAATACCCCCTCCGAACTGACCCCCGCGTCTAGCTGTCAGCCTGGCGTTGGATGACGTCAGCAGTGCACGTTTCGAGGACGTGGCGCAATTTCCCAGGCGGCAGTTGCACGTCAATAGGTGAACAGTACTTGCGGAAATTGAGGAGTCGCTTTCATCCTCTATAAATATTCCCCCCTCTCCCCTTCTAGCCCACTCCTTTCTTGCCGCCATCTTTTTCAAAAATTTCCCAACACTTTAGCGCTCGTTCCTGCGGTTTGCTGTACTAGACTCGCCCTTCCGAAGTGACCCCAGGTGAGTTGGTAAGTTTGTTTAGTTTAGGCATAGATGGATAGGGCTCAGTCTGGCTCGTCAGCGTCGACGTCTAGGGGGGAAGTGAAGTCTGTCTCCAAATCGACGTCATGGGAGGAGCTCGTGCTTGAGGAGGAGTCAGTACATGTTGAGGAGCCTTCCGATTTGGTTTCGTGGGAGGAACCAGTAGGTGAGGAGGAGGAGGCACATGGTGCGAGGCCGTTACGCTCCCGACGTCCCTTCGTGGTGGAGAGTAGCGAGTCGGAGGAAGCGAATGATGGCTCGGACGGCGTCCGTGTTCTGGAGTTGACTTCCGAGGAGGAGGGAGGCGAGGGCGGCATCGTAAGAAGATCCACAGTTCAGGGTGCAGGTCCGAGTTCCCTGCCGACTGGTCTGGGACCCTTATCTACTCCCTCAGCGGACCGAACCAAGAAGAGGAAGAAGGCTCCGAGGAAGGCAGGACCGAGGACTGGTGGTTCGAGCCAGGCGCCTGTTTACCGCAATTTGTGGACAGGTTCGCCCGTGCAGCCGAAGCCTTTCCGTCAGTATCCTGACGACCTATCAGACCAGGAGCTCTTCGGCGTGCAGGTCTCTTCGCCGAGTCGGAAGAGGGTGATGATGGACGCGATTCTGACCATCTTGGAGGGTGGGGACTTGGAGGTTTTGCAGCTGGCGTACCACATAGGTCCTGGCTACGAATTGATGCTGCCGAGCTCTACTCTGCGCCCGACCGATCCCCTATCTACTTGGTATTGCGTCTTCCCAGTGGACGCCTTCATTTCTGGACTGAGGCTGCCAGTCCACCCATTTGTTCGGGAAGTACTGAACTGGGCCTCCTTAGCGCCGATGCAGTATGGGCCGAACTCTTGGAAGCAGATAATTTGCTTTGTACTGATGTGCGAGGAACAAAAGGTACCTCTGCGGCTGAACGTGTTCCGAGCGATGTTGATGATCAGCTCGGCAGCCGAGGGTGTTTACTATATCTCCCCCCGGAGTAAGGGGAAGGTCGTTCACAGCCACCCGGACTCCATCAAGGATTGGAAGAAAAAATATCTGGTGATCCGGAGTGAAGAGCCCTGGGACATTCCGACTCGATGGAACCATTCCAAGCCGAGCTATCAACCGCCGAGGCCGAGGGATCTGACGGCCGAGGAGTGGGGGTTTGTCGAGCGCCTCCGTCTGTCCCCTAGTATCGATTGGACGAAGGTGACGGAGGCCCACCTGGCGAGCGTCGGACTGAGCCCAGCCGTTCTGCGTATGTAGTTGTTTCTTTTCTCTCGATCTTTTCGTACTTTCTTGCTCATTGCTCTTAATGGTATTTTCTGTAGATATGGATGAAGCATCGATCAAGGCAAGGAGGCTCGCCATGAAGAAGGAGAACGCCGAGAAGAAGAAGGGGGAGGTGACGAAGAAGCCGAGGGAGCCGTCTCTGGTTATCTCGGAGGCCCCGCTCGAGCCGAGGGCTAAGAGGACTCGCTCGGAGACGAGAAAGGGGGCGGCCCCTTCGAGGGGTAAGGGGCCAGCGAGGGCATCCGATCTCGACAAGGGGAAAGGTCCCTTGGTAGAGGTTGAGGAGGAGGACCCGGTGGTGGAGATGTTGCGGCAACGGTGGGCACCGGACTGGTCGATTCGGATGGGCGACTGTCTGACTGAGGAAGCCCAGGCCGTTGAGGTGGTGGAGAAGTTGGCGACCCCTCGCGATCGCCAAGCGATGGAGAGTGAGCCCGTAGAGGTGGCCTTTACGCGCCTGGCGCAGGCCACCGTGCTGGTAAGCTCGTCGATCTTATCTTTCTTGTTAATCTTGCTTCGGGAGTTTTCTTCTTATCTACGTCTGTCGGTCGCAGGCTTGTATGCAGGGAGCTAATGTAAAGAACCTCTACGAAGCGTCCCTGTCACAAGAGCGGGCTCGGGCGGATAAGAGCGAGCGGGAGATGAAGGAGATGCGGATCGAGCTCGAGGGTTCGCATAAGAGGGAGCAGCAGATGAAGCTCGAGCTCGAGGCCAAGGACGCCGAGTGGGGGAAGAGGGTGGTCTCCTTGAAGAAGAAGTTCGCCAAGGAGAAGGAGGAGTTGACGGCTGCATTCGCCAAGGAGAGGGAAGAGTTGACGGATGCGGGTCAGCGGATGGTGATCAAGGCCCAGGATGAGTGCTACGCGAAGGCCCTCAGTCATGTGAGGCACTTCTACCCGACCGTCGACCTGTCCAACTTTGAGTATGACATGGAGATCGAGGGGACACCGAAGACTCCTGCCGAGGAAGGGCCCTTTGGCAACCCGGCCGTCGACCCTCCTACGAACCCAATCGATGCCGAGGTGGGAAATCAAGTTGTATAGTTTTATCTTTCTTTTTCCCCCCTTCGATTGTATTTGCCTTCCGCGGACTGGCCACCGCCTTTTTTGTAAGAAGTAGTACAATTTATAAAAAGTATTTTTGACTGGCCAAGTGTTTTGACCTCGGATATTTCCGAACCTCCTTGCTTATGTGCGTTGAGTTGGTCCTCTTGTAGGTTGTGGCTTCCCTTCAGGAGGCGGACCCCCGTCGTTCCGACGCGGCATGGCTCCGGAGCAAGGTTGAGGCATTTGAGGCCACTTTGGCTCGGTACCGTGAGAGGGCCCGTAACGCTGATGCGGCCTTCAATTATTACAGGAACATGTCTGAAGCCCTTGGTGAGGAGGCAAGCCGTCTGAGGAGGGCGATGGTGGATCGGGAACTCGTGGGTGTCGGACTTGGATATACTATGTCGAGTTCCTCGGTGCAGAGGCCCTCCTCTGAGAAGCTACTTCGTGATGTGATAGTGGAGAAGGAGGTGGAGATACATCGCTACCGGACGATGCTGGGCGTCTCGAGACCTTCCTCGGGTGGTCAGCGAGCGGAGGGGGTATCCTCCGTGTTGCCGCTATTGGAGCGTATGCGGCCCGCCGATGCTCAGAGTTCCGTGGCCGGTGTGTCGACCGTGGCCGAACCGAAGGACCACTATGACAAGGAGAGAGTCCCAAGTTGTTCGATTGGAGTGATCCCGCCGTTCGTCGGACCAGAGGGGCCTTGAGATGGTGGCTTCCTACCGTTTGAGATGAGAGGAGTGTTTCTGTAACGGTCTTTGTTTGTTTCTTCCCAACTCAATAAAGGAATATGAATAAGGAATTCGTTTCCCTCTTTGCTCCGGTTGATAGTGTACGGAATGATGAAGGGAGTGCGGTTCGGCCCTGTCGTTCCGCGAGGGATCGGCGTGGGGCGTGGTGAAGTCGCCCAGCCTGGGTCGGATCGGACCTGCCGAGACGTCGGGAATGATCCCGGGGTGAAGACTTGGGTGCCGATCCCCTTGTCTGGTATTAGGTCGGATCTGCCGATGCGTTTGGAGTATGATACAAAGAGATTTCCTTAGTATAAGATAGGAGGGGCCGCTAAAACGGCCCTTTACATACGAGATCTTTACAAAAGGTTTACTTCTAGCTAAGTTAGAACTTATGCTCGTCCTTCAAGGAAAGTCACTAGGTGCTCGGCGTCAAATGGGAATCCCCCTGGCTCGACGGCAGTTCCGGGAGTAGGGTCGTCCCTCTCTGGGCTGAATTCGACGGCGTCGAGGGGGAACACACCTCCCCCGACGGTGGTCATGTAGCACGATCGTGCTGCTTCTTGGCTGCCTTGAACGATGCCGACTCCTTGCGGGGTGGGAAATTTAAGCTTCAGATGGTAGGCCGAAGGCACTGCTTGGAGGGAGCATAACCCGGGTCGGCCGAGTATGGCGTTGTAAGCCGCCTTGACGTTGACCACCATGAAGTCCATGGACTCGGTCCTCTTGACGGGAGCCGATCCTGCGGTAACGTCGAGGGTGACAATCCCTTCTATCACGACAGGGACGCCGGAGAACCCATGCAAGGTATATCCGGCCGACTTGAGCTTGCCTCTAGGTAACTTGAGATTCTCGAAGGCTTCGAGGAAAAGGATATTAACCGAGCTGCCGTTATCGACGAGAATCCGGCGAACTTCACAGTTAGCCATGTGGAGGCTAATGACGAGGGCATTGCAGTGGGGGAGGCAAACGCCTTCGAGGTCCTCTCTTGAGAATGAGACTGGCATTGGCTGTAGCTTGGGCGAGGGGTTGTCTTGGACAGCATTCACCTCTCGGATGAAGGCTTTTCGGGAAGTATTCGATTCTCCTCCCATTGGCCCTCCGTGGACACAGTGCAAGATGAATGGCGTATCCGCGACTCCCTCGAACTCGGGATCCCGACCCTGGATGCGGTTCGGAGTAGGGTTCGGAGGGGAGAGCCTCCGGCTCCTAGGATCTCGCTGATCCCTTGGGACTTCTCGGGTGAATTCTCGGAGGTACCCCCTGGAGATGAGTTCCTCAATCTCGTCTTTCAGGGCCTGGCATTGGTCGGTGTCGTGCCCATGGTCTCTGTGGAAGCGGCAGTAGAAGCGTTGATCTCGGTTCTTGCTGTTGTTAGGCCGGGGAGGTAGTCGAACAATGCCTTTGTCTTCTATTTCTAAGAGGATGGCGGATACGTTATGTGACAGGGGAGTGTACCTCTCGAAGCGGGGGACCGGCGGGATCTTCTTCATGGCCCCCGCGTCCCTCGGAGCCTTCTTTGATGGTTCGATTTCTTCGGCCTTCCGTTTTCCCTTCGAGGTGGCCTCCCTAGTATCTTCGGGGCTAAGGTTCTCTTTTGCCCTAATGTATTTCTCGATCCTGTTGAGGAGATCGGGAAAGTCGATGGGGGGTCTCTTCGCCAGAGAAGCTTTCAGCTGTCCATGGTGAACGTTGTGCTGAAAGGCCGCAGAGGCGACGCCTGGATCAAGAGAGGAGACCGACCTTGCCTCCATGGTAAATCTCCGGACAAACACTCTGAGGGACTCTCCCTCTATCTGCTTGAGCCCAAGTAAAGAGGCGCTGGTCCTTTCCGCCTTCCGGCTGGTGACGAAGTGGGCGAGAAAATTGCCCTCTAGTTGGTCGAAGGAGTAAATGGAGCCGGGGGTGAGTTTCGAGTACCATTCACGAGCCGGACCCCGAAGTGTGGCGGGGAAGGCTCGGCATAGCAGGGGATCCGAGGCGCTGTGAATCATCATGAGGGTTTTGAAACCTTCCATGTGATCAGCGGGATCTCCCTCGCCGTCGTAGGTCTCGAATTGAGGTGGTCGGAAATTCCTGGGTATTTCCGCTTGGAGGATGGGGGCGGAGAAGGGAGGACGGACAGGTCTGTACCCCTGAGCCGCTCGTCGGTCGCCGTCTCCTATATGATCGAGGCGATCCTCCATTTCTTGGAGGCGCCTTAGAAGTACGCCATCGTCTTCTGGCTGGATTGTTGACGGGCACGACACGCTGGCCTCGGCATCCGACCCGGTTTGGGAGCGGAGGGTTTCCTCCCTGGGGGCCCGTTGGAGGGCCCCGAGAATTTCTCTCCGGAAGTCTTGGAACTCCTTGTGAGTGACGGGGGCTCCCTCGACCCTGTTTGGTCGGTCTGAAGGCTGCCTTCCGATGCGGCTGAGTGCTGACCTCCGACCCTCGGGCGGCGGTCTCGGATGGTTCGGGGCCGGGTTGGAAGCGGCCCTTCCCCTGCGTCGGTTGACGATTACTCCCCGTAGGTCGGGCTGGACTGTACGGGTGGCGCTCCGTCGGGATCCCTGATGGGAATCCCTGTGCCTTGATGCGCGTGGCCCGGCATTGGTATTTGGTGGGGGTGTGTCCCGTCGGTTGACGGAGGACGCGGCCCCCTTGCCTCTGGAGGCCATGGGAGTTCGGCTGTCGAGGGGCCTTGATGGTCGTGCTCGGGTCGGTTTCTGAAGCAGTGTTCCCACAGACGGCGCCAACCTGATGCGGTTTATTTCTGGGAGACGTGTGGATGCACCAGGTGTGAGTTCGGACTCAATTTACATTGAAGGAGAAAGCTGCTTGTCAGACGACCCTCGGAATGACCTGGCGGCTCCTGCGACTAGCTTGGAGTGCGGTGGATGCTTCGGCTCGGATCAGAGGGTTCGGATCCGAGGTCTTGTGTACCTGCAGACGGTCCTGAAACACCGGGGTTTATCCCGGTGGCGGACCCTCCGACGATCTAGTCAGTCTCTGTGAGAGAGTAGCAATAACTAGGTGAATTTAAGTGGTAAAAGATTGGTTACCTCTAAAGGTGGGTGAGGGTCTAGTATTTATAGAGAATTCTAACCGGGTTTGGATCCGCTTGGGGGCCGGGTCTGAACCCGAAAGCCCATGGGCCTGACGTGGCAGAAGGCCCAGGGGGTTTAGGGCTGACGTGGCAGTACCAGGAGTGGTATAGGGCTGACGCGGCAAAGCCCTTAGTGGTATTTGGAGCTGACATGGCAGATCATGGGGCTTCTGTGCTTCTGGGAGGATCTGGTGGCCCAGGCTGTGCCAGGTCATCCTCATTCTGTACCAGGAGGGGCGGACGGCCCGGAGGGCTGTCGTGGATCGGAGGTCGAGGGCCATCGTTGCTCATCGGATACGAGGAGGCCAGTTCTGTGGGGGTGAACTGGAGGTTCGGCACCGATCCTGCGGTGGCTCGAAGCCGAACTAGACTGCTGTTTCTTCCATTTTTGAGTGAGAGTTGTATTGGGCCCTGGTTGGGCCCCAAGCCATTTTTACCCTACCACACTAAGCAACTCAAAATATTGGAGTAGATTGACTTTATTCATAAATTTTTTATTAATTATTACTCTATTTACTTAAACTCTGTTTAGGACTGGATCAAATGGGATAATCACAAGAAAAAGCATCACATTTGTCTTTAATGTATAATAGCATGACCCACACAATTTTGTAAGGAATTGTGAAATTCAATCATCCTAAAGTAAATAAGTATGCTTACTCTTGCTTTATAAGAAATTGTTTATCCCAAAAAAATAATTTCAATGCTTATCTCAATGAAGAACTCAAAAGTATAATGGTGAGCTTAATTGAAATCCTTTTAAAATTTTGTTTTTCTTTTCTAAAAAAATAACTCATAAATTTGTAAACTTTCCCCCCAAACCTGAATATCACATTGTCCTCAATGGGAAAGAAAAAGAAAAACAAAAAGAATGCAAAAGTTTAGAAATTCTCCCCTGATTCGTCTTTAAATTTCTGCACGCGCAGCGTTCAGTATTTTGGCGATATCTGGATTGTAGATGTCCAAATGGGCTGATTTTTTTTTGCTGGAAAGCTAAGACAATTGTCTACAATTTATCTTTGAATCACTTTTCCAGATTCTGACTCCATACTGCTAAAAAACAGCCATCAATGAAGGTGTTCAAAACAACTCCGTCCAGCGACTTCCAAAATTTATGCAATCCTACAAGATAAAATCAAAAATTAAAATAAAATAAACTAAAGGATAAATCAAATCTAAATGCAATAAAAGAAAATATGGGTTGCCTCCCAAGAAGCGCTAAGTTTTAAGTCTTCAACCAGACATGGGGGGTGAAATGGTTAAGTAACGCCAAGATCCAACAGCATTAACACATCCTTTCTAATTTTTCTCTTCTTGTGTGGATCAGGTTCAAGCTCTAATTTGAGGCATTTCTTTCGTGTTGATGATGTCTTTGATTCCCCCACCTCTTTGAATTTCTGCTGAAAAAATGAATAAATAGAAGGTGCAGCATCCAAATACATAACATGTTCAAAAATATTTTTTTTTTCTGTTTCAAAAGTTGCTGCATTTGTTGGACATACTTCGATTGGTGATTTTTCAAATTCAGCCTTATGTTTCTCTCCCACAATTAAATTAGTTTCACTTACTTGAATAGATGATTGTTCTTCAGGAGGAAGATTTATGGAATTAAAAACATCACACATTACTTGCTCATGCTGAATTTGTTCCTCCACAATTTGTTCAATCTCACTTTGCTTTTTAACCACATTCTGTTCGCAATTTTCTTCTTGTGGTTGCTCAATTGTCCTTCCGCTTCCTGGTGTTATAGCCTCGACATGCTCCTTGGGATTGACAACTATGTTGCTTGGTAATGTTCCTGCAGTTTTGTCATTAAGAATATTTGAAATTTGACTAATTTGTACCTCAAAATTTTGGATGGAAGCCGGAGTTGAATTTGCAACATTTTGAACTGCCAAATCTGTCTTTTGTATGTATTGTTCTGCCCTTTGCATGTAGTGCATAAACATGCCTTCAAGTGTCGGCTTCTTTTCTTGCTGTGGAAAATTTTGAGGTGGTACAACTGCTCATTGATTGTAGTTCCATGGATAATTGGGGGTGTTTCTCCATCCTGAATTGTATGTGTTTGCATAATGATTGTTTTGCATTTGAAAGTTTGACACAAATTTTTCATGTTCGGCATTTGATGGAGCAAAAGGGTTCCCCACTTGACAATCTGAACTTGCATGATTTCCTGCACAATGATCACAAATCATATTAGAATGAATAGCATTAAAATTTATATTTTCTACTTGTTTAGATAAAATATCATTTTTGTATTTAAAGTAGAAAAAGGATCAAGTTCAAAAACTCCAGCCACTTTTCTTGGCATCGTTCTCTCTGAAGACCACTGGTAATAATTTGATGCCATCTCCTCTAAAAGATCATAGGCTACTTGGTAAGTTTTTCTCATCAGTGCACCACCAGCTGCTGCGTCAACCATAGATCTATGTGTAACTCCCAAACCATTATAGAATGTTTGCATTTGCAGCCATTTTGGTAGTTCATAATTAGGACACTTTCTTAATAACTCTTTGTACCTTTCCTATGCATCATACAAAGACTCAGTCTCAAATTGCACAAATGTGACAATATCATTCCTTAGTTTTGCTGTCTTTGCTTTTGGAAAATACTTGGCTAGAAATTTTTGTGCAAGTCCCTCCCAAGTAGTAATACTACCTGGTGGTAGATAATGTAGCCAACCCTTCGCCTTATCTCGTAGTAAAAAAGGAAAGAGTCTCAATCTAATTGCATCATCTGATACTCCATTGTGCTTGAAAGTGTCACAAATTTCTAGAAAATTTGAAATGTAAGCGTAAGGATCCTCGTGCAGTAGTCCCCAAAACTGAACAGTCTGATGAATCATTAGAATAATCTCCGGTTTAATCTCAAAATCGTTAGCTTCAATAACCGGCTTCTTTATGCTTGATTCATAAATCGAGGGCATAGCATAGTCTCTCAAAGGCCTGTTTTCATCGTTCCCCATGATAATGTACGTGTATGCCCTGAAATGTAAGTGTTGAAAAAAAAATAGAAAAACTAAAAAAAATAAAATAAGAAAAATAAATCAAAGTAAAAGTTAGTCAAAAGAAAATAAAGATGTAAAATAAAAATAAAAATAATTACAAAAATCCAAACTAGCAATAATCTAGCAATTTTCAATATCAATAAAAGAATAACTAGTCCCTGGCAACGGCGCCAAAAACTTGATGTTGATTTTTGCAAGTGTACAAAATCGCAACAAGTAATATAGTTAAATGAGTAGAGTGTCGAACCCACAGGGACTAGATATTTTATTGAGTACCAATATCACTAGATTAATCACTATTTGGAAGATCGAATTTTATAAATGATAAAACAACTAAATTACATTAATCTAATTAAATCTAACTAAATTGGTGAAGGGAGAGGGCTGTTAAACTGTGAAGCTCTTGTAAATTATTAATGGTAAAATTAGTTATAGGGCTCTTGGTTCACCTCATTTATCACACACACAAATTATAACTCCTTATGAATTAAAGATATTATCTTTCCAAGTTGTAGACCAAAATCCTAAAAATATTAACCACTCTATCCACGTAGTCTAAAAATTATTCTCAACTAATTATTTGCCTATCCATCAAATTATTAATTGAAAATTTGGATTTCTTAACGGTCACGTCCCCCAATAACGGTATTTAATTTTTTATTAATCACAAATCACCTGTTCGGTCTCTTCATGATTTAAAAGATCATACAAATTTCTATCCGCCATTTTGTACGCATAAATAATAAAAATTAAAACACAACCAGGAAAAATAAAACAATAGGAAGGAATTAAAATTTGTGTTCTACAAAACTCGGCTACATCTTAGCCTCCAGAACAATAAATTCTGTTCATGCTCTATTTGTAATTAAAAAATGTTTTGGATTGCATTTAAAAATATCTGGAGAAGAAGATATACAAAAAATAAAAATTAATGCAAACCAGTCTTTTCTCTCTCTTCTGTCTCAAAAACCGAACCCCAAAAACTGTATAATAGCTGCTATCTGTCTTGGAAACCGCGCCAGGATCAGCATGCCAGAACTCGTCCTGTGGCGAGTGGAAGCTGTCTGCTTTGATGCACGCGCCAGGAGAAGAGGAAGCAATCCCACCTGTCACGTGGGCCCTCCGTCTGCTGTCGCTGTCTCTGAGCCGCACGCCATGTCAAAGAAGAAGAAGAAGCACCCCAGTACTTCGCTGCTCTGTCGCCCACGTGCTGCTTCCGCTCTTGTCAATGCCACGGAGGAGAGAGAGAGCTCTGCTCTTTCTCTTTCCGTTTCTTTTCTTTTTTTATTATTTTTATTATTTGAAGTCAGCCGTCACCTCTTCTACCCTTCTCTCTCCATCTCTTCATGTATTTATAGAGAACGGGAATAGGAGTTAGGGTTTGTGCTTTTTGCAGAAAAGTCCTTCTTCTTTTATTTATTTTCTTCCTTATTTGATCTGAAATTTCTTTCTTTCTCTTTCCCCCTTTTCTTTCCTTTTCTTTTAACCACGTGCTTATGCATACACAAAATAAGACCAAAATTTAGGATTTAAAAATAAAATAAAATTAATTAGTTCAAAATTAATTTAAACTAACTAAAAATCATAATAGCTCATTAAAAACCTTCTAAAATTATTTCTCATTTTTAACTCAACAAAACAATAATAATTAATAAATCCATTATTTTATTTTGTTTGTTGATTTTTTTCCACAAATCTTTACTTTTTGCATCAAAAATATTATTTCTTCAAAAATAATTAATTAATTGAAATCTTATAGAAATAAGATGAATTATAAACAATATCAGCGAAAACAAGCAATTTAATGGGTAAATGAGTACAAATATTTATATATAAATTAGACACATCACCCGCCCAACCCGCGAACCCATTCGGGTCCAACCCGGGTCGGGTCGGGTCGGCTCGTGAGTTGGCCGGTCTAATTTTATTTTCTTTTTTTAACTTAAAAAATGTAATTTTAATAATAATAATAAAATGTAATAATAATAATAAGAATCAAAGAGTGAAATTGCCAAAAAAAAATGTATATATTATTAATATGATTTCAATTTATACAAGTTTCCCAATTTGTAATAAGAAATAAAGATTTTCTACAAATTTGTTTTATACAATAACAATTTCTTTGATACAATTTCAATCATCTTCAATTTACCTAACTTTTTATAACAAACAAAGATTTTATACAATTTTTTATACATTACAATTTTCTTCAATTTGTTGGTCATCAATTTGTTATTGTTGTTGTTGGTCTTCAATTCTTCATGTTGGTTGCTATTGTTGTTGTTGTTGTTCTTCCGACGAGTTGGATCCACTTGTAGACGTGTCGAACCCTTTTCCTTGAGTCCTATCTTCGGCCTTCATCAATTCTTCCGTGCAGACGAGCATCTCCAATGATTGGGGCTCCAAACGATTCCTGTAATCGGTTAGAACCCTGCCACTTGTAGAAAATACACTTTCTGAAGCAACTGTAGAGACAGGAGGAGCTAGTAGATCTTTAGCCATATATTCAAGAATACTATAAGTACTTTTATGGTCTTTCCACCATTGTAAAATATCTAGTGAAGAAGTCAAACTTTCAGAATCTTGTTGATTATACCAATGTAATTCATTTGGTTGATCAGTCCTAGCTGTTTTTTTATTGAACTTTTGCAAGTAAATTAAATGTGGCATCATCTAATTTATTCTTACCTTTACATGTAGAAATAGCAAAAGAAGAAGTAACTAAAGTAGTAGTACTACTAGATGAAAAACTTCTATCATAAAAATCATATAGGCTATTTAATGTCGCTTCAAATTTAGCTAAAAATGTTCCGCAATCAATTTCAGATTCATCTTCCCCAAGTAAAGTAAAAAAAAATTCAATCAAACTTTTCGTACCTTCTAATTTGATACGATGATCCATCACAATAGCAATACAATACAACATAGGCGGAGGATTAAAATACTTCAAAAATTTGGTGTATGCAGGTTTCACAATATAACCAATAAAAGCATCATCGATCATTTCATTGAAAGTTTGCATCATAGTAACTATTGAAATAAAAATGCTACTAGAAGTAGATTCATAAGTTTTGAAAATTTGAATGTTGCGGTTTTAAAAGGTTTTAAAAATTTTAACAATGATTCGGCATAAAACCAAGCTTGGGGAGTCATTTCAAAATTTGGCATATTTTTTGTCATACAAAAATCATTTATACATGTTTTATATTCAGTAACAACATGTAGCAAATCAAAAGTAGAGTTCCATCGGTGCTTAACATCCTTTGAAAATTTTCTAAAATTTACATTTTAAAGCCTACACCAAGCTTTCCATTCTTGAAATATAGGGCTACTTAATACAATAAAATATACACAATTTCTAATGTTAACTATATATGGTTCAGCTATTTTTAATAGGGGTGGGCATCGGTCGGTATCCGACCTAATATGGACCATCCACCACCGATCCAAAGAAGATCGGTTTTTTAATTTTCTCATCCGCAACCAATCCGAACCTTAATTGGATCGGTTTCCATCCAACCCGATTAAGCTCGGTTTGGATTGGATTGGATGGTCGGTTTGACGTGCTACTTTTCACCTTCAACATCATTCATAATTTTGATGAAGTTTAAAAGATCAACTTCAATCAACTTAAGAAACAACCTGCTATTTGTTATTCAGAAATGAATTTAAAATGAAGATTCATAAAACCACAAGTTGTTAATGAATTTTGCACTAATTGTTTGAGATGATGACGTTTAAATGAGTGAGATAAACTACTTTTTCACTTGCATACTTCTGTAATCTTAGTTTATTATCATAAAAGAAACATCATTAACCATAGCTAATTAAATTTCAGGTGCAATAAAAAAGATTTAGAAAATAATTTCTGCTTGACTTGATTAAAGTAGCTACTAAATGTTACATCAACTTTATGATTCTGTTAAGTTGGGTCACACTGTAAATCAAGCATTTCTCAACAACATAACACATAGGATTATAGAGAACCAAAATATAGGTAGAACAACTGCTCGGTATGTATTGAAGAAATTAAAAAAGACTGTTTGTATCTTAAGGAAAATGAGAAATGACTATTTGTATATTCAAGAAATTAAAGGAGAACTATATTTTTTATGGACTTATGCATAGAGGTATGGTCGGTTCGGTTTCATCGGTTATTTGAAAGCCTCATCCAACAACCGAACCGGTCTAATTGGTTATTGAAGATCAAGAACCGATCCAATCCAAACCCCCAATTGGTTCGGTTAAAAACCAGTCGGTTCGGGTTGGATTGGTTCGGATTGGTCGGTTCGGATAATAGTTGTCCACCCCTAATTTTTAATGCATCTTGAACACATAAATTTAAAATATGACATGACATCTAACATGAAAAATATTGTCAGATGGGGGGTTTAATGCAGTTTTTAATATACTAATTGATGCATTGTTGTTAGATGCATTATCAAAACTTATACACATAATTTTATCGCGAATATGAAAAACATCACAAACTTCTAAAATACGATTTGTAATTTCATTACCACTATGGGAATAGGGCAACGCGGCAAGTGATATGATCCTTTTTTGAATAATCCAATCACTGTCGATCCAATGACAAATTATTCTCATCATTGAAATATTGTTACAACCCGTCCAACAATTGGAAGTTAAAGAAACTCTACAAGTTAAACTCGATAAAATAGCAATTAAAGCTTCTCTTATTTCATTGTAAATTTAAAACAATCAGACTTCAAAGTATTCCTAGGGATTCTTTTAAAATGCGGGTTTAATACGTTTTGATTAAAAGTTTCTAAGTCCCTACTCTTAGAATAGGAAAATGGTAACTCTTCCTTAATTACTAGTCGGGTCATTTCCCGACGAACATGTTCGGGATCATAAGTGTGGCTATCAATTAAACCGGTCCTATGGTGGATTTTTTTGTTGGCCGGGTAAGTCTACAAGAAGTTCTTTGTGTACATTTTGGATGTGTCATTTTATTGTACCCGTCCCCTCACCCTTCTTCAATTTGTATGCTTTCGAACAAGTTTTACAAATTTTTATACATACACCAGGATTTTCTTCGTCGGGAACATAATCATAAAATTTGTGCCAATCACTAGTTTTCCCTCTAGTTTTCCTACTACTACCCAGTTGTGTTGTTTCGGTTGCTTGTGTTTGTTGCTCTTCTTTTATGTCTATGTCTCCCACAAATACATTGTGTGTACCAATGTGTTGGGTCATAAGTTACTCTTCTGCGGGCTCATTATGTATGACAATAGGAGGCCTATGAGAAATGCCGGTGGAATATTGTCCACTTTGGCTACGGCCGCTACCTCGTGATCTAGACATGTTAATATAGTATTGTATGTGAAAAATTTTAATACAATCCAGGTGAGATAAGTTTTTTTTTAAAAATATAGAAAACAATAGGAGTTGTGAGAGAGAAGATCAAAAAATCAATAAACAAATATGATACAATAAATTTACACTACAAAAAAAATATCAAGACAATAAGAGGGTTGTGAAATTTTAATACCGTACTTCGCAGATACTCGTATACAAAATGAGATCGAAAATAAAAGTACAAGTACAAGTAGAAATCCGGATTCGTATATAGAAAGAAAGATAGCTTCTTTGTTGGAGCCTTGGAGGAGTTGAAGACTTGAAGTAGACGTAGTTGAATGTTGAATTCGATACGGTCGTAATTTGTCGCTTCTATGTCGCTGGCTTCTTTGTGGACAAAATTTCAAAGAATCGAGATTGAATTGAGTAGTAGTAGTAGAGAGAGTAAGAGAATAAGGTGTAAAATTTTTAGAGTGGTTTAAGGGGTATTTATTGGGGGGGGGATGGCTAAAATAGCCGTTGGTTGTTGTTTTCGCTGTTGGACCCGCGGGTCAAACGTGTGACCCGTACGAGTGAAACGGTTCGAAGACGGGTTGGGTACTGTTCACCGGGTTGACAGACCGGGTTCGACGAGTTGGAAACCCAAATTAGATAACCCGAGTCAACCCGCTTAGACTCGCGGGTTCGACCCGGACCCGAACCATATATTAACAGGCTGGGTTTTGGCGAGCGGGTCGCGGGTCAGCCCGGCCTGGTTGCCAACCCTACCGATCACCCTCGCTGGCCACCTTCCCAGCATCGACCAGCCATCGCGCCCCCCTCACGACCCCCGTCCAGCCGCCCTGTGCTCCACCGCACGCCCTGCCACCCTCCACCTTCCTCCTCAGCCTTCACCCTATTCTGCACCTCCTCACGCCAGCGACACCACCGCCGCAACCCCCCTTCCTTGCCGTCACCGTCGACCCCCACCTTCGTCGCCATCGTCTCCACTGCCGTCCTCCCGCCCGAGTGCCGCCGTCGACCTCATGTAGTCTTGCTCTCGTTTTGTGTTCGTTCTCATGATGACCTCTTGATAAATCTTGATCTCATTCGTTTGATCCATTCGTAGTCTTGACCCATCATAATAAGTTGTCATACACACTACATGAAAATAAATTTGTTCTCGATAGACTCTTGATACATGTATATATATTCTTCGTGATCTATTATATGTTGTGGATTTTTGCTACATGATTGATGTGCTAGATGTGTTATCTCATTGTAGACTTATTATATACACATGCCATGTTAATTTGATTAGCTAATATATCATATTTTGCGTCATACTTTAATTTGGATCTATTGTAGACGAGTTGTCTGATTAAGTGCATGAAAGAATTTCGTTTTTGCTGTTGCCCTAATTTGGTACAATAATTTAGACCCTGTTAAGGTCAGTAAAATGATTTATTTTGTGAATATGATTCGTAGGCCTCGTTGTCTATTTTTCAAAACTTTTGACGGATCTCAATTTCGATTTTTGATATGTGAGTTATCGCTGTTTTACTACAACAGTGTCGTAATTTTTTAGATTCTGAATTATAAGACCGCTGCATGATTTATTATTTTAAAAATGATGTTAAAAGTAAAATTTGGACTTAATATTTTTCTGGGTATGTCTAGACATGACTGGGATCAACCCCTAATTTTTGTGGAATTGTTTAATGATTTTTATAACTTATTTCATATTTGTGAAACTAATCACATAATTGTCAAACTGCATGTTGTTCAGTGAAGAACTCTATCTCCAACCTGATTCCAGTCACTTTTGATTAAAACCTTGTGAATAGGAAATATAGCCTAGTATGTCTATTTTACAACCCTTTTGAAGGATTTGAATTTCGAGTTGTATTTTGTGATTTATCGCTGTTTTGGTACTACTGTGTCCAAAATTTCAGACTCATAAATTTGCTGCATCACTCTGTTTTCCAAATTAAATTGACTATGCTATCTGTAATGAAATTTTATATTCTGATGCTATACATGCTAGGGAACCTTCCAGATTTTTCCTAGATTTAATTAGTGTGCTTTTATACCATTTTCATGCTTATAAATAAAACTTTGCAATTTCTATTTGAACATGAATTCTGTATAAAATGCTGTTTTGAGCCCTGTTTCTGTAGTTTTTATATGACTTGTGTATATGCGCTGGATTCAGCTGAGAGTCTAGTTTCTAGATTTTCTGACGGATCCAGGTTTGCATTCCTGTGGCAACGGGAATCTCAGATTTGGTGCAGCAATATCTTACTGTCCAGAATTGAAAGTCTCGTTGTCCTAATCTATTATGAGTTGTTTCTTGACCGTTCATGTCTTCTATCCAACTTTAGCTTGTTCCTTGTTCCTTGTCGTACTTTTCTTGCCCTGTTTTTGCACGTATATGGCTGCTTTAATAATAATGACAGATAATGAATCCGGGGTTAAGGGAAAATCTAGTAGGGGAAAATATAGAAATGTGTACTTTGAAGGGGGCCCGTGTTTCCCACCGGTTACATGTTACATGATTACATGATACATGATCCTGATTACCTGTTTACTTGATTACCTGGCTACATACTTCCCTCTAGGAAGGTGTACTCAGAAGGGGACTCATAGGTCCTACCTGAAACCTGATTACCTGTTATATAATTACATGAATACATGATATATAATTCTGTTTACCTGTTTAACTGTTTACCTGATTCCTGAGTACATGGCCCTACATAATCCACTACGAAATCTAAACGCAACTTGTTTGATTGTAGCAACCATGTGATAAAATCTGGGACGCATGAAGTACTACCTAGTTAGGATTAAGTACAAGACTTGAGAATACATGATCACTTGCACATCCCTGTTACATGTTTATCTGTATATGCTACCCGACACCTGTTACTTATTTACCTGCTTGCATGCTACTTGATACCTGTTACATGTTACCTGTGCCCTGTTATCTAATCATGTCACTTAATTCTGTTCCTTGGTTTTAGAGTTAGTTGCTCTGTTTTCTGTCACATTCCTTCCATACTTATTTCAGTACTTGCTTCTTATTGCTACTCTATATCTTGTTTATCTATTTCCGTACTTGTTGCCTATACTACATGCGGCCCGTAACTTGCACTAACGGACGTGTTGTTTTCTTTTTTCCTTTCCTGTAAATTGTCAAATTTGTAGATTTCGGTGGTCAGCTGCCTGAAAGAGTAAGTGACTAAGTGTTCTAGGCTTAGCTAGAGTTCTTGCTTGAGTTTACTTCTTGTTTTGAATAAACTGTACTTATTGCTACTTGGATCTTGTATTGGGCACTTTGTCCCATAATATATAACTTGTTGTTTTCATATCTGTTTTATTTGAGATTAAGTATTTTTGTTTTCAAGTAATTTTGTTGGTTATATTCATTTGTTTCATGCATGTGTGGATGGTTATTCCTGTTTATTTCTTGTTTGTTCAAGCGTATTGTTGTAAAGATCCTTACAGCTCGTGAATGGTGAAAACCATTCACTGGACTTTGTCACCTATCCATATTCGGCATTCCTTTTTGGGAAGCGGGGCGTGACAATTATATGTTAAAATTGGATTTTATGAATTGTTCTCTGTCTTGGCCAAGCCATAAAGAGCAGCAGCTCAAATAAACTCCAAGTTTTTTTTATAACCTAGGTCGTTGTCTCCAACAATAGCCTAGGTTATATGTTAAAATTGGATTTTTTATGAGTTGCTCTCTGTCTTGGCCAAGCCATAAAAAGGAGCAGGTCATAAAAAGTTTCAAGTTTTTTTTATAACCTAGGCCGTTGTCTTTTTTTTTAGGGAAAAGGTGTAATGACGCCACCCTGTTTCATTAATAATAAGTTAATAAAACAACCCCGGTGTACTGGGGGAGAAATACAAAAAGTATCTGTGCAGAAAGTAGAACATAATCCCCCCAATAATACCCTGGGGGGTGGGTCCAACCAAAAGTACAAAAGTACAACCCAAGGTACAATAGACCTAAACAAAATACAAAGTATAGTTAGCTGCAGACAGCGGGCTTCCCAAATGTGTCATGTGCCTTGTGAGTATCAGGGGGGGCCTACCCCTCAGTCTAGCGTCGGTCCAAACTCGACCTCTTCGTCATCGAATTCCTCCACCTGGAAAACTCTAGCAATCCTCCCTCTTGTTCCTGTAGCAGCAACTGTGGCCCAAAAGGAAATAAGATGCATGATATAAGTAAGATTACCAGAAATACTATTACATGAAGCACGAAAATAAATTTTTTTTCTTTATAGCCATAACACCCAAGTAGTTGCCGCAATGGCTATGTACCAAGCATCATTCATTTCGTAGCGGACCAAGGCGAATTAGGGGCCAACCCACAATTCCTCGTATTCGCTGGGGTAGTCACAAGTCCATAAGGCCCGTAATACTTCTACCATAGTTACCTTACTTCTTTGGCAATGAATGAAAAGGTGGTTCAGATTCTCCGTATGTACATTACAGAATCCACTGTTGGTCGCGATCTGGGGTTATCTTTTGACAAGGTTCTCTCTGGTGAGGATTGCATTATTGAGCATTAGTCAGAGGAAGACCCTGACTTTAAGGAGCATTTTGGCTTTCCATAACACCTGTACCCAACTGGGTTTACAACCTCGATAGTGAATGCGATGATACAGAGACCTAACAGTGAAAGCTCCTTTGGTCCCTAGTCCCCAGCGCATCTGGTCTGGGCCTTGAGCGCACATTGCTCCATTCCGTGTAATGTATGTTTGCATTTCATTCAGTCGCTGCAGTAACCCTGGGCTAAGAAGCCCTCGGAAAGGCGGCTTCCAATTGCCCCTCTTCCATGTCTTAGCCACCGCTATATTCGGGTGAGTTGTTTTCTCATACAAATCTAGGAAAGACTCTTTAAGGGTATGAGCACCACACCATTTGTCCCACCAGAATCTGGTAGACCGTCCATTCCCAATAGTCGATGTAACTGCTGAATTGAAAGGCCCGCTTGCTCTGGCAATCCCTTTCCAGAAGTGAGAAACTCTAGACCCTACCCGGAAGCCTAAACTTCTCGTACCTTTCCCCCTAAGGTATGGTTGAATGAATTCATGTCATCCTTCCTTGCTGTGGTAGAAGACCTTCCACCACCATTTTCCCAGTAGGGCAAGGTTCATATCTCTCAAGTCGATGATGCCTAGCCCTCCATGTTTCTTTCTCATGCATGCAATACCCCACTTGATCAAGTGGTCTCCCCCCCTATTCGAGTCCGCCCCTTTCTAGAGAAATAGTTTTCGGATTCGGTCAATTCTTTGGATCACCCACTTAGGTAGCTCAAAGAACGACATGTAGTAAATGGGCAGATTAGACAACCTCGAGTTGATAAGGACCACTCTACCCCCGAGGGAAAGCAACTTTCCTTTCCATCCAGACAATCTTTCCTCCACCCTATCTATGATAGGTAGCTAGTCCGTCTTGGTAAACTTCCCTGGTCTGAGTGGCAGACCTAAATATTTGATTGGAAAATCGTCTTTCATACAATTCAGTATGGTAGCATGGTCCTGTGCTTCTGCATCTAAAAGTGCAATCGGAATCAAAGCACTCTTGTGGAAATTAACCCTGAGACCTGACCAGGCTTCGAAACAGTAGAGGGCCCTTTTAAAGCAAACTGTTTCTAACCTGTTCCCATTACCAAAGAGGAGGGTGTCATCAGCATACTGGAGAATCGTGCACCCTTGGGTAGCGGTGTTGCTAGTCCAACAACAGCCTAGGTTATATGTAAAAATTGGATTTTTATGAGTTGCTCTCTATCTCGATCAAGCCATAAAGAGCAACAGCTCATAAAAATCCCAAGTTTTTTTTATAACCTAGGTCGTTGCCTCCAACAACGACCTAGGTTATATGTAAAAAAATATATTTTGATGAGTTGCTCTGTCTTGGCCACGCCATAAGGAGGAACAACTCATCAGATTACAAATTTATTTCTTTATTAATTAGGGCTGTTGTCTAGAACAACGGCCTATGTTATACGGAAAAAAATGGATTATGATGAGTTGCTTTCTGTCTTGGCCAATCCTTAAGGAGCAACAACTCTTCAAATTCTTTTTTTTTTAATTAACCTAGGTCGTTGTTGGAGACAACGGCCAACAACGGCCTAACTTCACATACAGTTTTTTGGGGTTTTAAAACTTTCTCTCCTATCTGTACAAACTGAGGCACTCGAACTGCATGCTAAAGACATTCATATTCTTCTCTATCGTCTGTATATGATATTAATTTCCTTTTTTAGCAACCAAAACGACCAAAATATAATCATTAGGTTAAATGGTTATATATATATAATTTAACCATAACTTAAACCGGTTTTTTCATTTTAAAAACCCAAAAATATTCTCTATTTTACATTAAAAATCCATAAAATAATCCAAGCCACCTAAGCCCACGTTGGAAGAGCAAGTCAAGTGCAAACCTTTTAAAATATATATTTGGGGAGATTGTGAATATGAGAGAGTACATCCCTGTTTAGCTTATCTAAACCTTAAACCTAACCCAATATACCCCTAAAAGTATTCTAAAATATGAATAGACGACTTACCACTACGCTTACTGTAACCTCTGTTTCCCATTTCTTGTATTTTGGGTGTACTTTCTTCTTTTCCGTGTATTTTCTGTATTTAATTAAAGTTCTTATATCTTTCTTTTCGCTCTTAAATACTTTTACAACCATTACATTTTCAATTGATCGAATTTTAACAAAATATTATTTTGGTTCCTAAGAAATTTGTATTTCTTTTATTCGAAATTATATTTCGAATGACGGTGTATTTGAATTTTATTTTATATTCCTAATTGATCGACAGCTTATTATACATTAATACTGGTTGGATTATTTTAATAATTCTATTAAACTCGATTTTTTATTTTGATAGGCATATATTATTTTTATTACTTTTGATTCCTTATTAAAACCCATTTCTATTTGTTAATTTCATTTGTAGTCATTTCAAAATAACTTCTATATTGTAATGTAAATTACATGATTTTATAAAATTATATTTCATTATTTATTTTATTTTTCTTATTGGATTTTTAAACCCAAGATACCCAAACCCTATAAAATTTCCCCCATACCCTATTACTAAAACCAAACCGTTAATACTCATTTCAATATCCAAAACCCAATACCCATTCTCATATTGGATCCTATATCATCTAAACCCATACCCTATAACCCTATCTATATAAACCTAATTAACCCTATACCCTAACCTAACGTTCACCTACCACTACTGTTCTACCCCAAACACAGCCGGGGCGCCCCCCTACCTCCTGTCTCCCTCCCTTCCTCACATTGGCACCCCTACCTAGCCATGATTGCACCCTCGTGACCTCCTCGTCCTGCCTCCGCCTGCTCGAACCGCTCTCATCTCCCCCTCATCGCCTGCATCCCCTTTGCCCACAGTCGACGCCACCTCAGCCCCCACCATCGCCCCTTCGCGCTCCTTCCTCAGTTTCACCCCGAAATAGAGCACCGTTGGCTCCTCTTCCCCTAGTCGAATGCCCGCGTCACGCCGCCCTTCGATTGCCGCGTCGCACCGCGACCTCCTGCCGCTGTTGCGCCTGCACCTACGACGCCACCCTCCCGATCTCCCCTCCCCTTCTCCTCTTCCGAAGTCCGACAGCAGCAACGTCCAATGAGCGACAACAACAGTGCCCTCCCGGCTTGTCCTCCCACCTCCGCCGTGCCCCCCTTGTCCCGCCGTCGTGCCGCCCATGCCTGCCATCCGTCGTCGTCGAGAACTGAAGCCGAAGCCATTAGTGGGGAGTTTTGATCACAGTGAGATTGATCGTGTTGAATCTGGGCTGTCCGATTCCATCGTGATTGGGATCACAACTTTGGTGTTTGTTGTTTGTGGAGGAATCAAATCTGATTATTGATTTGCTATTTTGTTGTGGATTCTTGATCATCGAATCTTGGTCGTCTGATCGTCGATCGCAATCATCATCATCAAGCTCTTGGATCCAGCCGTCCAATCTTCCTTGGTCTTGATCGTCATCAAGATCCATGCTGATTGTCGCCGTATGCCGGGATCCGTTCCCGTTATTCTTTCATCGGATTCATAATCACCCTAAGGCAAGTATCTTCTTGTACATTTCGTTTTCTAGTACAGGTTTTTTCTTGAAAATAGTGCAAGTATATTGTAAATGTGACTCCTCTTTATTTATCGTTGATGATCTTATGTTTCGCCTTATCTATTACATGTTCCAAAAGTCACAACCCTTTGTTGATACACTTGTTCACAACTAGTATAATCTTGATACATTTTATATAAAAAGTGTCTTATTTGTTTTCTGTCCTGTCTTGGCTTGCTGTTTCGACCCCGATAACACTATAATCTGAACTTGAGCCCTAAATATGAAATGTAGCCCCAAGTGTCTAGTTGCTAATAACATCCAAAATTTTCGAGTTCCAAGTTACGGTTTAGAAGATATCGCAATTTTACTGCTGATGTGTCGGAAATCGCATATTCACAAAAACTGCTGCATCTCTTTCGCTTACAATTATTTTAACTATGCTACCAGTAAGTAAATGACATGAAACTTTGCATGCTGATACTAGACACCCTATAGAACATTCTGTAATTTTTTTAGAATTAATTAATGATGTTTCAACCCTGTTTCATATGTATAAACTCGGTTTTACAAATTCTGGCTGAACACAGAAGTTATATAGTTTGTTGTTTTGACACATATTACCACAACTTTTATGCACCTTAATTATATGCGTTGGAACCGGGCAGGAGTCTAGTTTCTAGAACTTCTGACGGATCTATATTTTCTATCTTGTAGCAATGGAAATCGCAGTTTTTGTGCAGCAACGTCATGCTGTCCAGATTTGAGATTTTCGTTGTTCTTGATACTTTGATTTGTTTTGACCCTCGAACATGTATCCTACCTAGCCTAGACTTGTTCCATGTTCTAGATTATGTTTACTTGACTTATTTCGCACACTTTCATGCTTGCTTGATGATAATAATAAATAATAAGCTGGGGTTTAAGGGAAAGACCATAGTAGTGGACAGTATAGGTAAGTGTACTCGGAAGGGGGCCCGTGTTTCCCAGTACTCGGTTCATGAACTTGTTTCACCTTGATGTATTCATGAAGCCATTACTTGGCTCATGAACTTGTTGAATTCATAAACCCACTGTGAGGTTCTTGAACTTGCTAGTGGATTCACGAACTTGCTTCGTGAACTTATTACTTTATTTTCGTATTCATGAACCGTGCTTACTTGATACTTGATGCCTGAGTGCACTGCCCTATAAAATTCACCACTAGGCCTAAACGAAATTGCATTGACTGTAGCAATCATGTGATAAAAGGATGGCACATGAAGTGCTACCTAGATAGTAATAACTATAAGACTTGACATACGATACTTGAACATGATATATGCTTAATTGATACTTGAACATGATACATGCTTACTTGATACTTGATTACATGATACATGCTTACTTGATACTTGATTACATGATACAAGATACTTGATACTTGAACATAATACTTGACACTCGCTACTTGATACTTGTACTTGACACTTGAGACTTGTTACTTGTTACTCGACACTTGTACACGATGCTTGTTACTTGATGCTTGATACCATTACATGTTCACTAGCAACTTGTTCTAATACTAGTATTTGTTACCCAATATTGTCACTTGATTTGTCCTTCTTGCTAGCTAGTTCTTGAATCCCACAACTTGTTGCATCCCTATTATATTATATTATACATTCTTGATTCCAAATCTTGTTTCATATTTCTTGCACTAGTTCTCATACCCTTACTTGTACTATTTGCGGCCCTAACTTGCACTATTTGTCTTGTTTTCCCTATTTTTTTTCCTTTTTTATATTTATATATACAAACTTTGGAAACGAGTTGCCTGCTGGAATTTGTGAGCAAACGATCTAGGCTTCGCTTGGAAAAACAGCTTTAATTATTTTCTTGTATTTGAGTTATTTATAATTGTTGTTACTTGAACCTTGTAACGGACTTATAGTCCCGAGTTTTAGCTTTGATCCAGATTTGACAACTATTTGGGATATTATTATTTTGTTTCAATTGTTTTCTGTTGATTGATAAATTATTCATGCATGCGTGGTTGTGTACATTTTGTTATATTCTTGTAGTGATGCCGAGTCGATCCTACAGCTCATGAATGATGATAATCATTTGCTATGCTTTGTTACGCGCTCGTATTCCGTGTTTTTGGGAAGCGGGGCATGACACTTACCCTAACCCTACCCTAACCCTCGTTAACACTAACCTTGACCTAACCTTAACCCTACCCTGACCCCTGGTTGGAGGGTGATGGGTTAGGGGGGTAAGATTAGGGGTTAGGTTAGGGTTAAAATGAATAAAAGTCTTCGGGAGAAATTATAGAATACGGCTAAAAAAAGAAAATATTTTGGAGATGGTTGATAAAAAAGGAATTTTAAAAAAAATGGAGACAATATACAATAAAATGAATGTGTGAGGTTGTGTAATCAATTTGCACACATGAACTGAAAAAGAATGAAGAGTTGATCTAAGGAAATGAACACTTCGATAAATCAAGTAGTTTTCGAATTAACCACCCTAACCATAACCCTTAAAACATCTTACACATACCAATGATAACCAAATTACAAAATGACGTAATTCATTTAGTTTTCTTTTGTCCATGTCAAAAAAGGAAAAGGAAAAAAAAAACCTAGGCCGTTGTTGTAAACAACAGCCTAAGTAAAGGAGGGTTCTACGAGGGTTAGAGTATTGGTAATGTAGGGTTTTGAAGGTTTTTTTAAAATTATTTATTTTAAATTATTATTTTCATAATTTTTTTAAAAAAAAACATGTGTATTTGTTTTTTTGTAGTGAAGTATGTGGTTGAAGTCAACCTAGTTTTTTTACAATTATTTAAAATTTTAAATCACGTGGCATCTTTAATTTATGTGGTGAACACATCTATTGGCATCATATGTAACGTAAGAAAGCATCTTTTTCTGTAACAATTTGAATTATTTCTCGATATGCTCTATTATATTCATGTGATCCATATTTTATTCCCAACCACTATCGTTCTCTATTGAAACACTCGATTCGAACTAGTTTCCATGTATTATCTAATAGATTCAATCGTATGTACAGACATTATCCTAACCCTACCATAACCCTAACTTAACCCTACACTAACCCGTAACCCTAGGATTAATACTTTATTTCTGTAACCCTAGGATTAACCCGTAACCCTAGGACCAAAAAGTAGAGAGTAATTTTTTAACTTTGTTTATTTGTTCTGATTTGTATGTGTAAGATGTTCTAAAAGTGTTTTAAATTTTGTTCATTTAGGTGGCTAAAAAAGGTAATTAACAAAATATAGAGACGATATACAAGCATATGAATGTCTTTGGCGTAAAGTTCAAGAAACTTTGTACGTACAGATTGAAGAGAAAGTTGTAAAAGACCCAAAAAAATGTTTACCCTAATCCTTAGGCCGTTGTTTCAAGCAGCGACCTAGGTTGAAAACAAAAAAAAAGTTCAATTTAAAAAAAAAATTAAATGTGGTACATACCCCAGGAATTTTTTTAAAAAAAGTGGAAGTAAGCTCTTAGGAAGAGAAAGTTTTAGAAAATCCCAAATGTTTTTTTCATATAACCTAAGGCCATTGTTAAAAAAAACGGCCTTAGTTATAATAAAACTTTTGGCATATGATGGGTTGTTGATCCTTATGGCTTGATCCAGACAGAGCAACTCATCAAAATCCAAAAAATTTCATATAACTTAGCCCGTTGTCTCCAACAACGGCCTAGGTTGTAATAAAAATTTTGGATTTTGATGAGCTTCTGCTCCTTATAACTTGGCCAAGACAGAGAGCAAATAATTTAAATCTAATTTTCTCATATAACCTAGGCCGTTGTCGGCCTAGGTTAAAGACCAAAAAATGGATTCGGATGAGATATTTTTCCTTATGGCTTGGCCAAAACAGAGAGAAAAATCATCTAAATCCAATTTTATCATATAACCTAGGCCGTTGTTGGAGACAGCGACCTAGGTTATACAAAAAAAATTGGATTTGGATGAACTGCTGTTCCTTATGGCGTGGCCAAGACAGAGTGAAAATCAACTAAATCCAATTTTCTCATATAGAGACAACGGCCTAGGTTATACACAAAAAATTGGATTTGGATGGGCTGCTGTTTCTTATGGCTTGGCCAAGACATAGAGCACATCATCCTAAATCCAATTTTCTCATACAACCTATGCCGTTGTTGGCGACAACGACCTAGCTTATACATAAAGATTTGAAATTTGGTGAGCTACTGTTCCTTTGGTCTTGGCCAAGACTGAGAGAAAACCATCTAAAACCAATTTTCTCATATAACCTAGGTCGTTGTTTGAGACAACGGCCAAAGTTATACATAGAAAATTGGATTTTGATGAGCTGCTGTTCCTTTGGGCTTGGCCAAGACAGAGCAAATCATCTAAATGTAATTTTTTTCATATTACCTAGGCCGTTGTCTCGGCCTAGATTTTAAAAAATGGGTATTTGAAGAGCTGCTCCTTATGGGAAAGACAGAGAGCAAGTGCTCAATTCTTAAATTTTATCATAGAAGACAACGGCCTAAGTGTAAATTTTAAAAAAAAAATGATATACACAATTGTTAACAGCATCTACAGCCGCTACATTTGAGTATATCTCACTCTAACAACAAAATCTGAATTTCACATCCACAAACTAATAATAATAGCATGTATCAATTACAACAACAACAAAAAAAAAAGAGAGAGAGAAAATTTGCATTCATCCATTCAACTAGGTTAAAGTATTACATCAACAATTTCTTCAACAATCTCTATTACTTGAAGTACAGTACAAAATATAATATACTTGGAGTTTACATCAAAAAATTTCACATCACTTCATCAAACCTCTCTTCGAAACTCTCTTCATTGGATGGATTCACTTCTTGCAGATTGGTAGCCCTGAATAAAATGACAAGTTTCAGTTAGTGACAAATTTAATTACTACAAATCTAAATTAATAAATTTAAATAAATGATAACCAAATCAAAAAATGTCTTACCCGTCAAATAAGGTTCGACAATTCCTTGAATCATCATCCATTTGCACAATGCCGTAGGTTCTGCACCGTCTCAGTTTTTTAATGTGCAGTTGCTCTCTTATCGGTCTCAATCTCTTGGCGTGAGGCCTTCCCTTTGTAGTGCATTGTTGTGGGTCCCTCATGCGTGCAGGTACATGTCCACTACCTTCACCATGAGGTTGGGCACTACCATGCGGTTGTGCGGATTCTTCAGGATGTTCGCCAAATCCGGGTTGTAGCCGATAGACGTCGTCAACGATCTTCACCAAATTCTCGAGCGTGTATTTATAACTTTCATTGGAGGAACAACCAATACCAACAATCTGTTTTGCGTGGTAGCTCAATTCACGATATCGAGAAACAAAATTCTCGCTATTGCCTTCGGATGGAAAAGATGTATAGCTTCTTCTCATCATATCCCGGGTCCATCTTCTTTTAATATATACATCCGGAAGAGAAGTGTGATGGTTGAACCGAAGAACCGCTAAAATATGCCTGCAAAGAATGCCAACGAAGTCGAAGATGAGACAAGAACATGTAATAATTGTACGGAGTTTGCATAACTGAAGAAGGCAAGCCGGTTCTGATTCTCTACAATGGATCACATGGAAGGTTGAACTATCTAGTGTCTCAAGATCGGCAACGAAAGTCACATTATACATGAGGCTTTTTGTAACTTCATCTTGGAATTTGTAAAAAAAAACGGTTACGATGATTTTCTTTCAGTTCATCGTGTCTTTACCTTGCCAAAAAAGGATTGAAGATGACGGCAAATTCATGCAAGGAGTATTTCCTTTCTGCATGATGCTTCAAGGCAGAATGCAATGGCTCAACCCGTTGGCTACTCAACATGCCGGCCCAAAATAATTTTTTTGCATAGATCGGTGCCCATCTTTCACAGATTTCAAATAGATCGTTCACCAATTTGTTATTCTGTAATCCGTACTGCAAAAGCAATAAATTCCATTACTTTTCAAAATCATGTACAGATTCGGAATCGTAGATCACAGTCTTCAATGATTCCCTAAACTTGTCGACATCGTTCGACATACGAACCTCCTGCGACAACTTATCCAATATGTACCAAATGCAAAATTGATGCCGAGTTTGGGAGGAAACTTTCTTCACTGTGGCGGCGATCCTACGGTCTTGATCGGTCACGATGCCGGATGGAGCACAATTCATTACTCCTAACCGCTTTTCAAAGAACCATTCAAATGAAGAGGTCGTCTCATTTGGAATGAACTCGCCTCCTAAGAAAGTCGTTTGCCAGTGTTGATTGACTCCAACAAAAGGAACAAATAACATTCCATACCGGTTCGTGTTGTACGTGGCATCAAAGTAAAGTTCATCGCCAAATTTTTCGTAATTCATCCTAGAAATACCATCAACCCATATACAATGTGACAACCGGCCTGATCTACTTGAATGTCATAAAAAAATGAAGGATCCGTTTGTTTCTTCGATTCGAAAAAATTGATTAGCATATTTCCGTTGTGTCCGTTCAATACTTCTTCCGAGTCTCTAAGTACATTTCTAGCATCTTATTCGGTGAATCCTATTTGATCGTGACAACCACTAGCACTTTCGGAGAAGAACATTTGTCGACATGTCTGGATATTAGCTTGGTTGAATTGATCTATTATTCTTTTAACTGTATTTGACACGAAACGGTTTCGGGGCAAAAGATGTCTTCTACCAGGTGAGGTGAGTTCTTGATTGTGTGCTTCATGAAATGAATACAACACCGACGTATTATTTGCTTCGTTCAGTTTTACACGAACACAAGCCTTGCAATCCGTTCAAGAGGTTGTTCCCCATTTACCATCACTATGTTGACTCGGCGAGGACCCGGCTTTAATACACAGATAGGACTGATCTACTTCCACTCCGCACTTTAATTTATTCCCACCTTTACACATTGCAAAACCCCCACATCGAGCATATGACGTATAAAAATTTCTGGCCTCAACTAAAGTAGGAAACATCATACCTAACTTTGGTTTTAGGTGCTCTTTGACTAACGGCATGGAATCAATGATTGGTTCTACCAACAAAAAATTATCGCCGACAACCGAACTTTCTGTATCGTTGTTCATCTAAAAAAAATATTATTTTAAAATTAATACACACGTCATATATAAAACAACTTGTTAACAAAAAATGGCATATATATATAGATACGAAACAAAAGACGTGAGAAAATCACACAAACGATGTTCAACAAATACAAAACTTTGCGATTGGGTCGAGCTTGCCGCACACAAGGCAATGCAACTTGTAGAAGCGAGTTCCGACCCACGGTTTACAAGATACGGCCGTGCATCGTTTTCACTCTTGAAAAAAGAGCGGAATGTGATACACTGATGCATATAGCAAACCATGGGTGAGAACTTGCAACTACAAGTTGCTTTGGCTTGTGAGTGCCGAGACCGACGTACTCGCAAAATTTCGGATTTTTCGAGTGGGTTCTCTATTGAAAGTTCGCTTAAAATATAACAAAATACGTGAGAAAACTGCACAAACGACGTTCAAAAAATACGAAACTTTCGATTGGGTTGGAATGCCCGCACACAAGCCAACTCAACTTGTACAAGCGAGTTACAACCCATGGTTTGCAGGGCCATGTATCGCTTTCACTTTTGTAAAATGCCAAGAATGCGATATATTGACATATCTTGCAAACCGTGGGTTGGAACTCGCAATTACGAGTTGCGTTGGGTTGCGAGCGGTTAGCCCGACCTGCTTGCAAAATTTTTTTTTTTTTATTAAAATTGTCATTTGAGCGGTTTCCTAGTGAAAAGTCGCTCGATAAAAATTCAAAGAATAATCGTTGTTGTTGTTTGATATACGGTAGAAAACCGCACGAATGAGATCAAAAAATTCCGAAACTTTGGGAGTAGTTCAGATGCAGCAGACATGAGTCAGCACAACTTGTAGAGTTGAGTTTCGACTCACGGTTTGCAATATACGGCGATGTAACACTTTCACTCGCGAAAAAGAGTTGAAAGCGATACACGGCCGTATATCGAAACTGTGTATCCAAACACACTTCTACAAGTTGCGTTAGCTTGTGCGTAGTGAGTTCGACGTACTCGCAAAGTTTTGAAATTTTTGGATCTCATTTGTGCACTATTACTAACAACGAACAACAACAACTAATACTACATCTACATCGACAATAACACTATAATTAACTAACCTATAATTAGGTACGCATAATATACAAATTGTACACTCAAACATTGAATAAAAAATTTCAATCAATTAACCTAGCTATATCTACTAAAATAGAAAAAAAGTTAATACCTTTCACAACGTGGGTTTTTGGAGACGAGATAGAGGAGGTGCTTGCGCGCTACTGTAGACAAAGGAAGCGGAATAGGTTTTGGCTAATTTATTTAGGATTAGGGTTTTAGGGTTTGGGAGATTTCTTACGGGTTAGGTTTTTTTTGGATTGGGGATCTTCAAAGGAAGATGGGGAGATTGAGTGAGGAGCAACGATCGAGAGAGAGCTAGGATTTTCAGATTGGGTTCGGGAACGATCGAGAGAGAGGGAGCTAGGGTTTTGGGTTTGGGTATCGCGAGCTCCAGAGAGAGAGAGAGTTGTCGAAGAAGTGAGGGAGATGGAGAGCTGAGTATGTACAGGTGTTTAGAAAAATACTTGTACATACCTAGGCCGTTGTTGGGAACAACGACCCCAACAACAGCCTAAGTTGATTTTTTATTCTTTTAAAAACAGCCAAGGTCGTTGTTCCTAACAACGACCTAAGTATATTTTTCGCAAAAAAAAAAACACTTCGCGCCGAAAACGCTAAATTCGAAGCATTTTTTGCGTGAACTTCCCAAAATGCCTTTTGCTCTAATTAGGAGCTCCGCTCAAGTTAGAGCGGCTATGATCTGAGCCGTTGATCACGATCAGGAGCGATCCAACGACTCAGATCGCTATTTTCACACCCGTTTTCAATGGAGCAATCCTCTCTCTCTCTCTCTCTCTCTCTCTCTCTATATATATATATATATATATATATATATGTATATGGGGAAAAGGGGTATGAGCAACTTGCTCATTTAGTAAATAAGCAATTGATGATGTGGCATACATGTGATTGGAAAATCCTCAAAAGGGTTAGTTGTCCAATGTATTACATGCATGCCACATAATCAATTGCTCATTTATTAAATGAGCAAGTTGCTCATATCCCTTTTACCCTATATATATATATATATATATATATATATATATATATATATATATATATATATATATAAGGAAAGCATCGATTGTGCACTCCTCTAGTGCACACGGCGTGTGCACCAGGCCTTTGGGCGTTCATATCGACGATACGAACCGTTCACATTGATCTGCACATCTAAATTTGTCTAAATATGTAAAATCAAATCATTTAAAATTCATTTGCCCATCCATCATGTGACCATAAAAAACAATGATTTTCAGCCATACAATTTTGTAACACTTAAATGGATAGGAAAATGAATTTCAAAATGATTTGATTTTACATATTTATACTAATTTAGATGTGTAGATCAATGTGAACGGTTCGAATCGTTGATATGAACGCCCGAAGGCCTAGTGCACATGCCGTGTGCACTAGAGGCAGTGCACAACTGAAGCTTTCCCTATATATATATATATATATATATATATATATATATATATATATATATATGACTGATCCAATGAGATACATCTTAAAATGAGATAATGAGATACATCTATAATGACCATTGGATATAATTAGATTGACACGAATGGCTTTAATCCATTTGGTTTATTTCTACTAATCTATCAAAAGAAAAACCAAACAAACAAACAAAAACCAACTGTTATTTCATCTATATGATGAACAAACTAGAGGATGGTTTATTTCTACCAATATATCAAAAGAAAAAAAAAACATAAAATAAAAATAAAACCAAACAGAAACCCAAACAAAAACCGAAATTTAGCTCATTAGTTTTGTTTGATTGTAGTTTATGGTTCCGAAAGATTACTCGAACAGGCTAATGTTTAAGAACCTCAACGAACTTTACTGTAATTAATATCGATCGGATTACTGCATTTGAGATTACTCGAACAGGCTAATGTTTAAGAACCTCAACGAACTTTACTGTAATTAATATCGATCAGATTACTGCATTTGTGCTTCGTGGCTTAATGTCTAACCTTGGAGAGTGTACTAGGGAAACTTTGCATTAGGTATGTGTACGGTAATTCCTGTGTAATTCGTTTTGTATTAAACTTTATCTTACAATTTCTTATACTGGAATATGGGTTGCAGCTTAAATATTGAAGCTAGAACAGCCATGAAGGCTTCAATGAAGAAATCCCATTCAGAAGATTCAAAAGATGCGTTTCTGAAATTTATGGAGGATAAATATGAGCAAGACATGGGGGATTCTTTCAAACAGTTCAGCGAAATGGATTATTCTTTTTGCCATCTCAGGACCATAATTTTGAAAGAGCTTTTGGGTATGGAAAATGTAATGAGACTCGCCAAGTACCAGTTAGCAAAGGCAGTTGTGCTGGATAAGTTCATTGCATATGATTTTTTGAAGTGTCATGAACATGAATTCTGAAAGGTTTTTTCCAATTATTCCTCAAGCGTCGGCTCAAGTTCAAATGACTTTTTCTCACTCAGCAAGACAATCAGAAACAATCTTCTGTTGTTGGTCAATCAGTTGCGAAGGTCTTGAAACTAAATCAACTTAAGCCAATATGTTGTATTCTTTTAATAAAATGTGAACCCCGTCAATTAGTTAGTTAGTTAGTTGGTTGGTTAGTTAGTTAGTTAGTTTTTTTGTTTTTTTTGTTTGTTTTTTTTGTTTTTTTTTTTTGGTGTGTGTGTGTGTGTGTGTGTGTGTGTGTGTGGGTTTTTCTTTTGGTAGATTAGTAGAAATAAACCAAATGGAGTAGAGCCATTCATCTCAATCTAATTATATCCAATGGTCATTATTGATGTATCTCATTATCTCATTTTAAGATGTATCTCATTGGATCACTAATATATATATATATATATATAATTTTAATTATATTTCTCTCGTTTGTAATAGCATCTGTAGTCGTTCAATCTCAAATTTGGGGTATTTGGCATATAGGAATAAGAAATTTGGGTTTCAGCTGCAGTCGTCTGAACCCAAAATTTGGGTTTCAATTTTAAAAAATTGACGGACGAGGAATGATTTCCCGTCCATTATTATTTTTTAAATAAAAAACCAACGCCCCATCCGAGGATTTTTTAATTTTTTTTAACTCCATCATTAATTCCCAATTTACTCTTAATTTAATCATAATTAAATTTTAAATCGTATTTAAAATGAGATCATAACATAATCTATACACATAGAAAAATTTTATAGGCCTAGTTCTATAGGACATTTTCTTTGCAAAATGGGAAGAAATGTCTTGGATGGTATATCATTCTCTATTCGAAAAATTTTTTTTAATTAAAAAATCGAACGAACGGGAAATGATTTTCCGTCCGAATTTTTTTAAAATTCCCGTCCGATACATTAATTAAAAAAATAAAGCGACGAAAGATGATATTTCGTCAGATATTTTTAAAAAAAATAAAATTAATAGATGAAAGATGAGGCTATATTTGGCAAATTCCTATATCACTTCTCAAATATAGCAGACCATTGTTCTTCTAAAATCCAAAATTTGGGTATATAGCCAAAGACTACAATACTTTTTTTTTTCTTTTTTTTGCAAATTTTGTAAATTTATCCAACGACTACATATGTTCTAAAGAGTCTACATCCTAGTGAAAATTTTGCCGTACTGACCCATTTTTTGAAAATATTTGCCGCTCTGACCTACTTCTGAAAACAATTAGCGATCTGACCTAGCTTTGGACACGTCAGCATAAACCATTATTGGAAATAACGGCATAGGTTATTTATGTGCCGTTATTTCCAATAACAGCATTTATTTTACATTTTTTTTCCATGCCCCATATAACGGCATCAGTATATTTCTCTTACAAGTGTGAATCTTCTAACTTTAAAAAATTATAAGTGCGAAAAAAACTTATAAATAATGCCGTTATCCCCAATAACGGCATTCGAATGACTGATGCCCTTATTGGAGATGACGACATCAGTTATATATAAATGAACTCTTGTCGTTGTTTGGAAACAGAAATGATGAATAATAAGCTAATTTTTTTTATTTAAAATTAACTTATTCGTCGGAGAGGATGAATAATAAGTTACTTATTTATAAAAAAAAAATTTATAACTGATGCCGTTATTCTAAATAACGGTATCAGTATTGAGAATGCCGTTATTTGAAATAACGGCATCTGTTATAAGGTTTTCACACTTGCAATTTTTTCTCTAAATGGAGACTATAAGTTGTCGAAAAACAAAATAACCTATGCCGTTACTCCAAATAACGTGACACTTTTTTTAAATATAGATGCCGTTATTGGAAATAACGACACGTAAATAACCCATGCCGTTATTTTCAATAGCGGTTTATGCTGACGTGTCCAAAACTGGGTCGGATCGCTAATTATTTTCGGAAGTAGGTCAGAGTGCCAAATATTTTCAAAAAGTGGGTTAGTACGGCAAAATTTTCCATCCTAGTGGTGTATATACAAATAATAATTTATGGAGAAAGTCATCCGCAATTTAAAAAAAAGGGTTTTCTTTGCAAAATTGTGCTCAATTTCATAGATAACTTGTCCTCTAAAAAGGGAAAAATGGTATGAATAGATCGTAAATTATGATATTTTGATATTTATTCGAAATAAGATATTAATCGCAGCGATAATGGAATTTCTACAATAATTCCAAACCTTTATGCTATTATTTGAGAATAAAAATAAGAATAAAAAAAACTGTTGTGCCATAGGAGTCGATTTTTGTTAGAATCATGAACTGAAGAAATCAAAGAATTCTGTTGATAGATTCGAATAATTAAGCATTTAACAAGTGGTAAACTAGATCATCCACAATTTAAAAAAAAGGTTTTTGTAACGCCCCGGATCCCCGCTATCGGACATCCGTGACATCACCAAGATCATTGCCTTCAAATGCATCTCAACACAGTAAATAACGTGAAAATTTAAACATTTTTATTTCCATCAGAGTTATTACATTAATAATTACAAATATCAATTTGTCATTGAACAAGGAATACAAATTACACAACTTTATTACAACTGACTACAAGAACACTTGAACATTTCTTGTGAAGCCATTGGCTGTCTTTCAGATCAGCAATCCCTTGGTAACTGCCGAAACTCCGTTGAGTGGTCTATCTGCCCCTCTGGGACCTGCCCCTCGGCTTGAGCCTCCTGCTACGTGCCCCTGATGATTCTGCACCTGCTCGAAGGGTTGATGTGCATACTACCACTACTTGGATACCCTGCTGATCTTGGGCTCTCCTATTCTCGTGACCTGATATCCATGTACCTAAAAGGTGGGGTACGTCAGTAATTCTACTGACGTAATGCTGATAAGGAAACAACGATCCTCAAATTATCACATTCACATATTCATCTTGAATGGAAAATTCAACGTGCATCCTGATTTTCTAGTGTTCGTGTATGCCATGACCTAAGTCTAATGCAACAATACAGAGTATAGAACAGATGCACTTAATCTAACCTAATGTCTATTCAACCACAAGGTACAGAACAGATGCACTTAATCTAACGTCAGCAAGATTCTGGATGCACATGCATCCCATACTACATGTGACCCAAGTCAAGCCAACGTACTTAGTCTAATGCAAGCGAGACTTTGGAAACGTATGCATCCCATACTACATACTTTCCAAATCAAGCCGTTGTCTCCATGTTTAGGGATTAGAACCCTCGCTATGCAATGCATTCTAATTTGGTCTACTTCCCGTTCCTGATAGTATGACATGGTTGAGGAGGTGAAAATAAAATAAAAGAATATAATACGGGGCGCTACCTCGAAGTCACCAATAATTACCGCGTCGAACCATCCTCGAAAGCTGTGTGAACTTACAGATATACCGCAAGTATATCCATTGCGCAAAGATCCTTTTTGATCCGTTCGTGTCCACCAACATAGAACATGACGACCTCGGAGGTCCTAAAATACCCCCGATCCGCCAGGATATCAGCATCCCGTTCTTACCATGGTACTTCAGGAATTAACAGTGCAAGATACCCACCGCAGTGCATATCCTTAATGACAGGAAGAGACAACCAGTATCACCACTTAGTGCTAACTCTCAGAACAAGTTGGAATATAGGGAATCACCCCTAACACCAATTTGGTCTTCAAGCGAAACAATAAAAGAAAAACTAACCAATCCAGTTTACTGAAAATATGTTGTTATTCAAACCATACTCGGTGTCGATCAACAAAGTCGAGCCTAACTGGTCTGTCAAGGTAACAACCATCCCGGAATCACATCCACCGATTCCCAATACCTTCATAGGTCAGCAACCAAAAAATAATTCCGGCCCGTGACCCTCAGCGAGTGGTCTAACGGCGCCCTGGTGACGTAATATAATTTAGTGAAGGTAAGCACGCACATAATTATCCTTTCTGGACTTTTGACAGACTCAGGCATCGAGACACCCAATACAATCCAACAGAGCTATATCCCAACTCACTCATGTCCACCATGAGTACATGCACAGGAACTTGCCTAAGTTCCGAATAAAATGCTAAAACCCATCTTTTAAATCCGATAGCTCACGATCACCATATTGCGGTAGGCAGAGGGTTCATCATCAACAGTCCGATGGAACAATCAAGAAATACCAGTAGCTGTGTTCCCAGCTACACTCATCGGAAACCAATATGCTCAGAACTTCCTAGAAGGGTGAGGAGATCCGTTGCCATCCCCTAGTCGGTGATTCCCTCAATTTCCTTTTAAAGGACTCAAGTCCCCGAGTTAACTCCAACCTTGAAGTCAGTCTAGACAATAGGTTGCTAAACGCACAATGTCCATAATTTCCAGCACACAGTCAGAATTGCTTGGTATCTCTAACTCTGGAAAGGTAAGACCCCAGTTTACAATTCTTCAGTTGACTATTTCCTCAAATTCAATCGTCTTGTCATCCAATAACCCTTATATACTCTTAGTAGTACGTTCCTTTTCACACTTGCTGCATTTGTCAAATATCATAAGAGTTCGCTTGGTTATCGAGATCACTCAATTCCGGGTCCTATGGGAAGGTGGGATTGTCTACCTTAACTTCCTATTTGGATACGTCCTCAGATTCAATTCTAAATGTTCTCACAGACACCAATTTCCATTGGGTGCATCACACGGGAAGGGCTGATTTCTCTAGTAAACATTTTCTTGACAAGGCCAAATCTACCCTATCTTTGGAAAATCTTAATCTCCCAAATTCCAATTGGGTTAGAGAGTTATGATTCCCTACTGCAAATCTCTAGTTGGCCAGTCACCCAAATTCTTTAACAGATAAGTCTAGAAATGTCTATCTCCACGAACTAGACAACTTGTACTAGGATGAACGTACCCTACTTTAAAATTCACTAGTAAATTATCCCTAAGCCCAATGATCATAAAATTTGAGATTCTCTATCTACACATGTACCATTTCATTGTGTCCAAAAATCACATTCAAATTCATTTCACACAGCGATCTACGACTCCTCAAACATGGCTACATTTCAGCTGTTCTGTTTCAGCAGAGTATTCACTGCCCCTCACTAATTTACCTTTGAAACCTCATCAAATGACTTCCGAAAATTCTAAAATTTGGGATTCATCAAATATACTCATACCCAAAGCTACTCCCAAAATTTCGTAGCAAAATGATAAACGTACACGAAGTTATGGCTTTTTGAACTTCAGCACAAAGCGCAGTCAACTTCAGCCGACACCTGCCGACTAGTCGCGTTCTACAATTTTTCCGGGGCATCGAACGACCTCGGAAAAATACGAAATTTAAGACTATGGTTTTAAACACATACAAAAACGTCCACAAAAATTTCCAACTCAAAACGCCCTGTCAATTCCGAGATATAAATTCGGAAAGACGCACAAAAATCACCACAGCCAGCAGCCATTCTGGCTGCTTACTGTCCAGACTTGGACCCACTGTTCAGGCTACTAAAATGCATCCAAATATTACGAAATAAATCATGGATACTCTACATACATAGAAGAACAATACCCCAGAATTTTAGCCCAAGATTCCAAACCGTTTGGGAGTAAGAAATTCCCCAATATGCCCTCACAATCATGCTACTCAATCAAACTTCAAAAGAATAATTCTCTACCATACAATTTATTTTCTCCTAGCATTCCTCATACTCAAACATGGCAACAAAATCATGTCTACCACTACTACACATCCATTCATACCAAAACAAAAATAATACAAAAGAGTTCAAGGATCACCCACTTGAAGTTTTGCAAAAAGGATCTCCTTGTAGCTTGGCTCCTAGCTTTGCTTGCTTGCTTGCCTTGCACCTTGCACTTGTATAACTTGGCCTCCTCAATCTTTCCTACTTCTCCACCTTACTACAACTCCCTACAAAAGGTTCCACCTTCCTTTTTCTCCTTCTCTTTCTCCTCTTTTTTTTTTTTGGAACAAGAAGAGTGGTGAATGAGTGAAAGAATGAGAGTGGAAGTGGGGGTTTTATAAAAATGGGAGCTAGGGTTTGTTTGGGCCGGATGGGATGTAGGATGGGGGGAGGTGGAGTGAGTGGAAGATATGTGGATGAGATGGAGCCAACATCACAAGTGAAACTTCTTGGAAGCTTCCTTGGAATTTCATGGAAGTTTCCTTGGAAACTTCATGGAAGTTTCCTACTTCCATAGTCAATGTGCACATGGTGTTGTATTTCCACCATTGGATCTTTATCAAGATCAAACTATGATCATCATGATGCTAGGGTTCCTAACCCCATGCTAGGTTAAGGAACCCTAGGTCACCATACCCTAGTGTTACCATACCCTAGTGCACAAATACAACTCACATTCAATTCAAGCACTAGTCTAATTGAAATAACTCATACATATAAATTAAAATCCATAAAATACATTTTTTTATAGAAATTATAATTTTCGCCCGACAATTGTCTGGTCGAAATAATCGGGACAAAACCCTAGTTTAATTGAGACGATATTCCGAGTTCACTTCATCGGATTCAGAACAGCCCGTATGTCTGAAATCTCTCAATTTAACTGATAATTTCTAGGAGAGATGTAATCGTGTGCAATACTTAGTTAATGCACGGGTTACAATGCAAAATAGCCATATGCTATTTTGCGGGGTATTACAGGTTTTTCTCACATGAGTCACTAACAAATATTTCAATTCCATCTAGCTCACTCACAAATACTTATTTCCATATAACTCGCTTAGAGCATCCACAGTCGTTTGCTATATTTGTCATTTTCTCATATTTTGAGAAAGTTGGCGCTGCAGTCGTTTCTTATTTTGCCATTTTATGGCAAACGCGTTACAGTACGTTCTCATATTTGAGAAACGAAATGGCGATTCTCATAATATAAGGGACGGAACATGTTGTTCCGTTTTATTTTTTATTTTTTTTAATCAGATCAGACGACACATGTTGTTTCGTCTGTTTTTTTAATTTTTTTTTTTAATAATCAGGCGGTACATGTTGTACCGTCTAACCATTTTTTTTTAAATAAAAAATGGCCGTACGGGACATGCTGTCCCGTCTCATGAGAAAAGTTCTCAAATGGGACAACATGTCTCGTTTGAGAACTTCACCACTATTTAATTAGTGTTTAGGTCACTATCACACTTAATTAAATACTTAATTAAGGTATTAGTGATTATTTAGATATAGTTTAGGTTAATTTAATAGTTAATTAATTTACTAAATAATATTTTAAATATTATACCCAATTTAATTATAAAAAAATTCATGGGACGGGACAACATGTCCCGCCCGCTCAAAAAAGTTTAAAAATTTGCCAAAATATAGCAAACGCCCACTGCTGCGATCACGTCTATTTCTTATTTCTATTTGTGCAATTTTCTCAAATATGATAATCACCATTGTGGATGCTCTTATAATATGAAATTCATTTCAAATAACCACTTTGTGACCAAAATTTAATTTCATATAACTCACTTAAAAATATTTATATGGAATTACATTTTTGTGAACGAGGTATATGGAATTAAAATATTTGTTAATGACCCATACGAGAAAAACCCTTAAAAAATGAGTAATGTTTCATCTACTACCAATTCTACCACCAGTCTCTTCACTACCTTAGGCGGCACACTCCTATTGGAGAGTTTTCCTACTTACTCTATCTTCCCCACATATCGGAGTGTATCACCTAAGGAAGTTAAGAGAAATGTAAGAAAATGAAGAGAAATCTCTAATCTCTAATATTATAATGGGAAAGTAAAATGCTAGACATACATGAGTTTTTACTCCAAACATACATTATAAATGTATTAGGATCCACTTCTAACTAAAAGACAAGATTAAAACATTGTGTTTTAGTAAAATGTGGACTCCAATGCATTTATAATGTATGTTTAGGGTAAAAACCCAGGTATATGTAGTCATCCTCAATGGAAAAAGGTCTTAATGTCATTTGTCATTTTGTCATTTTACCAACATAACTAACACAAAGAAGGTTTTCGGTTCAATTTTTTCCTACGTCAGAGTTTTTATTTTTAATTTTTGAAATTGTTAAAACTTGCGTTGCATGTCTAAATTACTAGTTTAGTGAATTTGATAGTGGGGGTAACATTACTCCCAAAAAATTGTTAGAGCATCCACAATGGTAATTCTTACTTTTTGGCAAAATGAGACGAATAGAAATGGAATAGGTCTAAAGTGCTGCAGTGGTGGTTTGCTATATTTTGATTAGGACGAAACAACTTGTTTCGTCGTTTGATTTTTTTTTTTAAAGATTTAATTAGTTTACCGATTAACTATTAAAACATATTAATTAAATAAATTAAATATTATAATATAACCTAAACCTATCTAAACACCTACTAAACCATCATTAACCAACTAAACCTACTTTTTTTAAAGCCATGAAAGCTGGACGGGACATCATGTCCTGTCCGTGCTTTCTTTTGAAATTTTTTTTTTTTTTTTTTTCCATCCAATCTGATCCGTTGGATCATGAAAAAAAAAAAAATCAAAAAACAAAACGGACGGGACAACATGTCTCGTCCGATTGTTTTAAAAAAAAAAATTTTTTTTTTGGGAAGGACGATACAACATGTATCGTCCGACCCTATTTTTAAAATAAAAAAAAAATATATATATATACGGGACGATACAATATGTATCGTCCGATCGGAATAAAAAAAAATAATACAGCTGAGACGATACATGATGTATCGTCTTCTATATTCTCAAATTCGCTGGCCCATTTCTCATATTTGAGAAGCGACTGTAGCTCGTTCGCTATTTTATAAGAAAATAGCAAACGACTGCAGCGCTCAATTCTTATAAAATTCTCATAATTTGAGAATATGGGAATTATAGCAAACGACTGTGGATGCTCTTAGTAACTTCTTTCAAAAAAGACACGTGTATTACACGTGTTGCTGTCTCCATCGACGCTCGTGCTTCCCTTTCTATTGGAAACGGAGCTAAACTCATCTTTCCCGCCAAAACCCTCCGTTTATACCGCCCCTTAATCCCCCCCAAAAAAAATAAATAAAATAAAATAAAATAAAAATGCAGCGTCAAAAATCGATCCTCTCCTTCTTCCAAAATCCCTCGTCCTCAAACCCTAATCCGAATCAAGAACCGAATTATACCGATCTGGAGATCCGAGGAACCGACACGCCACCGGAGAAGATCCGGCGGTCCTTCCTCTCCTCCTCCGTTTCTCTGGCGAGCTCCGGCTCCGGCTCCGGCGAGGCACGTGCGTCAAATCCGCTCGCTAGCATCCTCAACAAGTTCAAAAGAGACGATCGATCGGAAGCTGCGGTCGTCGACGACGAGAGGTATTCGCGCCCCTTTTGACTGATCTAGGGTTTCGAGTTCGATTTCGTTTGGTATTTTTAATTTTGGTGATGTCCGGTTGGATTTTCATGTTAAATTTAATGCTCTTTGTTGTACGGATTGGTAGCTTTAGGAGTTCATCTTATGCATCAAGTAATCAAAATGGTTAGAAGTTATGTACTCTAAGGGTAGTCAAAGTTATCGACTTTGTTCCAATTTGCTAAAGACTACTATATGGAACATGTACCTCAAATTGCGAACGATATTCTGCGACTTTGAGAATGAAAAGATTAATGCATTAACATATGGTGTGTGGTCATATATTGCATGTGCTTTTCCTTCTATTTGTTATACTGATTGGAATTGATGACAACCGTTATCCACTGAGAAAAAAGATGGTTGTTTTATGCCTTAAAGTACATGGAAAACCATACCTGTATTCAAATGACCTGCTTTAATTTATATCTGATAAAACTCTCTTGCATTACATGATATGCTTGTGTTTTGAAATTAATTAATGGAATATTATTTAAGATCGTCATAGAAACATAAATTGATGAATTAGTTTGCATTGTATATGACTAATTCGATTATGCTCTTATTCGGGCATTCCATTCATTAATAACTGGTTATAAATATATTATAACAGGAACCTAAATGACAATGCTTTATTTAGTTCTAAGCTTCACTTTGGTAAACTTGCCGAAGATGATGTGAACATGAAGAAAGATGTTCCTTCCAAGGACTCCACAAAGGCTTGTGTCTCCATGTTTAATGATGACTACATAGAAGGAAATCCTCCTAGTTTCGATCTTTACTCGGATAGCCTAAGTCCAGAAACTCCAGTGATGCGACCACTAGTTCCTCGTCTGAAGCGGGTACAAGAGGACTATCGCAGTAAGGAAACTGAGGATGAATCCCCACTTTCTGGCTCTAAAAAAAGAGCAAAATCAGTTCTAAATTTAGAGACAGGGAAAAAGGCTCATGGAGAGGTGTCTGAAATTTCCAGCAGTCAATTTGAGTGGCTCAATCCTTCTTCTATTCGAGATGCAAATGGAAGAAGGCCAAGCAACCCGCTTTATGACAGAAGAACTTTATACATACCTCCTGATGCATTAAAAAAAATGTCAGCATCTCAGAAGCAATACTGGAGTGTAAAATGCCAATATATGGACATCGTCCTCTTCTTCAAAGTGGTAATCGTCAGTATCTTATCTTAGTATTCATGTTTTTGTTGTATTACCATACTATGTTTAGATTGGTCAATTTCTTTTGATTGTAGTACATCATGTGTACTGATCATGAAGATTTTGTTCTGATGTTTGTGTGCCATAAATTAATTGGTCCTTTTCCTTTCTTTTCCTTGCAAGTTTGATTGTCGATACAAGTCAGACCACTGTTTCCTGCAGCTTAAACTTTGAAATGCAGCAAAGTGAATAAATGCATTATGATTAACCTTTGACACAACTCACCATGCAGTATTGTAAAAATGCTTTTCACATTATAGGAAAGTGACCAACTAAATGTTAAATTTGTGATGCTGTCTGGTTGCTCAAATTGCAAAATTTAGTTTTAGAAAATATTGGTAGATAGTCTGTCCTGAAACTGAAGCTTTTCCATGTATATGAAACAAATTTCTCAAGTCATCCAAATACCTCATAAGTCCCCTGCAACTTAATGTTTCACTTGACAACTTCACATTTCCTTCTTAGGGCAAGTCTAATGGTTTTGATGCTTGTGACGTCACTTGCCGCACGTCACAAGTAAGGCTGCAATCGAGCCGAGCCGAATATTTTCAGGCTCGTGCTCGGCTCGTTAAGGAATCGAGCTCAGTTTTGAGCTCGAGCTTTGACCGAATTCGAGCCGAATAGCTCGCGAGCTTAGCCTAAAAAAAAAAAAAACTCGTCTCGAGTCGAGCTTTGACCGAGTTTTGACCAAGTCACAAGGCTTCCCGACGTACCAAGAATTTTTTTTTCTAATAGGAGGCAAGACACGTCACAAGTCATTCTCCTATTAGAAAGTAACAATCCTTGGTACGTCACAAGCTATTTTTGAGTTTGAAATAAATATTTTTGTGTAATATTTTTTTCAATCGCCACCGAAGTATTTTATACCATGTGTGTATTTTGTATGTAATTTGTAAAAAATATTATTCAGACATTTAAATTTCATATAATAAAATATTTATCTTAAGACATTTAAATTTTATTTCATTAAATATGCTAAAATTAAATAAATTGCATGCATTATTTACATTCATAATCGTCCTGAAACTGGGGTCTATAAACTCCTCCATCATTTTGGTTATAGCCGTAGCCACTGTCATTACTGCTATTACCATCCGATTGAGCACAATCACAAATTATTTTTCGTTGTTCTTCATTCCAGAATGCGGCCTTATCGGGGGTCATTAGAGTGGTGTCATACATCGTTACTCGATCCTCTCTTGCTTGATCATCTTTTCACTTTTGTCTCCTCTGTTTTGCTTGATCATCTTTTCACAAGTCATTGGTTCTTTTCGTCTAATTATTCGATCGTCCAACTCATTGTTCGATTGCAAGGGCGGATCCAGGATAGAAAAGTGAGGGGGGCTAGTAAAAATATTGCACAATGGTAACATTTAAAATATATGTAAAGTTGTTATAGATACTAGAGTGGTATACTAAACTCTCCACATCTCTCAAAATATACATTCTTGAGTCATTTTAGTTGCACCCGACGATGTTTGATAGAGTAAAATTCATCAACAACTACATCAAAATCAATGTCTTTAACAAAATCTCTCTCAATAAAGATTGTCGAACAATCTGTAAGAAAATCATCTTCCATCTTGCTTTAAATTGGCGTTTTAACAAGTTTCATAGCAGAGAAAGCACAGAGTTGTTTCCGTTGAAATAGGAAGAGTCAACACCAAGCGAATGAGTATCAATAAAAAATAGATCATTGACTTTTTTTGTTTCTACCAACTTTCGACATAATTTAGAATGAGAAGACTTTCTGAAACAAAGGATTACGAATCACATCGACCTCATAATGTTGCAACTCCACTCTCAAAGCATACAACTCAGCTGTGGTAAAATCTTCAGGATAGAACTTATTTGCAAGAGTACAAACATCATCTATCTTGAATGATTTAATTTTGTCAATAGGATCTAAAGCTGTACTGAGAATAAGTAGTTCAACTGTCGGCTTCGAAAACCTGCTACACACCTCCACAATATGAAAATCTATTACTGCATTGAAGATATCAACACGATAATAATGTTGAAATGTGATATCATCTCGTTGTTGATAAGAGCAACCAGTACCATCCATATAAGGAGATCTCATATTAGGTATTAAAATACCATATTTCTCACAAAATGAAATCAGATTCCAAATAAAAGTATCCCAACCATTTTCTCTCAACTTCTGAAGAACTTGTTTTGTTGATGAGGCTAAATCCATGACATTTAAGATGTCTAAAGATTTGTGTTGCAATTCTAAACAAAGAATGTTGGTGATACCCATCACTTTAAACATCAAATGCAAGATAAAACAAAATTCAAATGACCTTACCGCTTTAAATAGGTCTTCAGCTTCACCTTTAATTTTAAAGTCGTTTCCATTATGAATAATGTTATCAAGAACTGTAGAAGTTGCATCAAACATATCGATCAAACTGCTCACTGAAGCAAAGTGGGAGTCCCAACGGGTTGTTCCAGCCTGTTGCAAACTACATACCTGATTAGCACCTCTTCCAGAACCAAGTTCCCCGGATGCTAGTCTATGTGCAATCTCAGCTTCTTGAACTGATTTTAATTTCATATGACGTTTAGTAGAAATACCAACGAAGTTTACAATTGCACATAAGCTTGAGAAAAACAATCAAACTTCATGTACTTGTTGAGCTCCTACAAGTAATGCTAGTTGTAACCTATAACCAAAACAATGTACGAAATAGGCATATGGGTATTCTCTAAGAAACAATGCTTGTAGTCCATTCCACACCCCACACATGTTGCTAGCACCATCGTAACCCTGGCTACATAGATTTTCAATTTGAAGATTGTAACGAGTAAGAATATCACAAATGGTAGTTTTGAGTGTTGTTGCCGAAGTATCATAAACACTGGTAATCTCAAAAACCTTTCTCGAATAAATCCAGCAGGATCAATAAACCTTAAAATCACAGCCATTTGTTCCTTACCAGATTCATCAACAGTTTCATCGACAAGAATACAAAATTTGCCATCCCCTATTTCTTCTCTTATCCTCCTGTTCACAATGTTGGTAGTAATGTGTATGATCTCCTTTTGGATGTTTGGTGCTATGTGTTTCGTATTTTCAGGAGCATTTTTCAGCACTACTTTGTCGATATCTTCATTCACCTCACTAAAATCCTTCACCATTGCAATAAAATTTCTAGAAGACAAAGCATTCAAGACTTTATCAATATGTTCAGTTGGAGTCTTCAAACTATCCCACTCGCGCATAGAAAAATGGTGTAGAAGAAGACCAGCCTACATGATGCATAAATCTACATTTATTTTTATTGTTAACCCTTTTCCAATTTCGGAATCCTTCAATGATATATGTCGGAAATTTCGAAGGATTAGTGTCAAAAAGATAGTATTGAAAGCAAAATGCTTTATCTTTTGATTCTAAATACTCAAGCCAAGAAAATTGGGTGAACCATTGATAGTGAAATCACCGATATTGTTTTCCATCCAATGAGCGTGGATATTCAACTAATTTTGGTTGACATGGTCTCAAATCTATATATGATCTTCGACTATTGTCTTATTGATTGATTGGATAAGACCATATTGGACAACACAATGCCAGGTCATGCTCAAGAAAATTAAGATTTGCATCTATGGATGGTTCTTGTTGGGAAAAAGGCTTTGTTGTTGTTTTTATCTGTGGATGGTTCTTGTTGAATGGAAATTGGAACATGATCCGATGTTGGAACTTGGGCACTTTATGATTGACCAACATTTTTTTAAAAAAAATTGAGAAGGGAGGGTGTAGTCTGTTTCCTTTTTGCATTCATCATATCATCAAATTGCATAATTGTAATTCCCACAAATAGCATAAATTAAACCCTAAAATATGAAAATACTAAAATTCTAGACCTACCCAGTGCTTTTCAATTCACTAGGATCATCTATTACTTAGAAGCATGATTGTGAAGTAGCTAGCTTAGTAGCTGACTCTTCATTTACTTTAGTCTAACTTATCTGAGACGAATGATATAAATAGGAAAAATTATAGATTTATGGGCTAAAAATAATGCAACTTTTTTAAAAGAAAAGATGATACGTGACATTCATCAAACTAATCTAAGCATTCATCAAAACTATTTGTAAGTATTGAAATTAAGTAAACCAAATATATGTAGACTGAAATCAAAACTAATCTAAGAAACCCTACATATACTAAAATCAAAACTAATTTAATACATTCATGTGATATAATATAATGGTCCAAATCAACATACATATATGTTGACTAAGGAAACCATACATATACATCTATAATCTATTGAAGTTAAGTAAACAAAAAAGTCATTTTCTTTGTAGCAATTTATCAAACACCTTGTATTCCACTCCAATAACGGTTAAATTCAGTGAAAGCTTCTATTTGTTTATCCGTTCAAGGAAATGATGATGTTGTTGTCGGGAGGGATGGGTTGGGGGCCAGAACTCGAGAGGAATTATAACATAAAACTCAACATTTTCAAAGGACTACGAATATAACAAAATTTGTTCAAGGTTGTATACCTGTATATAAATCAACATATGTGAAAGCCAATAAGAAATTGAATCTAAAACATATCAAAAGACAGAAGAGCAGTGTAGTTGAAGGCGTAAGGCGCAAGTAAATTTAATTCCTCGAGAAAAGCTTGAGGCGCAAGACGCAATTTATAAAAGTCATCAATTAAATCCACAAAAATTAGGGGTTAATCCCAATCAAGTCTAGTTGTATTCAGCAAAATATTGGATCAAAATATTATATCTAACATCAGTATAAAAATAAATTACCATACAAAATTCATATAAAACAGAATTTGAAATCTTCTACACCTCTGTAGTAAAATAGCCATAACTTGCAACTCACAAATCGAAATTGAGTTCTGTCAGAAATTCTGAAAAGTAGACAGAATTCTCTATGATTCATATTCACAAATAATTTTCATATGCTGACCTTAATAAGGTCTAAAATACTGAACAAAAACGGGGTAACAACAAGGACCGAATTATTCTTCATGCATAAAATCAACTAGTTTATATGAAATACATCCAAATCATAACAAAATGCGAACTATGGTATACTAGATGTCCAAGCAACATGGTATAGGGTATTTAACAAGTGTACAACGAGTTATACTACTACTAACACATCAAGCATACAAGATCATACAAACAACATGCATGTATACACCAAGATTGATTATCTCTAAGTTATTTCATGTCGTGTGTGTAATGGGACAACTACGGGTGGATCAACACATAGAGACAAGATATAACAAGGGTTTTCATGGGAATAAATCTTGAAGCAACTACACTACAGGCGGTATTTAGTACTTATATTATCAACAAAAAAGAATATAAGTTACTTGCCTTATAGTCGACGACGGAAACGAAGCAAGAACGAGAATAACGAGAATGGATTCCTGGGCACGAACAAGCGAACTACTCAAAAACCACGAACACAACTACACGAGATGAGAGATCAACACACGCACACAAGAACCAAGACCAAAACAGCCTGGGGTGTGCACTGCGTCGAGGGAACAACAATGGCAAGCGGCTGTCGCTGCAGAACAGGGGACTGATTTATGCAGTCGTGCTGTCTGCGGTTGTTGCTACTGCAGTCTTTGGCTGAAGGCAACACAGGGAGGCAAGCGGGGTCGCCGAGGTGGAGGCTGTGCAGTGTCGCGACAGGGAGGCACAGGGGGATAAGCGCTGAGGGGCTGCTGGCGAATCTTGCTGTCGCTGCTGTGGTCGCGAACAGGGAGCACTGGGGAATGCATCGTCGCTGTGAGGCGCTGGCGTCGCGACAGGAGATGGACTGGAGGTTGGGGATGCAGGGAGGAAGGGAGGAGTTTAGAAGTCGGGGATGAGGTAAAAGATAGGGCGGCTAGGATTAGATGAACATGGTAAATGCAACATATATATAGGAATAGGGTTATAACGGGTTGAGTGGGTACCGGTTATTGGGTTAGATGATAACAGGTATATATATATGTAAGTAGAGTTTAGGTTAACAGGGTTAATAAGGCTAACGGGTGTTGGGTTGTAGGGATTTTTAATGGGTTAAAGATCCAATAGGGTTTTAGGGCAGGCTATTATTGGGTAGTGGATTTTGGGTTTCATTAAAAGATCCAAGTAGAACATAGGGCGATCCAATAATGAGATGAGAACAAAATGAATAAATAAAACCGGACACGAATAATTTAAATAATGAGGATAAAAAAATAATAGCTCGATCAATCAGAGACGGAACAATAGGCTAACAATAGAATCAAGAAGATCAAATAAAAGACGACAATTCAAATAGATGAATATATTGAAAAAGAAGATCCAATACACGGTTCAAAAAGAGTCGGAGAATACAATACGAATAAATACTCAAAACAAGAGAAATACATCCAAAATACAGAAAATGAACAACATGGGTTACAAATCCTACCCACCTAACAAGAAGAATTTCGTCCTCGAATTTCAAACAAGCGGTACATAGGGCAACCCCGAAAAGAAAAGAAAGAACAAAACAAAAAGCTACTCAAACAGATGAGGGAACTTCTACTGAATAGGGTAGGTTAGGGATCTCTAAATTGTTTTTAAGTGGTATCAGAGCTCCAGGTTGGCTAATTATTAGTTTGACTAATATATTAGACAAGTTTGGGCTCGATCAAGGATTGGCTCAACAGTACACAGACCACGCAGTAACATGAATAAATAATAATTAACTTGATCTGGATACTAGTCTTATTATATTCATTTTGGTCCCTTCTTATTTCTTTGATTTCTTGTTTTCTTTCGTCTCTTTTAGTCGGCCTCATTGGTTGATTTCCTTTGGGTATGAATTAACTTCTTTTCGTACCCATATCCTTTTGATTTTGGTGCCATCCATTCTTTTTTTCATTTTTTTGCTTGGTTCATTGATCAACATCGCTGGATCTATTTCGACTTGTCAGTGGCTTGGATCATCACCAGGAGAGGAAGTGTCATCGTTCACTCCAAGATGTACATGTAGAGCTCCAGGATCTCAGGAAGTGTTCAGAATCTGAAGTTGCCAGGAGTTCGAACTTCATGCTAGAGGGATGTTATTTGGACGTGTCAAGGATATGGTTAGCCACGAAACAAATTGCTGGAGCTATGGATGCTATTAGCAGAGTCTTCTCGATCAGAGTGGCGCAGCGGAAGCGTGTGGGCCCATAACCCACAGGTCCCGGGATTCTCTTGTTTTTCCTTCCCTGCATTGTTTGCTTATCCCTTGTATTCATTCTCGTCCTTTGATTCATTATTTGATCCAATTCTTCCCTGTTCATTCTCTCTTCGATTCCAGACCTACTCCCTATCTTGCTTTGTTATTTTGTGTTCTTTCCTTTTGATACTGTTTGTTCTCTTTCATGCACTTCAAGTGACATCATTGTTATCCACTTCTTTCTTATTTCTGGTGTTGCCACATTTCATTTATGTTTCCCTAATTCTCTATTTTGTTACCCCCCATATGTTGCTTTTGCCCTATCCTACGTACCGCCTAAGCAAATTTCGAGGATGAAATTTTGTTGTAAGGTGGGTAGGATTGTAACCCCTGTTTTCGCAAATACGTATTTTATGTGTATTATCTGAGTTTGGGTTCTTTATAAAATTTTTCGTTTTCTTAAATTCATTTTATTTCAAATGTATTTTGTATCTCCTGTTAAAATCCATCTCTTTTCATTAATTGTATTTATTGTTATTTTCAAACGATTTTTATATTGTAATACAAACCCTATTAATGTTATTATTATTATTATTGTTATCAGTATTATTATTATTACTGTTATTCTTATTTTTATTATTATTAATTTGATTATTGTTATTATTGTTATTATTGTTATTATTACTATTACCCTTGATTGTTAATGTAAAATCTATTTCTATTGTTAATTGTACTTGTGAATATTTCAAATAATTTTCATATTGTATTACAAAATATATTTTGTTATATAATCCTACCTTTTATTGGTTATTTATTTCCCTGTTAGTTTTTGAAACCCAAACCCAATAACCCGTTTAACCCTATACCCTAATTCACACCCTATTTAACCCTTGTTAACTTTCCAAACCCTAACTTCTTCTCTTATATATTAGCCTACTCTTAACCCTAATTACTTTCTAATCTCCAGCCGCCTAAATTAACCATTACTGTTCATCATCTCCGTTCACCATCTCCTTCCTCGCACTCGATCGCCCCTGCATCCCACCACCTTCCGTCTTCGTCCACTCCGTCATCCTCTCGCTTTCTGTCCTCGCCCCCGAAACCCAACCAACCTGCTCGCCTCATCTTCCCCTACAGCGATCCTCCACTTCGTCTCCCTCATCTCGACCTCCGCTCGACCCCGTCCCCTGCAGTCGCACCACCACCTCGACACTCCGCTTCGTCGTCTTCCTCACCGCCTCACCCATCCTCGTCATCCCGCCATTACTTGAACCATTGAAGAACCCCTGCTCACCCTCGACTTCGCCAGCCCCTCGCCCCTTCCGTTTTCCCGCCCAAACAGAGCGACCACTTGTCTTCAACCCCCAGTCGCGACAAGCCTTGCCTGAGTCGTCGTCAAGCCTCTGGCACACCTCCCGTGCACCGCCCTGAGCTTCGCCTCCGTCGCTCAGCCGTCCTACTCTGTTTTCCTTCTGAAAACGGAGTAGCGCACCCTGCCCTGCTCGCCTGCCTGCTGCCACCACCGCGCCGACTGCCGTCGACCATCGAGCCGCGCTTGCCACAATTACCACCCTGGCGCTCCTCGCCATCAAGCCGTGCCCTTGCGCTCCTGTCCTTGTCCATCCCGTCGGCACAAAGGAGCTCAAGCCAATGGGTTACTGTTTGATCAAAGAAGAGTTGATCATTTGATCTTGACCGCTCGATCTCCTCCCGATCTGATCTGATTTGATCATCTTCATCATCATATTAGATCTGGGCCATCTGATCTTTCATCTTGATTGTGATCATCATCAACCTTTGGACTCTCAGCTGTCCGATCCGATCGTGATCGTCATCATCAAGCATATCTCAACCGTCTGATCTGATCTTAATCATCACCTTGATCTTGGAATCTGAGCCGTCCGATCGACCGATCGTGGTCGTGATTATCATTTTCATCATCATCGAGATCCGTTCGTTGATATTATGCTCGTGCTCGGGAATTCGTTCCCGTTATTCTCTTTCTCTCTGCCGTTTCGTCGTCAATTTCAAAGCAAGTAACTTGTATTCTTTTTGTTCTATAATACAAGCACTAAATACTGCATGTAGTGTAGTTGTTTCAAGATCTATCCCCATGAAATCCTTGTTATATCTTGTCTTTATGTGTTGATCTGTTCGTAGTTGTTCCATTACACACACGACATGAAATAACTTAGGAACACTAAATTCTTGATGTATACATACATGTTTTTTGTATGATCTTGTATGCTTGATATGTTAGTAGTAGTATAACTCGTTGTAGACTTGTTAAATACCCTATACCATGTTGCTTGGACTAGTATACCATAGTTCGCATTTTGTTATGATTTGAATGTGTTACATATGAACTAGTTGGTTTTATGCATAAAGAAGATTTCTGTTTTTTGTTGTCACTCTGTTTTTGTTCAGCATTTTAGACCTTATTAAGGTCAGTATATGTAAATTATTTGTGAATATGAATCATAGAGAATTCTGTCTACTTTTCAGAATTTCTGACAGAGTTCAATTTCGATTTGTGAGTTGCAAGTTATGGCTATTTTACTACAGAGGTGTAGAAAATTCCAGATTCTGTTTTATATGAATTTTGTATGGTAATTTATTTTTATACTGATGTTAAATATAATATTTTGATTCAATATTTTGCTGAATACAACTAGACTTGATTGGGTTTAACCCCTAATTTTTGTGGATTTAATTGATGACTTTTCTAAACTATTCTATGCTTGCAAACAACTATTATACTTGCAGAATTTTCATGCTGTTCAGTAAAGAACATAAATTTTGACCTGTTTTTATTTGCTGTTTATAAAAACTTTGTGAATAAGAATTGTAGCATGCTGTATCTATTTTATCATCCTTTTGACGGATCTGGATTTCGATTTATATTTTGTAATCTATTGCTGTTTTAGCACTGCTATGTTTATGATTTCAGATTTACAAAATTGCTGTATCTTTGCTGTTTTCCGATTTTATTTGACTATACTATATATGTTGAAAAATTATGAAAATTTATTTTCTGATACTAGACATACTAGGGAATACTCCAGATTTTTCTTGGATTTAATTAGTAAGCTTTTATGCCGTTTTCCTGTTTATGAATACAAACTTCTGATTTCTGGCGCAAGTCTCAGTTAACCAAGGCACACTATTACTTTTAGGGTTTTTTAAATATTTATAAATTAGATTATATAAACAAGTTAATTTCATAGCAACAAAATATATCGTACAATGATTATATACTTTAAAAAAGTAAGGTATGGAAGATGTATTTGTTCGGTTGTTAATATTAGAAATTGCATATGAAAAGTATATTTTGTCTTAAATTTTAATTGTCGCATATTTAGTAATTAGTATCTATTTGGTAATAAATGTATATTTTTGTTTCATGCAGATAATTGAGATTAATCGGTAATGGAAAGATTTGGGCGAATTTATTTTCTTGCCCCAAAGAAGAAGTGATTTAATGTGTTTTTTGTAAAACTACAATGCGAGTTTATTTTGTAGGTGTAACTTGTAAGTGTAACTGTGTAAGTGTAAGTGTGATTTAGTACTTAGAGTTGTGAAAGAATAGAAAAAGAAAATGGCGAATCATAGTTCGGACTATTTATTTTTTTTTGTAAAAAACCGAGTTATTTCCATGTTAATGGAGTTCTGTCACCAAGAAATATGTTAAAACATGCACTTTTTTGGTTAGTTCAAGTATTCAAGTCTGTTCAGCAGGGAGAACTACCTGAAGAATCAACAAAAGCCAATCAAAACTAAAAAGATATCATTTTCATACGCAAAAATTGGAGTTGGGAATTCAAAGGCATTCTTAGGTCCTTTTCTTGTGATCAACTATAAAAAATACACACACAAACACAAAAAGAAAGATTACTCATTCATGCAGCACTTGATACTTCACAACAAATTTGACAAGTGAATGATTTTCAAAAAGTCTTCCTTCTACACTAGCTGGCAATTTAAAATGATTTCCAACAAAGAAACTACTATTTCCGGCTCTGCTTTCTATCTAGAATCCACTGGTTCCACTAATCCACTCATTGTTGTGCAGTGTTTCTGTGACGATTTCATATATTATATAATACAGTATTACAATCGACTCCTTCAAACTCCTTAACAAACTACCAGTCTAACACACTCAATAAAAAAATAAAATAAAAAAGAAAGAATAATTTAAATAATAAAAAAGAAAAAATTATAAAACCTGTCAAAGGATTCAAAACTAAAAGAGAAAGAATACTTTAAATAATAAAAAAGTATACTTTTACTAAAAAAATAATAATATAAAACCAGTCAAAAGACTCAAAACTAAAAAGGAAAGAATACTTTAAATAATAAAGAAGGAAAAAAGGAGAAAAAACATACATGTCGCGGTCGTTGTTGCCGATCTGTGTCGCCGTCGATCGCCGATCTACATCGCCGTCGATCGCTGAGCTGCGTCGTCGTCAATCTGGGTCGCCGTCGAGGTGCGTTGCCTGAGCTGCCGAAGTAGTTGAGATGGGGAAGGATGAGATTGAGGAAGAGGAGTGGAGATTGAAGTTAGGGTTTGGAAATTGGAAATGGGGCTCAGAATTGGGTTTGAATATTACGGGATTTGAGAGATGAGAGAGGTGAACATGGGCCAGATTTTGCAATGGGCCGGACCGGGCCGGGTGCTGATTAGCACCTTTCGTTGCGGCTTGCTGAGGCGCGCCTTAGCTGAGGCTCGTGAGGCGCGCGCTTAACTGAGGCTCGAGGTGCATCCATCCATTTCGCCTGTGCCTTGCGCCCGAGGCGCTGCTTGAGGTGCGCCTTCGACATCATTGCAAAAGAGTTGAACTTACTTGAGTTTCTTGAAATGGGTTTAAACTGAATCAAATCAAGAGACAAAGTCACAGTGAGAGCTGGGAGAGAGAAGTCAGAGCTGATGGAGAAAGGAGAAGAAGGGAAAATGTAGAGTTTGGTTGGAAATAGAACTTAGAATGAAGGGATAAATTTGGACTTGAGCCCAAAAAAACCCCACTGTATTTGGGGTGGGCTTAAAAAGTTTTTTTTTGGGGGCTGAATTCCACATCACCCACTAATATTCCCATTTTTTTTTTTTTTTTATAGTGTTGCCATCCGGCATCTGCCCCTGTTTGATCACCTCTGTAATTTGACTACTCTCACCCGATAAAGCCTTCTCTTTCTTCCAAGCAGCCTCTTTTTTAGCCTTCCTTACCTAATGTCTTCCAAAAGTGGGTGTCGACAATGGTGCAGGTCGTCGCTGCAAATTAAATCTACGGGACTTGCTTCCATCGGAGTTTCTCCAACTTGAAACTCTTGACTTCCTCCGAATTCAGTTTCAATCGGATCTTTGAATTTGTCTACACCATTGACTATATCCCAACAAGCATCTAAGTGCCAATCTTTATCCATCTGATTCTTGTACCATGCTTTGGCACCTACAATCTAACAAAGCGTAAAAAATTAATTCAAAAATTTATTATTAAGACATGGATAAGTTTGAACAAATTTGTTAAAATTATTTACCTCATCTAAATAAGTTTTGCCGCTTTGAGTTGCCCTTTAAACACGCATCAAAGCTTCATGCCACTTCGTTAGCCTCGGGGAAAGAAACCTTCTCCACCTACTCTCAAATCCGGCAGTGGGACGGTTTTTTTGGGAGGACCCTCCCAAATTTCTTCATATCTTGCTCTAATTTTATTGTATAATTTTCCCTTAGTTTGTTGGGAACCACTTCCACCGTCGAGAGTGACTCTTACCCAAGCTTTGCACATAGCTGCGTCTTCGTCGTAACTCCATTTTGAACCTCCTCCAATTTTGATAATAAATATTTGTAATATTTAATGAACTTTTGAATGTAAATTTCTACTCCTTTTTTTAATGAAGAAATGGACGTGAAGAAAGATGTGGGGAATGTGTTCTTGTATTCTAGCCGTTAGGGAAATTTTCCAAAAAAAGGGAGCCCCAAATATAGCTGTCCGGAAGGAAAAAACAGACCGTTGGAAGAAAAGGAAAATAAATTTAAAAAAAATTAGTGTGCACTGATGTAAGCGGACATGTTGCTCTCTTCTATCTCTCTTTGTTTCTTGCCTGGCCCTCTTGCCTCTTGCCGCTTGTGATACCAGGAAGCCGCACACCATTAGACCCCCTTTTTTTTCGGCTTGCTGCTTGTGACGTTCCTTGCTGCCCACTATTAAACTTGCCCTTATTATTCAATCAATTTACATCCAAATGTTTATTAACTTAGTTTACTTTCGTTCGTTCTTTTCACCAAGCAATTGAGATAATTTTTTTCACCTGCTCTGTTTATACTAAAGTATGGCTTTCTAATACTTCTAACATGTTAATTTAATAAGGATTCCCTGTTTTCTGAGTAATTAGGGAAAATTTTATGAACTCTATGAGGTAGATGCTGAGATTGGCCAGAAAGAGTTTGACTGGAAAATGACAATCAGTGGTGTTGGCAAATGCAGACAGGTAAGTGCATTGTAGCATAAATTATGTTCTTATCCCTTAAGCAGTTGTCTTTTTGTACTATTTGTTCCTTTCTCCTATTATTCAAATCAGCATATGATAGAGCATTGATTGACTCAATTTAGGCCATTATTACCTGGATTATTGTTTTTCTGTAATGTTTATGTCTTGTCAACTCAATCCAATTTCCTTGATTTTATTAAATTTGTTTGTTTGCAGTAGTATGCTATAGACACACACACACACACACACACTAATGTTCCGTTGTGCACTATGCCTCCGTGTGCACTCGGCCTTCCTACCTTCGTATCGACGATCCGAACCGTTCACATTGATCTACACATCTAAATTAGTCTAAATATGTAAAATCAAATTATTTGAAATTTATTTGCCCATCCATTGAAGTGTTACAAAATTGTATGGCTGAAATCGTTGTTTTTTATAGTCACGTGATAGATGGACAAATGAATTCAAATGATTTGATTTTACATATTTAGACTAATTTAGATGTGTAGATCAATGTGAACGGTTCGGATCGTCGATGCGAAGGTGGGAAGGCCGAGTGCACATGGAGGTCTAGTGCAGAACGGAACATTTCTCTCTCTCTCTCTCTATATACATATAAATATGTATATAGGAAAGTCTTCCGTTGTGCACCACCTATGGTGCACACGGCGTGTGCACTCGACCTTCCCGTCTTCGTATCGATGATCTGAGCCATTCACATTGATCTACACATCTAAATTAGTCTAAATATGTAAAATCAAATCATCTAAAATTCATTTGCCCATCCATTGAAGTATTACAAAATTGTATGGTTGAAAATCATTGTTTTTATAGTCACATGATGGATGGGCAAATGAATTTCAAATGATTTGATTTTACATATTTACACTAATTTAGATATGTAGATCAATGTGAACGGTTCGGATCGCCGATACGAAGGCAGGAAGGCCGAGTGCACACGGAGGATGGTGCACAATGGAAGATTTTCCTATATATATATAGAGTCCCCTTTCGTTGTGTGCTAGGCCGCCGTGTGCACTCGGCCTTCCAGCCTTCGTATTGACGATCCGAACCGTTCACATTGATCTACACATCTAAATTAGTCTAAATATGTAAAATCAAATAATTTGAAATTCATTTGCCCATCCATTGAAGTGTTGCAAAATTGTATGGCTGAAAATCGTTGTTTTTTATAGTCACATGATGAATGAACAAATGAATTTCAAATGATTTGATTTTACATATTTAGACTAATTTAGATGTGTATATCAATGTGAACGGTTCGGATCGTCAATACGAAGGCTGGAAGGCCGAGTGCACACAGCGGCCTAGTGCACAACGGAAGGGGACTATATATATATATATATATATATATATATATATATATATATATATATATATATATATATATATATATATATATATGGGGGAGGGGGGCTCCACCATCCAAAATAAAAAACCACACTATTAGATGTGATCAACAACTTAAAATGCATGTGTTCAAAATTTCAAATGAATTTGATGAGATTTGACATTTTATCTTGCCATAAAAAAATGAGATTATATAAATGGTCTAGAATTAGTCCATTTTTAAGCCGCATCACATGATGAGTGGTTAAAACTCGTCAAATTCATTATTCATTTAAAATTTTGTATACATAGTTTTAAGATGTACATCACATGTTTTTTTTGAGGAAAATGTACATCACATGTAACAGTGCGGATTTTCATTTTTGATGGTCGAGATATGAGTTTTGAGTTGTTCTCTCTATCTAAGTTGACTAGGGTGACACACTATCCCCTTTATTCTCATATATATATATATATATATATATATATATATATATATATATATATATATATATATATATATATATATATATATATATAGGGGAGTCATCATGTGAGACTCTACCTCTCCCCTTAATTTGAGGCCTCATGTGAGCCCATTGATACAAACTCCCCATGAATATCCAAACCTTTAATTTTGTTCTACATTCCTAAGATTTCCTAGGGGTGTAAAATCAAGTTATTTGAAGTTCATTTGTTTATGTTTTCTAATGTGATAAAATTCTATGAATGGAAATTCTATATTTTTCTAACGACATAATGAATGGGCAAATGAATGCCAAATAACTTGATTTTGCACCCTTAGGCTATCATAGGCATGTAAGCTTTTGTTTCATAAACAAAATTAAAGAAGTTATAAATAAAATTAGGCTTTTGTTTCATAAACTAAACGTGAGTTTGTAGCTAGTAACATTTGTTTCTATTTTAAAAAAAAAGAATCTTATAGTATTTGTGATTCTGGCAGGTTGGAATTTCTGAATCTGGGATTGACGATGCTGTTCAGAAGTTAATTGCTCGTGGGTAAGGGAATTTATATATTATGCTCTAAATCTTTCTCCATTGTGCAAAAAAGTGATTGAAACCTTGTATCTAGAAACCCCATATTAAGTGCTTTTTTTAATGATATGAAACTGAGGTTAAAGCAGCTTGGCTATCATGCATGGACACTTCGACTTGGAAGTCATGCACACTCGACACTTTGTTGAACACAAACAACACAATACTATCTATTTCAGTGTAGTATTTTAAAATTTGTAGTGTGCCAGTAAGTCATGATGCACGCTGTATTTATGTCGGCATGTTCATACCTGCGCATCTTAGCCTCCATGTGTTTCACTACATAGAATTAATGAAATAATTAGTGCTTTTGTTTATGTTGATTAGAACTTTGGAAACACTTTTTGCTTAGATCATGAATATCAACCTCTGCACTGTGCCTTTTTTGAGATAATATTTGCAAAGAGTTTTTTTTTTTCTTTTTCTTTTTCCACAAACATATTTTGATGCATTATTTTGCTGGAAATGTAGTTTAAAGGAATGGCCGATCCGATCAGGATCTGATGTTTTTTTTTTTGGGGGGGGGGTGATCTGAGCCTCCTCCAAAAGTTCAGGATCGGCGATTCAGTTTGAGGATCGGTTGGATTGGACCTATCCGGGTCGAGACCACCAATCTGACAGATAAGAAAAGGAATTAAATTGATCAACTATTTTAAAAATATTAAAATATTTAATTTGATAATATAAAATATTTAAATATCTTTTATTTTAAAAAACATCTGTTACAAAAATCTGATTCACTGATCCAATATTACCGATTTGGCCAATACTGATTCAATCCATACCGTTCCCAATACCGAGATTTTGAACCATGGTTGGACAACGGATATGAAATCGATGCTGCACTTATTTATATTAATCAAATAATTTTCATTTGGCTCATGTTTGTCTCAGATTCTCAATCAAGTGTTGTATGTTTTGGAAGGTACAAAGTTGGGCGAATAGAACAACTTGAGACTTCAGATCAGGCCAAAACAAGAGGAAAAACTTCAGTAAGTATATAATTGACTAGTAGTGCTGTTTCCTTATTATTATTATATTAGTTGTGGCCCATCTATCTCTCGAATGCTCAATGAATTTATTGAAGGCTGTATAGCAGGTGTAGGTTTTCTCCACGCATTACTGTTATGACAATTTTTAGAGTACTGTGGTCCTTAACTCCTTATCATAAGGCTTTTCAAATTTCTTTCTTTGAAACTCTCTTTTATCTATGCTTAACAGATTGATAATTGGACATATAAACCTTAGGAGTAAGCAGTGCTTTACATCCTAAATAAAACACATTTTTATGCTGCTAGGGCAACCTATACAGGCCTGACCTTGTAATGGGATGTACAAAAGTAGAGTGTACATGTGCATGGCGCATTGACACTTTAATACACATAACTCTACTCTCCATTTTGAAGCTTCAGTGTACAATTATGGAAATTTGCTAACGCTACAGCTGGTACACAAATTTGAGTGTAAATGAGGAAGACTGGACTTTCCTGTTGACCGACTGAAGGAAAAAGGTGTAAAGCATTCGTGAATCTTCTTACAAACAAAGAACCATATATGCAACAATTTGGCCCTTCTGGAAGAGAAAACAGTAAAACATGGGACCTTTTTCGAAGCTTATATACACAGCATTGGGTGTAACTTGAATAAGCATAATTTATAAGTCAATATTTTATTGATTATTATTTATTTACTCAAAATATTCTAGATATTTGGAACTATCTGTACTGATTTGTTATAAGTGATGTGAAATGACCATAAACGAAAACTCTGAAGTTAATTACGGATAACATATTTATGTTTATATTCCAACATGCCCTAGCAGACCCTAGTCACTTCCCCAAAATTGGGGCTTTTCTCTCGCAAACTTGAGGATGTATTCTCGGCTTTCTGGGGAAGTGATTTCATTTCCTAGAAAAGCCTTAGGTCGATGCATGTCATCTTCACAACATTTCTCCTGACAGCGTTGTTTGTTCACATTTCTACCAACCTTGGTCCATCTTCATTTAGGCATTAGCATATCAAAATGGTGTCAGGCTGTCAGCGATGGATCAAATTTCTCAATCAAATATTCTACACAGTTTAATGGTTGTATCTCAACTTAACTTTTCTGAATCGTACATAACTAGCAAAAAAAGGTGAAAGTGAACATGAGATGATATTATGTTGTCTTAGTTTCTAACAGAGTTTATTCAGTTGTTTCAACATGTTTATGCAATTGGCTTTTACTTATCACAACTACTCATTCTCTGTTATGGTTCTTAATTTGCCCTTCGTAGTGTTCCCTAGCTCTATGGAACATGTTGGAATCTCTTGAGGAGCATACTTGACAATGTAGCTATTAATCTACTAGTTTTGTGCTAAATGATTTCTTGTTTAGAAGTATTTTCTGTGATACGCTTCAAATTTTTTTTGTTATGTGTTAATTTTTTTTTTTTCCTTTTATTTTTGCTAACCCTTTCCCATATATATGGTGCTTATTGGATGCACTTACTACCATGAATTCAGGTAATTGAAAGAAAATTAATTCATGTATCTACTCCATCTACCACAACTGACAGCAGCATTGGATCAAATGCTGTTCATCTCCTCACAATAAAAGAGGTACTTTCATTTTTGCCCCCCCCCCCCCCCCCCCCCCCCCCCCTCTCTCTCTCTCTCTTCAAACTCTAATGTAGAGGTGATGGCCCTTAATGGAGAATCTGGTTTATATGACCAGCCCCAAACAGTTGGGATAATGGCTGTTGTTCTTGTTGGTCCTGTAGTTGTATAATTATTTATTACATTCTTCATGGCAATGCATGCTTTTGATAGCATCATAACTCTTTCACATGGGTTATCAATATGCGAGGTTGATCGGTAGAGAATAGGGTACACACCAATGTACAGTGCTAATCCCTCGAGCATAGTATGCAGCTAGAGATCGGATGTTATGGACGCATGGTTTACCTTTTGTAACAAAGTATTTCGATTACTTTTGAATTTCAAGTTATATTTGATACAATGGTTTACCTTTTTTTTTCTTCGAACTTTTCTATCCATTACATTTAAAAGAAAATTGAGAAAGAAATTGTGTCCATAAAAAATAAAACCCATTGAGTTAATCCATCCATGGTTTTAATCTCGGATTTTGAACTCGTCTTGGCAAGGGGTGTTACGTCTCGGATCGGGGGTATCGTCGGAGATCTCGTGGAAATGTGATCATATCGGATGTTCATTTCCTATTCTCAATAATTTTTTTTGTTACTAAATAAGATATTATATGTTCTACATGTCATTTATCATATAAAATACTGTATAATGTAACTAATGACATGAATCAATTACGGTAAGTATTCGCATAATTTAACAATAATATAGAAGAGAATGTAATATAAGTATATAACTAAATTGAATTTGCATTGATTAGAAAAAATGTATTAGTTAATAAACTTACTTGACTTTGCATATATACAAACAATAGCGATACGAAATCCTCACATTATTTTAGCTTAAGGTCCTATATTGAAAGACATGTATGCAAAAAGTAAAACAATTTTTTTTAATATATTCATAATTACATTTGTGTCTATTTCGGTTGATATTTCGCCAATTTCGGCAATATTTCGGTAATTTTGGTTGAACTCTACACATTTCGGTCAAAAACGATGTAGAGTATAAAATATGTGATTTCGTATCGGCAAGCTAGCTGAAACAAAATTTTGGCCAAAATTTCGGCCGTATCGGAGAAAATTTAAAATAGTGAATCCATCAAACCCAGAAGCGTAGACATGGTCGTCCTCGAACCTCACAACTGTTAGTGCTTTCCTAGGGTTTGCAAGAACAAGTTTTCCTTTGAATTGTTGGCACGAGGAGCTTGTTTTGGCAAGGTCGGTCGACAAGTAGGATTGGATTTTGTTGTATTATTTGTTTGTTGGTTGGGGAGTATGAGTTCCATGATTCAGCATGTTGGGTGTTGTTAGATATTATAGTCCCACATTGGATAGTTGGCTAGTTTTGTTTTTGGTTCCTCCTATATATAGGAGATATTGTACTCAGTTATTTCTCAATTCAATAATCAGTATTGTTTTCATCTCTCTGATTTATCTTAACATGGTATCAGAGGCAATTATACAAAATTTCTACTCTTAAAATTCATCCAAAAATCCTCAAAAAAAAGTTATCATCAAGAAGAAGCATCATCATCATCAACAATCATCTGCACCATCATCAAGAAGCAGAAGACTCGGGTCAAACTATCTGCAATCACCGAAACTACCATCAGCCATCATCATCATTAAATAATCAGCCATCATCATCATCTACCATCAGCCATCATTATCTAACAAACATCCCCTACCCCGATCCCAAACCAACAAACATCACCATTTACCATCAGCCATCATCATCCCCTACCCCGATCCCCAGCCATCTCCGGTGTCCTTCCCTCTCATCTCCGGCATCCCCAACCCCGATCATCCTCCTTCCCGACCTACGCCACACCCAGCCCCTATCTACAAAAACCCTAACCCTACTCCTTTCTCTCTCTACCCAACAAACATTGAACCCGTAATCCGACCCGTACACTCCAAACCCGACCCGTATCCACAAATCCCTCTTACCCTATACTCCAAAACCCCATAAGCCTATTTTTCTTTTTGTTTCAAAAAAAAATCCAAAAAAAAATCTTTACAGGTACTACTACTTGATGGAATCTCAGTTTCTCCCACATATTTCTGCCTCCACCAACTTTCCCGCTGCAATTGCCTTTCGTTCCCTCCCCTCCTATTCCGTTCCTCCACATTCAAACAGCAACAACGCCACTTTCAGTCTGCCACCGGCCTCTTACCTTCTCCAAGTATCATTCCTCACCTTACCCCACCTATACTTCCGACACCGGTAGCACCATTCTGCCTCCTACCCCGATCCAGACACCAGCAACATCTTTCTCCTCATTGTGCTCTCAGTCACAACAGCACTAGTCTTATTCCTCATCGCAGTGCTTCTTCCTTTACATCCTCGGCCATGCCCGTCACTCCAGTCTTGCTGCCTCATGCCGATTGGGTTAATCTTCAGCAATGCCTCACTTAGCTGGAATTACAGCTCATTGGTTAGTTTATCAACGCTGGCTCCTCTGCCCCTGCATTCTCTGCCACTCGGTATGAATTCGTTCTGGATTTTATATTCTGGTGCATCATATCATCTCACTAGTAATAAGACACTGTTCACCACCTGCACTGCACTTCCCTCTCACACTCCATCTCTACACACAGATGATGGCTCACCACTTCGCGTTACACACTCAGGGACAATTAGCTCCCCCACTCTCACATTATCATATGTTCTTTATACTCATTTATCCATAAACCTTATTTCTATTAGTGCACTGTGCGATAGTGGTCTTGTCGTTATTTTTGACTCTTTCGGTTAATCTATTACTGAATCATGCACCGGTGAGGAGTTTGGGCGTGCTAGTCATCAGGGTCGTCTATATCATCTAGATTTTCTTCATGCACATCACCCTCCTTCTAGTTTTTCCGGTATTGTTTCCTCTGATGCTGATATGTGGCACATACGTTTAGGTCATATTAGTGCGCCTCGTCTCCAGACTTTAGTTCGTAGTGGTGCTTTTGGTTCTCTTACTTTTAAACATTTATCTCATTGTCAGAGTTGTCATTTGGCCAAACATATCGCTTTACCCTTCAGTCACAAAGCACTTCTTAAACCACCCATCATTTTCAACTTGTCCATTTTGACATATGGGGACCCTCTTCTGTACCTTTGTGGAAAGGATATGATGAGGACATCTTTCCTGTTTAGTTTATTTCAGTACCATTTTTGTTTCTGGCAATTATAGCCATATGTAATCGTTTTTGTATTTTTTTAGATTCTGAGAATATTTTGAGATTTGTAACAAGATGTATTTTGAGCCTATTTAAAGGTCTTGAGATTAATGAGAAAGTATGCCATTATTGATTAAAAAAATTTGTGTTGAGTTGTTGCTCTTTCTCCTTCTCCTTTGTGAGATACAACTGAGATCTAAATTAGGGTTTGTGATAAATCCTAATATAATTTTAGAGTTAGTGATTAATTTTAAAATCTATCCCCAAATTAAAATCCCTCAAATACAAATTCGCTAACCCTAATTTCCCAAATCCCTAACACAAAACCCAATTACCCAAATCCCCAAAATCCTAAACTAATCTCCCGTCTACAGCCGCCTCCCTCCTTCACCTTTCTTCCTCTTCCTTAGCCCCTTCCAGATCCCAAAATAACCCACGCTCGTTTCCGTCGCCACCCAAATCCCCTACCACCGCCTTCGACATCATCCCGTCACCACCCCACCGCGACCTAATCCCTCACCCCCAAACGCCGTCGCCCGTATTGCCCACTCCCCCGTCGATCACCTTCTCTTCATCATCCCCACCTTCGAACAATCCCTCTCTTCCCGACTGCACCACCCGAAGCAACCCTCCACCTCTGTCTTCTTCCCGAAGCCGACCAACACCGCAACCACTCTGCCCACAACGGCACTGATCGTGGTCGATCATCTTCGAATCCCCCGACCACCAGCGCCCCCGTACGCCTCCGCCGGTGCCGTCGCACCTCACCGTCAGCCAGATCTACCAGCCCTTGCTCTTGTTGCTGCCGTTCCCCCACAGTTACTGTTGGCTACTGCGATCTTAGTTGCTGGTTCGACTCCGAGATCTACGCTGGTTCTCTTCGCATTCGGTATACTCTTTCCACTATTAATATTTGTGTTCTACTGCCCTATTATCTAGTATATTATCTAATTTGCCTGTCATCCACAAAATAACTGAGATTGAGTGTTCCACATGCTAGTGTAGAGTACGAATCGGTATTGAACTTCTTACTTGCTAAAACACGTAGGGATTTAATTGATTGTAAGGTTGATTTATTAATTGGGACTGTTACACTTGATTCAATTCTTGAAAACCCATCGAACCTGCTAACTGTTAAAACTTCCAACTTAGATCCGCACTTTCATGTTGGTAAAATTAACCCATTAAAATTTTTGAAAATTCTCTATTTTAGGGTTGGTTTTACATCAGGCTATCTCTATTATGTTGCCTTCATCGATGACTTTACTAGATATACATGGGTTTTTTTATGCGTCAGCGATCTGAGATATTTGATATTTACCGGTTCTTTACGACTGATTCACACACAGTTCGGTGTGCACATTAAGAATTTCCGATCGGATGGTGCTCGTGAGTACACTTCCACCACTATGAGATCGATCCTTCAATCTCACGACACCATTTTTCAGCAATCATGCCCTCACACACGAGCAGAATGGTGTAGCTGAACTCAAGCATCGTCACATCCTTGAGACGGCTCGCGCTCTTTTACTCTTCTCTTCCGCTCCTCGTTCTTTCTGGGCTGAAGCTATCATGATCTCTGTTAGTCTCATTAGCATTACTCATTCGTCTGCCCTAGCTGGTACGACGTCTTATGAGGCTTTTTATCACTCACCTCCCGACTACAGTATGCTCCGTATTTTTGGGTGCACCTGTTACGTCATTCTCCCTCTTATTGAGCGCATGAAGCTCTCCGCTCGTGCTGCTAAGTGCGTTCACCTAGGTCTCAGTCCCGAACACAATGGTTATCGTTGTTTTGATCTATCGGCGGGTTGTGTCCACATTTCTCGACATGTATCCTTTATAGAAGTGTTACATCCTGAATTTTCAATTATAATTAAATAAAAATTTGTTTGACTTTCCGTGTTTTGCACGTGCAAATTTATGTGCATTTACCTTAGAAAAATTATTTATTTTCATATCATGAACAAGTAATTTAATTCTTCTACTTTTAATTTAAAAAGCCTATTTAAATTCTAGGCCTAATTGTTTATTCCTAGCCCACACTAATTAATTTAATTATTTTAATTAGAAGCCCATAGACTTATAGCCCGCTAGATTGAGCCCACTAATTTAATTATCTTTTAATTATCACAATTTGTAAGGTAGACTAGTTTTGTAACCAATTAATTAAATGAACATGTATAACTAGTAACTAGGTATGCTTGTGTGACACGTGCATTGCACTTGCACGTGCCAAGCACAAGAGGAAGGGGTGGCCAGATGGCATCAAGAGAGAGTGGGAGTGTTGGAGTAGTGGAGTGGCGGTTTTGAGTTCATGGGTAGTTGTTCTAACTCCCTAATTCATCCTAGCCCTTAATCTACAACCATCTAGTTCAATCTTGGCCCTCCATTTTACTTTGAAAAATGTATAAATACCCCTTCCTTTCTCTTCATGAAATACAATAGAAAAATTGGTAAAAGAAAAAGAAAGAAAGAAACTAGTTGTGAGAAAAAGATCGAGATTAGTGTGAGAAAAAGATTGAGAGTTGAGTTGTGTTTCTTGCACCTATTGGAGGCCGGCTATTTCATCAAAGAGAAGGAAAGTGCTCGGGTTTCCATCAAGCTAGGAGGAGAAAGCGCTTTGGTGGCACAATCTAGGAGGAGGAGGGAACCGTTCGTGTGTTCAAGGAGTTTTCTAGGAGCTTTCTATTTGTTTTTCTTCAAAAAGCTGGGTGATTTCTCGAGCTTCTACTTTAGATACCATGCTAGGGATTGAAATTGTGATTATGTTAAGAATGAATAGGAAAGATTGCCATGCTTTTGTTTAAAGAGATTAAGAAGAAAAGAACACCAATTAATCTACATGAAAAGTTAGTAGTATAAATTAGATTGTGTCAATGAGTATGCGTTATGATGGCTTGGTAGTTTATTCGCACACTAAAATGGAGAGATTATGATTTTTATGAAACTTTGTCTATGCATGAATTGGAAGATACAATGTGTGGGAAATATGCTTATGAATAAAAGTGTAGAATGTAAATTAATGGAATGTTAAATAGATTAAATTGAGATAAAAGTGTGTTTCATTAGACATATGCAAGTAGTGTTGTGTCACTTGGTTCATTATCTATATTGTCTTTTGAAATATAAGTGTCACGCCCCGCTTCTCACTATACGGAAATACAGGCACGTAACTGAGGTCCAGCGAATGATATACATCATCCATAAGCTGTGCAATTATAAGCTCAACAAGATATTTATAACACATTTACGCAGACAAATATAATGATCACATGAGCTGAAAATAAAATAACCATCATCCAGATAATACATCAACATCGGGTCAAAATGCCCGGGAATACAATGTGCCATAATTAAAACAGTACGATGAACAGTTCGCTATAACAACTAGATAAAATAACGACTGAAAGAAAAACAACATGAAGTAGTAACAATGCAGCAACGATCATCTAGAGAGTCTGCTCATCTGGTCCATCAGTACCTGTATAATCATTAACTCAAAGAAAAATAGAAAAGTTCCCGTTAGAGCAAGTTTTGGGCAGCAAGTAGCAACAAGCAGAAAAAGGGGTAATATAACAAGATATAGCATGGAAGAAACAAGAAGTAGAATTACAAATACAATATGGAAGTAAGCAAGGAATTGGGACAATATGATCAAGTAAGTAGTAACTGTAACTAGTGTATTCTAGACTTTAAGGTATAAGCATTTGATAACCTAGGCTCAGTTAATCGATAATCATGTAATCAAGGATCGCGAGTCATGTAATCAAGAATCAAGAGTCATGTAACGAAGAGTCATGTAATCAAGAGTCATGTAATCAAGAATCATGCTTAGTGAAGATCTCGGGTTTATCTGTTTTATTAACTTATCTAATGCACACAATCCTGTGTCCCATACCACAAGTTCGGTGCATATCAATCATGTAACGTTTAGACTTAAGTAGTGAATTCTATAGGATTATGTACTCGGGTCTTCCAGTGATAGTAGCAAGACATGTAATCATGAATCATGTAATCGAGAATTATGTAATCAAGAATTGTGTAATCAAGAATCAAGAATCAAGAATCACTATTTCAGGAAACACGGGCCCCCTTCCGAGTATACTCTCCTATATTGTCCACTATTAAGTCGGACCCTTATAACCCCGGCTTATTATTCTTTTATAATTAATTATGAACATGCAGTTGGTACGACTAGTGAAACAGTGTAATCAAATAGTTTAGTCAAGGAAAATATCGAGGGCAGTAATCATGGACATGAGACGTAAAACGAGTACATGTATCGAGAGTAGTTATTATAAATTATCAAGTGGTATAAAATACATTCTATCAACCTATTATATCTATGCAAGTTATTATTACAAGAACAATAATACATTCAGTTCATTAAATATGAAAAATAACGGGTTTATATGCAAAAATGTATAGATGAATTTTTTAGACAACTTGACATATCTGCATTCAAATTCTCTTTTCCGTTATAGAAAAGCAAATCCTATTCCGTCAGAAATTCTAGAAGGTAGACTCTCTTCCGGTTCCAACGCATATTCACACGATACATTCTAAAGACAGTAGCTATGCGTACAAATTCATTCTTTGCTGGTTTCGATGTTTCGCGCGCTTTATGGAAATTCGGAGTCACAATACTAAAACTGCGATATCTCACAATCTATACATCGGATTGAGGAACTGTAGGATGTTTCGGATATCTAGACTCGAAGGGCTACGATTTTCATGTAGAAAGTTTTTCGATCCAGTGTCGGGAACATGGTCAAATTCTCAGTACGAGATGCCGGTTAGTAATCCCGTGCAGGTTCAGGAACTCGTGATATGTCAGTATTAAAATCGCGATATCTCACAATCTATACATCCGATTGAGAAACCGTCAGATGTTCTGGATTCGGGACTCGATGGGCTACGATTTTCACGTAGAAAATCTTCAAACTAGTAAGGTTGACTCGATGGACTCGATGGACTCGATGGGAACATGGTCGAATTCTCAGTGCAAGGTCAGGAAATTTTAGAGATAGTAAGGTTGAATATTCGATATTCGATAACACGATTCGAAATGTGTTAACGGTTCACTCTTGAGTTGATATAGCATGGAACCAGTGACTAGAATGGAGTTTGACAATAAAATATGATGATAACTAGACTACTTGCCACGAGTCAAAGGAAAATGCTTGTACGAGAACAAAAATAGTGTACAAGGTACTTGCCTTATAATGTGACGATTACGGTGGTAGTGTTAACTACGGAAAGAAGCGACGTCGGCAACGGAAGGCGGCACAACGGCGGTAAGAATGGCGGTAAGACGGTAGCAACGGTGAGCGACGACAACAACAAGGTGGCGCAGCGTCGGGTTATTTTTCGGGGTTCACGGGATCGTAGAAGCGGAGTCGTTGGCTCGAAGGTGGAATGTGAAGTGGAGTTTGGGCGTTGCTTGCTCTCGGATGTGGAGGAGGCAGAGGAAGAGAAGAAGGAAATATGAAGATAAGAGAAGAGAAGAAGAAGTGGGAGCTCTGCATGTGTGTGTGTATATATAGAAAGGAAGTGATAGGGGGTGTAGAAAAATCAAAGGGGTTAGGTGTGGAAAAAAATGAACAAGGAGGAGAAGTCAAGAGTTAGGCGTAGAAAAATGTGGTGGTGGAAAATAAGGTGTAGGGTTAGGCGGGATTAGGATTAGGATTAGGATTAGTATTAGGATTAGTATTAGGATTAGGATTAATCACGGTTTAAAATTTGTATTTAAACTCTAATCGAAAAATTACAAAATTATAGAATTGATCAGAAAAATATTTTGGCTTTAGATAAAGAGTCCAAAGAGAAAAATAAAACTGATCTGAAAATTGAAGTACAAAAATTTACGTAGTAAAATACGTACTACTGGAACAGGGAGTTACAATAAGAAAATGAGTAATTTGTGGAATAAGGCTAATTTAAAGAGTTTAATTCTTGTAAAGAATGAAAGAGAAAAACTTGCATGAACTTTTTATGAATGAGGGAAAAATTGTCAATAAAAGGATTCTTATAAGAATAAATGTTTCTATGTCAAAATGTATCTAATTTGATCCATTGTTTAAATGAACTATGGGAGAAATAGCTTTTTATGTTAAAAAAATGAGTTCTATAAGAATTATAAAAATACAAGCTACTATTTTTTTTCTCAAGAAATTATACTCAGGAAAAATCTATATTTTATAAGAACAATTTAGATGAGAAAAATCGAGTTTTCTACAATTAACTAGAAACAGTACAGTCAGACAAAAATGTTTTGACAAAATTCTTTTACGGGTGAGTCACTCGGACCTACTGGTCATCGGGTGCACTTTAAGAGGGTTACTGTAGCACAGCGAAGCACTGGGTCTTGGGTTCAAGTCTCGGCAGAGACATTGTTTTTTTTCTTCTAAAATCTGATTTTATTCAAAACCGAACCCAAAAACTCAAGTATAGTTTAAGTCCCTAAATAGACAGCTAATCGCTGTGGACTTTTTGGTCTTCGGGTGCGCTCCAAGGCGATCACTGTAACGCAGGCGGGGGGGGGGGGGGGGGTTGATGGGTTCGAAACCGGTCCCTGGCCATTTATTTTGTTTTTGATTTTTTTTATTATACCTTTACTTATTCTAGGAGTTTTTGATGCTATAAAAATTGAGAAATATTATTAGAAATCTTAGAAAAATATTTAGACTTCATGAAAATTTTTCTACAACACTTTGACTTATTACAATGAGAATTAGAAGCAAATTTTGGGAAAAGAGATTAATAAGATTTCTTAAAATATGATATGTGTGATTAAAGATAATAAATATTTTGAATGTAGAAAAATTGTGTATAAAGTTCTAAAATAAGATTTTTGACATGGAAAAATTAAGTAAGATTAAATATGGGGTTGATGTGCAAAACTATGCAAATTGTGTATGGAAAATAAGAAAAAAAAGAAACATGACGATATGTGAAAATTGTGAATATGTGTACTCTCATTTGACGAGCATGAAAGAGAATTGAGACTAGAATTTTAGCTAAGTCCCTACGTCGGCAAGAATAAATTTTTGAAAAGAGAAATGTGATAAATAAAGAACAAGTTTGGGTCATGGTTAATGATTGAAATTTAAGACCGATGTAGCGGTAACGCTAATTCTAGAGTATTGATTTTTATTCAGGATTCTATTATCTAAGGATTAGACACATTGTGGAGAAGTGATGAAAGTAAGAGAAAAACATAAGTATGAGGGCTATTGAATAAGCGGTGTGAGAGTGTTCACAGAATGACCTTATGATGCATCATGATTAGAGCGTGGATACTACTCCAGGATATCGTATCGGTGGCGACGCTTGTGGGGTGTTTGGTGACTACGGGTGCTGCCATGGTCCATAGCAGAGGTGAATTGTCCACAGGATGCCTGCATGGTGCGTCATGTGTCAGTGTGTGGGATTCTCTCCAGGATGTCTGGACATGGGCTCGTAGCTCATAGAACACCTAGGATACTTACCGTAGTTACTGTAGTAGAGTAGATCATGGTGAGAGAATCAACCCTACAAGATGAAGAACGATTAAGGGCTTGCCCTCGGACCTATGTAGTATGTGATGCATAGAATCCGAACAAGTGCGCATTAGTGTCATGTAATAATAATAATTGCATTAAGGACTAAGTGCACATTCACACACGACATCAATAGGATAGTCTCCATTAGCTTTGTTTGTGACAAGTGTGTGCTTTCTAAGTAAAAGAAATTGATGTATTATATCCTGGCGTCAGTTGTATGCAATTGACGTACCCACAATTTCTATGCAGGACAAAGTGATAGACAAAAATTAAAGATGATTGCTGCTTAAAGAAATGTTCAAGTTATTATTCAATTCATGTATAATGTTGTAATTTGCTTTCGCTGTGTAAAATGTAATCATTGTTGTAATAAAAAGTTTTTAATTTCTTGTAAAATTGTACGAAGTGAAGTGTAAAGATCATGTGGAAATTCGAATTCAGGCTTATTTGGGATTCGGGGTGTTACAAGAAGACTCTCCTTACTACCTGACTCCCCCTGAGGATGCTAGATTTCTCGATTCCCCTGTTGTTGCTAGCTCCCTAACTTCATCTTCCTACATTCCTTTTGATCCCACTTTCTTGGCTCCATTCACATCTCCTGCTGTCCTTACACCTGTTGTTCCCCCTACTGAAACCCCACTTGCATCCCCACAGCTGCCAGCTCCCACCCCACCTACTTCCCCACCGACACATGCACCCCCACACCCTGTCAGTTCACCACCGCTTCGTCAGTCTACACGTTCCACTTCTGGTATTCCTTCGACACGTTATACACCTGATGCTACTGGTTCTTCTGACCAGTTTGGTTTTGCCACCCTAGCTTTCTACTCACCACAGTTTCATGCATATCTCACTGCTATACACTTTACAAGTGAGCTCAGCCTATCGGGACGCAATATCCCGAGTGGAGGAAAGCTATTGCAGAGGAATTCAGTGCATTTGATCAGACTGGCACTTGGGATGTCGTTCCTTTGCCAGAAGGCGTTCAGCCTATTAGCTGCAAGCGGAACTTCAAGGTCAAATATCAACCTGATGGATCTATTGAGCGGCACAAGGCTCGTCTAGTAGCCCGAGGATTTACTCAGGAGCATGACATTGATTATGATGAGACATTTGCTCATGTTGCACAGAACACTACTGTTCGCAATCTTCTTGCTGTTGCAGCCATTCGTCAGTGGCTGTTATACCAGATGGATGTGAAGAATGCTGTTCTTCATGGTACCTTATCTGAGGTTGTTTATATGGATCCTCCCTCTGGCCTTCCTACTCCTCATGTTTGCCGACTGCGTCGGGTTATATAGGGTTTGAAGTAGGCCCCTCGAGCTTGGTTTGAGTGTTTTCGCCTTGTCATCACCAAGGCTGGTTTTAGTCAGAGTTTCCAGGACTATTCTATGTTTATGTGGTCAACACCGCAGGGGAAGGTATTTCTACTACTTTATGTTGATGATTTGATCATTACTGGGGATGACTCCGCAGGCATTATATCCACCCAGAAATACCTTCACCAGCATTTTATATGAAAGACCTTGGCAGACTACGTTATTTTCTGGGTCTAGAGATTGCTCATGGATCTCGGGGATACTCATTTCTCAACAAAACACATCTGATATTATCTCTGCTGCATGCCTCTCTGACAGTCGCTCAGCCGATACCCTCTTAGAGCTTCATGTGAAGCTTCGTCACACTGATGGTGAGCTCCTTTCTGATCCCACTAGATACAGACAGATTGTTGGATAGCTTGTATACTTATGCATGACCAGACTCTATATTGTTCACGCAGTCAGCGTTGTCAGTTAGTTTGTTTCTGCTCCTACGTCATTTCACTACAGTGCTCTTCTTCGGATTCTCAGATATCTTCGGGGCATTATTACTCGCTCATTATTCATGCCTGCTACATCCAAACTAGAGCTGAGTGCATATTCTGATTCAGATTGGGTAAGTGATCCTAATACCAGATGGTCTACCACAGATTTCTGTTTATTTCTTGGTGATTTGCTGATCTCATGGCGAAGTAAGAAACAGGCAGTTGTTGCATGTTCTTCAACTGAAGGTGAGTACAGAGCAATGGCAGCTACTACTAGAGAGATTATTCATGTTCGTTGACTGTTATCAGATATGGGTGTTACTATTTTAGGAGCTACTCATCTTTATTGTGATAACCAGAGTGCACTATACATTGCAAGCAACCCGGTCTTTCATGAGCGAACGAAGCATATAGAGATTGATTGTCATTATGTTCGTGAGCATTTTGAAGCAGAGATCATCTCACTTCATTATATTACCTCGTCACAGTAGACGGCAGACTTCTTCACCAAATCTCATATTGTTCAGAGATTTCGATATTTAGTGGGCAAACTCACATTGTTTGACCCATCGTGAGTTTGAGAGGAGGTGTTAGATATTATAGTCCCACATTGGGTAGTTGGCTAGTTTTGTTTTTGGTTCCTCTTATATATAGGAGATATTGTACTAAGTTATTTCTCAATTCAATAATCAGTATTGTTTTCATCTCTTTGATTTATCTTAACAGGTTTCATAAACTTCATAATCCTACTTTTTTGTTGTATGTTTTGTTAAATCTTTTTAATGGAACGCGGTGGGCCTTCGACCCACCGTTAACGATCAACAAAGTTTGCCCTTGATTTTCTCTGGTTTGATTATTGGAAGTATTAGGATTTGAGTTGTTGGGTTTAGGTTTATAGGATCACATTAGTTCAGTTAATAATTATTAATATAGTTTACGATATTAATGGTTAAGATTCCCCTCACTATAAAATTATACATCAAATGATATATAAATTACCGGATATTTGTATCTGTATCCACAAATTTTGGTGAATACCGGATCTGTATCCGTATCCGCCCTTGTTTGCAAAATAATATCCGCATTCAGATCCGTATCCCAACGAATATTGTATTTGGGTATCCGTATTCGCATCTGATTTGGATACGGAACCCGGATCCGATTGGATATATCATATATCCTCTCCGGATGGCATCCCTAATTAGAGGTGAATAACTGGAGAGGGGAGCAGAAAGGCAGTTGGACCTAGCGAAGCACTCAAATTTACATAAATGCCATTTGTTCCCCCCATTGTGTCATGTCACATGCTATGTTTTAAATTCCTTCACAATTTCCAATGATGGAAAACTCACTTTGGCACTTTTTGCAAATATGACGCGTAACAGAGCCATCTCCAAAAGAATGAGCCTCTCACTCCTGAAAATGATTTCAATTTTGCTGTCCAATCTTTTAGTAGGCCATGGCTGTAACGCCTCGAGCCCGGCTTAGCTGCGCACGCGACTACGCGTGCGCGCACACGCGAAAAACAAATTCTAACAATGGCCCACCACAGGCTTACCTTACAAAAGGTGTCATGGCTATTTGGTACCTAGTGATCATTGGCTAATCTAATATAACTCACTCATCTCCTAAGGAAATATCCGATATAGGACTTATGACTAACAATACCCACACTTACAACACCTCACTCACGTCAAGCATTACATGCATGCTCACGTGGGCCCTAATCAACCAAGAAATCATCTCATTTCTTTTTATAATTCTAAGGCCCATGCTTAAATTTCATTTAAGCCCATTTCCAATACATGATGGCCCATAAATCTCTTCTATAGGCCCACACTATTATTTCATATATACTATATATATTCATATACTCTTAAGATACGGGGTATTACATACACCTCCCTGAAGAACTCAGCGTCTTCGCTCAGCTCGGGACATGCAATCTAGTACAGGATTGCCTTTCTAGCTGATGTAGAGTGGAGTACCTTGATTCAGCTAGCGTATTGCCATTGGTCTCTCTACCAGCGTGTTGTCCTAACTATATCTCAGGCGTACCTCTAACCCACTCGTACCCATGATCGGTGTCGAAAGTCAACTCTGATACCATTTTGTAATTCCCTGAGCCCGACTCTACCACGCACGTGTAAAATAAATCCTAACAACGGTCTATCACAGACTTGCCTCACAAAAGGTGTCATGGCTATTTAGTACCTAGTGATCATTGACTAATCTAATATAACTCACTCATCTCCTAAGGAAATATCCGATATGGGACTTATGACTAGCAATACCCACACTTACAACACCTCACTCACGTCAAGCATTACATGCATGCTCATGTGGGCCCTAATCAACCAAGAAATCATCTCATTTCTTTTAATAATTCTGAGGCCCATGCTTAACTTCCATTTAAGCCCATTTCCAATACATGATGGCCCATAAATCTCTTCTATAGGCCCACACTATTATTCCATATATATACTACATATATATATTCTTATACTCTTAAGATATGGGGTATTACAATGGCTACTCAACGACATCAGCGCTTATTGCGTCTGTTTTGATGGGATTACTCAATCCCGGGTAATCCAGGACAAACAGTTTCTTAATAGAGATTACTCATATTGTATAGTCTACCTCTGCTAACTGAAGATAATATTGCCTCTTTGAAGTTGTGCCTTGCTATTGTCTCTATTATTATCTCTTCATTCCTGAAAAGTTGCGGCTTGCTATTGTTCCGACTATTATTTCTTCATTCCTAGAAAGTTGTGGCTTGCTATTATTTCTATTATCATCTCTTCACTTCTCCAACCATAACATCATAACACGCTAAGGGAATAGGAAATACTCTTTGCTTAATTTTTCAAATGACATATCTATATAATAAATTACAAAGAAAGCTATCAAGTGGCTCACAATCAATCACCCCTAAAATCAAAGGCTCATATCAAACCTCACAAAACACATTTTTTCTCTAAATTTTCAAACCCAAAATTAAATTTTCCCCCCTAAAAAACTCATTACTTTATTACTATCTCTCCTCTTTTACTTTTTCATATTTCTCTCTTTCTCTCTCTCTATTTATCTCTCCCATTCTTTCTTTATTTACTTAGAAATTTTGATTTTAAGATTTCGGTTTTGTAAAGTTTCAGAATTTTTAATAGCAAATATCTCTTCAACAATTAAATTTCATTATTTTTCACACTTAAAGTTCTAAGAAGTTAGATTTTATACCCCCATTTATAATTATTTTTCAACATAGACTTTTATTTATAACTAATTATTGTCATACTATTCAAACTTGAGCTACATAATTATTGTTTTACTGTTTGCATGGCTTTTCGTATTTTGTATCGTTCCGAAGACGTGCCGTAGGCACGTGCCCACGGGCAAATCTAGTACTACTTTAAATTTGCATTGACAGACCCATAACTGTTGTAAGATGTGATTACTAAATCACCATTAGTTGGTTTCTTCAATCCATCGATACTCAACTGGAACCCCATGCATTCTTCTATCAGTTTATGAGAATATTATGTCCGTCCTTTATTATTGGTCCATTGGCCCATACAAACAGACACTCTTTGTGTACGGGGGGGGGGGGGGGGGGTGAATACTTCCATTGCACCGCCAATGCACCGCCACCACCACCTCGCCATTTCCATAACTGCACATCTCTCCTATAGTCCTATTCTCATTTTCTGCACTTGATTATTCACCAGTAGGAAAAGGGTATTTTCCTGGGAATAATTTATTCTCGGAAATACTTCAATCTGCGTCCTTGCATGAAAATTATGAATACATTGTTAAGTAGAGCATGTACATTGTTTTATGAACTTTGAAAGAATTCAATTTTGATGCTTATTGCAGCTGTAATTTTAAGAGATACTAGTGCCAGCTTTAAACTATTAAGTTCCAAATTAAAATTTCCTGTGGTAAAATGGAAGCCTAATGGCTAATAGGTATGATGATCCTACAACATAGTGATGAGGACATCGGTTCCAGACGATTGGGGCGTTTCTATCAGCGCAGGCATCGTCTTCATCAGCTGTTTTATTCAGTTTAGGACTTTTATTTTATTTCCATTTTTATGTAATCTTTTTTTGTAATTTTTAGATTTTGAGAATATTTTGGAGATGTGTTTCAAGATGTAATTGAGCCTATTTAAAGGCCCCGAGATGAATGAGAAAGGGATGCCATTATTGATCAAAAAAACCTGTGTTGAGTTTGCTCTTCATTTTTTTCTCCTTTGTGTGATACAACTGAGAGACAAATTAGGGTTTGTGATAAATCCTAATCCAGTTTTAGAACTAGTGATTAGTTCTAAAATTTATCCCCAATTAAAAAAAAAAATCCCCAATACAAATCAAAATCCCCTAATCCAAACCCTAATCCCCAAATACAAAAACCCTAATCACAGCCGTCACTTAATCCCCTCTCCTTCTTCTGCCTCCCATCCCGCTCAAACCCCACATCCCCAATCCAGATCAAAGAACCCATCGTTCCATCCCCCTCCTCACTCCAAACCCGATCCAGAAGCCCTCTCGCCATCGCCCTCTCACTCTCTCGCCACCAACAACCGACCCAAAACCAGCCGCCACCATCGTTTACTTCAACAGATCTCATCTTCTTCCTTCTTCTTCTCCAACAGCCGACCCCAAATCCAAAAGCCCCTACACCCGTCGCCAATCTTCCCCTTCTACTCCTGGCCTCCATCCCGCAACCCCCTCGCCGTCGATCCACCAAGCCTCCACGCCCTCTTCTCCAGTCTTCCCTATCCCGATCCTCATCAACCCCATCGACGCCCTTACCCAAATCCCTTCTCCACCAAACTAACCCAACGCACCTGCCCCCCCAGCCACCGTCGACGTCCACCCTGACCCGGCATTGCACCTCGCTGACGACGCCACGCCAGCGCCGTCAACCTCCCCGTCGGCCGGATCTAGCAGCCCAGGCTGTTGTTGCTGCTGCCCTGCTAGTGTTGCTGCGTTGCTGTGTCTTTATTGCTGTCCTACCCCGGGATCTACGCTGAATTTTCTCCACATTCGGTAATATCTTTTCATTATTAAGTATTTGTGCTTTACTGCCTTATCATCTAGTTTATTATCTGATTTATCTGTCGACCACAAAATAATTGAGGTTGAGTGATCCACATGCTAGATTAGAGTACAAATCGATATTGGATTTATTACTTGCTAACATATAGGAATTTAATTATTGATTGAGGTTGAATTATTAATTGGAATTGTTAGCATAATTCAGTTCTTGAAAATCCATCAAACCCGCTAACTGTTTTAAATTTCTAACTTAGATCAGAACTTTCATGTTGGTAAAATTAACCCATTAAAATTCTTGGAAAATTCTCTACTTTAGGGTTGGTTTTACATCACATAGCCTGCTATGCCAATCCTGTTCTCAGATAAGGGCATATATTCTTTCTTTCCTATTTTTCTGTTTTCTTCTTGCCTTGATTTTTCGGGTTTGTTTTCTTAGTCATTTTTAATTAAGTTTCTATATCAGTTCAAAAATAATAAGAAAAATATAGTATCTCAATATTATTACTTATTAGACTTCACTTATTTGTTGTTCACCTTTTTTCTCAGATTCTTTTTGCTGAGGTAATGCATACTTGAGCTCTCTTTTTATCAGTTATAATATACAGTTTAATTTCACTTTACTTTTTATGAATATAGGGGGTGGAGAATGGCTCTCCCATTTTTGGATTTGCTTTTCTCGATTATGCTGCTTTGAAGTTTTGGGTGGGTTCTATTTCTGATGATGATTCAGGTGCTGCATTAGGGGCTTTGCTGATGCAAGTAAGTTTTATTCTTTTCCCACACTTTTAAGTTTTCTGGAGCATCATTATTTATCTGTCTTGATGTTGCAGGTTTCACCAAAAGAAATTGTTTATGAAAGCACAGGTACAAAATTGTGCAGAGAATTTGTGTTAGTATCATTATTAGATTTGTTACTTTAAAGTGTATAATGCATTATTTTCATCATCAGGGCTCTCAAAGGAAGCTTATAAGGCACTCATCAAATATGCTTCAGCAGGTGAGTACTCACAGTAACTATTTTCTTATTTAATTGTAAAAATTCTGAAAGCAGAGTAAGGGATTCTATTATAAGGGTAGAATTTAAAGGGTTCTATAGATTGAAATGTATGGTTTAACACATTAGGGGAGGTCTATAATCCTTACAGATTCAATATTTTTTTGAGCTTGGTTCGATCTAATTAGCTATTTAATGCAGATCAGTCGATCAGGCCCATACTATATATAGAGAGTATCTTGTATTTTGAAGTATTGGTGATAAGATTATCATTTCACATGTTTTTCTTAGTTTCTGTTCAATCTGTGTTCAATTACCATGACAAACTGGTCTATTTTAGTGACTGTTATCTCATGTTATTAAAACTGCGCTGGTTCTTAAGCTGTGAATAGGGCAAAGAGTTATGCAGTAGTTATTTACTTACATGAGTAATGTTGTTGTCAGTCCGCAATCTCAATAATAATTTCAATCTTGGCCAACTATTTGTGTATCAAAATTGGAGATGTTGAGTATTCTTATTTGTAGTCAATAATTTAATATTTAAATAATTGGTGACATGTGACATATTTTATTAATAACTGAGTGCAACTTGGTTTCAATGAATTACTTTAACAGAATAATTGGTGAATGAACTCCTCAGTATTTTTTAATTGAGATAAGTTTGTGTACCAATGTTGTTAGCATGCAAATGAAAATATTGCTGTTAGGATGATTTTATTTGCATGATTTTTAGGATCATGGAACAATGAAATATAGGGGGGTTGAAATGTTATTTAATTTCAGTGGTTTATCTAATCTAACCTTCACATTACGTCAAATGGGAAAAATCTCGTCTCCATTGGTAGCCAACACTCTGAGACTCATAAAAATCTTAACTTTACAAGTACTAGTCGAATCGATAAACACCTTTGTATCATATTGTCTAGGTTAATATATCATATCAGTCAAGTATGAGCCCATCCCTTAAACCATTGCTGTAAAAATCCTTGGGGAAATGATTCACTTAGATAACTACTATCTTTCAATGATAAGAGGATCTATAATTTAGTTGCGTTTACATGCTTTAGTGCATGTGAGGGGAGGCTTGTTGCTTTTATTCAAGAATGTGTACTGCTAAGAATTCAATCCTTCTCCTGTTATGGTTAAATCTGATATACATGACAGCTTGACAAACATTTTAGACTAGGATTGGATCCTTTTGCTGTAAGATTTATTAACATTTAGTTCAGTTTTGATGTTTATATTAGCATGCTGTGGAAGTCTTGTTGCCTTTATAGTCTCAAATATGGTTGTTGTTTGTTCATTTTCTATTCTCCCTGGGTAGATAGTTTATGTAATGTTCTTCCGAATTTCATTCATATGGGCAGACTATATCCTTTTCGTCTCAATTTTCTCTAGCAGAGTATTATTGTATGTGCTTAAGTAATCAGCCTGAAGGTTCAAAAGTAGTAATATCAAACCTCATTACCTGTATATGAGATGCAAATTCAAATGTGAATTTCATTTTTTAGTTCTGAATGAGTCATATATGTCAATCTATAATGAAGCAAAAGCATCTGATACAACATGAATTTATTGCCTATCTGCATGAATTCCCAAGAATCATTATAGCTTTTGGTGATGTGGACATCGGGTCGAGACGATTCAAACACTTCTATCAACATAGGCATCGTCTGGGATGACTGTTCTTTTAGCATAATATTTTATTTCAGTACTCATCTTTGTTTTTGGCAATTATAGCAATATGTCGTAGTTGCGATTTGCACCATTTATTTTACGCATTAGAATATTTTAGAGATTTTTACTAAGCCTAAATATAGGCCTTTAAATTAATGAAATGAAAATGCTTTTGATTGACTAAAATTATTGTGATTGAGTTTTTGCTCTTTATCCCTCTTTTTTGTGAGACAATTGAGAGAAAATAGGGTTTGTGATAAACTCTAAAACTACACTAAAATTCAATACAAATTCCAAACCCTAATTCCCAAATTACTTTTAACCCTAAACCTTCTTCCATACTCCAAAACCCAACCACCCACCTCTCTCTCATCATCGAACCCCACCGCCCTCTCCACCCAAACCCCCATCAGTCCCTCCACCGTCGACCGCCTCCTCACACCGCACTCCACCATCGACCTAACTCTCCATGGCCTTCTCACCGAGCCCCTTGCAGCCCTGATCATCGAACGCCGACAACACCCCCAGCATGCACCGCCACCGCTCGACCTTGCTGCACCCAAAGCCCAACACCAGCCCTATACTTCGCTGCTGCTATTCTCCTGCGCGGCATCCCACAACCCATCGCCATTTCCTTGCTGCCTCACTGAAGTCCCCCACAGTAGTCACCCCGACCATCTTCCTCCACCACAACCCTTATCCGCAACCCGGTAACTTCTTTACTTTTCTCAAATATTTGTGATACTGTTTTATCATCTCTAGATTATTATCTAAATTTATTGTCGTCCAAAAATATTAAGTATGTGCGCTTCCACTTGCTAATTAAAGTACAAATCATTATTGCATATTCTACTGGCTAAGAACGTTTAGGTGTATAATTATTGATTATTAGGATTGAACTTTAATTGACTTGTTACACTTATCTCATATCTTGAAAATCCATCGAACCAATTTAACTGTTTTAATTTCTAACTTAATTTGCATTACTTGCTGGTAAACTTAGTCTTTTAATATTCTTGAAAATTCTCTAATTAGGGTTAAGTTTATATCATTTTGGTATCAGAGCAAATGTTTTTAAAACCCTAGTTTTTGCTTCATTTAGTTGTAATTTTTGCATTCATTTAGGTCCATTTTAGGATTATTTTAGTTCATTTCAGATTTAAAAACAAACTTAGGTTCATTTAGGACACGTTTCCCAAAAGTTCAACAAAGACGTTCTCACGACCCTTAGTTTTTCACTGTTGGCGAATGCGTCTTCGTAGCACCATCACAAATTTTGAAGTCTTTCTTGTCCTTCCCAAACTACCCAATCAGGAACCTTAGAATTCAACAAACCTCACTTCAAACTGAAACGGACAACTCTGATATTTTTACTACCTTCGCTGCCATTCAAGTAACTCTTACCAATATCAATCAGAGGCTTGAGAAAGTGGAATTGAATCAAAATGTTGTCCCTGAGCTTCATCGTCAGATCCCTCAAGGGAATGTTAGTAACGATCGACGTCAAGAATGTGACCTTGACGAGCAATACAAGAAGAACGTTCAGGCTGACGTTCCCCACTTTGAAGGCCACATGGAACTCCAAGCTTATCTTTATTGAATCCGTATCATGGACTACTACTTCGTGTGGTTTGACGTGAGCGAAGCCCTGAAGGTCAAATTTGCCATGATGAAATTGACTGGAAAAGCTCAACACTGGACCAATCTTGAACATGCCCTCAGAGGCTGAGGCCTGACACCCATAGCCACTTGGGCTGTCATGAAAGAGAAGCTTACTGAGAGATGTGTTGTTATCGTTCCATACCCGAATGCTAGATTCGTGGAACCAATTCTATCAAGGAAGCAAATCCACCCAAAAGTATGTTGATAAGTTTGACGACTTTTTTATTCGGTGCAATGCATTAGGTAAAGAGAGCGAAGAACAAACTCTCTCTAGGTTTAGAGCTGGACTACGAGCCGATCTTAGGAACGAGCTAGTTCATAGAAACATGGACTCCTTAGCAGCGGCTTATGCCCTTCTCATCGATATGAATTTCCTTAAAGCAAGTTTCCATTACAAGTCCAGCAATTCTAGAGATCACTCCTCTAGAATGACCTCCACTGATTCCTCTCAACCGAAGCCTTCCTTTTTTTGCTAAACCCCAACAACTCTTACCCAAACAAGCCTACTTCAAATTCCTCTCCATTTAGAAATGATAACAAGGGTAAGAATACCGAAAGAGACTACTCTAAGATTGATCCTCTTATTAAGTGCTATAAATGTAAGGTTACGGCCATGTTGTTGGCAACTGTCTCAGCCCTAGTAGGATCAATATAGTAGAAGGTACAATTGTCATATCTGAAGATTCCGACAGTGAGTTTTCTTATGAACTTAATGAAAGCTAGGCAATTAAAATTGATTTTTGGAACTAATCGGTCTAGGAGCGATTAGTGATTAATCAGTTAAGCGGAAAATAATCGGAGATTAAATCGGAAAATATCTTTTATATATATATATATATATATATATATATTCAAAAAGATGTATCCTCATTATGAAGCAACTCTAAATCCTAACATAAAACTATTATGAGATTATCAAATAGGAACATATAGTTATACAGAGAAAGAAGAGAGTACTTGGTTTGAGCTAAGTTTCGATTCTGGGTGTGGGTTGGGTCGGGTCTGGTTTGCTGGTCGGTTCCATCAAACAAAAACAATCAGAGAGGAACAGCAAGAGGAGGAGGTGCAGTAGATGCGGGCCGGGTCAAGTATGCGACGGCGCGGGAGGAGTGACAATGGGTCGAGTTTGGGTTTGCTTGAGGAAAGTTTGGGTTTGGGTTTGAGCGAGGAAGAAGAAGAAAGCGATGATCGGGTTTGGGTTTGTGCGGGACCAGAAGGGGTTTGGAATTTGGATTTGGATTTGAGTTTGGGCCGGACTGAGCCCAAATAATGCAAACGAGCATGAAAATTAGAGCAGAATATTTAATCGGTTAATCGGCCACTTAAAATCGGCCGATTAATCACTAATCGGCCGATTATACCCAATTAAATCGTTAACTATTGAAATATTATAAATCGCTAAAAAAAATAATTGCTTAGCCTTTGATTAGCGGTTAATCGGGGATTAATCGGGCGTAATTTGGGATTTTAACTGCTTAGAATGAAAGCGATGATTTTGGCGAAGAAGAGGATGACTGGTATCTTCACTGTATTCGGTCGATCCATTCACCTCACCTGAATGTAGTCAGATGTGCTTTGTCCGATCCAAAAGAAGAAGATAATTGGAAGCGCACTGCTATATTTCACACATTTACGATAATAGGTGGCAAAAACTGCAAGGTGATTGTTGATAGTGGGAGCTGTATAAACACTGTCTCTTCTGTGGCCTTAGGTGATTGTTGATAGTGGGAGCTGCATAAACACTGTCTCTTTTGTGGTCTTAGCCAAGACTGGACTTAAAGCTAAACTCCATCCACGCCCATACAAAGTATCTTAGATTGATGCGACAACCATCCAAGTAACACAACGATGTTTGGTCCCTACAGACTTCAAAGCCTACAAGGAGCAAATTTGGTGTGATGTGTTCAAAATGGATGTGGGTCAAGTAATTTTAGGGAGACCTTAGTATACGATCACGATGTGACAATATATGGTCGATCCAACCAATGTGTGTTTCAACACGACGGACTAAAGATAAATTTCATACCCGTGAAACCATGAACTAGTCCGGCTGAAATAGGACCAACTCCCTCGAGAAAGGGCAAGGAAGTAACGTATATGGGTGAAAAGGAACTCATGGATGAAATCGATAAAGGGGCGACAATTCTCCTACTCACAACGAAGAAAAGTTCATAAAGATCCTAAGTCACTCATCCTTCCTCAAGTTACTCCTGTCCTTCAGGAATTTGCTGATGTGTTTCTTGTTAACCTTCTCAACCAGTTGCTCCCGCTCTGTGACATCCAACACGCTATTGATTTGGTTTCGGGAGCTAGTCTTCCTAACTTGCCACACTACTGGATGAATCCGACAGAACATGTTGAGTTGAAAAGGCAAGTTGAGGAGTTATTGGAAAAGGGCTTCATCAGAGAAAGCTTAAGTTCTTGTGATGTTCCCGCTCTATTGATGCCAAAAAAAGATGGAACCTGGACAGTCGTGCCATACACAAGATCACGGTGAAGTACCTTTTTTCCATTCCCCGTTTCGATGACATGTTGGATATGATGTCTGGTGCCACAATCTTTTTCAAGTTTGACCTTAAAATTGGTTACCACTAAATACGTGTTCGTCTTGGTGATGAATGGAAGACCGTCTTTAAGATGAAGGATGGTCTGTACGAATGGATGGTCATTCTGTTTGGAATGACGAATAGCCTGAGCACGCTTATGAGAATCATGATGCAAGTACTCCGTTCCTTTATGGGCAAGTTTCTTGTGATGTACTTTGATGATATTCTCATTTACAATCGATCCGTTAGGCAACATCTGACCATTTGAGATAGATCTGCGGTGTTTTGAGGAAGGAACAACTTTATGCTAATCCTACCAAATGTACATTCCTCTCCGATCAGACTATCTTTCTGGGATTTGTTGTTTCTGCCAGAGGAGTATCCGGTGACCCATAAATGATGCGAGCTATTACTGAGTGACCTGAGCCCCGCAACATTCGTGATGTGCGGAGTTTTCATGGGCTTGCCACCTTCTATCGTCGGTTTGTGCAAGGATTTAGCACAATCATGACTCCGATAACCGACTGTTTGAAGAAAGGTGAGTTCGTCTGGTCGAAAGCAGCCACGAAAGCCTTTGAAGAGATCAAGAAAAGAATGTGTAGCGCCCCGAGTTCCACACACTGGAAGCTCGTGACACTTAACCAGAATCTTTACTTCAATGAGTACACAACACAGGAAAACTACAGGAAATTAGAAACTTACATTACAGAAGAAAACTATATCTTCTACTTGGATGCTTTCCGTAGCTCGAGTCCCCTGCTCCACAATCAGCAATCCTGCAATTAGCAAACTGTGGGCACGTCAGTTAAATACAACTGACGCAATGCGGATGAAACCCGTAATCTCCAAAATCCTCAACAATCAATATTTGATGCAGAAGAAAAAAGTGAAAGTCAAATCACAAGTGTCGGTGTATGCCATGATCTAGATTGTACTGCACAACTCATATGCACACCATGCTCTGAATCTAATGCAAATTTGATTTGGAAACGTATGCATTCTATACTACATACTCCCCAAATCGAGTTCGTATTCTGTAGATGATAGAGTTCAATCTCTCGCCATGCATCCTACTCTTGTACTCTTTTCTGTTTCTGACATTCATCTAGTGACTGGTAGAGTCTGCAGCACATGCGGTCCATTCCCGCTCCTGCAGTCGGATCATGGTCCTTCTCCACTCCGAACGGTAGTGTTTATTCTGTTCGTTTAGTTCATGATCATTCTCCACTCTGACAGGATCGTGGTCCCTCTCCATTTCCGGTCAGGCCGGTGATCATCAGCTCTGTCGGAATCATGGTCCTTCTCTACTCCTGTCCCTGCCAAAGTTATCATGAACATAAGGCGAATCGATAGCGCCATTCCTACTCCGCCAAGAGACTTAGAGTTACACTCCTGCTCCTTGTTCGTATTGATAACTCAAAACATAGACGGAAACTTAAGAGTCCATCTCCTAAGTTCCGACAGGACTTGTGACTTACGTCTGCATCCCGTTTTTATCACTAAATTCCAGAAATTAACAGTCGAGACCACGCCGCACGTGTCCGAGACGAGACGATGCCGCGCGTGTCCCTTGACAGGCGAGTACACACCCAACTAGTGTCTGTCCTTACCAATTATCCTAAATTAATTTCTTAATCCACCAATTTACCTGATTCTAATTGCTTTATTATCACAACTTTTATTTTCTAAGTTAATTGAACTGTGCATCATAGTTCTCACTTTCACCCTTCAGCAGGTTCTAAGTGGATCCAACCTAGTTGAAATCTCAACAAGCCTTATCTTGATTTAAATTGGGTTTAACTTAGCTTTCAAATCATGCTAGAGGTCGGCCCAACATGCACCACACTAGTGCACTCAATGTGCACACAACACTACCATATGTAAATATTCAAGTATGCATACCCGCATACACATGCATACGGTATTCCATCAATCACCGTATTCATGCTTACAATCTCTTCTATACTACCAATAGTTCTTTATTTTACTAATTTACTATCATACTAATCTATTTAGTTTACTAACTTACTAACATGATCACTAACACAAGAAAATCCTTATATAGTTCTCAACTACACATTGGAGCTTACTAACACATATTAAGCTTACTAACATTTCAACCAAGCTTACTAACATTTTTAGTATAATGCTAGTAGCTTACTATCAATGTAAAATTTTACTAATCAAGATACTAACTTGCTAATGACATGGTTTTTATTTATAATCATGCATAAAAGATTCATCTTTCACACTTTCTATCATCCTTAACACAGATTAAATCTTTATTTATTCACTAGCATTTTCATACATATAATTTCATAACATTCATAAGTAAGATTGTCAATCGGAGTCTTGACAATCTCTTGCGTACTCTTATGGGAGAACACTTAGGAACTTGGGACTTGAAATTGACTGTCACTGAATTTGCCTATAACACATCTAAGAATAGAACCACCGGCATAAGTCCACACGAAGTTGTGCATGGTTATCGTCCTAGACAGCTTATAGATCTTATCCCCATGTTAGAACATCACAGAGTTTCAGAGTCTGCATCCACATTTGCATTCCGCATTCATGATTTGCATAAAGAAATTTCTAAGAAAGTTAATGAGAATAGTTTTAACAAGTTAAGAGCAGATATTAGATGAAAATTTACTGTTTTAATGTTGGTGACGAAGTGATGGTTCGGATTCGTTCGGAATGGTTTCCAGCTGGATCCGTTAAGAAATTGAATGCGCGTGCTGCAGGCCCATTTAAAATTCTACATAAAATCAATGATAATGCCTATGTCGTTGACCTTCCTGAAGGTTTTACATAAGCAAGACTTTCAATATTGAGGATCTAGTACCCTATGGAGGCTCAGAATTTAACCTTAGAAATTCTTTTATAGATGAGCCTACCCTGCCGTCTACCGATTAGACTTCCACATTTTCCCCAATACTTGATACTACTTGCTCCCGACAGAAAAATTGGATAATATTTTAGATGATCTGATAATCTCTACTAGAGATGGTTGTATTCATAGGTATTTGGTAAGATGGAAAAATAAGACTGAGTTGGAAGATACTTAGATTGATCGTGAAGAGCTCCAGCGCTTGGTACAGACCTTTTGGAGCACTATAATAGGACTGATTTTGACCCGACTGGATCGAGTCCTCTCTAGAGCTGCTATTGGGTCTTATCAGGTCGGGTCCTCCACTACCCGAACCTGGACACGATACCTCATGGGTCCAAAAATTGGACGTGGACCCGGACTTGCGAGAATCGGGTCCAGGTCCGGGTCCTAATTAAAAAAATATACCCGTCGGGTCCGGTAGCGGGGAATAAATATTTGCACTTAAGTATTTTTGCATCCGACACCCTACAGTTTCAATAATTTTTGCACTTAAGTACATGAATAAATATTATATTTACACATATATCATCAACAATTACTATTTACATGTATATGTCTATAACTCTCTTATTCAAATTTCATATTTTTGGGGTATTTTTTAATGGGTCCGGGTCTGGGTCGGTTCTATTTTGAGCGGATCCGGACCCAAACCCGAAAGTGCATCAGGTCTTATTTTAGTACCCGGACCCGTATAGATCGGGTCGGTTCCGATCCAATGTCGGGTCTGGGTCGGATCCGGGTATCGAGTAAATGTCACAGTGCTAGTCCTCTCCCACCCGAAGAGAATGATGAGGACATCGGGTCGAGACGATTTGGACGCTTCTATCAATGCAGACATCGACTGGGATGGTTGTTTTATTAGCCTAATATTTGTATTTCAATACTCATATTTATTTTTGGCAATTATAGTCATATATAGTAGTTGCGATTTGCACCATTTATTTTATGCATTAGAATATTTTAGAGATTTGTATTGAGATTTGTTTTGAGCCTATATATAGGCCTCTAGATTAATGAAATGAGAATGCTTTTGATTGACAAAAAATATTGTGAGAGTTTTTGCTCTTCATCCCTCTTTTTTGTGTGAGACAATTGAGTGAAAATTAGAGTTTGTGATAAACTCTAAAACTACACCCAAATCCAATACAAATTCCAAACCCTAATCCCCAAATTACTTTTAACCTTAAACCTTCTTTTTTCATACTCCGAAACCCAACCACCCACCTCTCTCTCATCACCGAACCCCACCGCCCTCTCCACCCAAACCCCCATCAGTCCCTCCACTGTCGACCGCCTCCTCACACCACACTCCATCGACCAAGCTCTCCATCGCCTCCTCACGAGCCCTTGCAACCCTGACCATCAACGCCGACACCACCACCAGCCTGCACCACCACCGCTCGACCTTGCTGCACCCGAAGCCCAACACTAGTCCTATACTTCGCTATTGCTATTCTCCTGCGCCGCATCCCGCAACCCATCGCCATCTCCTTGCTACCTCGCCGAAGTCCCCCACGGCAGTCAACCTGACCATCTTCCTCCACCACAGGCCTTATCCGCAACCCCGGTAACTTCTTTCCTCTTCTCTAATATCTGTGATACTGCTCTATCATCTCTAGATTATTATCTAAATTTACTGTCGTCCACAAATATTGAGTGTGTCCTTCCACTTGCTAATTAGTGTACAAATCATTATTGCATATTTTACTGGTTAATAACGTTTAGGTATATAATTATTGATTATTAGGATTGAACTTTAATTGGGATTGTTACTCTTATCTCATATCTTGAAAATCCATCGAATCAATTAACTGTTTTAATTTTTAACTTAATCTGCATTACTTGTTGGTAAACTTACTCTTTTAATATTCTTGGAAATTCTCTAATTAGGGTTAAGTTTACATCATTTGGGCTCTCTCCTTCCATTAATTTCAAGAGCTCGATTCAGATTTGGTTTTTGCAATTGGCCAAAGTCACCAGTGACTTATTCAATGTTAAAAGAATATTTGTTTAAACGACCTATCAAGATTTTGGTTTACATTTTTGCCAGAGGGCATGGATTATTTTACGACAATAGATGCTAAATTTTGTAAGGATATTCCGGGACCTGTATGCTTGATCTCCAAAACTTGGTGCTTCTAACAGAACTGTTATTGCTCAAAGATGAAAATCTTTGTCTGTGTTTATGTAAGATAATGATAGTTTTCCCTTTTCCCTGTGGTCACCATTTATTTCTTACTTTACCTTCCTTGTGGGTACTAATTTCATTTTTACATTGCAGGCCCCACATCAATGCAACTGACTCCTGTAATGCCTGGCACAGATTTTTTTGACCCTTCTGAAGTTAGGGAACTTATGCTTGCCAAAGGATATTTTTCAGGCTCTTCTAATTCTTGGGCTTCAACATTAGATAGTTTAATTCATCAAGATCTTGTTGTATGTGCACTGGGTGGACTAGTTGGTCAGCTAATTAGGCTAAAGGTATAAAGTGCATAATGTATATATGATAATCTGTACTGTTAACCTTTGGTTAATATATGCAATTCCATAATTTTCATGATTATTAACTATCTTCATGGTGTGTGAACCATTTTAGTGCTTTCAAAGTTTATATATTTTCTTTGAAAATCAGTTTTGAATTGTATACAGAATTTTCTTCTTGAAGTTTTGCATCAGGCAAGGCCACTATGCTTGCCAAATTGATAGTTACAAAAGACTGTGAACCCAGAAGTTGGGGGAAAGGAAAGAGGCAGACACTAAGATAATATATGATTTAAAACAAAGATATATGGGCCAGAGTCACAGTTCAAGGCTTTGGAGTATAAGGGTGTGCTTTCATTTTCTTGGCCAAAGGTCCTTTATTTTTGCTATCCTAATGAACATCCGAATGTTGAGACTAAAATGTCTCTTTGGTTCTTCCAACATGGCTTGAATATTTTCCCTGGAAGACATGGCACTGAATACGCTCTCCAAATATAGTCATGTTTCTGTAACTACTCTAGAGTGCCTTGCCTGGTTGCTAAAGGTTATCTATAATAAATAGACAAATTGCATGGTTATCTTTTGCCTTCTTGACAATTCTAGACTTCTAAGCTAGTATAGCCCTATGATCTTGCATATCTTCAAGTTAGTCTTCTTGAAATTGGTCATTAATTAAAGATCAGTTTGAGTTTTGTAAGTCTTGACTCCCTAAAATTATTAATGCTACATATTACCCCATGTGAACTAGTATCAGTAGCCATTTCTTCAGCAATTAGAAAAATGCCCTAATTGCTTTCCATCATGATTTCTGATGCTGATCAATTCCGTACCAGCTTGATGATGCTTTACGCAATGGTGAACTTTTACCATACCATGTGTATAAAAGTTGCCTTAGGATGGACGGGCAGACTCTTGTAAATCTTGAAATCTTCAGCAATAATGTTAATGGTGGCTTATCAGGCAAGATTATTTTCCCTTGATTTCCCACAAATTATTTTTCTGTGGGGTCGATGTTTTTCCCTTTACAGTTATTAAACATTTTATGTTGTGATACTTACAGAGTTCATAGTTGATAATTTCAGGTACATTATATAAGCATCTTGATCACTGTATGACATCATCTGGTAAACGGCTTTTAAGGAGGTGGATCTGCCATCCGCTAAAAGACATTAATGGCATCAATGATCGGCTGAATATTGTAGAGGGGTTGATAAACCAATCTGGGGTTGTGTCTGTCATCACTGAATATTTTCGCAGGCTCCCAGATCTTGAAAGATTATTAGGGCGAGTTAAGTCTGCTGTTGGTTCTTCATCTACCCTCCACTTGCCTTTGATTGGAGAAAAAATATTGAAACAAAGGGTATGCTTAGTATTGTCCACTGCTACAATTTTTTAACATCTCATATAGGCGTGCAAGATTGAATTCGTCTTATCTTAGAAACTACTTTTTCAGCCCTCTCTTTACATGTTAGAATTTTGATGTAGTGGCATTGTGGCAAAGGTATTCAATTTGGTGCCAAAGACACCTAGATCAAAATCCTGTTGTGCACATATTTAGAGGCCCTCAACATGAAGAAGAAAGAATAGAATAACACCAATTGCCATGGCTCAAAATGAGCACCCCCTTATTGTTGTCTTCAATACTTCACTGCCAGATAAGAACTGATTAAGGTTAAATTAATTATAGCATGCCCTATTCGATCATCCTCCAAATCTCCAAGCTAATTATAATTAATATTTGATAATTCTTTCTCTTGATGGCGCACAAGCACATTTGAATGAAAGATGTCTGTAGATAGTCATAAATATCTTTGCAGATACATATTGAACAACTGAGTATGTTACAGTAAAATTGGACTGGTTAAGTCTTAAGAGGAAGCCTGAGGTACTTATAAAGCCAAGGCTGATACCTGGGGGTTGTGCCTCTTATAACTGCTACTACAAAATGGGAGGGGAAAAAGGCAAGGGAGAAAGAGTAAATAAAGATTATGGTAATTGTTATTACATTAAGATTAAAGACTAAGCAATGACATATCTGTTATAGTATGGTAATTGTTATTACATTAAGATTAAAGACTAAGCGACAACATATCTTTATAGTATGCAAAAATGTGATGTAAACTTAACCCTAAGTAGAGAATTTCCGAGAATTTTAAAAGATTAAGTTTACCAACACGTAATACAGATTAAGTCAGAAATTAAATTACTAATTGGTTTGATGAATTTTCAAGATATGAAATAGTTTAACAAGCCGAATTAAAGATTCAATCCTATCAATCAACAATGATACCTAATCGTTCTTAGCATGTAAGATATGCAATAAAGATTTGTACCCTAATAGAAGCACACACTCAATATTTGTGGACGACAGATAAATCAAATAATATTCTAGAGACGATAAATAGTATCACAAATACTGGAGAAGTGGAAAGAAGTTGTCGGGGTTTGTAGCACGAGTCGTTGGGTTTGAATTGAAACACTATGATGATCCTCTTTTCACACCCAAGTACGAAACATAAGCTATACAATCGGAAAATAGATTAGATCAGATCGAATCTGTGTTGGTGTGGGCTCGGGAGGAAGACGAATGCAAGAGGTGCGGGGTTGCGGGAACAGTAGAACAACAATGGCGGTTGAAGCTTCGGGGTGATGGTGGCACGGTGGTTGTCGGAGATGAGAGATCGGCAGTCGGTGGGGAAACGGCTGGAAGGTGGTTGCCGGTGGTCTGTGGGGGGCGCTGGTGACAGCGGCGGTGCTGGGGGTGTCGACGACGGCGAGGGAAGGGCTCGGGGTGGTCGTGGTGGAGATGTGAAGTCGACTGAGGTCGGGGGTAGATGGAGGTGGTTCTGGCATCGGAGGTTGGGGGGGTATGTGGTTTTCAGGTGAAACAACAAAAGAAGAAGAAAGAGAAGGGGGTTTGGGGGAGATGTGAAGTCGACTGAGGTCGGGGGTAGATGGAGGTGGTTCTGGCATCGGAGGTTGGGGGGGGGGGTTGTGGTTTTCAGGTTGAAACAACAAAAGAAGAAGAAAGAGAAGGGGGTTTGGGGATCAGGGTTTCGAATTTGTAATGGATTTGGGAATTAGGGTATAACTTAGGATTTCTCACACACCCCAATTTTATCTCAATGTCTCACACAAAAGAGATGGATGAAGAGCAAAAACTTAATCACAACAATATTTTTAATTAATAATAACATTCTTTCTCATTATTCTCATGGCCTATATATAGGCTCAAAACAAAATCTCAATACAAATCTTCAAAATATTCTAATGCAAAAAATAAATGGTGCAAATTGTAAAACTACTACATATAAATCTCAAAATAAAATAAAACAGAACCGATGCCCTCATCAAAATGTCTCCAAAGACTGCATGTGATAGGAGTTGCGATGTGGCCTCAACTGTACTGATTTCGCAAACTGTTTAACATAGTTAAAGGACTTTTAAAATCAATCCTCAAACTAGATGCTAAGACAGAATGTAAGAATTTTTGGATTGCCAATTGTATATTTGAAGTTTTCTTGCTCATGTTTTTGGCTCATTCATATTGTCCCATGGTAAAAGTTCTGCTTTGATAGAATAAAGTGTATTGATGCTGATGATATTCACAGTTTTTGATAGTTCCCTAATGTTAAAGCATGTCAAGACATGGCAGCGTATGGCCCTAATACTGCAAAGTCATTGATCATCTTAGTTGCCATCTTGCTAATTCACCGGGTTTTTTTTTCTTTTTCTTTTTCTTCATTCTTTTTTTTCTTTTTTCTTTGTTCTTTCAAAATTTCCTCTTTCCATGGGATTGATGGTATATCAGGTTTCCACATGAAGATATTCAAGTGTTAGATGACTTAGTTATAATAATAAATAAAAATGTGATTTCAATTTGATAATCTCATGCATGCTTTTTGAACTTTTTCAGATCAAAGCATTTGGGACACTTATAAAAGGTCTTCGAGTTGGAATTGACTTGTTAATTATCTTGCAACAAGAAGACAATATCGGCCTGCCAATTTCAAAATTTTTAAATCTTCCACTGCTTAGTGGGCTTGATGTACTACTGAAACAGTTTGAGCATGCCGTGGTTGATAGTTTCCCTCAATTCCAGGTTTGCTATATTTAAATGCTGCAAGCTTTTTCTTGTTGATGCCATCTTTTGGAGATTCTAAAGTAAAACTTTTCTCTCTTTAGTTATAATGTTACAAATGAATCCCTGTAGGAACTCAAAATACTAGATTTTCCCTAATTTAATCGTGCATAGCTTGATTATGTTGCTAATATATATGGAGAATTGTGCTGACTTTTGGAATCATCCGTAATGTGAGTACTCTCAATCTCAATTTAATGTAGACGATAGACCATCTGAGCTGAAAATTTAGTGTTAGATTAATATCAATGACATCACGAATGTAAGGATAATTAAATTAGAGTAGGATATTGTCGTCTGTCATGCCACTGTCATTTACTAAATGTCCTTGTCCTTTACCTTCTGACATGAAATATTTTTTAGCAGATACAAAGTGGACACCACCATTTAGAATCTTACAGCGGAAAAAAAAGATGAAGAAAACCATAGCATCCATAGTCACTGACTGCCTCGCATAGAGAAGTCTTCAGCACCACCATATACATTCTCACCACCTTCGAAAGAAATACAATCATCCCACCAGTTAGTACACTGCCTCAAACTTCAAGTTAGTTATTCTACACTGCGTAGTAGAGTTTGCTTCGCCCTTTTACAATTATTGAACTGATCAAGGAAATTTTGAGGCATATTTGTTAATGTAAGGGTCAATGATCGTGATGTCACAGTGGATAAAAATAACGACAGAAGTTATTCAAATTTTTGCTTAGACTATGGAAGGTTATAGGCATTTACCTCATCTGAGTATTGGTATTAGTATTATTTTTCTGTACATTCGGCCATATGTTAATGAACATCAAAAAATTCAGCCATACATTAAAAAAATCTGTAACCAAGTACTAGTATTGGTTATCATATATGTGCATTTTTCCCCCAAAAAAAGGTAGTTTGTGCATTGATGCCCTGATCTTCTGAATGTTAATGAACAGGACCATGATATTCAAGACTCTGATGCTGAAACTTTAGCTATTGTTATTGAGCTGTTCGTTGAAAAGTCTAATGAATGGTCTCAGATGATCCATGCACTTAACAGCATCGATGTACTACAATCCTTTGCATCTACTGCAATTTCTTCATGTGGCTCTATGAGCAAGCCTGTCCTTTTGCCAGCTGGATCAGGTTCGAAGATCTTGTTCCAAGACAGCAAAGGACCAATATTAGGGATTAAGGGCTTGTGGCATCCATATGCTGTTGGAGAAAGACAGAAGGGGCTAGTTCCAAATGACATAAATCTTGGTGAAGGCAACACTGGGTGTCATCCGAGGGCATTGTTGCTGACTGGACCAAATATGGGTGGAAAATCGACATTGCTTCGTGCCACTTGTCTTGCTGTTATAATGGCGCAGGTCCTTTTTCTTATTTTAAATTTATCATTATAAACTGAGAAAATATGATTAAACTGGTGACTCATATTCTAACTCGTCGTTTTTTCTATGCATTATCTGTATATTCAGTTGGGATGCTATGTCCCCTGTGATGAGTGTGTTTTATCACCTGTTGATGTTATATTTACGCGGCTTGGAGCAACTGATAGAATCATGTCAGGAGAGAGTGAGTACCCTCTTGTGGATAACCATTTATTTCATTTAATTCAATTATCTCATGATTTAATGAGTTCTGCCATGCCCAAGATTTTATATATATTTCAATGCCACAAGTCCAATGATGAATAAGTATCAAAAGGATGGGACTTACTTTCCAGAAATGCATTTGCGAGCTTTATTCTTCCTCTTTGTCAAGATACTACATTACTTATTCATGGTTTACAACGTGTAAATGCAATCATAAGAAAAATTAACTCATTCAGCATTTTTATTTTTCGGTTACTCTTTGCGTCACTACATTATCCAGAAGTCAGCTGTGAAAATTTTAGAACCAGCACTTGCCTAGACGCATATCAGGCTATAATATCCTACATGCTCACTGGCCCAGATCATTGTATATGTAGCACAGACACTTCTGTCAAGAAGTTGTACCCATGTTCCACATGTATTGAGCACCAACAGTCCATGGACACTCCTTGAACATGTGTCGAACACTTCTAATCGTGTCCTACATTTTATAGATCTGTTATATTGGACTCTGATTAGACACTTCTTTTAACAAATAATTAACAATTTTCAAAAACTTCTCCATGCTTCTTATCTTATACTAGTTAACTCTATTGGGCACACAGTCCATGGACACTCTTTGAATCGAACACTTCTAATCCTGTGCTAAATTTTATAGTAGATTTCTTATTTTGGACACTGGTTAGACACTTCTTTGAACACATAATGATGTAAACTTAACCCTAGGTAGAGAATTTTCAAGAATATTAAAAGATTAAGTTTACCAACACGTAGTGCCGATTAAGTTAGAAATTAAAATTAGTGATTGGTTTGATGGATTTTCAAGAAATGAACTAAGTTAGCAATCCCAATTAAATATCAAGCCTAAGATTCAATGATTATACTTAAGTGTTCTTAGCAAGTAAAATATTCAATAGTGATTTGTACGCTATTAGGCAAGTAGAAGCACACACTCAATATTTGTCGAAGATAGTAAATTCAGATAATATTCTAGAGATGATAGGGTGTAACGCAAATAATGGAGGAATGGAAAGTTCTTACCGGGGTTCTTACCGGTGTTTTACTTAAGTGTTTTGTTGTGGGAGGAATCGGGTGAAGGTAGCAATGTTGATGGAGCTTCGGGTTGTTGTGTGGATGCGAGATGGAGTTGGTGTTCAGTTGGCCTTAGGTGGTGGTTCGGCAGTGCGCACAGGAGGCGAAGGGCGGCAATGGCGAAGAGGGAGAAAGGGGTGGTAAAAGGGGCGAGAAAGGGGTCGCGGGTGGTCGGTGAGGAGAGAGTGAAAGGATGCGGGGTCGGTGAGGAGAGAGCGACAGGATGCGGGGTCGGTGAGAAGAGGGAGAGAGGCAGTCGGAGGTTGGTGGTAGAGGCGGTGACGTCGGGGTGGTTCGGTGGTGAGGTGAATCTGACGATGGGTTTCAGATTCAAGGGAAGACGAAGAGAAAGTGGTTGGCGGTTTGAGAAGTAGGGCAATGGGTTGTGGGTTTCGGGTGGAAGGGGAAAGAGGAAGAAGCAGGAGAGAGGAAAGGGGGATGGCGGCTGTGAGGAGGGTTAGGGTTTGGAGTTTGGATAAAGGATTTCGGGGTTTGGGTGTAGTTTAGGGTTTCTCACAAACCCTAATAATCCCTTATGGTCTCACACACAAGAGAAGAATGAAAAGCAAAAATTTAACACAATAAATTTGTAATCAATCAAAAGCAAAACTTCTCAATAGTCTAAAGGCCTATATATAAGCCCAAAACAAATCTCAAAATAAATCTCCAAAATATATCCAATGTGCAGAAAATAAAGGTGCAAATAGCAAAACGACTACATATGTCAAAACAACTAAAAATGTTGAAATGAAAATAATTAGGCAATAAAATAAGCATCCTAGACGATGTCTGCACTGATAGAAGCATTCAAATCGTTTCGAACCGATGTCCTCATCATTCTTTCTGGGTGAGAGAGAGCTCGACCCAGTCGAAGCAAAATCAATACGCCTGTCATAGTGCTCCAAAAGGTTTGGATCCAAGCGCTGGAGCTCTTCACGATCAATCCAAGTGTCCTCCGACTGCAGCTTGTTCTTTCATCTCACAAAATACCTATGAATACCACCATCTCTAGTAGATATTATCTGCTCATCTAAAATATTATCCAATTTGTCTGTCGGTGGTAAGTAGTGACAGGTAAAGGAGAAAATGGGGGACTCACCAGTAGGCTGCCGAGTAGGCTCACCTATATGAAGATTTCTATGGTTAAATTTTGGTCCTTCATAGGGTACTAGATCATCAATATTGAAAGTCTTATGTCAAAACCTCTAGAAAGGTCAACGACATAGGCATTATCATTGATTTTATGCAAAAATTTAAATGGGCTTGCAGAACGTGCATTCAATTTCTTAACGAATCCAGCTAGAAACCGTTTCGGACGAATTTGAACCATCACCTTGTCACCAATATCAAAAGTTTTACATTACCTTCTAATCTGTCTTTAACTTGTAGTTAAAATTATTTTCATTAATTTTCTTAAAAATTTCTCTATGCAAAGCATGAATGCGGGATGCAAATGTGGATGTAGACTCTGAGACTGATGTTCTAACATGGGAACAGGCTCCATGGGCTGTCTAGGACGATAACCATGCACAACTTCATGTGGACTCATGCTAGTGGTTCTATTCTTTGATGTGTTGTAGGCAAATTTAGCAACAGTTAATTTTAAGTCCCAAGTTCCTAAGTTTTTTCCCACAAGAGTACGCAAGAAAATGCCAAGACTTCGATTGACAACCTCAGTCTGTCCATCAGTCTGGATGGAAGACTGATGAGAATTTCAATTTCGTGCTCATCTTGTGTCATAGGGTCTTCCAAAAGTAACTTGTGAATTTCACATTCTTATCGGACACAATTATTTTTTGGCAATCCATGTAGCTTCATAATATTATCGAAGAAGATTTGACCTACACGAGATGCATCGAAAGTTTTTGAACATGGGAGGAAGTGGGCCATTTTAGAAAAACGGTCCACGATGACAAGAATGGAATCGTGTTTCTTGTGTTTTTGGTAAGCCTAACACGAAATCCATGCTAACATCTTCCCAAGGGTAACTGAGAACAGGTAAGGGAGTATACATGCATGTGTTTTATTTTTGTTGTTTGGCGAGTTGACACGTATGACACCTGTTAACAAGTCTTACAACGTCCTTTTTAAGCTTAGGCCAGTAAAACCTTTGTTCCACAGTATTAATGGCCTTGCAATGCTTAAAGTATCCTGTAAGGCCACCAGCGTGCTCTTCCTAAACAAGGTACTCTCGTAATGATGTACTAAGAATGCACAGTTCGGAACGATAGCAGAGATAATCATCTTTCATGAAATAATCATCTATCACTCGAGTGATGTCATCCTTCAAAGAGGTGTAGATCTCATGAAACTCTGGGCAGGAGGTATACTCATCTTTTAATCTCTCAAAACGAATAACCTCGGTGCGCAGTGTAGGTAAGATCATGTGCAACGACTTAGCGCACCCGCAGCCTTATTATCAATCCCTTTCTTATGTCTAATAGTATATGAATATTCTTGTAGAAACTATACCCATCGTGCATGCCTCAGATTCAGCTTTTGTTGGGAATTGAGGAATCGTAAGGCTTCATGGTCTGAGAAGATGACGAATTCTTGCGACAGGAGGTAATGTCGCCAATAGCGAAGTGAGTGAATTACCGCATAGAATTTCTTGTTATAAGTGGAGTATTTTTGTTTTGCCTCATCCAACTTTTCGCTGAAGTAGGCAACATGGTGACTTTCTTGGCTGGGGATTCCACCTATACCAATATCAGAAGCATCGCACGTTACTTTGAAGATTTTGGTGAAACCAGGCAACTTCATGATAGGTGTCTGAGTCATTCTTTTTTTGATCTCTTCGAAGGCTTTCGTGGCTGCTTTTGACCAGACGAACTCACATTTCTTCAAACAGTCGGTTATCAGAGCCATGATTGTGCTAAATCCTTGCACAAACCGACAATAAAAGGTGACAAGACCATGTAAACTCCGCACATCACGTATGTTGCGGGGCTCAAACTACTCAATAATAGCCCTTTATCTTTTCTGGGTCAGTTGATACTCCTCTGGCGGAGACATTTCAGAAAGATAGTCTGATCAGAGAGGAAGGTACATTTGGTAGGATCAGCATAAAGTTGTTCCTTTCTTAAAACATCGCAGAGCTGTCTCAAACGGTCAAGATGTTGTTCAACGGATCGGCTATAAATGAAAAATCATCAAAGTATAATACAAGGAACTTGCCCATAAAAGGACAGAGTACTTGTGTCATTATTCTCATAAATGTGTTCTGGGCATTCGTCATTCCAAACGGCATGACCATCCATTCGTACAGGCCATCCTTCGTCTTGAAGGCGGTCTTTCATTCATCACCAGAACGAACACGTATTTGATGGTGGCCACTTTTAAGGTTAATCTTGGAGAAGATTGCGGCACCAGACATCATGTCCAACATGTCATCCAAATCGGGAATGAGAAAACGGTGCTTCATCGTGATTTTGTTTATGGCACGGCTGTCCACACACATACACTATGTTCCATCTTTCGTTGGCCTCAACAGAGCAGAGACTGCGTAAGGACTTAAGCTTTCTCTAATGGAGCCCTTTGCGGATAACTCGTCAACTTGCCTTTTCAACTCAGCGTATTCCGTTGGATTCATCCGATAATGTGGTAAGTTAGGAAGACTCGCTCCCGGAACCAAATCTATAGCGTGTTGGATGTCACGCAGTGGGGGTAACTGGGTGGGGAGGTCAGCAGGAAACACTTTTGCAAATTCCTGAAGGACATGAATGACTTGAGGGATGAGTGACTCAGGCTTTAAAGGACTTCTCTCATTGTGAGTAGGAGAACTGTCGTCTCTTTGTCAATTTCTTATGCGAGTTCCTTTTCACCCATAAAAGCTACTTCCTTACCCCTTTTTGAGGGAGTTGGTGTTGTCACAGACGTACTAGTTTATGGTTTCACTGGTATGAGCTTTATCTTTACTCCGTCGTGGTGGAACACACATTAGTTGGATCGACCATATATTGTCACATCGAGGTCATAACCAAGGTCTCCCTAAAATTACTTGACCCACATTCATTTTGAGCACATCACACCAAATTTGTTCGTTGTAGATTTTAAAGTCTATAGGGACCAAACAACACTGTGTTACTTGGAGGGCTGTCACATCAATCCAAGATACTTTGTATGGGTGTGGATGAGGTTCAGCTTTAAGCCCGGTCTTGGCTAGGACTGTTAAGGAGACATCATTGATGCCCCTTTCACTGTCAACAATCACCTTACAGTTTTTGCCACCTATTGTCGTGAAAGTGTGAAATATAGTAGTGTGCTTCTAATTATCTTCTTCTTTTGGTTGGGACAATGCACATTTGATTATATTCAAAGGAGGTGATTGAATCGACCGAATATAGTTGAGATATTGGTCGTCCTCTTTCATTAGATTCATAGAAAAACTTATTGTCAGAATCATCAGTAATGACAACAGTACCTTTTACACTATTGATCCTACTAGGGCTGGGACCAGCAACTTGGCTGTATCCCTTGCATTTATAGCAGTTTGTGAGAGGAGCAATCTTAGAGTAGTATCTTTCAGTGTTTTTACTCTTGTTGTCATTTCTAGGTGGATAGGGATTTGAAGTAGGCTTACTTGGGTAAGACTTGTTGGGGTACTGAGAAGATGACTTATATCTAGAGGGATCAGTGGAAGTCATTCTAGAGGAATGATCTCTTGAAACGCTGGACTTGTAGTGGGAACTTGCTTTAAGGAAATTCATATCGAGAACAAGGGCATAAGTCATTGTTAAGGAGTCCACATTTCTATGGATTAACTCGTTCCTTATGTCAGCTCGTTGTTCAGCTCTGAACCTAGAGAGAGTTTGTTCTTCGCTCTCTTTACCTAAAGCATTGCACCAAATGAAGAAGTTGTCGAACTTATCCACATACTCTTTGGTGGATTTGCTTCCTTGGTAGAGTTGGTTCCACGAATCTAGCAATCGGGTGTGGAACGATAATGGCACATATTTCTCAGTGAGCTTCTCTTTCATGACGTCCCAAGTGGTTATGGGTTGGCGTCTTGGCCTCTGCGGGTATGTTCAAAGATTTGTCCAGTGTTGAGCTTTACCAGTCAATTTCATCGTGTCAAATTTGCCCTTCAGGGTTTCGCTCATGTCAAACCACACGAAATAGTGATCCATGGCACGGATCCAATTGAGATAAACTTGGGGTTCCATATGGCCTTCAAAGTGGGGAACGTCAGTCTTAACGTTTTTCTTGTATTGTTCGTCAGGGTCACGATCTTGACATCGATCGTCACGATCATTCCCTTGAGGGATCTGACGATAAAGCTCAGGGGCTAAATGATGCAATAACTATGGTTTTAAAACCTTCGTTCTGATACCAAAATAATTTAAAATTAACCATAGATAGAGAATTTCCAAGAATATTAAAAAAATTAAGTTTACCAACATGTAGTGCCGATTAAGTTAGAAATTAAAATTAGTGGTTGGTTTGATGAATTTTCAAGAATTGAACTAAGTTAGCAATCCCAATTAAATATCAAGCCTAAGATTCAATGATTATACTCAAGTGTTCTTAGTAAGTAATATATTCAATAGTGATTCGTAAGCTATTATGCAACTAGAAGCACACTCAATATTTGCGGACGATAGTAAATTCAAATATTATTTTAGAAATGATAGACTGTAACACAAATAATGGAGGAATGGAAACATCTTATCGGGGTTCAGTGGTGGCAATAGGGGCTTGCTAATCTGTTGTAGGAGGAATCGGGTGAAGGCAGCAGTGTTGATGGAGCTTCGGGTTGTTGTGTGGATGCGAGATGGAGTTGGTGTTCAGTTGGCCTTGGTGGTGGTTCTGCAGCGCGCACAGGAGGTGATGAGTGGCAATAACGAAGGCTGATGGGGGCTTCGGCTGGTGATCGGGTTGGAAGAGAAGGGTGGTCGGTGTAGCCGGAGGGGCAAGAGAGGGGTTGCGAGTGGTTGGCGAGGAGAGAGTGAGAGGATGCAGGGTCGGTGAGAAGAGAGAGAGAGGCAGCCGGAGGTTGGTGGTAGAGGTGGTGACGTCAGGGTGGTTCAATGGTGAGGTGGATCTGTATGGGTTTCGGAATCAAGGGGAGACGAAGAGAAAGTGGTTGACGGTTGGAGAAGCAGGGCGATGGGTTGTGGGTTTTGGGAGGAACGAGAAAGAGGAAGAAGAAGCAGGCTAGAGGAAAAGGGGACGGCGGCTGTGAGAAGGAGGGTTAGGGTTTGGAGTTTGGATAAAGGACTTGGGGGTTTGGGTGTAGTTTAGAGTCTCACACACAAGAGAAGAATGAAGAGCAAAAACTCAACACACAATAACCTTTTAATCAATCAAAAGCATAACTTCTCATTAGTCTAAAGGCCTATATATAGGTTTAATACAAATCTCCAAAATATTTCCAATGTGCAGAAAATAAGGGTGCAAATAGCAAAACTATTACATATGTCAAAACAACTAAAAGTGTTGAAATGAAAATAACTAGGCTAATAAAATCGCCATCCTAGACAATGCATGGGCCTGGGCTGATAGAAGCGTTCAAATCGTCTCGAACCGATGTCCTCATCACATAATTAACAATTTTCAAAATCTTCTCCACACTTATCATATACTAGTTAACTCTTGTTACTTGCATAAGCACCATGGATTTCACCTATTTTGTAATAGACAAAGAGGTATACTACTTTGCTGTGGTCTATAAAATCTTTTAATTTGGTTGTGGACCTCAAAAAATAATATTTTTAATGTCGTTTGGGTTAACATTATGCTTAATAATGATAAATAATGTTTTATATTATGTAATAGTAGTCATCTCTCGTGCACTGTTTTTTACAAGTTTGCTGTGTCAGATACCCAAGCGGCATGTGTGTTCATGCTTCCTAGACTGTTTTCCAGCACATTGATCGCTGGAGTGTATAACCAATCAAAAGGAGAAATTAGCCCATATAATCGTATAGAGTGGAAGTATTCTCACGACAAACATGATTGGATTTGCTTTAAGTAGATAGGTAATAATTAGTTGAAGAAGAAAAAAAAGCAGAAACAAACAATGAACTAGAAGTTGAGATTATACACAGCAGGAAAGGACTCAGTTTAACTTGTAACAAAACTTGCTTATGTGATTTCTAGACAATTTGCCGCACCAAAAATTTGCTGTTGAACAGAGTTCGACCAATTGTGAATTACAGAGCCAAGTCAAAAGACTCAAAACTCTTGCGTAACAAAGTTAGTAAGACTTCTCTTATGGTTATTTATATGTTAATCTATTTTTGAAATCTTCGATTTTGTTTTAGCTGCGATTTGATTTCAACTGAAATTAATTATTAATTGGACAGTTGTTACATGTTACTATGTTAAGATTGATTTGAATTTGAACTTCAGATAGGAACAATTTATTTTAGGTTTCATCTTCTACTTTTTACGGATTAGTTCTTTGAACAAAGTAGACTATGCTGAGAGCTAGAAAATTTCTTCTGCGCCTTCAAATATGTACTCATAGTATTGTTAGCACTCATGTGCTCTTCTTAATTTTTCTCTTAATTTTTCTTTTAAAAAATAAATTAAAATTTATCTATAAAAGGAAAAAAGCTAACAGGATTTGAACCTGTCTTCAATCTCGGTTAATAACAACTCCCCCTAACCAAGTAAACAAACTTCGCATTATAATATTCTTTTAATACCAAACATTATATTTAATTTGATTACATTTACCTAGGTCCTCGACAAGTTTTGAAAACTCAGGGTAGGCAGCAACCTACTCGGCTGCCTACCCTCAGCCCAAGATATGCCACTGCCGGAGTATTTATTTGGATGACGGCCAACTCTTAAGACAAACATGCTTGCTTCTGTTGTTTCTTTTTGTGTTTGAGGAGAATGAACTTCATGCTATCAGGTTGAACTGTTATTGTAAATTATAATCTCATTCTCGCTGAAGGTAATTATATAGTTATATTCTTCTTTTCTCTGCTAGGCACATTTTATGTTGAGTGCTCTGAAACAGCATCAGTTCTACGATATGCTACTCAAGATTCTCTTGTGCTACTAGATGAACTCGGCAGAGGAACAAGCACATTTGACGGATATGCAATTGCCTATGCTGTGAGTATTCTATCCTTATTATGTTATTGCTACTATTACGGTACTGCTGATTGTCGCTAGATAAGAAATTTAAGTTACCAGAGATACCACAGTTAGCATTGAATATTAATTTTAAATCAGCAATCTATTTTAGTATTTTTAGTGTACTCGTGAATGTGGATAGACATGAGCGAGATTGGTCACAACAGAATGATCACGGGCTATGGAGTAGTTTATTCTGTTCACTGCAGCTCTTTTGCACAGGTGCCCTTAGAATTATGATTTATTATGTTGTCATCTGTCTGTTTGGCACCATCCTTGATACTTCACTAAGCCAAATCAGTTAGTCCCTTTCAGGTTCATTATCGGTCACTTTCAGGTTCATTATCGGTCAATATCTGCAAGTTGACACCTAGATGCCAGTGTCAAATTGTAATATAGCTACAATGATGAAAAAATTATGTTTTCCTAGTTACATGTGCCTTGAAGCATGGAAATGACATCAGAATTTCTGGTATATAAATTTTTTCTAAGAAAAGGAAGAAACGAAACAATAAGATCGGTAATTCACTTTAATGATTCTATGTTCGTCTTTTTTGTGGGTTGACGGATGAATTCCTCCAGATATGCTCATCTTTTTTTCTTGTGACATGTTGCGTAGCAAGCAAAGCAGTCAACCAAAACCATGTTGTTTAAAAAACAGGGTTGCATAGCTATATGCTCATCTTTTTTTCTTGTGACATGTCGTGTAGCAAGCAAGCAGTCAACCAAAACCATGTTGTATAAAAAACAGGGTTGCATAGCTATTTAGTAATCGAAGAGTAAATTAATGCACTGAATTTTTCTAACCATCAATTTTTTTTTCAAGTTTTTCACATTGTTATGATATAACCATCTAATTACTTTTCTTTTGTCATCCTGCCAAAAACTAACTTGTCTCTTGAAGGTATTTCGCCATCTAGTGGAGACAGTCTGCTGCCGCCTCCTGTTTGCCACACACTACCACCCCCTCACAAAAGAATTTGCCTCTCATCCTCTTGTAAGCCTCCAACATATGGCTTGTGCTCTTAACCCCTCAAAAACAGGTAGCTCCGACAATGACTACAATGGCCTAGTTTTTCTCTACCGACTCGCATCTGGAGCTTCCCCTGAGAGCTATGGGTTGCAAGTTGCTCTCATGGCTGGGATCCCAAAACAAATCGTCGACACTGCATCTGTTGCTGCCCAAAGGATGAAGGTGCTGATCAGCGAGAACTTTAAAGCAAGTGAAGGGAGATCTATGTTTTCAACCCTTCATGAAGAGTGGCTCAAGACCTTGTTGGGCATTTCGAGGATAGGTGACTCTTGTATAGATGAGGATGCTTTGGATACTTTGCTTTGTCTCTGGCATGAAATGAAAAGCATCAGCAGGTCAGTTAAGCAATAGAGGATAGTATATATCTGTAGGTTTTGACGTTGTCTAATTTTTAATTGACTGTGAGCCTCGCATAACTTGGGTAAACTCAGAGAGAAGGGAGGCTATGTGGTCTTCAAAACATTGTAAATATAACAATCTAGTCCAAGTTAGTGAAAAATGTCAACTTGATGTTTATTAGTTGAAGTTGAATTCATGTCATAATATATGAATGCAAGTACCTAATGATTGTCTTCTTTTCTCGAATATCTGCATTTGTCAAGTAACAGAATAAATGGTCGAGCTCCTGAATATGTGGATGTGGACGTTCTCTCTCCTACCGCATTGCTCCACCTCCCCCACCCCCCTCCTCTCCTCCCCATCCAACTCCTAAACCACCGCAAACCCCTCCCTCAGCCAAGACCCACCAACCCGTCCACCTCACCTTTCTGCCCCACCCCACCGCCACCGCCACACCCAATCCTCACCCCTGTTTTTCTCCCTAACATCCTTCCTCAGCAACAGTCTTTCTTCCTGTCCTTCCTCATATTTCTTAACCCACACCCATCTTCCTTTGCTCCGTCCTTTTGAGAGAGTATGAAGACTGACAGAGAGCTCACTTGATTTGGAAAAGATCACTCCTACCGCTACGACTTGGGTAAGCGAGAGGGATGATGGACATGGTCATCGTCAAACAGAGCAGGATAGAGTCCAGCTCCGACACGACGCCCGCAGCTCTAGATCTCCACTGGTCCATAGAGGACGGTCGAGGGAGAGACTTAGAGAGAAAGACGATAGAGGGCACAATGTAAAAGGGAGGAGAAGCTGCCCAGAGGGCCGGCCAACCTATGCCAGGAAAAACAACAACGGCAACAAGACGTACGCTGAAGTGACCAGGATTGAGGCTCCGAGACACGGCACTAGGCTCAATCAACAACGCCATGAGTTGCCAGAAGAGGATGACAAGAAGACCAAGGAAGACGACGAAGGCGAGTGGGTCCTTGTGAAGCCCAAGCGAAAGAAAACGGCGGAGCGACACCCTCGTATCGCCATCTCAGATTCATCTAAGTCCCCATCTGCTCAATTGTGTCACAAATGCGCCAAACGCGGTCACACTATCAATGAATGCCAGACCGAGTGGTTTTGTTACGCTTGCAAGGGTTATGGTCACATTTCAATAGCTTGTAAGAATAGGAAACTCTCGGCGAAATCTCATTCTCTTTCAGAATCATCACCGAAGCCCCAATCCAAGGTGGACTCGCACCTAAGCAAGACGGAGGAACGTGTGGCGGGGGGGGGGGGGGGGGGGGGGGGGGGGGGGGGGGGGGGGGGGGAGACTGGTAGTAAAGGAGATAATCTCACCTACGCCGATAATGGCGGAGCTCGAAAGGCGATATTCGTTTAGCGTCGTCATTAAAGCTCTAACTGGGAATCCAAGCAGCTCAGAGATTAGGAAGATTTTGTCTCGCAACACGACCATGGCAACAAACTGGAATTGGGAGCCCCATCAGCTTGGACAAAGCAGCTTCATCGTCCACTGTGGTAATGAAGAAAGAGTGCAAGAGCTCTTGCAATTGAGAGGATTAGAGGGCCAAAATTCTCAGGAATTCTTCATTACGTTCACTCGATGGTCGAGGAAACTGGGGGCTCTGAAGACGGACTCTTTACCGTCGATTTGGGTTAGGTTGTACAACCTACCATTCCATGTGTGGGTAAAATCGACATTTCAAAATCTCGTTAGGAGCTTTCGGTTCTTGATAGAGGTTGATAAAATCACCCTACTCCATAGCAGAAGCCACTTCACAAGAATTCGACTCGGCATAGAAGCGAAGGAACAAATTCCATCTACGATCCAGGCGGAGTTCGACGGTGATTTTTACCAAATTAAGGTGGTGTCGGAACTAAAAAAGAGAGTATCCTTTCACGGAGCGGGGGAGGAAGACGTTGCGCTAGGAATCGAAGCCCCAAACTGTCGAGAGGTAGAAGATGAGAGCCGACCGTTCGATCAAAAGCGATTAAATCTGGGTCCTTCATCTCAGAATCAGCGTCAAATTGAAGGAGAGCGGACACAGCGAGTCCAGCACAGCCATGTGGTCCCTACCAAGCACGTGAAGACCGCTGACGGGGCAAATGACATGGAAAGTATTGGCAGTAGAGAGGAGTTGGGTGTCTTGCTCACGCCACAGAAAGGTCCCATCGAACAGTCAACTCACATCCAGCAGACACAGCGTTTCGAGCAGCACATGAGTCAAATCATCAACAGTGGTCACGTCCCTTATCAGCGTGACATTACCCCAAATTTGACAGCACCGAAGATGGGTATTCGTGAAGTTGAGGGGTCCACTGTTCAACCCAACAGATTTCAAGGGAAAGTTCAGGAGCATGGGGGGATTTTAAAAAGGAATAATGATGATCTGAAACAATCAAGGTGGTATCTAGAAGCTTAAGCTACATTAATGAAATGAGTAGGGAGGACTTCAATGAATCTGTTAAAAGAGCAGTTATAGAGGCTATCAGAGGTTTTAATGGGATTACTCAGGAGCTCACTGTGGGAGGAGACGAGTTGCAAGATCCGAGACAGCAACCACAGGGGGCTTAGCTGCAAGAACAGCCTGTTAATCCGTCTATCCAGCTAAATATCGAGACGTTAGTAGATGCAGAAAATGAGAGGATACAGGAAGAAGAAGATTACATAAGGGAGGAGGTGCAAAGGATCCAATTGCTAGGCAATACTCATGAGGGATCTTCTAAGGAGTTCGTCTCTAATGAAGGAAGATGAGACAAAATTAGTGCCTTAAATGGAGTTGATGATGAGTCGCAAATCTCGGAGTTTGACGCAGATAAATTGGAGACGGGGGACCTTTCGGGAGGAGGCACTGAAAGTAGGCAGACTATTGAGTACAAGAGGAAGAGCAAATGGCAAATCGACAAATGGGGGGAACAAGGACCTACTGGGGAAGATCTGATTCGAGCAGCAGCAAAAGGAAAAGAGCCGGCTTCGGTATGTGGAGGTATTTCTAATTATAATTTGTCAATTTTGAGTTATATTCCTGATAATATATTGCTTTATTATGCTGGTCTTCTCGGTCTAGCCACGAGATCTAATATTGCGGAGCAACGTAAGACAGTGAATGCCTTAAGAGGTATTCAGGGGGGGTTTCTACTCTAGTTGAGTAGGAGAGCGGTTTAGAATCTAGTCTGAGGGTTGGGTGGTAAAATTGGTTATTATGTTATACATCTTCTGGAACGTTAGGGATATGAGGCAGGGCTCGAAAAGCAGGCTTATTAACAGTACGATTTTTAAGTTTAACCCATCGATCTGTGCAATACAAGAAACTAGGATTGAGAATCCTAGAGGGGAAGATTTTGAGAGGATTAGATCTCTTAGAGGATTCCATTGGCGATTCAAACCAGCTATAGGACTTTCTGGGGGGATAGCTCTAGGAGTGGATTCGGAAAAGTTTGAAATTATTGATGAGTGGATCGGGGCGTTCACGGTTACTATTAGAATCAGGCGGTGCAGCGACGATTGGAATCATGTGGTCACATCAGTTTACGGACCATACGACTCCAGAAGACGAGAGCTTTTGTAGGAAGTCCTGAGAACGATCAGAGATCGTTGGCCGGGACCATGGGTCATCGGGGGAGATTTCAATATTACAAGATTTCGGCACGAGCACAAAGGAAGGGGAGCGAGCGACAACGACAAAATGACGTTCAATTCCACTGTAGATCGATTACAGCTCAGAGAAATAAACTCCTCAGATAGAAGATTCACTTGGACGAGTATGCAACGGTCTCCGATTCTGGCAAAACTAGATAGGATATTCGTGTCCACAGAATGGGAGGAGATTTTCCCACTAGCATCGGTAAGAACCATCATCAGATTAACCACGGATCACACTCCACTAGCCTTAGACTGCGGTGACGGGCGTAGAAAAGATCGCAATCAATTTTGTTTTGAGAAAGCTTGGACGTTGCACGAAAACATTAGTATGATCATTGAAGAATCCTGGAGAGGAAATACTGGTAAATCAAACTCTATTTGAAACTGGAACGCGAAGACTAGGAGGCTTCGAAAGAGGTTGAAGGAGTGGGCGAGACAGGAGTTCGGCGATATCAAACTAAGAGTAGAGAAAGAATCAGAGAGCTGGAAACGGCAGAGGAAGGAAGAGATTTATCGAGTGCGGAGGTAGAGGAGCTGACAGATAGCAGATCAAAAATACATCAATATGCCGAGATGGAGGAGTATTATTGGATGCAGCGGTCCAGAGTACAGTGGCTAAAGGAAGAGGATGAGAACACAAAGTTCTTCCATAAAGTTGCTAATAGAAGAAAGAGGCAGAATAAGATCATAGGTATTGAGATAGGGGATAGATGGACCGAGGATGAAGGGGAAGTCAGAGGACAGCTGGAGGGTAAATTCAAGGAGTTGGTAGGTCGAACAAATAATCAGAGGAGCAGGCTAACGCAAAACTTCTGGGAAGACAATAGGATAGACAGTAGCGAGGGATTAGAAGACGAATTCTCAGAAGAAGAAGTTTTACAAGCTATCAAGAACTTGGGACAAGACAAAGCACTGGGACTGGACGGTTTTTTGATTTTCTTCTATAAAGTGTATAGGAAAATCATCAGAGCAGATCTTATGGAAATGTTCAGAGATCTTCATGCAGAAGATTTGGACCTCAACAGACTCAACTATGCAAACGTGGTTCTTATCCCAAAAAAAGGGGAGTCAAGGAGGAGTGAAGACTACAGACCGATCAGCCTTTTAAACGGATCCTTTAAAATCATCACTAAGGTTCTAGCCTCAAGATTGGCTCCTCACATGAACGATGTAGTTAACGACTCGCAGAGCGGATTCATCAAAGGTAGGGACATTATGGACAGCGTCGCCTCTTGTCACGAGATAGCTTACAGAGGAAGTAAAGAGAAGTCAGATGGTTTCCTTCTAAAACTAAATTTTGAAAAAGCCTACGACTCAGTCGAGTGGGATTGTGTAGAAGAGGTTATGCAACTAAAAGGGTTCGGAGATAAATGGAGAGTTTGGATTATGAAATGCGGGGGGGGGGGGGGGGGGGGGGGGGGTGGGGGGGGGGGGGGGGGGGGGAATCTTTCATACAGATCAACGGTAAGACCGGAAAGGAAATCAAATGTCGGAGAGGGCTTCGACAGGGAGACCCGCTTTCCTCATTAATTTTCGCTTTAGTGGCAGATGGCATAGCAGAAATGTTCAGAAGAGGCTATGCGGAAGGGTTGATATCAGGAATTCAGATTAAAGTGATTCAGGACAGTCTGTCAATACTACAATACGCGAATGACACTATTATCATTGGAAAGGCAAAGGGGGAGGAGGTACTGGCAATCTCGCTACTTTTGAAATGTATTCAGACTTGAGCGGGATTGAAAGTTAACTTCACGAAGAGTTGTGTGACTCCACTAAGCGACAATCTATCCATCCCGATTCACGATATCAAGAATATGTTGGGGTGTAAGGTGGCTCCCTATCCAATTACGTACCTCGGGACGCCCATCAGACTAGGGTCATTAAGAAGAGAGGACCGGCAAAATTTAATAGAGAAAGTTGAAAGAAAACTGGCAGGATGGAAAGGAAGATTCCTAACATGGGGGGGGGGGGGGGGGGGGGGGAAGATCACCTTGCTCAACTCGGTTCTTAGTAGCCTACCGATATACCTCATGTCTATCTACGAACTACCGAGGTGGGTGGTCAAAAGGATCGATAAGAGTAGAAGAAATTTTCTCTGGAAGGGAACAGATGAAAATAATAAAGGAATTCACTTGGTTAATTTGGGCAGGGTCTGTAAAAGGAAAGAATTCGGGGGCTAGGGGTTCTTAACATCAGAGACATGAACTGAGCACTGATGACCAAGTGGAGGTGGAAACTGAATTAAAAAAAAATCGGTGGGTCTCTGCCTTTGGAACTTACCGAAAAAGAAAGAGATTCAGATTTGGAAGAAGAAGCCCTTACGGAAAATCTTCCTACTTATGGAAGGGAGTTGCGAAAGTGGGGGACTTATTCCATTCGGATACCGCCGTTAAGATAGGAAACGGAAAAAATACTAGATTCTGGAAGGACAAATGGTGTGGAAGCAATTCGCTGGAGAGCTTATTCCCGGAAGCAGCAAGGAGTATGATCAACACTGACTCATTAGTCGCAGATGTCTGGCGAAACGGAAAGCTAAAACTAAAGCAAAGAGAGGAAGCGACATAGGAAGGCACCTTCCAATTATACGAAATAAATAGATTGGTTCAAAACGAGGGACGGACAACTTCTAACACGGAAGATAGAAGGAGCTGGAACGAAATCTTTACGGTAGCATCACTATACAATAGGTTTAATGATGGCGGGATTAGAAGCAAAGATAGCAAAACCATATGGAATACTCCAGCACCTATGAAGGTTAGAGCGTTTATCTGGCTAGCGGTGAATGACGCTATTTTAAGTAGGGTAAATCTTGTTAAGCGGGGTATACAGTTGGACTTAGAGTGTCCTAGATGCAACACGGACCACATATTTTTCAACTGTAATAGGGCTAAGCTTACTTGGGAGGTGGTTATTAGAGGGTTTGGGGGGTTACAAAACCCATCCTCAATCTCTGAGGCTTGGGATATAGGTAGAGGGGACAAGATCAAAACAGAGGATAGGGAAGCGTGGTTCCTGTTAGTAGCTGCGGCAATATGGGGTCTCTGGCTAGACCGAAACAATTTGTGTTTTCGAAATTTAAATATTAGATTCACTGTGCTGATGCATCAGATTTACAGTTTCATTTATATATGGGCAGGTCAGGTGGGGCAGGGAGTAGTCGGGCGGTGCCACCAGCAATAGGGGGAAGACTCGTACTTTGTGATTCTTGCAGTTGTATTTCCTTTTGATTCATGTCTTCTGGACTGATAGGATGTGAGATGTTTGTACTTTATATGTTTTGTATTTTGCTCTACTTTGTTTCGTTAATCTATCATTAACGGATCGATGACTATGTCATCTTTATTCTCAAAAAAATGATTGTCTTCTTTTGATATTATTTTTGGGCCCTATATGTATCTGTTATAATATATCAACACAAGTTTTAAAAATATTCTTGAATGGCTACTTATTATTTATGTTATATTCTCTGAAAAGTTGGATTTACTTTGTGATGACCTCAGTATTCAAATACAAAAAGGTGGAGGGGGTTATAACTATGTAGTCATTTCATCCGGTGAACTGTATTTACATATGAATCCATTACCTTTAGATTCTTCAAATATTTCTTTTGTTGCTTTCTTGCTACTTAATGAATATTTTATGCAAAATGTTGATTTCATTGGCAATAATCGGACAACCTTGGTTTATGATTCTATCTTAATGAATGCATGAAGTTAAACCAAAATTATTTGAAAATAGTCTGCATGGAAAAACTTGTGGAATTACATGCCTCTCAACAGAAATACAAGCTGAAACTTTTCTGATCATCTATTCGTTTGTGGGCTACCCATGAACCAGCTAGTCATTGTGTACACAACTATAAAAAAGCAAAATGATTATCTGATTACATGGCATTACTAATCCAGGTAACCGATGATATACACTGCTGCAGTTTAGTAGTTACAGGCATGAATACTAGGCATATATGTGGAAGAAGATAAAACCCCATTCATACGGTAGTTGCTCCTCAGCTTTATACAGAGAGTATAATGTCTACTTCTTTATCTGCCATGGAGCATCTCTAACACAGCCATAGCAGCTCTCTGGAAACGCTCTTTTTCTTCCTCCAAGAGCTTGCTCTTCGCAGCTGCAGACTCCTTGCACTTCTCTATCTCTTCACCTATCTCACCAGCGCTTTGACCAATCTCACTGTTTTATTAATTATTTCAAATACAAAGCTCAGTATCAAGAAATTAATAGAACAAAAACATAACCGAAACTAGGTAATATAGGCGACCACATTCTTATCTTAGGAAGTCATTTCACATTCTGAGTTCGAGATGTGTGTGCAGTGGCAGTGCAAAAAAGTTGTGATACATCAGGAAATGTTTTAATCTAACAGAAATTTGTCTTTAACGGAATGAAATCATGAAAATTATCCATGCTTATCATTCACATGTCAAAAAATAGATGAATGATTTGGGAGAGGAAAAGGGACTTAGGATTGGACAAAATGGGACACGAAGATGAATTTTGTTATGAAGCTCACCTAGTCATCTTCAGCATATCCTGGACAGCAATCTGCACTTGCTGGGAGACATCTGAAATTTGGAAAGGGGCTTTTAGAGTATGGTACACTAGACATTAATAAAGATCAAAAGTATAACGATGAATTTACTATTTGCAAGGAATGAGATTTGCTATTTAAATTGCTCAACCAAACATTCGAAATGATAAGGGAAATTTTCAGATAGCATGATACAGTGCAAACATAAATTAAATGGCTACAGTATCAGGTAAACAAACAATAATTGAAGTTATGATACTGCTGAATGGCAGGATGAAGCATTCTAAAAGATCCAATCATCCCGCAAAGTGCGAAATTTGAACAGAAACAATTTGACTCAAGTATCTCAGTAATGTATTTTTTTAAAATCGTTAAACGGTGGGTTGTATGCCCCCGCGTTTCATTCAAAAGACTTTGACAAAACATACAACAAAAAATATGGCTTATGAAATTCAGATCCAGACTGGGTCCTGGAACTCATACACCCCAACCAACAAACAAAAAATACAACAGAATCTAATCATATTGATCGGCCAAAGTCAATTTCTCGTGCCAATTTGAGCTTATTGTCTCTCTCAGTCCCTTACTTGTACACCGTTTATCTTCTCCGTCGCTCGCACGAATACCTTCGTCGCCCCCAGCAGTGATCCATACGTCAACTTCAAGCACCATATGAGAGACATCACAGGCACTCCACCAATCTGACAACTCCCTGTACAGATTGAGTCATTGTTCTCATCCCCTCGCTTGACCCTCGTTGACTCTCACTGCCACCTCGCAACGAAGGCTGTCATCTCCCCTGACTGCTCTACAAACACCACCACCCCCTCCAAGCATCTAGACACGAGAGAGACCTTAGGCACTTCTCACTTTGACCTGAATAAGACAAAGTAAAGCACAAACTATAAAATTGCTGGACAACCGTTGCCCCACCAACTATGGTACATTTCGATGCTAATTGTAAATCGGTTGTAATTTGAATATAAAGAAAAAATTTGGATACTAGGCGCTCCTCAACATCAATTCGAATTTCAAAACTTAATTTGAAATTCAAATCTCCCCTCTACGACACACTCCCAAATCAAATTTTGAATTCAAAAAACACTTTCGAGATTCAAAAATCAACCCCCCCCCCCCCCCCCCCCCCCCCCCCCCCAAACATGCCTCCACGACAGTCACTACCACTCGGCAACACAGCCCCCTAGTGGCTGATGTAGCCCCGACCCATCCAACCCTTAGCAACACAACCCCCTTCCTTAACAACCGGCGTCGCTGCGCCCAACATCGGCTCCCTGCGCGGCACCCTCGACGCCGCCGAAGGTGCGGCGCATGCCAACAACCGTTGCGATTGCCACCGCTGCCCCTAAAGCCAAGCCAACCTCGTTTTTTTTTGGGGGGGGGGGGTTTGGGGAGAGCTTCTCCCTAGTATCTCAGCAATGTAAAACACGGGGGAGAGCTTCTCCCTAGTATCTCAGCAATGTAAAACACGGGGGAGAGCTTCTCCCTAGTATCTCAGCAATGTAAAACACGGAGTATAAAATATATACAGCAAGATTTGAAGTAGATTAACAAAAAAAATTCACTACTGTGTCTTTTGGCACCTCTAGCATTATCGAACTCAATTATCAAAACAAGGCCTTTATTTTTCTCTACATTATAATTCTAAAGATCACCATAAGTAAAATCTACCAACCGGCAAGTGATTCGGAGAAGCATTTCAACAAACAAACTCAAAACACCCAATTTCGACAAACTCCACAAGATCAGCAAAACTTTAGCTATCAGCAAACATAAACACTACTGATCTAAACAGATCCTCTATCAACATCAAGAACTGTGCAAAATCTAGGATTTCTAACGAATTGCTTTCAACTTTCAAACATCTTCAAGGCCAAAATCTAAGCGAATCACCGAAATGCTTCATAATCAGAAGTTTCTAGAATCTACTAGAAATTTTGATATAAACATCAAGATCCGTGCAGAACCTAGGGTTTCTAACAACTTCAGAACCAAAATCTAATCGGATCGTCGAAACGCATCTTGAATCTACAATATCGAAAAATGTTCCTAGAAATCTACGAGCAAATTTAGTGATGCATCAAGATCCGTGCAGAATCTAGGGTTCCGTACCGTAGAGGAGAGCGGAGATGTGAGAATCAGCTTCGGAGGCGGCGGGGGCTTGGGACGGCGACGAGACGGCGATCATCTCCTTCGAATTCTCCATTTGGAGAGCTTGGAGTCGAAAAATGGAAAATGGGGAAAAAACCGAAGGATTTGGGAATTGGAAGAAAAATCCAATTTATATACTGTGGGATTAAAGGCGGGAAAATGATTGAGGTTGAATTTTTTGATTTTTTAGAAATTTGTTTGAGGGTGCTGTCTTGACTCTGGTTTTGTATTAGACCTTTTTTGACTTAATGCACTTTATGGCTCTGCATTTTCCCCCCCTTCTTTTGCAACTAGCCGTCGTCTTGAAATGAGAGAATTGTTTCAATACCCTGAATTAATTTTATGTAAGGCCGGAATTAAACATGGAATTTTTTCCCAAACTGTTCCACTTTTTGAAAATTTTTCCCAAACCGCCTCACTTTTTTTGTTAAATTTCCAAACCATTCCACTCGGTCTTTGAAAGACCGAGTGTAGCTATAATACGCGTGGTCTTTCAAAGACCGAGTCTTGTACTTCGAAAAATCGAAGAGTAAGACTCGGTCTTTGAAAGACCGCGCGTATTATAACTACACTCGGTCTTTCAAAGACCGAGTCTTAGACGGGGGTTTTTATTTCAGATCTGTTTATTTCTTCTTCTCTCTCTCTCTACTTTACTCTATTCTATCTTCTCTAAATCTTCTCCCTCAATCTAGGGCGACCTACCCACAAAATCTCATCTCAATTTAAATATATTTACCAATTCTTTCCTAACCCTCTCACCTTCCACTTTAAAAATCCTAAATCCATATTTCGAAAGATCCATATTTTGTAATTTTGCTAAATTTGAAGAGGATAGCAACTCCAACTCTTCTACCCAAATATCTACGGCTATATCCTTGAAGCTTGTGAAGGTATGATGAATATTGGCCTATAATTTTCTACATTTTTTATAAATTTTGTTTGTGGTTAGATAATAACTTGCATATTTGTATAAATATACGTAGGTATGGATCTCGAGATTCCTATTTGGTTATACTTTGGTGGTGAAATAATTCGTGATCCAAAGATTGGTTGTTGTTATAGTGTGTTGGATCCGGAAATAGTTTGGGTACCTCGTACCATTACATTTGCAGAATTAGTTGAGAAAATTTATGAAGTTACTAATTGGGATACGAATCAATGGAATGTGAAAATTTTAGCTCGATACGCAGCAGGTAGAGGAGATGGTCAATATTTTATGACAGTGCCCGTATCTACTGATAATGCTATGAAGTCAATGATTGTTAGGACATTTGATCCTAATTGTACTTGGTCTACATTAGAGTTATATATTCAGCAAATTCAAATTTTGAATGCTTAGCCACATGATATTCATAGTTCAAGTTTCGTAAGGGTAGTACTTACTCAGCAGATGAGGTCTAACCCCGCTCAATCTTCACAACCAAATTCACTGTCCTCACAAGAAAATACATTCACAAATACAACAAACCCGGATTCTACGGATGTTGAGTTGCCATGCCAACCTAGTCCGGTTCCTGACTATGTTCCAAATGACAGTATATTTGAACTCTTTCAAAATGCAGTCATTAACAACAACTTATTAGACGATGATGAAGAAGAGGAAGAAACAGACGATGAAGTTGATGATAGTGTAGAAAATGACGATGGAGACGAAGATGATGATGTAGCAAATATAAATCCTACGAACAACAGTTCTAATGAGGTGAAAGCTACTGATAGCTATGCTAATGTTAACGGTCATGTTACCGAGGAGATGACACAAGGAGTTAACGGTCATGTTAACGGTCTTGGTTTCTGGAAAAGAGTGAACTCTACACTCGGTCTTTGAAAGACCATTTGCATTATAACTAGACTCGGTCTTTCAAAGACCGAGTCTTGCGTCTGTAAGCTCTATTTTTCAATCAGCTTCAAGTTATAATGAGAACGGTCTTTGAAAAACCGAGTCTTGAGTTTAATTGAAAAAAAACTTACATGCACATGACTCGGTCTTTGAAAGACCGTGTATGTTAATACTATACTCGGTCTTTCAAAGACCGAGTCTAGGCTTAAATTTCACCATTACAATTTGTCTTCAAGCATTTCCCCTTTACAATTTGTTTTCAATCAAAATCGAGTAACGATGAGAGAAGACTAGGTTTGGGGGAGTGAATCGATCAATTAGAGGGGAAATCAACCAAGAGAATAACTAGGGCGGCGGCGATGGGTTTCGTTGAGGGAAATTTCGAAGAAAACGAAAGTATAGAGAAAGAATAAAGTAGAGAAGAAGAAGAAAGAAAAGATCTGAAATAAAACCTCCGTCTAAGACTCAGTCTTTGAAAGACCGAGTTTAGTTACGCGCGGTCTTTCAAAGACCGAGTCTTACTCTTTGATTTTTCGAAGTGCAAGACTCGGTCTTTGAAAGACCGCACGTATTATAACTACACTCGGTTCTTCAAAGACCGAGTGGGATGGTTTGGGAATTAAAAAAAAAGTATGGTGGTTTGGGAAAAATTTTCAAAAAGTGGGACAGTTTGGGAAAAAATTCATTAAACATGGGACACCTTACTGAATATTAAAATGCATTGACAATTGCACTACAAGTATTTGGCTCAAGTCTCTGCTTTGGGGATTGAGATATGTTAACTTTGTTTGTCATACATTTACCTCGAACTTCAAGTTGTCTTCATAGTTAAGACATTTTTTGTATGAATTGAGTTTAAATAACTACCAGTATTTTCCATGTGCGATGCACGTTTTGATAAAGATTTGGAGTGAACCGTACGATACACGTAAGTCATTATAAAAAAATGGAGTTGAACATACGATACAGGTATTTTTTAAAAATCAAAAAAGGAAAAATAGTGATGTGTACATGCGATGAACGTGTTGAAAAATAGATTTGGAGATGCACGTGCGTACTTGTTTGTTTAGTGACAAAAGTGATATTTCTTTTAAGACATTTTTTTTAAATTGTTTATTTTTGACAAACTCTTCCAATAAATAGTGATATGGCTAAAAATAGGGGTTTAATCGAGACCATCCAAATTGGGCACGAATCCTGGAGTTCAGGGGTAAAACGGTAATTTTACCTACAAACGGGTCTGAAGCGGGTACTGGGTCTCCTTCTCACAGATCCGATAACCCGCGAACGGATCCACCTCAACTGGGTGCGGGTTTCATCCCGCAACAAACCCGGTCCAGCAGGATAGAATTAGGGTTTCTGATTAATATTAATCAACGGCCCTGATTCATATCTATCCTTTCACTGGGGATTAGGGATTACATTCCTTATCTATACACAGGAATTACATGCCTAATCTGTTCCCTAAGATGCCTATAAATACCCCCCACCCATCTCCATTAAGAGGTAATCAATCTTTCACCAGTTTTTGCGCTCTTTCATAGTCTTCCAGATTACTGACTTGAGCGTCGGAGGGTGCGTCGCCGAGAATAACCCCGGTGTCTCGCACTTTTTGCAGGTGCACGGTGGGAACGACGATCAAAGCCCGACAGAACAGGTATACAGGTTTACTATTCAGTTTCCCCAAGAATCCACAAATACTATCTGTTTGCCCCCACACCAAATTTAGCGGCGACAGATTGGCGCCGTCTGTGGGAAACTAACGAATAGAAACCTCTCCTCTTCATGGTGAACAGATCTCCAGCCATGCCTCCGAGGAAAGTCAGATCAAGGGGGTCCAACCGAGGACCCAACCCTGATCAGCAGCAAGAGGTCCTCCCTAATCCCGCTCAACAACAAGGGCAACTTCCCCCTACCGCGGAAGACCCGCTCCAACAAGACCTTCCTCCTCCTAATCAGACACCCCCGAAAGGTCCTAACCCTCAAAAACAGCCTCTTCACCAGGAGCACGTCTCCATCCACAATGCCTCTACGGACTCTATGGCTTCCCATCACCCCCGAGCCTCTGGTCGCCACAATACCTCCCTCAACCGCCAGAAAGATGACGATCTCCGCCGCCACCTGAATGAAAAGCGGGCCCGAGAGGGAACCTCCCGCCAACACCATCCGGGCGAGCGGTCTCCTCGCCACCGGTACTACAGGTCTCCCGTCTGCAGAGGGAGGAAAGAGTCTCCCGAGCATTACCAAAGAAGGCCCTCCCCCATAGGTCGGCAACAGCCCAGGAACAATGAGGCACCAATAACCCGTGCCGAGTTCCAGCGTTCCAAGCGACCGTCCTGCAGGCTCTCAACCTCCGTCAAAACCCAAATGAGCCAAAGGCCCCATCACCTCCTCCAGTTCGGAGCCCTCGCCGATCTCCTCATCCGGTCCGAAGCCCTCGCCGACGGTCCCCATCTCCTCGTCCTGCTCCTAGCAACTCCCGGCGTACCCCAAGTCCTCGTCGCTCCCGAAGTTACCATCGCCGTAGCCCTCGCTCTCCCTCATACGAAGACGAGTCTAGGGGTTCGGCTGATTACCGCCGGAGGGATGACACCATGCACCGTCATCTTCATGAAGTAGAGAGGCGCCTGGGCCAGATAGACCGAGAAGAGGAGCTTAGGGGGAGGACCTTACGTCCTAGCCGCCCCTTTTCTCCCGAACCATAGTGGATGCGCCTGTCCCGTTCGGCTTCAAACCTCCCCAATTTGAGACTTACACCGGGGAGACCGATCCAGTAGATCACATCGAAAGCTTTAAGACTTTGATGCTCCTCCATCAAGCTTCCGATGCCCTCCTCTGCAAAACCTTCCCCACAACTCTCAAAGGACCAGCTCGAGAATGGTACTCTCGCCTCGCCCCCTCCTCAATATTCTCCTTCGAGCAGTTCGAAACCCTCTTCGTCACACATTTCGTAAGCAGCCGTAGAGCTGAGAAAACCAGCATCTCCCTATTGCACCTCCACCAAAAGAAGGGGGAGAAACTGAGAGACTATGTGAAGAGGTTCACAGCTGAAGCCAGGACCATAGCGTCCCTCGACCAGTCGGTCGCTACGGCAGCATTTCAATCTATTGTCCTCAATTCTAACCTCCGTTCCTCCCTCGCCAAGAAGCCTCCACATAACTTTTCCGACCTTCTCCTTCGCAGCGAAAAGTACATCCGGGCCGAAGAGGCTGAGCAACAACCCAACTGGGAGGGATCTTCCTCCGGGTTTAAGAGAAAGGGAACAGAAGAAGAAGGGGCTAAGAAGCTCCAGAAGGATAATGCCGGCCAGCGCCGACCTCCCCCCAGATTCGAGAAGCTCACTCCCCTCACCACTAACATCTCAACTATTCTGATGGAAGTCGAAAAGGAGGGTATCTTACCTCCAGCTCCGAGGATGAATACCCCCGCCAAGAGGAGGGATAAAGAAAAATGGTGCCGTTATCACCGGGACCATGGGCATGACACCAACGATTGCCGTGCTCTGAAAAACGAGATCGAAGCCCTTATCCAGAGGGGGCAGCTGACGAAGTTTGTAAGAAAGGACCGAGCCGAACTTCCTTCCCAGCCTCGGGGGGCTAACAAGCGTCCGGAACGAGAAGAGATGCCAGACTTTGAGGAAGAGCATGTCCTCCACCTCATCCATGGGGGTCCAATGGGGGGCTCCTCGAACTCCTCTCGGAAAGCATTTATAAGAGAGGTCAACTCAGTCCGAACCACCCCTCCTCCCAAAGGCCTCGGGGTGCCCGTCACCTTCTCTGACGAAGATCTTGAGGGTGTCCGCACCCCTCATTGTGACGCATTCGTCATCAGTCTCCACATGGCCAACTTCAAAGTGGAAAGGATCTTAGTAGACAACGGCAGCTCCGTCAACATCCTCTTCCTCGATGCTTTTAAAGGCCTAAAGCTCTCGCGGGACAGACTCAAGCCCGCCGGTTACACGCTCCACGGGTTCACGGGAGTGCCAGTGACTATTGAAGGGGTGATTACCCTCGACGTAACCGCTGGCAAAACTCCTACTACCCGGACGGAGTCGATGGACTTCATGGTCGTAGATGTCCCAGCAGCCTACAATGTCATTTTGGGTCGGCCCGGTCTGGCCGCCCTTGAAGCCGTCCCTTCCGCCTATCATCTCAAAATGAAATTCCCCACTCGAGCCGGAGTAGGAGAAGTTAGGGGCAATCAAGAGCAGGCCCGCAAGTGTTATATGACCTCTACCCTCGGACCCGTCCTCTCCTTAGAAACACTGGAAATCCCCCAAGATGCCGCTCGGCCGACTTTCGAGCCGGTGGACGAGTTGGAGGAGGTACTCTTCTCTGAGCAGGAGCCGACCCGCAAGTTTTTTGTTAGCAAGACCCTCCCGTCCGCCCTATACTCAGATATTGTAAAATGCATCCGAACCAATCAAGACCTCTTCGCATGGTCAGCAGCAGATATGCCCGGTATCTCCGAAGAACTCTTGGTCCACCGCTTGAGCGTTGATCCGGGGTCCAAACCGGTTCAGCAGAAGAGGCGCAAGTTCGCCCCCGAGCGTCAGCTCGCTATCAAAGAGGAGGTGGACAAGCTGTTGAAGGCCCGATTCATACAGGAGGTAAACTATCCTGAGTGGTTGTCAAACGTAGTAATGGTGAAGAAGTCCAACGGGACTTGGAGGATTTGTATTGATTTCACCGACCTCAACAAGGCCTACCCCAAAGATCCCTTCCCTCTGCCGAGTATTGACACTCTGATTGACGCAACCTTGGGACAAGAGCTCCTCAGCTTCATGGATGCTTTCTCAGGTTACAATCAGATAAGAATGTCCCCCCCGGATATCCCGAAGACCTCGTTCGTAACCGACCAGGGGCTCTATTGCTACAGATTCATGCCGTTCGGTTTAAAGAATGCGGGGGCAACATACCAGCGCCTCGTCAACAAGGTTTTCCAGGCTCAGATCGGCCGGAACATGGAAGTATACGTTGACGACATGCTTGTGAAAAGCATCCGAGGCGCTGATCATGTGGCTGACCTCCAAGAAGCATTTGACGTTCTCAGAAAGCACAATATGAGACTTAACCCGAACAAGTGTGCGTTCGGCGTCTCATCAGGGAAGTTCCTCGGCTTCATGGTTAGCCAACGAGGAATAGAAGCAAACCCGGAGAAGATCAAGGCCATACTGGACATGGCCCCTCCTAGAATGTCAAGGAAGTTCAGAGATTGACTGGTCGCCTAGCCGCCATAGGGCGCTTTCTGTCGAAGTCCAGGGAGAAGTGCCTCCCGTTCTTCAAAGCCCTCAGGGGGGCTAAAGGATTCGAGTGGGGGCAGCAGCAACAAGACTCCTTTGACCAGCTTAAAGCTTACCTCGTCAATCCACCTCTTCTCAGCAAACCAGTACCTGGCGAACCGCTCTACCTCTACGTGGCAGCTTCCAAACAGACGCTTAGTGCGGTCTTAGTCAGAGAAGAAGAAAGGGCTCAGAAGCCCATCTACTACGTCAGCAAGGTGCTTCGGGACGCCGAGCTCCGGTACCCGAAGATTGAGAAAATGGCCTATGCCCTGGTAATGGCCGCGAGAAAGCTTCGCCCTTACTTTTAGTCCCATTCGGTGGTCGTTCTTACCGACCAGCCGCTGAAACAGGTTCTTCACAAGCCCGAGACTTCCGGTCGCCTTATGAAGTGGTCGATCGAGCTGAGCCAACATGATATAACTTATTAGCCTCGGACCGCGATCAAGGCACATGCACTAGCCGAATTCATAGTTGAAACTACTATCCCCGAGTCCAGCCAAACAGTGAAGGGACCACCCGTCTGGTCGGTCTATGTCGACAGGTCCTCTTGCAACGAGGGAAGCGGGGCAGGGGTCATCCTGGCAGGCCCGGATGACTTTATCCTCCAATACTCCCTCCGCATAAACTTCAAAGCCTCGAACAACGAAGCTGAATACGAGGCGCTCATAGCCGGCCTTGGAATGGCCCGAAATGCAGGGGCACAATGCCTGCGGATCTTCAGCGACTCTCAGTTGGTCGTCAATCAGGTCCTCGGCGAGTATGAAACCCGCGATGACAGGATGGTTAAATACTTGGTGAAAGTCAAAAGTCTCATGGCACTGTTTGAAGAGGCCCTCATCCAAAGAATCCCCAGAGAAGAAAATGCTCAGGCCGATGCCCTATCTAAATTAGCCTCCTTTTCCCTTCAAGGCCTCGAACAGACTGTTTTGATAGAAGTCCTCCTGAAGCCGAGCATAGAGGACGATGCACTCGACTCCGTTGAAACATTGCCTGTCCTCCTCAAAGACAATTGGATGAAACCTCTCGTCGAATTTCTAAGAGATGGATTCCTCCCCCAGGATCCGAAGGAAGCACGAAGAATAAGAGCTCGAGCCGAGCGTTATACATTAATCGAAGGCATCCTATATAAACGCTCCTTCACCCAGGTAGATGGTCGGCCTTACCTAAGGTACCTCTCCCCCCGGCAAGCCGACTACGCCCTGCAAGAACTTCATGAGGGCATTGGCGGGGCTCATTCTGGCTCCAGAGCCCTAGCGCGCAAAGTGTTGAACTACGGGTATTACTGGCCCACTCTCCTACGGGACGCCGAACGACACGTTCGGCAATGCAGCTCCTGCCAAAAGTATTCCGACATCCGACGCCTTCCATAAGCACCACTCACCTCCCTATCAAGTCTGATCCCCTTCGCAATGTGGGGGATGGACTTACTGGGGCCATTTCTGCCAGCTCCCGGACAGTTAAAGTTCCTAGTCGTGGCAGTCGACTATTTCTCAAAATGGATAGAGGCCGAACCCCTGGCTACAATCACCGAGCATAGGGTCGTTCAATTCTTCTGGAAAAATGTGATCTGCCGATTCGGCGTTCCCCGGGTCATAGTTACAGATAATGGAACACAGTTCACTGGGGCTGCCTTCCGAGCCTTATGTGAGGACCTCGCTATACAACACCGCTTCTCCTCCGTCTCTCATCCTCAGTCAAATGGCCAGGCCGAAAATGCCAACCGACAGATCCTCTCAGGCATCAAGAAGAGACTAGACAAGTGCTCCAAAGGCTTGTGGGTTGATCAGCTGCCCAACGTGTTGTGGAACTACCGCACCACAAAGCAGACCCCAACAGGCGAGAGTCCGTTCAATCTCACCTACGGGTCCGAGGCCACCATTCCCCTAGAAGTCGGAATACCCTCTCCTCGTTTGATTGCTTTTGAGGAAGAGCAGAACGCTAGAGAGCTCAGAGCAAGTCTAGACTTGATAGACGAAATCCGAGAAAGAGCTACCATACGGCAACAAAGCTACCGGAGAAGGATTGAGCAAGCATACAACAAAAGAGTCCGCCCAACGGACCTCAAAGAAGGGGACCTAGTCCTCCGAAAATTGGCCATCTCGTTCCCCGGACAGAAAAGCAAATTGGCCCTGAATTGGGAGGGACCCTACAAGATCTCCAAAGTGATCCGCCCCGGTGCATACAAGCTAGAAGATCTCGAAGGCAGAGAAATTCCCAGGACTTGGAATGCCGACCATCTTTTGAAATACCAAGAGAAAGCAACGACGCCTCTCTAAGTAACTCGAGATGTCGAACCATTCCCTTCCTATTACTAGTAGTGATTTTTCCTTTATTTTTCATTGTAATAACGGCTAGCAACTTTAGAAGCAGCCGATCATTGGATATTAATAAATAAAGTTTTTCGTATTTTTGATACTATTACATCTCTCTGCTTTTAACTCCTCAACCTCACGATGGTTCGGAGTCCAGCACTCGGCTCGACTCTTCTTCCTCGGCTCGCCCATAGATGAGCCGGAAGTAGATCGCCGTTCGAAATTGCTCCTGCAGCCGTTGAATGGTTCGGAGTCCAACACTTGGCTCGATTCTACTTCGCAAGTTCGCTCCTAAGCGATCTAGAAGTAGCTCGCCATTCGGAACTGCTCCCACAACCCATAAATTGATCTCACGATGGTTCGGAGTCCAGCACTCGGCTCGACTCTTCTTCCTCGGCTCGCCCATAGACGAGCCGGAAGTAGATCGCCGTTCGAAATTGCTCCTGCATCCTTTGAATGGTTCGGAGTCCAACACTTGGCTCGATTCTACTTCGCAAGTTCGCTCCTAAGCGATCTAGAAGTAGCTCGCCATTCGGAACTGCTCCCACAACCCATAAATTAATCTCACGATGGTTCGGAGTCCAGCACTCGGCTCGACTCTTCTTCCTCGGCTCGCCCATAGACGAGCCGGAAGTAGATCGCCGTTCAAAATTGCTCCTGCAGCCGTTGAATGGTTCGGAGTCCAATACTTGGCTCGATCCTACTTCGCAAGTTCGCTCCTAAGCGATCTAGAAGTAGCTCGCCATTCGGAACTGCTCCCACAACCCATAAATTAATCTCACGATGGTTCGGAGTCCAGCACTCGGCTCGACTCTTCTTCCTCGGCTCGCCCATAGACGAGCCGGAAGTAGATCGCCGTTCGAAATTGCTCCTGCAGCCGTTGAATGGTTCGGAGTCCAACACTTGGCTCGATTCTACTTCGCAAGTTCGCTTTAAAGCGATCTAGAAGTAGCTCGCCATTCGGAACTGCTCCCACAACCCTTAAACTAATCTAACGATCGGATCTCTCTCATGGCACGACTTTATCTCACCGGCTCGTCCTCAAACGGGCCGGGGTTGGACGGCCATCCCGACCTGCCCCCACCACTGTCGAGCTGAGTGGACGAGGTACCGACCCTCGTATATGGCAAAAAAAACCCCCCGAGACGAAACCACCGTCAGATCATCTCAGAAAGTGTGCTAGGGCGTGATAAGCGGATCTAATTCAGCCACGTGTCCACAAAACGACAAGATAGTGTTTTCTTGGGAACTGGACCTGCCTCAAGATTCGTGCAACCACCTAACGGCTCTAATCATTTCACTTCGCTCGGCGACAGTCACTTCGGTCATCAAGCTACGATCAGGCCACGTGGCCACAGCTTGGAAACAGCTACACCTTAGTGACCGAACCGAGCCGCACCTGAAGGGGCCAAGGTGCTCGACGAAGCGAACACTCGCCTTACGGTTCATTTCGAGCCTACCCTAGCTAGCGCAGTTACAGCACAATGAGAAGACAGCAGAAAACAGATCGGATAAATCAACTCCAATTTTATTAAAAACTTGACAAGATTACAAAAGGATTACAAAAAAAAAAAAGTTCGAAAAACAGCCCGGAGGACGGTTCTAAAAGACATCCGAGGATATGACACGACCCGTTTACTGCCTCCGAGGAAGAGGTACGCTCCGGTTCAGCGACACCTTGGGTCGGCGCTTCTTGACCCCCGAGCTCGTCTCCAGACCAACGAATCGAGACGCCTCCTCGCCGCTGACCCTGACAGTCGCTCCAACCGAAGCACCACTTGAAGACACCGCTACGCCACTTTGCGCGTCGGCTGCTGACCTACCTACGATAGGAGTCCGGCTTACCGCTTGATAGAACGTGATCCCTCGCTCAATCTCTTCGCGAGTGCACGAGGTGCTCCGGACGTTAGCCCTCACCGGCTGAGGCTTGAGCCGAGCAACCTCTTCCTCCAGTTCGACGATCCGATTCTTCAATGTGTTATCCTTTACTATCACTTTAAACCGAGGAAGCTTTGCCGAACCAGGGTACTCGGTGCTGTCGGATATAATACGGCGCAAGTGGGTCACCTCGATGCTCTTGTCGACCGTCACCCTTTGCAACTGTTCTACCTTCCTGGCGAAGTCATCTCGTTCGGCCGAAACCCGAGCCAACTCTTCTTCCTTAGCTGACAGTTCGGCTTCGACTATCCGTAGATGGTGCAGTTCGGCCAACGCCTCACTATGCCTAATCTCCATGTTGTAAAGTATCTTCCTAGTCAGGTGAACCTCACCCTCGAGACGATCCTCCCGAGATCGCTTAAACAACTCGGCTCGGCGCCGATCAGCCGAGGTGATAAGAGTCTGCTCGGCAATCTGAAATGAGAAAGGGATAGCATTGAAGTACTATATTGCCGAACCAAACACTTAGACAAAATTTCGAAGTCAAAACATTTTTCATTCATTAAAAAGCGGTGGCCAGTCCGCAAAAGGCATTACAATGCTCGGAAGAAAACAAAACGAAAACTACAAAAAATTTCACGAGGGGATCAGGGGTCCACCTGCGTCGCCGCTTCGTCCACGGGCGCATTAACAGACGGCCCCTCGATCCTCCCCTCGACCTGGCCATCCACCACAGGTGGCTCAGTCTCCTCCTCCTCGTCTTCACCTTCGGCCTCGTCGCCTTCGCCTTCCTCCCCCTCATCGCCTGAAGGCGACCTTGGCCACAGTCGGTAGCCGACCCGCTCGAAGCCAGGGATCCGATCTTGGACATGATCGAGTGCCCTCTGATAAGAGAGCTCCATGTTCTCGGCCATGTGCTTCTTCGCCTCGGCCTCGGCCTCCTTCTCCACCTCGGCCCTGATCTTCGTCGCCAAGGCCTCCTTCTCCGCCTTCTCTTCGGCCAAGGACTTCAGCGCCGCAGCCAGCTCCTCGGCGGCCTTGGCAGACTCCGCGTCGATACGCCCCTTGGCTTTCTCCAGGTCGGCAACAAGGTCGGCCACCCGGACTTCCAGGGCCTCGGCCCGCCTCTGCTCGGCCTCAAGTTCCTTGACCGCCCTAACCTTTGCCGTCCTGTCTTTGTCGCTAGCGGCCCTCAGCTCCTTCTCCTGCTCGGCGAACGACTCGAGAAGGTGGCCGAAGTGGCAGGTTGCCTGCAAAAACAACAGTTAGGACAATATGCAAACCGGGCAGAAAACTTGAACGAATCTGCAGAAGGAAAACTTACCGACACGAGCGACCGAGCCACCTCATAGGTGTCGTCCCCGACCGTCCCCGCTTTCAGCGCGGCTCTGTCCTTCGGCGTCGCCAAATGCTTGACGACCTGAACCGACATCTGCGAGTTGCCGAGGAACCCGTCGTGGTTCTTCACCCGCCAGTTCAGCACAAAAAGCTGCTTGTGCTGCTCGGTCAGGATTTCTTCGGCCGCTTTAGTCAATGGCGGAGCCTCAAGCGACAGCGCCGCGTTGACGTCAAAGGCCCCCTCAATCACGCCAGGGGCCACAGGTGCCGAGGGCTCCTCGGCAACAACAATCTCCGAGGGCGCCTCAGTAGTCGGAGGGGGCGGAGTGATGGTCGAGGCGACCGTGGGCTGCGGAGTCGACGAGGCAGTCGTGACCGCCCTCTTCCTCTTCCTACCCCCGGCCAATTTCGACCTATCGGCCATCATGGAGTTAAAATCAATCTTCATTGCTTCTGCATCGGACAAAAAAAAAGAGAGAGAGACGAGTTAGCGAGACGATCTAAAGACTTGGAAGAAAAACGGAAACAAGTGAGATGTCAGGAGCGTACTCGGGTCGATGGGGCTAAGGCCGGACCCGAACAGCACCTCCTCCATCAACTCCCTCCAACTCAACAGGGGAAGGGCCATGATCTTCCTCGCCACCTCCTCCTCGGCCTCAGACAGTACAGGGTCGGCTCTGGCGAATTTCGGTACCTCCACTTTCCACCGGGTCGGAATGTTCAGCATCGCCTCACCCCTTACTATAAAATACCTCAATTTCCAACCCTTAATCGAGTCGGGGTTCTCTACGATCCTGACACCCTTCCTCGGCCCCAAATAATACCGATGCTCCGTCTTGTGCTGCCGGTTTATGCGATACATCCCTCGGAATACCGTCAGGTCCGGCTCTACTTCGGCTCGGTAGCACTGAAGCAAGAAGGCGTTCACGTGACGCCATGTGTTCGGCATGAATTGGGTCGGCGCGAGGCAGAACCAACCGAGGATCTGAAGGACGAAAGGATGCAGCGGGAAACGTAGCCCGGCATTCAAGGAGTCGAAGTCGAACATGCACATATCCGACGACGGCAGCTTGGAATTCGCTCGCATCCCGGAACCGGGGAGTATTAGTTTATACTCCGGAGGGATGGTGAAGGCCTTTCTGATCCGAAAAAGATCCTTCTCGGATAACACCGAAATGAGCTCGTCGGCTTCGGTGGGAAGAGCCGGGTTAGGTTCCTCGACGATCTTCGACTTCCCATAGATCGCTTTCTCCAAAAGGTCGCCCTCGTATTGCCTAACCCCCAAATGCCCGGACAGGACAGAGGGATATCGTCCCATCTCGGGGGCTTGCTTCGGGTTCTCCACAATCACCGCCACTACGGGGGATTGGGTCTCCACCCTCCTCTTCTTCTCGCGTCTCGCCTCTGTAACCGACGGTTCGACGACCTGCTTCCCCTTCCTCCGAGCTTCCGCCCTTCTCCTATCCTCCGCGCCATCATCACCCGAAGACGAGGCCCCACTCCCCGAGTTCACTCTTGATATCTCTAGAAAAAGGCAAAGACTAAGTAAACTGACCTTTGAAGTGACGTTCACGGTCGGAATACGCTCGCCGGAAATCGCCTGGCCCACGCGACAGCTAACAGCACCGCCTTGGAGCGAGAGTCGCCGCTAGCAGAGAACTTAGAGAACAAAAGTGATGTCTTGAGAGTAAAGAGTAAGAAATGAGTTTAGGAGTGGGGGTGAAAACTTCTAACCCCTGAAATGTTGGGCCTCCTTGGAAACGTAAAAAGCCCACTAAGAAGCCAAAGCGACAAGCGGAGAGTTGCGACGTTACGAGAAGCAAAAAACTCTTCAAAACACTAAGTCCACGACTCGACCACCGGTCTGCCAAGCCGAGCTATCGAACAGCCCGGCTAAGCAACCGAGCTACTACGCTCCTCCAAAACACCCAACTCAGTGCCTCGGCCAACAGCACTGAGTCTCCAAGCCGAGGTGCCGAGGTACCGACCCTCGTATATGGAGAAAAATCATCCCGAGGCGAAGTCACCGTCGGATCTCCCCAAAATTCGCAACAGAATCAGATGGACGGTTCAGATTGCGCCACGCCCACAAGACGACAAGATAACGTTTTCTCGTGATCTGAACCCCATCCTCGTGATGCGCGCCAAGATGAACGGCCCAGATTCGCCCACACGTACCATCCAAGCTGCCTGCCATCGGCCTGCTCAACCGAGCTACCGAACAGCTCAGCCGAACAGCCGAGCCACTGGACACGGAGGGGCGGAATCTTCAAGCAACACTTCCTCCAAAACACCCAACTCAACGCCTCGGCCAACAGCACTGAGTCTCCGAGCCGAGGTGCCGAGGTACCGACCCTCGTATATGGAGAAAAATCATCCCGAGGCAAAGTCACCGTCGGATCTCTCCAAAAATTCGCGACGGAATCTGATGGACGGTTTAGATCGCGCCACGCCCACAAAACGACAAGATAACGTTTTCTCGTGATCTGAACCCCATCCTCGTGATGCGCGCCATGATGAACGGCCCAGATCCAACAGTGCTAGGAGTCCGAGCCGAGGTACCGACCCTCGTATATGGCAAAAAATCATACCGACCCATGTCAGCCATTGGATCTTGTGAAAAAGCACACTCGTCATGATGGACGGCCCAGATTTGGCCACGTCCACTAAACGACAAGAAAGCATTTTATGGGGATCCACGCTGAAATGGACGGCCCAGATGATGCCACGTACCTCGGATCCTTCGAGCCGAACCGCTGACCCACCGAGCCGAAGCGCTGGCTCTCCGAGCCGAGGTGCCGAGGTACCGACCCTCGTATATGGCAAAAAATCATACCGACCCATGTCAGCCGTTGGATCTTGTGAAAAAGCGCGCTTGTCATGATGGACGGCCCAGATTTGGCCACGTCCACTAAACGAAAAGATAGCGTTTTATGGGGATCCACGCTGAAATGGACGGCCCAGATGATGCCACGTACCTCGGATCCTTCGAGCCGAACCGCTGACCCACCGAGCCGAAGCGCTGGCTCTCCGAGCCGAGGTGCCGAGGTACCGACCCTCGTATATGGCAAAAAATCATACCGACCCATGTCAGCCGTTGGATCTTGTGAAAAAGCGCGCTCGTCATGATGGACGGCCCAGATTTGGCCACGTCCACTAAACAACAAGATAGCGTTTTATTGGGATCCACGCTAAAATGGACGGCCCAGATGATGCCACGTACCTCGGATCCTCCGAGCCGGACCGCTTTCCCACCTAGCCGAAGCGCTGACCTTCCGAGCCGAGGCGCTGGCCCTCCGAGCCGAGGTGCCGAGGCACCGACCCTCGTATACGGCAAAAAGCCTGCCGAGGAACAGGGGCCGTCTGATCATTCAGAAATTCGCGCCTCCGCTCTGATCGACGGTCCAAATGCAGCCACGTCATAAATAGGTATTTAAAAATCGATTTTTATTTATTTAAATCGTTTTATTTATTTAAAAATTGCGAAAAATTGTTAAAAATTCGGGAAAATTAGCTAAAAATTCTGGGAGATAATTAAAGATTTGGGGGGATATTTTTGAACCCCCTAACGAACAATTATTGCCTAGAATATACGGCTAAGACCCCCGAACGACTAGCTAACGCATCGCAAAATTAGATAAATAGCCCAAAAAGATAGATAAAAACTTGATACACCACATGGCTTCAAGAAAGAAGAAGGAATTACCTTACCACCCACTTCGGGATTCAAAAACACCCATTCAGACTCCGATACAACTCCACTAGCCACTAAAATAGTCAAACTACTCCTCAAAGACTGATTGTCCTCAGCCTTTAGGAGTGGGGGGCTCGTGATATGGCTAAAAATAGGGGTTTAATCGAGACCGTCCAAATTGGGCACGAATCCTGGAGTTCAGGGGTAAAACGGTAATTTTACCTACAAACGGGTCTGAAGCGGGTACTGGGTCTCCTTCTCACAGATCCGATAACCCGCGAACGGATCCACCTCAACTGGGTGCGGGTTTCATCCCGCAACAAACCCGGTCCAGCAGGATAGAATTAGGGTTTCTGATTAATATTAATCAACGGCCCTGATTCATATCTATCCTTTCACTGGGGATTAGGGATTACATTCCTTATCTATACACAAGAATTACATGCCTAATCTGTTCCCTAAGACGCCTATAAATACCCCCCACCCATCTCCATTAAGAGGTAATCAATCTTTCACCAGTTTTTGCGCTCTTTCATAGTCTTCCAGATTACTGACTTGAGCGTCGGAGGGTGCGTCGCCGGGAACAACCCTGGTGTCTCGCACTTTTTGCAGGTGCACGGTGGGAATGACGATCAAAGCCTGACGGAACAGGTATACAGGTTTACTATTCAGTTTTCCCAAGAATCCACAAATACTATCTGTTTGCCCCCACACCAAATTTAGCGACAAATACTATCTGTTTGTCCCCACACCAAATTTAGCGGCGACAAATAGTAAGTTAATATATTATACTATAAATAGATAGATAGATGGATAGTAATTTACCATGCGATGCATGTTCAATATATAAAAAAACTAAAGTAAAAAAACTAACATAGTGAGGACTCGAACTTGAGACCCCTTCATATTAGTTATGCACGTTTGATGCACGTGTTGGTAGATTGACAAATGACACTAAGCCTTCTCCCATTATATTATTAGAGATATAAAAAAAATTAAAGTAAAAAAACTGACATAGTGAGGACTCGAACTTGAGACCCCTTCATATTAGTTATGCATGTTTGATGCACGTGTTGGTAGATTGACAAATGACACTAAGGCCTTCTCCCATTATAATATTAGATATATGTTTTCTAACCTTTTGGGGTATGTGATCACTGTAGTTATCTTAACTCCAGGCAGTAAAACTAGAGTTTCAAAAATTATGAGAGATAACTCCAGTTATCGTAATTTTAACTTTGTTCCAAAACAAAGTCTAAATATATAATCATGCAAATTTGTTTGTTAAATGGATTTTTCTCACATATACCTCCTGACTAAAGTGGAAATTTATTTCACAGATGCCTACGACTTGAGATTTCTTCGAACATCTAGATTGTCATGTACTCTCCAAAACCATAGACGTTATGAGCATCTGTAGTCATCTATAGCTATTTTTTGGGTACTTGGCAAACAAAAATCGTTAAAATAGCTTTGCGCTGCAGTCGTCAATGGGCATTCCAAAATTTCAAATTCTTAGACGGAAGACGAATTATTGTCTGAAGCAAAAAAAATAAATAAAATAAAATAAAATAAAATATTGGAACAGACGGGAATTCTTTTCCCATCCATCCAATTTTTTAATTTAAAAAAAAAAATCAAAAAATGCAAGGACGGGATTCTTTCCCTTGTCCAAGGAATTAGGGGTTTGTTTTTAAAAAAAAATCAAAAAAGCAAGGACAGGATTCCCTTTTCTGTCCAAGGATTTAGGTGTATTTTTTTAAATTTTTTTTCGATTAGACGGAAAATCTTTTTTTGTCCATCGATTTAATTAAGCTGAATATTTTTGAGACGAAAAAATTATTTTCGTCCAATACTTCTCAGAACAGTAAAAAATCTCTCGGACGAAATTTTTTTTTCTAGCCCGATGCAACATACGAAAAATCATCTTCTGATTGCTATATTTTCCAAAATTCCAAATCGTCTGCCATATTTGGCAGACTACTCTTGTTCAGCAAAAACCCAAGTTTTGGGTTTTTGGCCAACGACTACAGCGACTCTTTTCTCATTTTTTGAAAAGTTGAAAATTAGCCAACGACGACAGATGCTCTAGACCCCTCAAGACCTCATACTTAGTAAGCTTCTTGATTCCCGAGTAAATGAGTATATCAAGTGAAAAGCTTTTGGAATTAAATTGTGTGCTTCAAATTTCAAAAACAACCTTTTATTTCGCAAATTTTGTGTATGTGTTCATGTTTTTGGGGTTTTAAATTTCAGATTAGCATTATCTACAAACCGGCCGACCCCTTTAGTGGAACAAATTAGGCAATAGCCTAACGCCCCATAATTTGTTGGGCCCCCAATTCTATATATATATATAGAGAGAGAGAAAAAAAAAAGGGGGGAACGAGCAACTTGCTCATCTAGTAAATAAGCAATTGATGATGTGGCATACATGTGATTGGAAAATCCTTAAAAGGGATAGTTGTCCAATGTATCATATGCATGCCACATAATCAATTGCTCATTTATTAAATGAGCAAGTTACTCATATCCCTTTTACCATATATATATATATATATATATATATATATATATATATATATAATATATGAAAATCTTATATTGTGCACCATCCCTTCGTGTGCACTTGGCCTTCCCGCCTTCGTATCGACGATCTGAACCGTTCAAATTGATCTACACATCTAAATTAGTCTAAATATGTAAAATCAAATTATTTGCAATTCATTTGCCCACCCATCATGTGACTATAAAAAAACAGTGATTTTCAGCCACACAATTTTGTAACACTTCAATGGGTGGACAAATGAATTTAAAATTATTAGGTTTTACATATTTAGACTAATTTAGATGTGTGGATCAATGTAAACGGTTTGGATCGTCGATGCGAATGCGGAAAGGCCGAGTGCACACGCTGTGTGCACCATATGTGATGCACAACGTAAGACTTCCATATATTATTTAGTAAATAAGCAATTGATGATGTTGCATACATGTGATTGGAAAAGCCTTAAAACGGTTAGTTGTCCAATATATCACATGCATGCCACATATATATGGGTAAAAGGGTTATGAGCAACTTGCTCATTTAGTAAATGAGCAATTGATTATGTGGCAAGCATGTGATACATTGGACAACTAACCCTTTTATATATATTGATTATGTGGCAAGCATGTGATATATTGGACAACTAACCCTTTTATATATATATATATATGGGTAAAAGGGATATGAGCAACTTGCTCATTTAGTAAATGAGCAATTGATTATGTGGCATGTATGTGATATGTTGGACAACTAACCCTTTTAAGGATTTTTCATTCACATGTATACCACATAATCAATTGCTTATTTACTAAATGAGTAAGTTTCTCATACCCCCTTTTCCCATATATATATATATATATATATATATATATATATATATATATATATATATATATAAGCTCTGCCTACACACACACACGACGGATCGAAATCAAAGGGATGAGATCTCCCAAAAGAAATGTTTTATTTCCCAGTTGGACAGATCACATGCAAGGCAATTGAAGTACTGCATTTATTGCACTTTTGGGATGGTAGAAATGGTCGCTTACTTTTTAGGCATTGGAATAGTCAACTACACCAACTGAATTGGAACAAAAATGACTAAAGTGGGCAACTGACCCACTTTTGAAAAATATTTAGCCAAACGACCCACTTTCTAAAAGATTTAGCCAAACGACCCACTTTTATAAAATATTTAACTAACTAACCCTTTTTAATATAATAACCTAAAAAAAAAAATTATATATAACACAACTTTAGAAATTATAAACTGTAATACACCTTATCCTTATAAAAGTTGGATAATTTACAGAAAATAAAGAAACTTAAATTAAAAAATCTTTCAAAATTCAAGATTAGATACGTTGATAAAAGATTAACAGAAAGGAAGCATATTGCTAGTAAAAAAATATCAGAATACCTGTTACAAACAAGAAAAGTAATTAATCAACTACCTAAAGAGATACAAAAAAAAATAGCATACAAAGTATTAGATTACAGAAACGAAGAAGCAAGTTGGTATTACCAACACCTACTAGCATACAAAATAATAGGTTAAGTATAACCAACGAAACAGTTGTATTAATTCCTAACATGAACCCAGAAATTTATATGATAAACATACAAGAGTTGGGAGAAGATTACAATGGTTCTGAAATATTAAGAGACATAAGAAAATATTTAAGAATCATTAATAAAAATATAAAAGAATTAGGTAGATATATAACTGACTACCCAGAAGAAGAATCAGGCATAACAGAAGAAGGTATAAAAGAGTTAGAAGCCATAACAAAACTTAATATAAATATCTTGGAAATAGAAGATTTAATGGCAAATTCTAATTCAGAAGAAGTAGAAGAAGCCTTGAAAAATCTAGATATAACAAATGAGAAAATAAAAATGGACCAAGATAAAATTATTACAAAACCTTTAGAAATTTCAAGTAATATGTATAAAGACCACCACCTAACAAAAAACCTTACCAATTACCTTGAAAATGGCAAAACACAAAAAGAAGAATGCAACTAGGAAAAGACAAAGAAAAGAAAACCCTAAAATATGACCCTACAGAATACTACGAAAAAGGAATAGCAGGAAATAGAGAATGGTTAGACCTAGATTGCGTAAAAGACGTAGATAGGACAATTGAAGAATGGGTAAAAGCATCACTAATAGTAGGATTTAGGCAAAACCTTAACGGAAATGCATTTGAGAAATTTATAGAAGCCACCTTTATGGGAGTAGTAGCAAAATAGTGGAATGGGCTAGAGGAAGAAGAGAGGAATACTATAAGAAAATCAAGACCAATTGATGATAGAGGAACTGAAGAAAGCTCAGCACAACAGACCTTAGGTTTAAAAGAAATAATTACAAATTACAAAAAAGTAATAAGAATTGAATTCAGTGTATATGTTAAAGGAGAAAAACACAATATATATAAAAAGAATCAAGCAAGATGGAGACTAAGTAATTTAGAAATATACGACATGTGCCATTTTGACAACTATGCTTGTGAATTCCGAGAATATTTTCAAGATAGTTATTATACAAAAGAAGAACGGAGTCCAATTTTAGACTCATTCTTTCTTTGAAAACTACCTGATCTATGGAGTATAAACATATATAGTGCATACATAAGTGAGAAACTAAAACTAGAAGTAGACACTTTAGGGTATAGAACGCAATTCGTAAAAGATTATAGGGACAAAATATGCCAAGATGCTAGAGCAATAATGGAATATTATAGAACATATAAACAAAGAATTTGTTGTGAGGATGCAAGGCCGAATCATTGGGGATGCAATAATAACTATAAATACACAAAGAAGAACAATCACAAATTCCAAAAATATAAACCAAAATATAGGAAAACTTTTAAGAGATATAGAAAACCTTATAAAAAATACTTTAGAAAAATGAAGAAGAATAAAAATAGGCAGTATACGAAAAATCCTAAAAAATGTAATTGTTACATATGTGGAGAGGTAGGAAATATATCACCAAATCGTCCTAAAAGAATGAAAAAAGAAAATATAAAATACATAGAAGAAATTGAAGAAATGAATAACATAAATTATGAACCCATAGAATATGATGAAGAATGGTCAGAAATAAGTGAAGATGAAGAAATAATGGTAATGGAAGAAGATAGTGGAAGTAGTGAAGGTGAAACAGAAGAATGTGAAATAAACATGATAACAGATTTAACAGAAATAGGAGAACCTTCAGAAAGAGAAGAAAACAATGAAAAACTAAGAGAAAGAATGTGCTTTGACATAAAAAAATACGATAAAATAAGAGCGATCAAATTAGATATAAATCCAAAAGAAATTTTTAAACTACCAATATTTGAAAGAAAGAAAAGTACCATCATAATAGCTAGGAATAATGAACAACCTATAGACATTGAATAAGCACAAGGCAAAACCATAATCTCATTAATAACTGAAAGAATAATAAGATAAGAGATGAAAAAAAATAAGTAAAAAAACTAGAAAAATATTAAGACATACATTTAGGTGCTGTACAAATACTAATAAAAGCCTATTTTAAGAAAGGAATAAATGCACCTCTCGAAATATACCTAATGGATGATAGGATAATATCAAGTACACAAGATGCCTTAATAGAAATAGTACAAGGAAACCTAATGTACCAAAAGATAAAGTTTACAATAAAATCTAATTTCTCTATAAGCATGGCAGAAGAAAATAAAGATAAAAGTCTAGTCATGTATCATAGGTTATCAGGTATAAAAATGATAGAAAAAAGCAAAGTTATGAGTATACAAATAAGAAACATTTACGTTTTCACTAGCAAGCACGAAGTAAAGAATAGAAATACAGATAATTTTAAAATAGAGGCTCTATTCAGCGAAATCATAAGATACAAACCAGCTAGAGAAAACCGTAAAATGACTATACCAAATTATATATAATTCGACTTTAATAAAGCAAAAGAAGTTGCAAAAGAAAAAGCACCACAAATAATGTTCGGAAAGAGATCACTATCAATAAGAAATAAACAACAAGCATTGGAATTAATACCAATAATAAATATATTAGAATACCAAAACAATAACCAATTTAAAATAGAAATAGAATATTATGACAATGGGAAATGGAATAAACAAAGAGCCTTAGTATATACAGGAGCTACCAATTCACATATTAAACAAACAAATGTAAAAACTACTGAATTAATAACATTAGAAAACCCATATTACTACCTAGACTATTACAATAATAGACATCCAATTGTACATAAAATCATATTACCACTAAGGATAAATGGTAAAAAGAAAACGTTATTATACTTACACGTAGACCCAGAACACCGTGTTAATGAAATGTTATTAGGAACTGACTTCCTTACATTAGTACAACCTTACTCAATTCAAGAAGAAAAAATCACAATAACAGTAAACAATGAAAGCATGATAATAAATAGGATATTGGACAAATGAATCCATTAAGAGCAACAAAAAACACATTATACATTCTAACGGAATTTGTTTACGAAGGATACAAATCAAGGAACAATCACAGTCTAATAGACACCGGAGCAGGTACTAGCTTATGTCGTGAAAATATACTACCAAAATGGAAACAAGATGGTTTTAATAAAAAAGCCATAACTGGATTAACTGGACAAACTATCATACTTGACAAATATCAACAAAATGTTAATGTACAAATAGGAAGTTACATACTAAAAATACCTATAATATACCAGTTTGATGATAAGAATAATGATGTACTCTTAGGAAATAATTTTTTCCAACAATACTATTCCATAACTATATCACATAAATCAGTTGTATTTACAACACCTTGCAGACACCAAGCAGTAGCAATTAGAATAACCCAACCTTATTCCAGAACTGACCCGCCACACGTCAGAGTTTCTTCAACCTAGCGTGGTGAATACCAATATTTACCAAACAAAACTAGAATACAACAAGTTCAAGAAACAACTACAATTTTTTTTTTACAAAAACAATTAGAAGATCTGTGCGGAGAAGACCCCTTGGCAAAATGGAACTTAAGTGAACCCATGGCACATATAGAGTTAATAGATAAGAACAAAATAATAAAAATTAAACCTATAAGACATACTCCAACAAACCTAGAAGAGTTCAAAATACACATAAAAGAATTAATGGAAAATAATTACATAAGAAAATCACAAAGTCCACATTCATCACCAGCATTCATAGTAAGAAAGCATTCAGAAGAAAAAAGAGGTAAATCTCGAATGGTAGTAAATTATAAGGAACTAAATAAAAATACTAAGAGGTTTGGAAACCCACTACCAGATATACAAATACTACTTAACACAGTAAGAACAAGAAAAATATATTCGAAATTTGATTGTAAATCAGGATTTTATCATGTAAAACTAACAGAAAATTCAAAACCTTTAACAGCATTTAGCACACCTTAGGGATTTTATGAATGGAATGTATTACCATTCGGTTATTAAAACAGTCCAGGAATATTTCAAGAGTATATGGATAAATTTTTTAAAAAATACAACAATTTCATATTAGTATATGTAGATGATATCCTAATAGGATCCGAAAACGAAGAACAACATAAAGAACATCTACTAAAATTCATAGAAATAGTGAAAAATGCAGGAATTATACTATCAAAAAAGAAAATGGAATTATTCAAAACCGAGATAGAATTCTTAGGAACAAAATTGTCACATGAAGGAATAGTTTTACAACCACATATAACAGAAAAAATAAAGATTTTTTCTAATATTCTAAAAGAAAAAAGAGAAGTACAATTTATAATAAGGTTACTAAATCAAACAAGAGGTTACATACCAAATTTATCAGCAAAAACAAATTGGTTACAACAAAAACTGAAAAAGTTTAAGAAATGGGAATGGACCCCGGAGGATGAAAAGAAACTTAAAATATTAAAACAACAAACTTCAGAATTACATAAGCTAATATTACCTGTTAAAGAATGTTCGTGGATAATAGAAACAGATGCGTGTGAAAATAATTGGGGCCGTATTAAAATTCATTGAAATAGGTGGAGAGGAAGAAAGACTAGCCAGATATACTAGTGGATCATTCACACAGACCCAACAAAATTACCACATAAATGAAAAGGAACTACTAGCAATCTTAAAAGCTATAAAAAAGTTTGAGCTATTCATAATACATACAAAATTCACAGTAAGAATAGATAATACACAAGCAAAAAGTTGAATTAACAAGATAATAGACCCAACTATAGCAAATAAAAGGTTGATAAGATGGCAAATGGAGCTAGCACATTATGACTTCTCAATAGAAAATATAAAAGGAAAAGATAACATCCTAGCAGATTTCTTATCAAGAAGCTAACAATTTCGTTTTTACAGGATGGAAAATAGAGTGTAGCATATAGAACAGGATATAGTCTACCTAAAGGAGACAGTAGAGCAATTAAAAGGAGCATTTAACCAACTACAGCTACAAATATGTGGTCTTCAAAGTATATTCTACCAACATACAAATACAGATCGTATTGAAAAAATGAGTGAAGGGAGTGAACCTATTAACTCACAAAATACAAGTGAGATCACAAAAATAGCCACACAAGAGGAAAACTCTACATCCATACAGCCCACTACCTAAAAAGAGAGTTTACTCTTGGATCCTCCAAAATACTCCAAGAAGGATTTATTTTTACAATATATTGAGAAATTATGCCAGACCACTCAGGTCAACCAATTTATCAAAACTATTTCTCAGCTACATATGAACAAAGCGATTATACTACCAGGAGAAAATCCAAAAATAGTGAGAGTATTGTTCGAAAGAGGACTTATCCACTGCATTTATCCATCTCAAGAATGTGAAGAACTTAGCCAGTTACCAAAAGAAGTATATAAAGTTGTTAAAAGTTATTTTGGTCATACAAAGGTATCCAAAATATATGTCCGTATATTTTCAGCTATTCCAGAATTCCTTGAAGATAATGAAGAACTACCAGCTGAACATATTATAAAGATAGGGATGACTACATAAATCCTATTTGGAGCAACCAGTATTATACCATATAAGAACGAAGAATTTGAAAAACTAATCTCAAAAAGAAGAGCTACGGGATTTAGAACAATATATTGTGAACTAAAGGACATACAAAACAGAGAAGGTAACATATGGATCTATGATGGCCCTGACCCACAAAAATTAATGATCTACAACATAGCAAAAATTAAACAAACCCCAATCAAAGAAAGAAGTCTTTGACAGCTGGTACCGAATCCTGCATAAAGGTGATATGACAATGACAGAAGAGACAACTGTCCACTACTGTAGATTAATGAGGATGGAACCACAATATTTATGTGACTATTACAGAAAAGAACAAGAGAAGGCTGATGAAGAGCTGTTTCTGATGTGAAACACGTGAAGATGTCTCCTACATAAGCAGTAACTATCTCAATTATTTAGCTATGATGTAAGAAATGATGTAAGAAGAGTAATAATTGTATCTGTGATGTAAGCAATGATGTAAGGAAAATAATAATTGTATCTGGTATAAAGCCATCCCTTATTCTATAAAAGGGGAGGCAGGGTAAGGGAGAAAGGGAGACTATCCTGGAGGGAAAAAATTCCACAAAATCTTGAAGAGTCTCTGTTTGTAACAAGTTTAAAGGAAATAAAAATTATCTTTCTTGTTCAAAATAAAAGATGACTAACTAATATCTTCCCCTGAGGGAGAGTTTTGTTAGGCTCTGCCAGGAAAATCTTGCAAAAAGTCCAATTTGCAACATTCTCTAGTTGAGCTATACACATAAACGAGCTAGGTTGTGGTTGCCTGTATCGAAGTATTACTAGTTGTTCCAGACGTATCTCTTGGGTGAAGCGCTTTTGAAGAGCATAGTAGTCCTGAGATGGGAGGAACGTAAAAGGAGCACTGAAATCGGGGTGCATACCAGAAGTATTTTATCTACTAGTAATAACTGGTACAGAGCAGCTCAAAGAGGCTTAACTAGGTCGGAAGCATGATGGGCCATTTTGTTTTGATTTTTATGGTATCCTTCAGAAATTTCTCCCTACTCATGATTTCATTTTCAGAATAGACAATATCCATTATTTCGACGAATATTATTTTACACCAAACTATCATCTTTAGAATTTTAAAGTTTTTGACACTCTCTTTATTTTGTTTTTCAAGTCTTCAGGAGATTACGCGCTTCGCAACACCAGGTGATACTCTCTTCCTTTTGATTACACGCTTCGCCCACACAGTTGGTATTAGAGCATACTAAATACATATGAAGAAGAAGAAGACAAACAAAATTTAATTTGTGAAAGTAATGGAGGTACGGAAAATAAGAAAAGGAATCTAACAAAGGAGAAGGAGACAAATTTAATAAAGAAACCTAATAATGGTGAAAATGACCTAACAAAGGAGAAGGAGACAAATCTAATAAAGGAATCTAATAATGATGAAAGTGACTTGAAGACTTATGGACATACTAGTCTATCAAGACTGCAAGTTAGCTGTACCACTTTCTTCATGTTGTCCTGTATTATTTTCCTTATGTCATGTTAGTCTTGTGAGCTTGTTTTATGTACTGAGTCAGTTTATGTACTTTTTATTTGTATCTGCGTAAGAGTCGGTCCTGTAATCAGTCATGTAACGCTTCACCCAATAATGGTCTCAGAGCCAGTACAGAGTAAGTAATTTTTACTTAATTTCTATAATTTTCTGTAAATTTCTATAATTCTCAGAGCCAGTACAGAGTAAGTAAAACTAAATTCTAATAATAAAAATAGAAATTATCCTAAAACCCAAAAACTTTTAGAATTTGAAGAAAGATCACACATTCTATAAAATTATTATAGAAAGGATACTATAGAAAGTTAAATAAGAACTATGTCATTTCACTAAATATTTCCTAAACAGGGGGCATGTCACTAAATAAAAATAAAAAGGGGGCCAAAAGGCTAAATAGCTCAACAAAAATAAAAGCGTCTGTTTCTAATGAGGAATCCCCAACAAATCTAAAAATAACACAGTAGAAGAATTACCTAATACAAATATTTCAATGATATTAATTCGAATGAACGAACAAATCTTCCTTTAAATATTTATGATCCTGGAAGATGGATATTGATATGAATTTAAGAGACTTTCTAATAGAACATGGTCTCATTCAGAGAATTTTTTTTAAGTAACCTACATATGAAAGTTCAAGAAAAAATTTCAATTAAGCATTATACTTGTATATTATCAAATGGGAAAAATTATAATAGAAGATGGTTAGTATATTCCAAGGACTTCAATAAGTGTTCTGCTTTTGTTGCAAATTACTTAGTTCAAAATTAAAAACAAACATTTCAGTAATGCAGGAACTAATGATTTGAAAAATATTAGCTTTAAACTTAGAAGTCATGAAACATCAAATGAACATATAAGTAATATGGAATTGTGGAATGAATTAGAAATATGATTATCAGAGTACAAGACAATTGATAATAATATCCGAGAACGAATTAATGAAGAAAAAGAACTTTGGAAAAATGTACTTTTAAGAATTATTAATTGGTGTTGTGAAAGCTCTTGCAAAAAGTGATATTGCATTTCGTGGATGCAATAAGAATATATCAAGATAATAAAGGTAAGTTTTTTAATATAATTGAAATGATTGCAGAAACATGTTCGTCATATAAAAAATGGTGAACTACGTAATCATTATCTCAAACCTAAAATATAAAATGAATTGATTCAATTGTTAGCGACTGAAATAAAAAAAAAATACAATTATTAAAAAATTAAAGAAGTAAAGTATTTTTCAATTATTCTTCATTGTACTCTTGATGTAACCCACAAAGAACTAATGACTCTCATAATACGATTTCTAAATATTTAACAACTCCAATAAAAATACATGAATATTTTCTAGAATTTATTAAAGTAGATGACACAACAAGAAAAGAGGTTTTGATGAGTTATTGAGTACACTTGGAAAACTAGAACTAAATTTTGATGATATTAGGAGACAAGGACATAATAATGGATCAAATATGAAAGAGAATGAACAAGGTGTCCAAAAAAGATTATTAAAATTTAAATCCAAGAGAATTTTATACACCATATGGATGTCATAGCCTTAGGGGGGGTTTGGTACACAAATTGGAAGATTCCTAGGAATGAGAGGATTCCCGGGAATATTGCATTATCGCGTTTGGTATAGTACATTGCATTCGTGAGAATCTTTTTGTAACATCCCGATCTATTATATATATATATTTTCGTATACATTTCATTTTATGAGGATTTGAGACCGTATGTATTTTTGCATACATAATTTCATATGTTTTTCTAGAGTCCAATATTTTTCTTCATAGCCTAATAGACTGATTATTCTCTTTGTTTCCTACAAGAGTTATTTTAAAGCCTAAAGAACATCCTAGGCCTAAATCTAGCCCATTATAATTAATTTAAGTATTTCTCCTTGGGCCCATGATTTTTGGCCCAAATAGTAAACCCATTTAGTTTAATTCTTTTTTTAATTATGGTTACTTGTAGTGTAGACTCAATGGTAGACAATTAATAAATTAGTGCATGAACAACTTAAGAATGGGGACACTAGGGTGGCACGTGCATGCAATAGGGTGTGCATTGCACACTTTTCCTATTAGGCCGGATGGGATCCAAGAGAGAGGGAGAGATGGGAGTAGTGGTGAGGTAGTTTCTCAAGTCATGGGTGGTTATGGCAACTTCCAAACTCATCCTAGCCTTTAATCCCTAACTAGTTGATCAAATCCTAACCATTGAATCTACCCAAAATTATGTATAAATACCCCATAGTTTCTTCTCATCTTAGTGCATTAGAAAATTTATTAAAGAGAGAAAAGAATTAGAGTGAGAAAAGAGTGAGAGTTTTTGGGAGAAAAAGATTGAGGAATTCTTGTGTGGGTGTTCATCCAAAGAAGGTCGGGAATCACACTAGGAGAGGTCCGATTTTGCTACACCTAGGAGGAGAAGGATATATTCGTGCATTCTAAAGGATTTTCTAGGAGCTTTCTATTCGTGTTTCTTCAAAAAGGTGGGTGCTTCTCATGACTTCTAATTTAGATACCATGTTAGGTCTTGTGCTAATTATGCAAGAATAAATAAGTGAAAGTATTGCTCCTTGTTAATACGATGATTAAAGTGAAAATGGAACACAAGTGAAATTGTATAAAATGAATGGGTGAACTTAATGGAATGATATGATTAATGTTATGTTATTCTTGATTTTTATCTAGCATGCTAAATTGGAATAAATGTTTATCTCTGTAGAAAAATGATGATTATGGGAAAAATATCTTTTTTGAAGTCGTGGTTGTGTGGAAAATACTAATCGTAAGAATCCCTACATTATTTAGTAAACTATGCATGTTGCGAGGGTAGTCAAATAAAGTTGCATGTTAGTTTCGAGAAATGAAAATATTGTAGTCTAAACTAAAATGTTGTGCATTAATCAAAAGGAAAGAAGAAACGATTCTGTATTTCAAGTTTTGTTACTGATTAGTCGACCGAATAGGTGTAGTTAGTCGACTGACCTGGTTATCGAATTCTTCGAGTTAAAACCTTGCAAAACAGCCGACTGGTCTGAGTAACAGTCGACTGCCTTGAATCCTTCGAGTTTTAATTCTTTTCTTTGAACAGCCGACTGATCAAGTTTAGCAATCGACTGTCCCGACCATTTTCCTTGAGTCTTTTAAATTCTTAATAAACAGTCGATTGGCTATGTTTTGAGAGTCGACTGTCCAGATTATTTTGACATCTCAGATTTTTATTTCTGTCTCGTGATAAAAATGAATATATATATATATATATATATTGTTTGAAAGAGATTTGATGGAGATTGGATGTGACGGATTAGAAAAGTGAATTTTTATTTACCTTTGCATGAATCGTATATGAAGTGAAGTGAAATATTCTGCTGAATTTATGAAAAGTTTTATGACTATGAATACTATGAACATGAAAAAGGAAAGTCTGATGTAATCATGAAAAAAAAAATGAACTTACGAGCTTGAAAGGCTCAATTCTTGTGCAATTGTGAATTGAAATTAAGAACTAGAGTGTAGCTAAGCATCATACCGGCATTGAAAAGGAAATGAATTGAAATGAAATTTGAAATGAAAAGACCAAGATTTGGGTCGCGTTGAATAAAGAATTAAGACCGGTATAGTGGAAAGGCTAACTCTAGAGAATTGATTTTGTTCATGATTCTAATAAACTAAGGATTAAACACATAGTGAAGATGTGATGAAAGTAAGAGAAAAACACGAGTATGAGGGCCATCGATTGGTGGTGTGATCAGATTAGTTTCAACATTCTGCAATATGATTGATTCAATATGCTACTCTTAGATTCAGCATTCTGCAATATGCTTGATTAGATATACTTGGATAGCTTCAGCATATAGAGAAAGAATGACAACAATACCTGAAATTAAGAAGATTCATATATAAAGAATGACAACAGTATTGTTATTTTCCTTTCATAACATTCATGATATTTGATGGTTCTTTCATTTCTGTGTATTGTTCTACACCTTTTTTTAGTATGTATCTCATTTAGAAGATTCATATATAAACCAATTTCAGGATTATGTTACAAATATAATACATAAATAAGATTTCACCTATATTAACTCCTAAAAAACAGAAAAATTAATTTGATAAATCAAATCAGAAGATCTTTTACATCATAAATTCCTAATTACTTGTGAATAATAATACCCAAGATCTCAAGAAAACTCAACAAGAACAAGAAGAAGATGGATCTTATATTAATACACCAACTAAACTCTAAAGTTTCCCTAATTAGTCCAAAAAATCCTCCAAAAATATCGTACCAATGGGGGCTGAAGAAGATAGGCGGCATCACAACAGCGTGGTGCTTCGGCAGCGTAGTGCATCGGTCAATCAGTGCGTGTGCCCTAGATTCAAAGAAGAAAAAAAGGAAGAAGGAAAAAAGGAAGAATAATTGAAGTAGTAGTATAACTGGGGTGAAAAATTGAAAAAGAAAATAAGAAAAATGGGCTTGGACCTAGGTCTGGGCCTGAGTTTTTAAATATAAAAATTAAATTAAATATATATTAATTACTTGGTATGGTATGGTATATCATGGTATCAGTATTGGATACCAGTACCATACCATATAATTTTGATATGGTACAATATCATGATTTCGGTATGGTATTACCGAGATTTCGGTAATATATGGTATGGTAACGGTATGGTACGGTATGGTACGGTAATATGGTACTTTTTGACACCCCTAAAAACTGGAATCAATGAAATAAATGTTAACAGGAAATAGTCAAAATATGCGATGTCATATGAGTGTGTGTATAAACAATTAATTAAAACATTAAACATATATTTTTCAGGAAAACATGCACAATCCAAATATCTCTCTTAATGCACGTTTGTTTGGAACGATATGCCGCCCATACAACATAGTTTCTGAATTCAAGCTACTAGCGATTCTTCTCATTACAGGGTTCGATCCCTCGTTATGTAATACTTAAACCCAATGATTGTACTCCAACGCGTAATCACGTGTGAGTCGCACCCCTAGGATATTGGACCTTACCGGCATACCCCTAGCCCACATATCGTGGATTTATCGGGCGTATCTTCAGTCACGAACCCTAGCAAGTCGATCTCCCGTAACTACAAACCTGACAGGAAAGTCAGTACTAAATGCTTGGCAATCCCTAACCCACATTCCATGGATTTACCAGGCGTATCCGTCATCCCGAACATTCCTAGGAACCGCATGCTCTTTACCGGCCTTTTCTCGAACCTAACAGGCATACCCCTAGCCCACATTCCGTGGATTTACCGAGCATATCCTCAGTTCTCGAACCCCTAGCAACAGCAAGTTCTTTACCGGAATGTTCGTCATTGTTTATGTCATATCTTCTTCAAGTGCAAAAATATTAATTTAATTAATGCAAGATTTTAGTTCAAATGATACCAAATAAAATATAGACTGAACGATCCCTATTCCGGACTTTACATTTCACATAAAACTGGAATCTTGGTCATACCGACCCTATTCCACTCCTCCATCGGAGTTCTCAAATTCTTGCTGGACTCGGGCATCACTAAGTCACAATCATTCTCAGTCACATATATATATAATCCACTATTCAATTATTCAACTGTCTTTGGACAACAACCCAATGGTCGTACAAAAATCATATAAATTTCAGTACTTATCAAAAAATTGATTTGTTAGTTTCATATGAAACTTAAATGAGTCTACTGCAACATTGTAGTTAAGTACATCAAATTTTAACTACAATTTATATGTCTAAAACCCATTTATAAGATGGTATGTTCAGAATCCAGAAATTGCAGCTCTTTCCCACACTTCTTGGAAATTGGATTTCTTAGACTCAAAAGAAAGATTAACGAGTCTAGATCAGGTTCCCAGTTTGTAGATTCCTCAAAATACTTCATTTAAGGGTTTAAAACGATCAAACACTAGAAGGTGTATAAATTTTCACAATTCAGGAAAACTTTCAACCAGTTATAAGTTCGAATTTATTAAAAATAATAAACGATATCCAGAATTCATGAAATTTTGTGAACATATAATAGACATACACTAGATTCACATACAAAAGTTCAGCTTACAATTCCATATATTTGGAGAGATATTACTTTTTCAAATAAGTATGATATTAAGCCATAATTATGAAATAAATTATGTTTCATTTTTAAACGAGTAATGTATTTAGATTTTATTAAAATGCCAAACGATATCCAAAAATTATGAAATTTTGAGGAGATGTTGTACACACATACATGATATACATACAAAAGTTTTAGTCTCATAATCAATGTATTTAAATAGAAACGATTTTCTGAAGTGAGATCAAATTTCGAACATAAATATAATAATGTTTCTAAGATACACATATCATAATCTCACAAATTAATTAACAGCAATTAACACCCATAATCGAACAACATCCATACGCAATCTAAGCATGAATACTCAATTTATTAAATCATCTAGCATGCATACATCCTATAATATAAATAGAATTTGTTAAAGTTGTTACCCACTAATTCGTTTCCAAATTTAATTGTTTCTACCTCGCTTTGAACGACGACTACGGCACCACGGACAACAACCACGATAACGGTACTACAGACTGCATATATATATAAAGAGAGAGAGAGAGATAGAGGAGAGACAGTGAGAAGCTCAGTTGTGGTTTCGATGGAGGCTCGTAGGTTGACGACGAGGTGGAGGAGCTGGCGATCGGAGTTAATGGTGGTGGGGATGAGGAGCAGCAAATGGTGGAGCTTGGTGAGGGGTGAAGGTGGAGCTCGGGGTGTTGGAGTTGTTTGGAGTTGTCGAGGTGAGGCAGTGGAAGCTCGGGGGGTTTGATGGTGGTGGTGGAGATGAGGAGAAGGTGGTGGGTTGGGTTTTGGTGAAGAAAAGAAGAAGAAGAAGAAGAAAGAAGAAAGAAGAAAGTGAGTGGGGTATTAACTGTGTATATATATATTATATATGTAAATATATGTGTGTGTGTGAGAGAGAGAGAGATAGTGACTGAGATAGAGTGAGTGAATGAGTGACTGGGAATGGAATGTATGAGTGTAGGAATGTATATATAGGGGTGAGAGAGGGCTGTAAAATGAGAAGATGAGTGTTTTTTAGGGTAGAGTATAGTGGGTAGTAGGGAAGTATGCTAGTAGGTTAAGAGTGTGTGTATGCTATGGAGTGAGAAGGAGGAGAAGGTTAAAGGAAGAGTATAGTAAGAATAGGGAGTAGGTTATATATTTAATATGGAGGTGGAAATAAATGAGGTTGGGGTTACAGAAGGAATTAGAATTAGGGATTAGGATTAATGGATTTAATTAGGATTATGATTAATTAGAGTTAAAGCTTAAATTTAAACTCCAATTAAAAATCAAGAAATTTATAATGGATCGGAAAATATTTGGGTTGGGTTCAAATAAGAGATCAAATGTATATGAGAGGTCGGAAAGATATTTATAAAATGGAAATACAAAATACATAAAAAAATTACATTAATAATGTTATAGATATTATCCGTAACGGTACAAAAATACACATGTATAACACGTGTGGGGTAAAATTATCATAGCTCGATTTTGCGGGGTGTTACAGTTAAAGGCATTGCTCAAGATATTTTTGATATCAACCTCTCAGCTGTGGTCTTGAAGGTGAACATGATGGGTTCAACCCCCAAGGAATGGTGGATTGACACTGGAGTTACTCGACACGTGTGCTACAATAGAAGTATGTTATCCACTTTCGAACCATTAGAGAATGGGGAGAAGATGTTTATGGAGAACTCGGCTGATTCAGAAATCAAGGGCCAAAACAAGGTGATCTTGAAGATAATTTTTGGAAAGGAACTGACTCTGAACAATGTTGCGTATGTTCCTGAAATCCATAAGAACTTGGTATCTGGTTTGTTGCTTAATAATCATGGATTTCGTTTAGTGTTTGAGTCAAACAATTTTTTTTTCCCGAAAAGTGGAATGTATGTTGTAGAAGATACATGAGTAATGCAATGTTTAAACTCAATGTAATAACCATGATCAAGAATATTAGTAAAATTAGCTCTTCTACTTATATGCTTGAATCTTCTAATTTATGGCATGGTAGACTAGGACATGTTAATTATGATACTTTGCATAAATTAATTAACTTGAATCATATACCAACATTCCAAACTGATTCCAAACATAAGTGTGAAACTTGTGTTGAGGCAAAACTAACAAGATCATCCTTTAAAAGTGTTGAAAGAAACATGTAACCTCTTGATTTAATTCACACTGATATTTATGATCTGAAAATGATATAAATAAGAGGTGGTAATAAAATAGGTGGTAATAAATATTTTATTACCTTTATTGATGATAACAAAAAATATTGTTATGTGTATTTACTTAAAAGTAAGGACGAAGCTATAGAGAAATATGTTCTATATAAAAATGAAGTTGAGAATCAACTCAACTAAAAAATTAAGGCACTAAGAAGTGACCGAGGTGAAGAGTATGAATCACTATTTGCTGAAACTTGTGCTAAGCATGATATTATATATGAAACCACATCGCCTTATTCTCCTCAGTCCAACGATGTTGCTGAGCAAAAGAGGCGTACTTTGAAGAAAATGATAAATGCAATGTTAATATGTTCTGGTATGCCACCAAACTTGTGGGGAAAAACTATTCTTTTAGCTAACTACCTTTTGAATAAGGTGACCAAAAAGAAAGAAGAGAAAACTCCATGTGAATTATAAAAAGGAAGAAAGTCATTCTACAATTACTTGCGAATGTAAGAATGTCATGCTAAGGTGGTAGTACCTCCACCTAAGAAAATAAAAATAGGATCCAAAACGGTTGATTGCATTTTCATCGGCTATGCACATAATGGTAGTGCTTATCGGTTATTGGTGTACAAATCCGATATCTGTAAGATACCAAAGAACACGATAATGAAATCCAGAAATGCATCATTCTTTGAAGATATATTTCCATGTAAGTCTAATGAAGAACCAAGTTCTTCCAAACGAATAGATGAAACTGTCAGTGAAGATAGTGAAAACCAAGAAGAAGAAGTTGAAGAGGAGAAACCTGGACGTAGTAAAAGAACAAGAACCGAAAAATCTTTTGGTCCAGATTTCTTGACCTTTATACTTAAAGGTGAACCTCAAACTTTCAAAGAAGCGGTGAGCTCTAGTGATGGTCCTCTATGAAAAGAAGTCATTAAGAGCGAAATTGACTATATCTTGCAAAATCATACTTGAGAACTAGTGGATCCTCCACTAGGTAGTAAACCATTAGGTTCCAAGTAGATTTTCAAGAGAAAATAAAAGTTGATGGATCAATTAATAAAAATAAGGCAAGACTTATTATCAAAGGATATAGACAAAAGGAAGTTCTTGATTACTATGATACATATTCTCATGTGATGAGAATAAATTCTATTAGGATGGTACTTGCAATAGCAGCCTTGCGCAATCTTGAAGTACATCAAATGGATATAAAAACAGCTTTTCTTAAAGAAGATTTAGATGAAGAAATCTATATGGAACAACCTGAGGGTTTTTCAGCTCCAGGACAACAAAAGAAAGTTTGTAAACTGGTGAAGTCTTTATATAATTTAAAACAAGCATCAAAGCAATGGCATGAGAAATTTGACAATGTCATGATGAAAAATGGTTTTAAGATCAATGAATGTAATAAATGCAATGTCAAAGACATTGAAAGTGGATATATCATAATATGCTTGTATGTAGATGCTATGCTTATTGTTGGAAGCAATGATAAGATGATTAAATCTAATAAAAACATATTGAACTGAAGGTTTGACATGAAAGACATGGGACTAGCTGATGTTGGAAATTAAAATCACAAGAACATCAGATGAGCTTGTTTTAAGCCAGTCACATTATATTGACAATATTCTTAGAAAATTTGATAAAGATAATTCTCGAATTGCCAAAACTCCAATAGATCTAACTTTACATTTATTCAAGAATAAAAGTGAAAGTATTTCTTAAATAGAATACTCTAGAATCATAGGCAGTCTAATATACTTAATGAGTTGTACAATACCAGATATAGCTTATACAGTGAGTAAACTAAGTAGATATATGAATAATCCTGGAAGCGAGCATTGGCAAGCAATTACAGGAGTACTGAAGTACTTGCGTTTTACTCGTAACTATGAGCTGCATTATACGAGATATCCAGCTGTACTTGAAGGATACAGTGATGCGAACTGGTATCTACTAATAATTCAAAATCTATTAGTGACTATGTGTTTACACTATGTGGTGCAGCAGTTTCTTGGAAATCCTCGAAACAAATAGTGATCGCTATGGAATCTGAATTTATAGCACTGGATAAATGTGGGGAAGAAGCTGAATGGTTACGCCACTTCCTTGAGGATATTCCAAGGTGGACAAAGTTTGTGCCTCCAACCTGCATACATTCAAATAGTTAATCTGCAATTTGTAGAGCACAGAGCAATATGTATAATGGTAAATCTAGACATAGTCGTCGAAGATATACCATTAGACAACTACTCTCTACTGGGGTTATCTCTGTGGAATATGTAAAGTCAAAGGATAACATTACGGATCTGCTAACCAAATGGTTAAATAGAAAGTTAGTTGATAAATCATCGAGGGGAATGAGACTAAAGCCCATGAAAGAATAAGTCGATACAATGGACACCCAACCTAGTTGACTGGAGATCCCAAGATCTAGGTTCAAATGGACAACTAAATTGTAAAGACCATGTTGGATCGCTGTGGGAATTTTTCTATGTCCATTCCTATGATGAAATAGTGATTCCCATAAGGTAAAATGTTAAGCTAAGCTTTTAATGATTCTAATGCATCATCCTAATGCGGGTTACTCTTAACTAAGATATCACCTATGTGAGAGGGAAGAATGACCACTTCTAAGGGAATAATATAGCGCAATATTGGTGTTAAACTCTTGCAGAACCAGGCATATGTTCATGGCCAAAACAAACATAACAGTGAGAACTGAAATGCGTTAGGAAGATTCATGTGTGAGATATATCATCGTTTATACAAATGACAGAACAGTTCAAGGATATCGCGCCCACTGTTTAGTTAGTAAAGTTAACTTATTTTCATAAAGGAAGGTTCAAAGGGTAACACCTACTTATCCTATGCAGATCTCGACCGCTGAATTCAATTAGTAAGTTTGTCGTGTCAGTCTGTCGTGTCTGTGGTCATCAATTTCATTCATGTGGAGAATGTTAGAAAATGGATATTTTATACACCATTTACGAACTAGCTTTTTAGAAATTTTTTAAAGTAAGATCCTCTATGAATTAATGAGAGATCTAGATGGATTTGTGTTCTTCTTCGTGAGTAGATCAAAATCATATATTTACTTGCTCAAAACGGTTATCAGGTGAATGAGAAATTGTCTCTCAAAGTGACGTAGTTTCATCTCTGAAAATGAGTTGAGGAATTTTAGTCCCACGTCGGAAAAAACAAAGGAATTAGAAGATGATATATCATAACCTCTTTCTTGGATTACATGCAATTTATGTGCGTCCGCACGTCCTGCGGACACGAATGTCAGACCGACGTGATCACACCCCGTGCAGAGCCAATTTTTTTGTGCTACAATTTTATTTTTTTCCGATCTGTAACGGCTGGAATAAATGCAGAAACTGTTTTGTAAGCCATTTATTCACGTAACAGTTTTGTCCACTGTTACAATAGTGCATTCAAGCTTATGTCTGCCGTTATAGCCGGTGCATTAAAGGCGTTGTTTGCCATTACAGTGGATGCAGTCAATGTGTTGTCTTCCATTACAATTCTCACCTTGACACTATAAATAGAGACCCCTCTCCCCTGAATCAACACACAAGAAACTCTTCTCTTCCCCAAACTCTCTGTTTTGTGCTTGTTCCATTCTTCGGTCGTGTGGTGATAGATTTCAGGTGCTGTCCAGTTCTAGAGCGTGGTGTGGTGCCTGCGTCAGCTCTTCTTATCGTTGCATCCTGGGAGACAGACACCTACGCAAGTTTCAGCACCCGAACGAGACAAAATCTGTTTTAAGGAGATTGTGTGATACACAAGACTCGACATAAATCAATTCGGTTTTATTGTTTTTCATTTTCCTTTAATTTTCTTGGTTTTATTATTCTCTTCCTTCTATGATTTTTGTGCCTCTCAATCATATTTGGATTTTTTGTAAATATTTTGTAACCAATGTTGTAACAAAGAAAATAAATTTTTCGAAGTTGGTTTTATTGTGATACAAATATTATAACAGATAGACATGCCCAAGTATTTGATTAGGAAGTCTCCTTTCTCACATTCCAACATTGTAGAGACCGTCTTAATAGAATTCGTTGTTTCGTTGCTAAGGGCAATCACACAATTCTTATGTAAATTAACTGCCAATCCAGACCAGTATTTACAACATCTCAGTAAAATTCAAATTGACATTATTTCATCCATCTGTGCCACACCAAACAACAGAGTGTCATCTGTATATTGCAAAATAGACATAGACACTGAAACTCCTTTCAACTTTACCCCTTTGATAAGTCATGCCTCACTGCTTCTCTTAATCATTTCTGCTAGACCATCGGCAATAATTGTAAAAATTAGTGGCGAAAGGATCTCCTTGCCTCAATCCTTTACAGCATCTGATTTTCTTTCCTTGTTGTCCATTAAGTTGGATGAAAGATTTTCCATTTGTAACACACATCTTCATCCACATCCTCCACTTCCACCTGAATCCTTTGAGTTCTAATGCCTCCTCCACATAGTCCAACTCTACTGTATCATAGGTTTTTTCGAAGTGTAATTTCTGTAGAAAACCAGCTACTTTATCCTTGTTTTCTCTGAAAACCATTTCATGGGCTGACACGATGTTATCCAGGATATCTCTTCCATTTACAAATCTGCCTTGTAATTCATCTATAATATCCGTTAAGTGTGGGGCTAATCTACTAACCAGCACTTTAGTAATGATATTGAATGATCCGTTCAATAAACTAATAGGTCTGAGATTCGTCACCCTAAGAACCTCATATTTCTTCGGGATTAGGATTACGTTCGCGTAATTTAGTGTTTCAATCTGTGCCATTCCCACAAAAAGATCTTGAATGTATAAAAAGTCTTTCTTGATGATAGTCCAGTATAGTTTATATAATAGAATCGGTAAACCATCCTACCCCGGTGCCTTTTCTTGGCCCAAAAGATTGATTGCTTGTAGAATCAATCCACATATCCGGTTTGAATGTGCATCTGTGTGTTCTCATCTTTCCCAGCAATTTTCTAAAGCTTATGTCTATCTGATATCTAACTTCTTTCTCATCCTCTGTCCACACATCACCCACAAATAATCCCACGATTTGACTATGCCACCTTCTACCATTTGCCACCTTATGAAAGAAGGCCGTGTTGGAATCTCCTTCCTTAAGCCATTGGATACTCGATCTTTGGCTTCAATAACATTCTTCCATCTCCCCAATTCGGTGTAACTCCACTTTGTTGGAAGCCAGTTCCTCAAATTCAGCCTTTTCAAAGCTTATCTCCTTTTCAATAGTTTCTAACTCATGGACCCTTACCCCCAATCTTTCTTTCTTTCTTTTGAGTTCCCCATGTTCTTTTTTATCCCAAATCTTTAGGCATTTACGCAGACGTCTCAATTTGATGTTCCATGTGGAAACCGCATCTATCGTGGAAGTAGGTGCTCCCACGACTCCTCTATTATCTTCCTAATGTTATTGTTGAATGTCTGTGCTTCCTCAAATCTAAACTGTCGTTTGGTAGTTCTTCTAATGTTTCCTCAATCAAGTGTAAGAGGGGTATGGTCTGAAATGTATCTTGGTATAGACGTAACCGTCACAAGTGGGAACAAATCCTCCCAATCCGTAGATACCAAAATTCTATCAAGTTTAGCTAAGGTTGGATTAGCTTGCATGTTTGTCCATATAAATCTCCTATCAGAAGCTTGTATTTCAATGAGATCTAACTCAATGAGGATAAGGTTGAAATCTTGTCTGTCTCTCTTGTTAGAACCCCTACCTCGATGTTCGGTTTGAAATCTAGTTATGTTAAAGTTTCCTTCAATCACCCACGGGTCGTCCCATCTACCTCAAATGTTTCTTAATTCTAGCTAAAACCCATCCCTATGACTAGCATTATATGGTCTGTATACCAATGTAACCATATGTGCCCATCCTTCACTTCTCGTTTAATTCTAATAGTCACTGAATAATTACCAACAAAATCATTAATAATATCAAAAACATTAGAATCAACACCTAAAGCAATTCCTCCTGACATTCCTCTAGACGTCTTAAAACGATAGTCAAAAGAAGCCTACCATACTCCTATGATATTTTTTATATGCCACTTTTCGAAACTATTTACAGAAAGAAGACAGTTGTCAAAGTATTTGCACTTGTGGACTCAACAACTAAACTCTTTGTTCCCAACGGCGAGTTTAGTTGTTTCATGCTCGCCGTTGGAACATGACGAGTGTAGCTTTTTTTTAGAAACTCGGCATTGGAAACGGTGAGTTTTGTTCAAAATTTTTAATGAAGACTCACTGTTCCCAATGGCGAAGACACTTACACTAGACTCGCTGCTCAGAACGGCGAGTTCAGTTCAAAAAAAAAATTATGGAGTTTTTTTCGAAAATTCACTAAGTCCAACAGAATGATTCACTCTCTGTGAAATTTCCTACATCATCACCGATCCCAACAGTGAGTCTAGTATAAATGTCCTCGTCGTTGGGAACAGTGAGTATTCATTGAAAATTTTGAACTAAACTTGTTGTTCCCAACAGCGAGTCTAGTATGAATATCCTCTCTGTTGGGATCGGCGAATCTTCATTGAAAATTTTGAACTGAACTCGTTGTTGGGAACGGCAATTTTCTCAAAAAATTAGCACTAAATTCACTGTGTCCCAATGGTAAGCATGAAACAACTAAACTCGCCGTTAGGAACGACAGGTTTAGTTGATGAGTTTTTTTTTTTTTTTTGAAGGAAAAGGTGGAATATGGCCACCCTGTTTTATTAATAAGAAATTAACCAAACAAACCAAAAGTACTGGACCAAATTACAAACTACAGACAGAAAAATAGAACATAACATGAAGCAATATAACCAGCACATACAATCAGGGCTTACTTTACCACCCTTAGAGGGTGGGCCACTAAAACTAAAACTATGTCGAATTGTCCCCGACCTCCACCAATAATGCACTGGACCCCATCATGGGCCCAGTCACAAAGCGAGGACCAACTAATTGTATGTACGTCACGTAAGCTTCGTGCACCGCCTCCACGGCACGCACACACCCACCTGAAGCGAATCATGCGGGATTTGGATATTCACCGCTCCCATCCTTCTTCTCCCCACCTCCCACACCCTCACCCACAAACTCACATTCTGCCCAGTCGAAGTCACAATCCAAGAAGAGCCGTGGAGAGGATACCTTCACCTCTCTCACGCTTTAGCTCTCACAAGCAATTTTTCACCAAGCAAAACTCTCACTCACCCTAACCACTGACACAGTCAAAGAGAGCCATGAAGAGGGTACTCATCTCTCTCATGCTTATACTCTCTCAAGTGATTTCTCACAAACACAAACAGAAACCTGCATAGAGTAGTGAGAAGCAACATCCTTACTCTCTCACTCTCTCACTCTCTCACTTTCTCACACTTTCTCTCACGTAAAACTCAAACCAAATCACAACCAATCTGAAGAATCACCTTTGCTCTCGCCCCTGCAGGGGGTGGACGTTGTAGATTTCAGGGTCAATGCTGAGGGTGTAGTGGCGGTGTTGTTGCAAAGCCTATGACAGTGGATTAAAGGAGGTCGAATTCATGGTGTGACTCCCCGACCAAAAACACAAACATCTCCAACTCTACATATCCCCTCTGCGCACCTCATGGGGGGATCCCTTTTTCGGACCCTAGCCCCACAACCGTACTACACCTCATTCTTCACACCGAGTCAAACCCAGCTCAGACAACTCCTCTAACCCCCCCCCCCCCACACACTAATAATACTGCTGCCGTCTCTCACTCCGGCACTGCCATCATCACTTACTCTCTCTTCATTGCATATCGCAGAGAGAGAAGCATACCCCGGCTTCTTCGCACGCATTACCAACCCTTGAAATCCAAATCATAGCCGCAGATCGACGTGATTGGCCCCGAAAGCGTGGACATGGTGGCGGCAGCGAAGAACATCCGAGCCCCAAGAGAGGACAAAAAAATTTCGGTATATATTACTCGGCCTAATCTCAATTAGCAAAATTCAGAAAAACAATCTATCTCATTAAGCAGATCAAAGCATCTTCTTGTAATCTTGAAACGTCCCTGAGAAGGGTGTGACCTTGCCATCCGAAACTGCCCATAGCTCACCAACACTCCTTGATATTGAATGCTCATCGTGACTCACCTTAGGAGAGTGGACCCCATGTGCCGCCGAAGGAGGAGCTCGATGAAGGGGAATCAATGGCGACGGAGGAGCGCACTGATGGATGAGGGCGAAGCACGAAGAAACACATTGGGGGGGGCATCTCCGTCGTAGGAGCACAATAGGGAGGAAAGCGAGGGGAGGGAGGGACGACGGAGGGGCGAGGGGGCGGCTGCGGCGAGCCCTAGCCACCGGCCCCACCTATCTCAGATCTAGGATTTGTTTTTTTTGGGGTTTGGGGGTTAGTTTCTCTTTCTAGACTTTTTTAGAGAGAGACTCTTTTGAGTCAACTCTAGTTTAGTTGTTGAGTTCACGAACACAAATACTTTGCTAATTGTCCTTTTTTTGCAAATAGTTTCGAAAAGTGGCATTAAAAAAAAACTTTCTATTCCTCCAGCATATTGTGGAAATAACTTTTGCAAAATTAACTTCTACTTACTAATGTAAAAATCGAAAAAAAAAATTATCATTAAAAATTAAAATAATAAAATAGATGAATTTAGGTGATCACTATCCAATGGAATTTTTCGTTAATAGCGAGGGGAAAGCAACCTGCTACAATAATTGCCGTGCAAATGGAAATTTTTGCAGAAAACTGCCGAAAGTAGATGCAAAAACTGACGAAAGTAGTATAATATTACATAATGAATGACATTTTGTCATTATTAAACTATTTCACATTATTTTATTTTTACAAGTTCCTGCACGTGTGGCAATCCCACAAATGCCATGTGAGATGTTTCCATATTTATATAGAATCGTTCATTTAGGATAGCTTAGTCTGAGAGCATCTGTAGTCGTTTGATGCCATATTTTGGTTATTTGGCAAATGAAAATAGAAAATATGAGAAGTCGATGTAGTCGTGCACAGCCAAATTTTGGCTTTTCATTTGTTTTTTATTATCAGACGAAAAATTATCTATCGTCCTAGCGAAAAATACACGTAAATTACTTTGGATGCAGGATTATTTATCGTTCGTTAAGTTTGGAAGAAAAAAAATTCAAGCCAGACAGTGGATAAAGCATCGTCCGTGAAATGCGGCACCAAATTTGATCACGGGACGAAATATGTTCCTTTGTCTCATGCAAAAATGTTATAAAAAAAATTTAAAAAGACTAAAGTGCTGGTCAAGTGACTCTCATGATATCAACTGGTCAATGCGAAAATGGATAAAACAAGCATAATGAAGGTGTTGGTCTCACAAATGCAACGAAAATGGGAAAAAGGGGGAGGGACGGTAGACTATCTACCATCCTAACCCACTTTTGTCCTCTAGCTAATTGAAGGGACGATAAATAATTTACCGTCCTTCCAATTTTTTTGTTTTTTTAATTCATTTCTCAGACGATATATTATCTTTCGTTCGATCACATTTGAGCTGCGATTGTGTTGGGACGGTGTTGCATTTTTCGTCCGACTTTTTCGACGAAAGATAATCTTTCGTCGCATTAAACGGACGAAAGATTATCCCTCGTTAGCTATATTTTGGCAAAAGCCATTTCGTCTTCTATATTTGGCCAAACACTATTCATGTCAGAGTGAAAAATTTGGTAAATGGCCAACAACTACAGCGCTTTTTTTTCTCATTTTTTTTCAAAAAATAGGTAAATAGCAAACGACTACAAATACTCTAAGGTGGTTAATACTAACACTAGTATCGGGTCACCCATTAATTTCATATTCATCATCACCATTATCATCTCTCATCTCCGGATCAACCTAAAAAAGAAAATTAAATAAAAGGTTAGATTTTTTTTAGCAAAATTATGAAGAACTTGGGTTTTTTTTTATAATTTATTTATTTATTTATTTATTTTGTCCGGGTCCGGGTCCTGGTCCAAACTATTTTAAGCAAATCCGAACCGAACCCGAAATTTCAACAGATCCTAAAATAGGACTCACCCGACCCGAATAGAATCGGTCGGTTCCAATTCAATGTCTGGTCAAGATAAGGGGTTTTTGTATCAGTGCTAGTTAATACTTATATTCATATCATATCATATCATATGGTATATTATATGTATATTATTAATTAGGATTATGATTAAAGAGGTTCAAGAAAAGGACATTGTATATTCTTATTATACTAATGCCTAAATCCTTGACAAGGTATTTATTTATACATTTTAGTGATGGAAATTAGATGTAATACGCTTTCTAGGTGAAGTCAATTTCATCACTTTCACTATCGAACTATGAAATGGAGGAGAATGACAAAAAAGTTTGTAGATGCTTTCCAATGACAATGGGTCTATGTACGTCTCACTCTAATTTCACCCATTCTTTATAATAAAGACGTAAAATTTATTTTCACGGGATCGGGTCAGGCCGGCGGTCTTTATAATTGAACAGCGAGACTTTTGGGTTTTCTTTCAATGGAAAGATATAGACGCGTTTGATATATATGCGATGTATTAAAACTTAAATAAAGCTTATTATATTATGTCTCTGGTGACTATGACAATCTTGATATGTAAAGATTATAGCATCTTTTTTTTATACAAAGAAATTATCTTCGTATATCAGTATACGAAACAAAATAAGTACATGAACAATCTTTTCGGATATCAGAATGTAAAATATATCTTAAACTTTTTACTTCTTTCGACAAGCTCAGTTCTGGGCTGGATTCATAGTTTTTTCATGTTCAAATCTGTTAAAATTTCTAAGATTTTTAAAACCCGCCATCTGTCGATTTTAAACAAGTTTCAAACTTCTTAAAACCCTCCTCCGACTCACGACTCCGATCTCCTTTTCAGAATTATGAAACCCAACTTGATTCACTGCCCTAGACCTTAATAGCACTCCAACCCACCTCTACCTTTAAGGCTATAATTTCCCCCACATTTCCCCCCAATGAGTTTCCCCTTTTTCCTTTAATAAATCAATCAGCTTTATTATATCAACACTGTACTAAAAAATTGGGAAAATTTCAGTAAACTCATCTAACTATTCGCAAGTTTGCAGATGATATGGCTAAAAATAGGATTAAATCGGGGCCGTTCAAATCGGACACGAATCTTAAAGCTCGGGGGTAAAACGGTAATTTCACATTCAAATGGGTCCGAAACGGGTACTGGGTCTCCTTCTCACAGATCCAATAACCTGCGAACGGATCCACCTCAACTGGGTACGGGTCCCGACCCGAGATGAACCCAGACCAACAAGAGGAAATCAGGGTCTCTGATTTGACTAAATCAACGGGCCTGATCCACAGTTATCCTCTCACCGGGAATTAGGGATCAGTTTCCTAAACTGATTATGAGGATTTTACTCCTAACAGAATCACAGGAAATCAGATCCCTAATCAACTCCCCATGGCGACTATAAATACCTCCAACCTACCACTGTTACAAGGTGATCAATCTTTTGCTAGTTAAACGCTCTTTCATAATCATTTCTGGTTACTGACTTGAGCGTCGGAGGGTGCGTCGCCGGGATCAACCCCGGTGTCTCGCACTTCTTTGCAAGTGAACGGCGGGAGTCAGCGGTTAAACTCCGGCGGAACAGGTTAGGTGTTCGCTATTCAGGTTTTCCAAGAACTCACAAATACTATCTGTTTACCCCCACACCAGATTCAGCGGTAACAGATTGGTGCCGTCTGTGGGAAACCATACGAATAGCAGCCCCTCCTCTTCCCGTTGGTCAGATCTTCTCCAGCCATGCCTCCTAGAAAAGTAAGATCCAGGGGGTCCAATCATGGACCCAACCCTGTTGATCAACAGCAGGAAGTCCCCGTCCATCCCGCTCCGCAGCAGGGGCAACTTCCTCCTCCAGCCGAGGACCATTTCCAACAGGACCAGCCTCCTCTTCAGAATCAGCATCCCCCTAAGGGTCCCGCCGGTCCTCAGAATGCCGGTGCGGGGGCTTCGCGTCTCAACCAGCAGAAGCAACCTGTTCACCAGGACCGCATTTCGATGCGCAATGCCTGTACGGATTCAATGGCCTCCATCAACCCTCGAGATTCCGACCTTCGCAATACCGTTCTCAATCGGCAGAAGGATGAGGATCTTCGCCGCCGTCTGGATGAGAAGCGGGCCCGAGAGGGAGCCTCTCGCCAACAACGTCCGGATGAGCGATATCCTCACCACCAAGACAACAGGAGGTCCCCTATCCGAAGAGGACGGAGAGAGTCCCCCGAGCATCATAGGAGAAGACCCCATTCCCCTACTGGTCGGCAACATCCGAGGAACGATGAGGCACCCATCACTCGTGCCGAGCTCCAGCAATTTCAAATTACGGTGTTGCAAGCTCTCAACCTCCGACCCAACAACAACAATGCCCAAAGGGCTCCTACTCCTCCACGGATTCCAAGTCCTCGCCGCTCCCAGAGCTACCGTCGTCGTAGTCCCCGCTCCCCTTCCTATGAAGATGAGTCCAGAGGCTCGTTTGACTACCGTCGAAGGGACGATGCTCTCTACCGCCGTCTCCACGAGATGGAGAGGCGCATCGGCTGAATAGACAAGGATGAGGAGTTAAGAGGAAGGACCATCTGCCCGAGCAGACCTCCCTTCTCTCGGACCATCATGGAGGCTCCTATCCCAAGAGGTTTCGAACCCCCGCAGTTCGAAACTTACTCGGGGGAGTCGGACCCCGTGGACCACATCGAAAGCTTCAAGACCCTCATGCTAATCCACCAAGCTTCCGATGCTTTGCTGTGCAAAATCTTCCCCGCCACTCTTAAGGGTTCGGCTCGGGAATGGTACTCACGCCTCGCCCCCTCTTCTATTTTCTCCTTCGAGCAGTTCGAGACCCTCTTCATCACCCACTTCATGAGTAGCAGACGCACGAAGAAGACCAGCCTCTCATTGCTCCACCTCTGTCAAAAAAAGGGAGAGAAGTTGAGGGACTATGTGAGGAGGTTCACTGCAGAGGTCAGATCGATCGCCTCCCTCGACCAATCGGTTGCGACTGTCGCATTCCAATCCAACGTCCTCAATTCTAACCTTCGCTCGTCTCTTGCTAAGAAGCCCCCACATAATTTCGCCAACCTCCTTCTTAGGAGCGAGAAGTACATTCGGGCCGAAGAAGCCGAGAATCTCCCGGGCTTCGAGGAGACATCTTCTGGGAACAAACGGAAGAGCACAAGCGAAGAGGGGTCCCAAAAATCTCAGAAGGACGGCAATGGACAGCGGCGCTCGACTCCTCAGTTTGAGATGTTCACCCCCCTCATTGCCAATATATCAGAAGTTCTTATGGAGGTGGACAAGGAAGGGCTACTCCGTGCTCCCCTGAGAATGAATACACCTGGCAAGAAGAGGAACAAGGATAAGTGGTGCTGCTTTCACAGGGACCACGGCCACGACACAGATGATTGTCGGGCTCTCAAGGAGGAGATCGAAGAACTCATACAGCGGGGGCACCTGATCAAGTTCGTCCAAAAAGAGGGGGCCGAGCTTACCCCCTGAGGAGCCTACAAACGAGCAGAAGGGCCCGCCGAGCTTCAAGACTCAGAATCTCCTAGCTCCTCCCAAGAGGTCTTCACCTTATTGTAGAAGTAGGATCCTGATTTTCAATAAGGCCGATGCTTGTAACTCGGCCAATAGCATGTAATAATGGCTCGCCCTATTGAAGCGGCCACTTAAGCTTTACATCTTTTCATTAAAAATTATTGCTCCTGCTTCTCTATCTCTCCGAGTCACGACTCTCTTAAATGGTGGGTTCGGAGTCCAGCTTCTTCTACATGGCTGCTCCCGCAACTTACTAACCCTTAACAACGAGTTCGGAGTCCAACACTTGGCTCGATTCCTCTTCAAATAACCTGCTCTTCAGCGGGTTAGAAGTGGTTCGCCATTCGGAATTGCTCCCACAACCGTTGAACACCTCTACCGATGGTTCGGAGTCCAACACTTGGCTCGATTCCTCTTCAAATAACCTGCTCTTCAGCAGGTTAGAAGTGGTTCGCCATTCGGAATTGCTCCCACAACCGTTGAATACCTCTACCGATGGTTCGGAGTCCAACACTTGGCTCGATTCCTCTTCAAATAACCTACTCTTCAGCGGGTTAGAAGTGGTTCGCCATTCGGAACTGCTCCCACAACCGTTGATTCTGTCACTTAAATAGCGTCTTCGGAGCACAACTCTTCCTTAGAATTGCTCCTCAAAACTCGTCTTCCAGATGGCTCTTCTAAAAGCTGATCTCTTCACTCCGCTCCCTCCAAAGCGGGCCCCTTCAAAGCGAGTTCGGAGCTCAAAACTCTTCCATAAAGTCGCTCCTTACACTCTCTTCAAAGGATGGGTCCTCTCCACACCTAAGAGTGGAGCTCCTCTTCCAAAAAAATCTCCAAGACCAAAGAGAGCACCACCTCTTCCATATGCCGACCCGTCCACTTCATCACGCTCGAGCTTCTCCTCACGCTCGAGCAGAGGGTGAACTACTGAGTCACCGAGCCGAGCGGACGAGGTACCGACCTCCACATATGGAGAAAAATACCGCCGACCCGATTTCACCGTTAGATCATCTCAAAATTCGCACTCAAGCTTGATGGACGGATCAGATCGCGCCATGTCACAAAACGACAAGATAACGTTTTCTCGAAACTCGTGCCTCTTGTCTCGTGATTCGCGCCACGATCATGATCAACCGTCCAGATGGAGCCACGTAGCTCGGATCTGAAATCCGAGCTACCGATCTACCGAGCAGCAAAGTGGCGGAAAATGTGCCTCAAAATCCGTGCTCGGATTCGCCGAACAAACAAGCAGATAAAGAGGAAGAAAGAAAAAGAGGCTAACGGGTCAGGGTCGGATCCGGTACCCACGGTCCGACCCATACCCTTCTTAGCTCCTTCATTCTTCTCCTTCTTTAGTCTTCCCGCCAAAAGTACCCAACACTTTTGCTCTTCTTCACTGTGCGAAAGAACAAGGCAGAGGAGAGAACCCGAATGCCTCTCCTCCCCTTCCTCTTTCTTCTCAGGGCCGAGCTCTTCACTTCGCTTACCTCCAAGGCGGACATCTTCTCAACAAGTTCAGAGTTAAAACTCTCTCCTAGAGTTGCTCCTCAAACTCGTCTGCCAAATGGTTCTTCTAATGCCGAGCTCTTCACTCCGCTCGCCTCCAAAGCGGAGATCTTCTCAAACGAGTTCGGAGCACAACTCTCTCATAGAGTTGCTCCTCAAACTCGTCTGCCAGATGGTTCTTCTAATGCCGAGCTCTTCACTCCGCTCGCCTCCAAAGCGGAGCTCTCCTCAACGAGTTCGGAGCACAACTCTCCCTTAGAGTCGCTCCTCAAAACTCGTCTTCCAAATGGCTATCCCAAAGCGGAGCTCTTCTCAACGAGTTCGGAGCACAACTCTCCCTTAGAGTTGCTCCTCAAAACTCATCTTCCAAATGGCTATCCTAAAGCGGAGCTCTTCTCAACGAGTTCGAAGCACAACTCTCCCCTAGAGTTGCTCCTCAAAACTTGTCTCTCAAATGGCTCTTCACTCCGCTCGCCTCCAAAGCGGAGCTCTTCTCAAACGAGTTCGGAGCACAACTCTCTCCTAGAGTTGCTCCTCAAAACTTGTCTCTCAAATGGCTCTTCACTCCGCTCGCCTCCAAAGCGGAGATCTTCTCAAACGAGTTCGGAGCACAACTCTCTCCTAGAGTTGCTCCTCAAACTCGTCTGCCAGATGGCTCTTCTAATGCCGAGCTCTTCACTCCGCTCGCCTCCAAAGCGGAGATCTTCTCAAACAAGTTCGGAGCTCACAACTCTCTCCTAGAGTTGCTCCTCAAAACTCGTCTTCCAAATGGCTCTCTCCTAGAGTCGAGCTCTTCACTCCGCTCGCTTCCGAAGCGGACCTCTTCTCAACGAGTTTGGAGCTCACAACTCTCCCCTAGAGTTGCTCCTTGCACTCACTTCAAAGAATGGGTCTTCCCAGCACCTCTTCCTAGCACCTCTTCTCCAACCCTAGGAGTGGAGTTCCTCTTCAAAAATCTCCAAAACCAAACAGAATAGAGGCAGAGCTTCAGAGCCCTTCACCTCTCCCATATGCCGACCCATCCTCCCGAGCCGAGGAGCAGAGCTCCGACCCATCCTCTTGAGATACCGAGCTACTACGGGCAGAGGGTGAACTACTGAGTCACCGAGCCGAGCGGACGAGGAACCGACCCTCACATATGGAGAAAAATGCTGCCGAGCCATCTCACCGTTGGATCATCTCAAAAAACGTGCTAGAACATGATGAACGGCTCAGATCGCGCCACGTCTCCACAAAACGACAAGATAACGTTTTCTCGAAAATTTGAGCCTCTTGTCTCGAGATTCGCGCCACGATCGTGATCAACCGTCCAAATTGAGCCACGTAGCTCGGATCTCAAATCCGAGCTACCAATCTACCGAACTGCAAAGTGGCAAAAATGCTCATCAAAATCCGTGTTCGGATCCGCCGAACAAGAGCTTTTGCCGAGCTATAAGGAAGAGAGAGAGAAAAAAAAAGGGTGGCATGGGGGCCGGGTCGACCCGTTAAGGGATCCGAACCCGACCCACTTCATTCACTCCTCCTTCTCCACTCTCCCGCCAAAACCAACAAAAGAAAAATAAACCCAACACTCCAACATCTCTACCCAGCTTCACTCTCCACCGAGATCAAGAACCCATCACCATGGCTCTAACGAACTCCCTACTCCGCAAGTATCCCCCACATCGAGCTCCGCCTCGCCATCACCGAGCTCTCCTCCACGACAGAACGCCATCACGGAGCTCCCCATGACAGCCGAAGTCTCCTCCGACGAGCTTCGAAGCGCATGGCCGAGCTCCACCTTCGCCTCCTTCACAAGCTCAGTCTCCTCCACTCTGAGCTCCGCCTCCACCATTGCCAAGACATGCCGTCGTGATCTAGCTCGTCGCCGAACGCCATCGAGCTCCGGTGCTGAGCTCGAAGCTTCGTCAAAACTTCGAATCCACGTCGTCGCAGCTCCACAGTGTCGAGCTTCCCCTCACTGTGTTCACCACCGCCATTAATGAGCTCCATCATCTTCGAGCTCCCTCGAGCGAACCCATCGTCAAGCTTCCCCTCGCGAGCTCTTCTCCTTCACCGAACAAACTTCGAGCTCCATCACCAAGCTCGACCCATCTCCCTCCGCCGTCGAAGCTCCGAGCTCCGCTGCCGAGCCCCATGCCGAACCGATCTCCTCTATCCGCCGAAGCCAACAAGCGAAGCTTCACCATGGCCTGTCTCCAAACTTCGCCATGGCCGACCACCTCCGCTCCGAGCTCCACGATGCCGAAGCTCTCCAATACGCCGACCTCGTCTTCCACAGCGAACTCCTCCGTCAACCCCGAACACCTCCACTGCCGAGCTCACCTCCGAGCTCCATGACACTGCAGACCTCCTCTATCGAGCTCGAGCTAACCTCCGAAGCTCCGAACTCCACTTCGTCACGAGCTCAACCCATCACCAAGCTCTCCACCTTCGTCGCCGAGCTCGCAACAATCGCCGAAGCTCCACCTCTTTCTCGTCACATTGAGATTGGTCGTCCGCCGCCCATCTCCGTCATCAACACGCCGGAGCTACCCCACTGTCGAGCTCGCCAAACCATCGCGAGCTCACCCTCACGGCAACTGAAGCATCGAGCCCTTCAAAATGCCGACCCACTTCGCCGAAGCTCTTGCCTTGCCGAGCTCCATTCGTGCCGAGCTTCGCTGCCAAGCTCACCTCCGAGCTCCAACGGTGCCGAACCCATCGTCTCCTTCGCGAGCTCACCATCGACCTCCACATCGCGAGCTCCGACTCCTTCGTCGAATACCTCCGAGCTCCTCTCTCCACTACGACGATCTCCGATCTCGAGCACCCAGACGCGAAGAAGAAGAGTCGGAGCTGAAGGTCGAAGAAGGAAAAACAGAGGAAAGCGAAGAAGAAGAAAGAAGAAGCAGAGGCGGAGAAAAAAAACCCGCCACGTGGCGGTCCACGTGGCTTCGTCTCGCAGCGTTTGGCCAACTGCCGAGGTGCCGAACCGAAGTGCCGATGCACCGACCCTCATTTATGGAGAAAATACCTGCCGACCCACACGATCCGTCCGATCGTCTCAAAATTCACGTCGTGACACGATCGATGCTCAGAAACGCACCACGTGTCCAGAACGTGATCTACCTCACGATGCACGCACATCTGATCATGATCGACGCTCAGAAATGAGCCACATGTCCAGATCATGATCTGCTTTGCGATGCGCGCCATCTGATCACGATCGACGTCCAGAAACGCGCCACGTGTCCAGGTAATATTTAATTAATTAATTAATTTATTTATTTGTTTTAATTATTTAAAAAATCCGAAAAAATAATTAAAAAAATTGAAAAAATTAATTAAAAATTCTAAAAATAATTATTAATTCATAAAAATTAATTTTAAATTCTGAAAAAATAATTGTTAAATTAGAATAATTAATTAATATTTTTGATAATTAATTATTTAATTCAGAAAATGAATAAAAAATTCAAAAAAATGAGAAAAAATTCAGAAAAATCTGGAAAAATCACCAAAAATTCAGAAAATTCTGAGAATATTTTTGGGTATTTTACAAGCCCATAATAACACCGTTACACCCCGAGCAAGATTCCAAACTCCCTTAAGAACACCGATAAAATCCCGTACGCCATTAGAATAGTAAAACTACTCCTCAAAGGCTGATCAAACTCGGTCTTCGGGAGTGGGGGGCTCGTGATATGGCTAAAAATAGGATTAAATCGGGGCCGTTCACATCGGACACGAATCTTAAAGCTCGGGGGTAAAACGGTAATTTCACATTCAAATGGGTCCGAAACGGGTACTGGGTCTCCTTCTCACAGATCCAATAACCCGCGAACGGATCCACCTCAACTGGGTACGGGTCCCGACCCGAGACGAACCCAGACCAGCAAGAGGAAATCAGGGTCTCTGATTTGACTAAATCAACGGGCCTGATCCACAGTTATCCTCTCACCGGGAATTAGGGATCAGTTTCCTAAACTGATTATGAGGATTTTACTCCTAACAGAATCACAGAAAATCAGATCCCTAATCAACTTTCCATGGCGACTATAAATACCTACAACCTACCACTGTTACAGGTGATCAATCTTTTGCTAGTTAAACGCTCTTTCATAATCATTTCTGGTTACTGACTTGAGCGTCGGAGGGTGCGTCGCCGGGATTAACCCCGGTGTCTCGCACTTCTTTGCAGGTGAACGGCGGGAGTCAGTGGTCAAACTCCGGCGGAACAGGTTAGGTGTTTGCTATTCAGATTTTCCAAGAACTCACAAATACTATCTGTTTACCCCCACACCAGATTCAGCGGTAACAGCAGATAATCCACCCTATTATTTTTTTCGGTTTGCTATACTAGCAGACTAATCAGAGTTGTGTTTGCCCATCTCCATCCAAATTGGTAGTTACGTAACCATTTTCGTCTTTTTTTTGGAGTATTTCTTCCTATACTACTACTGTTGTATTTTAATGATTAAAAAAATTATATAATGATTTTTAAAAAAGTTTATTTTTTGGGGTTTTTTATTTTTTGAAGGGATGATCACATGATGATAAAAAAATTAAAAAAATAAATTAAACATTCAATTAAAAAAATTGGGATGAGTTTTTGTCACTTACCCATAGGCATATAACGGTCCAAACACTTCAATTTAACGGGAAAAAAAAAAAAAAAAAAAAAAAGTTAGTTACCTACAAACTTGCAAAATGTGAGATGGATTTCCTCAAATTTGCCCACTAAAATTTACACTATTTAAATTTCATTAAAAAAATATATATATCTGACAATCATGGATGAGAGTAGTGTTTCAGAGCCACAGTGTGCCTGCTCTGATTTTGATGCATGTAGCCAAAAAAAGGAGCAGTAGGTACATAGATAGGTATAGTTATAGTGAGAGAAATAGACAAAGAAATGCAAGAAAGAGAGTGAGTACTATTGTACAAGCTTTAAAACACTTTTGTCATCCTATTTTTACTGCACCTGCCTCTCCACAGGCTCCCATCTGAGTGGTCTCTCAGTCTGAGACTGAGCCTGAGAGTGAGAGAAGAGAACAAGGCCAAGAAAAGCTAAAGGTAGTTCTCGGTGTCTGAATCGATATTAGGCAAGTTTTTTTTATTTTTTTGTTTAGTCTGAGTTTGATGCGTATATAGTTTGGTTATAATCAATAGTTGGTCGATGTAATTAATGCAGGAATTCCGACAATGCTGAGGAAAGAGCAAGCAATGGCAGATTCTGTGGTTCTTCACAAACCCAGAGGCTCGCCATTCTTCAATCTTCCTGGTCTCTTTGTTGGCTTCAAATCTAAAGCAGTGGACTCTTTTGATTCAGCTAAAAGTCCAACTTCACCATTGGAGACTGTGGTTTCTCCCAAGTCACCACCAGGCTTTAAGATCTGGGATTCAACAAGAGTTGGGTTGGGCTTGGTTGATTCTCTTAACAATGAGAATGAGACCCAACCTTCTGTTTTGATTGGATCACAGATGAGGATTCGCAGTAGTCCGAATCGAAAAACCCAGTTGGATTCACCCAAGTCTTTGCCCAAAAACTATGTCATTGGTGCTCCCAAGTTTGAACTGGGTGGTGATGTTGGCCCTTCATCTCTTTTCCGGAATCGATCCGTGCGGTCGAATTCTGAGGTTTTTGGGTTTGGGGTGAAGAATACCATGTTGGGTTCTTCTTCTTTAGCTCCGAATTTGTCGGGGTCTCTGCCTATTAGCATTGGAAGTGGTAGTGGTTTTGTGAGTTCACTGTCTGCAAGTGAGATCGAGTTGTCGGAGGATTACACTTGTATTATATCTCATGGTCCTAACCCGAAGACTACTCACATTTTCGGAGATTGTGTGCTTGATAGCAGCGCGATTTGGTCGCTGGATTGTAGGAACAACAGGGATGGGGATACACACTTTGATTCTGATGATTTTTTGAGCTGTTGTTTTTCTTGCAAGAAGAAGTTACAGCAGGATGAAGATATCTACATGTATAGGTTGGTATAGAATCTCATGTATATTCTTTAATCTTTGCAGCTTATATCATGTATTTCTACTTCAAATAATTGTTTGATGAATGAATGAATGAATTGCAGGGGAGAGAAAGCTTTCTGCAGCTGTAACTGTCGCGATAAAGAGATTTTGTTGGAAGAGGAGATGGAGAAGCCAGGAAGTGATACTTCCACCGAGTGTCTGGGTTCTTCGTTTTAGGAGGAGATGTTCATTTCAGGAATGGCATTTGCTTCTTAGACTGCAGAAATCAAATCGCTGGTCGAAAATAAAATTCCTACTACTACTAGATCAATGAACAACGAGACTTGTGAGGTAAACGAAATAATCGTCCATCAATAAAGAAGAAGAGCTGTTTGTATGAATCGTTAAGCGGCCGTGGATGATCCCTATGTATACTTCATTTGTTTGCTGATTTGTTTCAGTGATCGACGATGAGTTGTGGTGGTGGGTTATTGATTGTGAATAATGCTGCTGCTTGGTTCATTTCCATCAGGAAAAAAAAATTGGCCATTTCTTTGTATAGTTTTGATCGAATTGGGCATCATATTTTCATAAGTTCATCAATGAATATGATCTAGTTTAGATACATGTATGTTCAAGTTTGTTTGCTTCAGTTCTGGTTGGTTTTGTTGTTAGAACTTGAATGAAGGTTTTCTGGGAAAACTGATACAAGATGAGGAATATAGGATACAGTATGATCATTAAACCTCATAACAACAGATACAATCTTTGAGTCTCCAGTTTCTTCTTCGTCTATAATCATGCAACTGTGTATACCTATAGATTAACCGAGTCCCTCGCCCTTATCTTGGAGTGAAATAAACTTTTTTTTTTGTGCTCGACAAGAACAGTTTCTGGCTTGATTCAGAATGCTGTTTAATGGGTGTGTTGTTTTCAGAATGCTGTTTAACAGAATCCCTCGCTGTTGATTCGCAGTGCTAAGAGCATATGTAGTCGTGGACTAAATACCCAAAATTTGGAAAAAAATGAGAATAACATCGTTGTAGTTGTCTTCTAAATACCCAAATTTTGGGTGTACGATGAATAGTGGACTGTCAAATATAGCAGACGATTTGGCAAAAGCCAAAATATAGCAATTGGAAAATTTTCTTTCGTCCCTGAAAAGAGACGAAAGAAAATATCCCGTCGCTTTACTTTTTTTTTTCCCAGACGATAAATAATTGATCGTCCTATTCATTAAAAATTTTTTTAAAAAAAAATTTGTCGTACGGTGTTTAATACACCGTCCCAACAATTTTGAATAAGACAAAATTGTGGGCCGGTGAATTATCCACCGTCCCACAGGTTGGCACTTTTTTTTTTTTTTAGTGCCAAAAAAAAATTTTTTTTTTTAAAAATTGAGACGAGAGATAATCGATCGTCTGGTCATATTTTAACTTTCAACCACTACACGCGCAGCCATATTTTTTATTGCTAATTGTCAAGTACCCAAAAAAATGGGTTAGAACGACTACAGATGCTCTAAGGGACTAGTGACATGAGAATCTACCTTGATTCAGAATGCTGTTTAATGCGTTTGTTGTTTTCATTTTGACGTGTCTGTGTGAGTGCTTCTTAACATTTAAGAACTCGCCCATCTTCTTTTCATATCATTATGAAGTTCGAAGAACATGATTGCATATATTTAAGTTGTTGCAGGGAGAAAGATTCTCCAATCTCAAATCACATTATGATCATACCAAGTAAGCCAAAAGTTTGGATTTTACAAAAGAAGTGAAGTACTGAGAAATTATCTCTAATATCTCTATTTAATAATAATAATAATAATAATAATAATAATAATAATAATAATAATAATAATAATAATAATAATCTCTAATTAATAATAATAATAATAATAATCTCTAATATATAGTCGATTAAAAATGAGAGGAACCAGAGAAACTCAAAACCCTAGGGTCTGTCTGGTTTGTTGTTGTTGTTTTTTTTATTTTTTCAAAATCCCAAAATCCGTTTGGTTCGGTTATTTTGTGAAAACAATTTTTACAAAACTCCACTTCAATTATTTTCTGTTTTTTCACATCCTCTCTCTAAATATAAATATATATATATATATATATATATATATATATATATATATATATATATATATATATATATATTTATAATATATTATTGTTACATATATTATTATTATTATTATTATTATTACTATTATAATATTCTATTATTATTATAATATATATTATTATTATTATATATTACTATTATATATTATTATATAATTTATTATTATTATAATATATTATTATTACATATATATTATTATAACTATTAAATGTTATTATATGTATGTATATAATTAAATATGTTTATTATAAATTATTTTATATTATTATATAATATACAATTATTATAATATATTATTATTTTATATATACTATTTTATATGTACTATTATTATTATTATATTATTATTATACATATTTGTTGCCGCTAAATTCGGTGTGGGGGTAAACAGATAGAATTTGTGAGTTCGTGGAAAACCTGAGTAGCAAACCTAACCTGTTCCGCCGGAGCTTGACTGTTGACTCCCGCCGTTCACCTGCAAGGAAGTGCGAGACGCCGGGGTTGATCCCGGCGACGCACCCTCCGACGCTCAATTCAGTAACCAGAAATGATTATGAAAGAGCGTTTAACTAGCAAAAGATTGATTACCTCTTAATGGAGATGGGTGGGGGGTATTTATAATCGCCGTTGGGATCAGATAAGGAATGTGATTCCTGTGATCTGATAAGGTATAAAATCCTTGTAATCAGATTAGGAATGTAATCCCTAATTCCCGGTGAAAAGATAGATGTGAATCAGAGCCGTTGATTAGGATTAATCAGAAACCCTAATTCTATCTTTTCTGGACTGGGTGTGTTTCGGGTTGGGACCCGTACCCAGTTGAGGTGGATCCGTTCGTGGGTTATTGGGTCGTGAAGAAAGACCCAGTTCCCATTTCAGACCCGTTAGTAGGTGAAATTACCGTTTTACCCCTGAGCTTTAAGATTCGTGTCCGATGTGAACGGTCCCGATTTAATCCTATTTTTAGCCATATCACGAGCCCCCCACTCCCGAAGACTAAGTTTGATCAGCCTTTGAGGAGTAGTTTTACTGTTTTAATGGCGTACGGGATTTTATCGGTGTTCTTAAGGGAGTTTGGAATCTTGCTCGGGGTGTAACAGTGTTATTATGGGCTTGTAAAATGCCCAAAAATATTCTCAGAATTTTTTGGATTTTTGGTGATTTTTTCAGATTTTTCTGAATTTTTTCTCATTTTTTTTGAATTTTTTATTCACTTTCCGAATTAAATAATTAATTATCAAAAATATTAATTAATTATTCTAATTTAATAATTATTTTTTCAGAACTTAAAAATATTTTTTTCTGAATTAATAATTATTTTTAGAATTTTTAATTAATTTTTTGGATTTTTAAATATTTTTTTCGGATTTTTTAAATAAAAAAAACAATTAAATAAATAAATAAGTAATTTAAATATTACCTGGGCACGTGGCAGATTGCTGGCCATCCATCATGACCAGATGAGCACGCATCGTGAGGCAGATCACGATCTGGACACGTGGCGCGTTTCTGGCCGTCCATCATGATCACATCTGCGCGCATCGTGAGGCAGATCATGATCGGGACACGTGGCGCGTTCCTGAGCGTCGATCGTGTCGCGATGCAAATTTTGAGACGATCGGACGGATCGTGTTGGTCGGTCACTTTTTTCTCAATTTACAGCATCGGCACCTCGGCTCCTCGGTTCGGCACGTCCGACCCTTGGAGTCGACGCCACGTGGCGATGCCACGTGGCACACAATTTTTTTTTTTTCTTCTCTGTTCTCCTCTTCTTCCCCGCTGCTTCTCATTCTTCTTCTTCTTCGCTCTTTCTCTTCTTCTTCGACTGGACCATCCGACCCCATCCACCTTCGACCTAGGCCTAGCCCCCTCTCCGACTTTGTCTGACGAGGAGCTCGGCGGTGGAGGCATTCGGCGAGGAGCTTCGGCGAAGGTGGTCGACGAGTGGAAGTTAGCTTGTCGATGGGAGACGAAGCTTTGGCGGAGCTTTGCCGAGGAAGAAGGCTGAGCTCGGAGGTTGAGAGGAGTTTGGAGCAGCGAAGCTTGGGGAAGAAGACGTAGAGCTCGACGAGGCGGTGAGCTCGGTGTTGAAGGGGCTCGAGCTTGGACGAAGGTGGCGAGGAGTTGGAGCTTCGGTTCGATGGGTTCGGCTTGGCATGGAGAGCCGACGCTTCAGAGCTTGACGACGAGTGAGCTGCTCGGAGCGGCGCTGCGTTTGGAGTTGGGTTCGGCTCGACGACGAAGAGTATGGTCGAGCTATGGCGAACGGCGATTGGAGCTCAGCATGGGGAGCATGATGCCAACAGAGACGCTTGTGGAGGAGCAAAACTCAAGCTCTGTGTTGGAGCTCGATGGCTTGACGATGGAGAGTCGCCATGGGAACTCGAGATCTGTGTTGGTGCTCAATGGAGCTCTTCGGCGAGGAGAGTGGATTGGCACGGCCACGGTTTCGAGCTCAGTGATGGTGGAGTTGTGAGCGTTCGGTAATGGAGCTCGGAGGTGAGGATGTTCGATGTCGGAGGTTGAGGAAGAAGATGTTGGGTTTTCCTCTTCGGTTGGTTCTGTGGTGGTGGGAGTATGGAGAAGAAGAGTTTGTTTTGCTTTTTTTTTTTTTTCCTTCTTCTCTCTCTCCTCTGGTTCTTGTTCGGAAAATCTGAGCTCCTCGGATCTGCTTCTTGTTCGGCCAATCCGAGCACGGATTTTGAGGAGCATTTTTCTCCACTTTGCTGTTCGGTAGGTCGGTAGCTCGGATTTGAGATCCGAGTTACGTGGCTCAATCTGGACGGTCGATCACGATCGTGGCGCGAATCACGAGACAAGAGGCTCAAATTTCAAGAAAACGTTATCTTGTCGTTTTGTGGTGACGTGGCAAAATCTGAGCCGTTCATCATGTTTTAGCGCAAATTTTGAGACGATCCAACGGTGAGATGAGATCGGTCGAATTTTTCTCCATATACGAGGATTGGTACCTCGGCACCTCGGATCGGATCGGCACCTCGGATCCTCTCTCTTTTTCCTTATTTGCTCGGCAAATGAATCTGGTTCGGCAGATCCGAGCACGGATTTTGAGGAGAATTTTTTCCCACTTTGCTGTTCGGTAGGTCGGTAGCTCTTCTAAGAAGAAAGAGGAAGGGGAGGATAGGCATTTGGGTTCTCTCCTCTGCCTTGTTCTTTCGTACAGTGGAGAAGAGGAGAAGAGGAGAAGAGGAGAAGAGGAAGGGGAAGAGAGGCATTTGGGTTCTCTCCTCTGCCTTGTTCTTCCGCACAGTGGAGAAGAGAAGTGTTGGGGAAGAAGGAGAAGAATGAAGGAGCTAAGAAGGGCATGGGTCGGACCGTGGGTATCGATCCGACCCCGACCGTTAGCCTCTTTTTCTTTCTTCCTCTTCATCCGCTTGCTTTGTTCGGCGAATCTGAGCACGGATTTTGAGGTACATTTTTTGCCGCTCCGCAGTTTGGTAGATTGGCAGATCCAAGCTACGCGGCTCAATCTGGACGGTTGATCACGATCGTGGCGCGAATCACGAGGCAAGAGGCACGAGTTTCGAGAAAACGTTATCTTGTCGCTTTGTGGTGACGTGGCGCGATCTGATCCGTCCATCACGCTTGAGTGCGAATTTGGAGATGATCTAACAGTGAGATCGGGTCGGCAGAATTTTCTCCATATACGAGGGTCGGTACCTCGGCCGCTCGACTCGGTGACTCAGTAGTTCACCCTCTGCCCGTAGTGGCTCGGAGAAGAGGAGAAGAGGAAGGGGAATAGAGTCATTTGGGTTCTCTCCTCTGCCTTGTTCTCTCGCACAGTGGAGAAGCGGTGCTGGGAAGATCCTCGTAAGAGCCATGGGAAGACCCATTCTTTGAAGTGAGTGCAAGGAGCAACTCTAGGGGAGAGTTGTGCTCCGATCTCGTCGAGAAGAGCTATTTGAGAGACAAGTTTGAGGAGGAACTCTAGGAGAAAGTTGTGCTCCGAACTTGTGGAGAAGAGCTCCGCTTTGGAGGTGAGCGGAGTGAAGAGCTCGGCTCTAGGAGAGCCATCTAGACGAGGTGTTTGAGGAGCAACTCTAGGAGAGAGTTTTAGCTCTGAATTCGTTGGGAAGAGCTCCGCTTTGGAGGCGAGCGGAGTGGGAAGCTCGATTTGTAGAAGAGCCATCTGGAAGAGGAGTTTGAGGAGAAACTCTAGGAGAGAGTTTTAGCTCCGAACTCGTTTGAGAAGAGCTCCGCTTTGGAGGCGAGCGGAGCGGAGAGCTCGACTTGTAGAAGAGCCATCTGGAAGAGGAGTTTGGGGAGCAACTCTAGGAGAGAGTTTTAGCTTCGAACTCGTTTGAGAAGAGCTCCGCTTTGGAGGCGAGCGGAGCGGAGAGCTCGACTTGTAGAAGAGCCATCTGGAAGAGGAGTTTGGGGAGCAACTCTAGGAGAGAGTTTTAGCTCCGAATTCGTTGGGAAGAGCTCCGCTTTGGAGGCGAGCAAAGTGGGGAGCTCGATTTGTAGAAGAGCCATCTGGAAGAGGAGTTTGAGGAGCAACTCTAGGAGAGAGTTTTAGCTCCGAATTCGTTGGGAAGAGCTCCGCTTTGGAGGCGAGCGGAGTGGGGAGCTCGATTTGTAGAAGAGCCATCTGGAAGAGGAGTTTGAGGAGCAACTCTAGGAGAGAGTTTTAGCTCCGAACTCGTTTGAGAAGAGCTCCGCTTTAGAGGCGAGCGGAGCGGAGAGCTCGACTTGTAGAAGAGTCATCTGGAAGAGGAGTTTGAGGAGCAACTCTAGGAGAGAGTTGTAGCTCCGAACTCGTTTGAGAAGAGCTCCGCTTAGGAGGCGAGCGGAGTGAAGAGCTCGGCTCTGGGAGAGCCATCTGGATGGTTGATCACGATCGTGGCGCGAATCACGAGACAAGAGGCACAAGTTTCGAGAAAACGTTATCTTGTCGTTTTGTGGCGACGTGGCGTGATCTGATCCGTCCATCATGCTTGGGTGCGAATTTTGAGATGATCTAACGGCGAAACCGGATCGGCAGAATTTTTCTCCATATGTGGAGGTCGGTACCTCGGCACCTCGGATCGGCGACTCAGTAGTTCACCTTCTGCCCGTAGTAGCTCGGTGTAGTGGAGCTCGGAGTTCGGATGGCTCGAGCGTGAGGAGAAGCTCGGTGAGTTGATGAAGGGGATGGGTCGATGAAGCTCTACTCCTTGGCTCGGGAGGTTGGGTCGGCATATGGGAGAGGTGAGGGGCTCTGAAGCTCTGCCTCTATTCTATTTGGTTTTGGAGATTTTTGAAGAGGAGCTCCACTCCTAGGAGAAGGGGTGCTAGGAAGAGGTGTTGGGAAGACCCATTCTCTGAAGTGAGTGCAAGGAGCAACTCTAGGGGAGAGTTGTGAGCTCCGAACTCGTTGAGAAGAGGTCCGCTTCGGAAGCGAGCGGAGTGAAGAGCTCGACTCTAGGAGAGAGCCATCCGGAAGACGAGTTTTGAGGAGCAACTCTAGGAGAGAGTTGTGCTCCGAACTCGTTTGAGAAGAGGTCCACTTTGGAGGCGAGCGGAGCGAAGAGCTCGACTCTAGGAGAGAGCCATCTGGAAGACGAGTTTTGAGGAGCAACTCTAGGAGAGAGCCATCTGGAAGGCGAGTTTTGAGGAGCAACTCTAGGAGAGAGTTGTGCTCCGAACTCGTTTGAGAAGAGGTCCGCTTTGGAGGCGAGCGGAGCGAAGAGCTCGGTTCTAGGGTAGAGCCACTTGGAAGACGAGTTTGAGGAGCAACTATAAAAGAGTGTTTTAGCTCCGAACTCGTGGAGAAGAGCTCCGTTTTGGGGGCGAGCGGAGCGAGGAGCTTGGCTCTAGGAGAGTGCCATTTGTGAGACGAGCTTAAGGAGCAACTCTAGGGGAAAGTGGTGAGCTCCGAACTCGTTATTTAAGTGAGGGAATCAACGGTTGTGGGAACAATTCCGAATGGTGAACCACTTCTAGCTCGCTTAACAGCGAACTTGCGAAGTAGAATCGAGGCAAGTGTTGGACTCCGGAACCATCGTTAGAAAAGTTCAACGGCTGTGGGAGCAATTCCGAATGGCGAACCACTTCTAACCTGCTTAAGAGCAAGTTATTTGAAGCAGAATCGAACCAAGTGTTGGACTCCGGAACCATCGTTAGAGTTATTCAACGGTTGTGGGAGCAATTCCGAATGGCGAACCACTTCTAACCCGCTTAAGAGCAAGTTATTAGAAGCAGAATCGAATCAAGTGTTGAACTCCGGAACCATCGTTAGAGTTGTTCAACGGTTGTGGGAGCAATTCCGAATGGTGAACCACTTCTAACCCGCTTAAGAGCAAGTTATTCGAAGCAGAATCGAACCAAGTGTTGGACTCCGGAACCATCGTTAGAGTTTAGTGAGTTGCGGGAGGAGCCATGTAGAAGAAGCTGGACTCCGAACCCACCATTTAAGAGAGTCGTGACTCGGAGAGATAGAGAAGCAAGAGCAATAATTTTCAATGAAAAGATGTAAAGTTTTATTGAAATAAACTAAGTGGCTGCTCCAATAGGGCGAGCCATTATTACATGCTGTTGGCCGAGTTACAAGCATCGGCCTTATTGAAAATCAGAATCCTACTTCTACAATAAGGTGAGGACCTCTCGGGAGGAGCTGGGAGGTTCTGAGTCTTGAAGCTCGCCGGGCCCTTCGGTTCGTTTGTTGGCTCCTCAGAGGGGAAGCTCGGCCCTATCTTTTTGGACGAACTTGGTCAGGTATCCCCGCTGTATGAGTTCTTCGATTTCCTCCTTGAGAGCCCGACAATCATCCGTGTCGTGGCCGTGGTCCCTGTGAAAGCGGCACCACTTATCTTTGTCCCTCTTCTTGCCAGGGGTATTCATTCTAAGAGGAGCGCGGAGTAGTCCTTCCTTGTCCACCTCCATAAGGACTTCTGATATATTAGCAATGAGGGGGGTGAACTTCTCAAACCGAGGAGTCGGGCGGCGCTGGCCATTGTCGTCCTTCTGAAGCTTCTTAGCCTCTTCTTCTTCGGTCAGCTTTCGTTTCGTCCCTGAGGTAGACCCTCCGAAGCTTGGAAGGTAGGCGGCCTCTTCGGCACGAATGTACTTGTCACACCTGAGAAGGAGGTCGGCAAAGTTCTGTGGAGGCTTCTTAGCAAGAGAGGAGCGGAGGCTGGAATTGAAGACGTTGGATTGGAAGGCGGCTGTTGCGACGGATTGGTCGAGGGAGGCCATGGACCTGACCTCCGCAGTGAACCTCTTCACATAGTCTCTTAATTTCTCACCTTTCTCCTGTCTGAGTTGGAGGAGTGAGATGCTGGTCTTCTTCGTGCATCTGCTGCTCACGAAGTGGGTGATGAAGAGTGTTTCGAACTGCTCGAAGGAGAATATGGAAGACGGTGCGAGGCGGGAGTACCATTCCCGAGCCGAGCCTTTAAGAGTGGCAGGGAATGTCTTACACAGTAGGGCATCGGAAGCCTGGTGGATGAGCATGAGGGTTTTGAAGCTTTCGACATGGTCGGCTGGATCTGAATCCCCTGAGTAGGTTTCGAACTGCGGGGGCTTGAAACCCCACGGGATGGGAGCCTCCATGATGGTCCGGGAGAAGGGGGGTCGGCTCGGACGGATGGCCTTACCCCTTTCTTCTTCGTCTCGGTCGATCCGGCCGATGCACCTCTCCACATCGTGGAGACGGTGGTAGAGGGCATCGTCCCTCTGGTGGTAGTCGAACGAGCCTCTGGACTCGTCTTCGTAGGAAGGGGAGCGAGGACTGTGGCGACGATGACCTTGGGAGCGGCGAGGGCTAGGAGTACGCTGCCGGTGGTGAGGACTCTGGACCCGCGGGGGTGTAGGATCTCGTTGGGCATTGTTGTTATGAGGACGGAGGTTGAGAGCCTGTTGCACCATTGCTTGGAATTGTTGGAACTCGGCACGGGTGATGGGTGCCTCATTGTTCCTTGGGTGTTGCCGACCTGCGGGGGAGTGCCTTCTTCGGTAATGATCGGGGGACTCTTTCCTTCCTCTGCGGACAGGAGACCTGTAATACCGGCGGTGCGGAGACCGATCGCCCGGATGTTGTTGGCGGGAGGTTCCCTCTCGGGCCCGCTTTTCATTCAGATGGCGGCGGAGGTCATCATCTTTCTGGCGGTTGAGGGCAGTATTGTGGCGGCCAGAGACTCGGGGGTGATGGGAGGCCATAGAGTCCGTAGAGGCGTTGCTTATGGAGACGCGGTCTTGGTGGAGAGATTGCTTCATGCGGGAGCCCCCCACACCGGCATTCTGTGGACCGGTAGGACCCTTGGGGGGTTGCCGATTCTGAAGAGGAGGCTGATCTTGTTGAAGAGGGTCCTCCACTTGAAGCGGGGGTTGTCCCTGCTGCGGAGCGGGTTGGACGGGGACTACCTCTTGCTGATCAGCGGGGTTGGGCCCACGGTTGGACCCTCTGGATCTGACTTTCCTCAGAGGCATGGCTGGAGAAGATCGGACCAACGGGAAGAGGGGCTGCTATTCGTTTGGTCTTCCCACAGACGGCGCCAATCTGTTGCCGCTAAATTCGGTGTGGGGGCAAACAGATAGAATTTGTGAGTTCGTGGAAAACCTGAGTAGCAAACCTAACCTGTTCCGCCGGAGCTTGACCGTTGACTCCCGCCGTTCACCTGCAAGGAAGTGCGAGACACCGGGGTTGATCCCGGCGATGCACCCTCCGACGCTCAAGTCAGTAACCAGAAATGATTATGAAAGAGCGTTTAACTAGCAAAAGATTGATTACCTCTTAATGGAGATGGGTGGGGGGTATTTATAATCGCCGTTGGGATCAGATAAGGAATGTGATTCCTGTGATCTGATAAGGTATAAAATCCTTGTAATCAGATTAGGAATGTAATCCCTAATTCCCGGTGAAAAGATAGATGTGAATCAGAGCCGTTGATTAGGATTAATCAGAAACCCTAATTCTATCTTTTCTGGACTGGGTGTGTTTCGGGTTGGGACCCGTACCCAGTTGAGGTGGATTCGTTCGTGGGTTATTGGGTCGTGAAGAAAGACCCAGTTTCCATTTCAGACCCGTTAGTAGGTGAAATTACCGTTTTACCCCTGAGCTTTAAGATTCGTGTCCGATGTGAACGGTCCCGATTTAATCTTATTTTTAGCCATATCAATATTATTATTTTGTTTATACTATTTTATATATACTATTATTATATTATATTATTATTATATATATTATTATTTTATATATACAATTTTATATATACTATTTTATATAAACTATTTTATATATACTATTATTATATTATATTATTATTATATATATTATTATTATTATATATTACTATTATATATTATTATATATATTATTATATAATATACTATTATTATAATATATTGTTATATATATATTTATAATATATTATTGTTACATATATTATTATTATTATTATTATTATTATTATTATTATTATTATTATTATTATTATTATTATTATTATTATTATTATTATTATTATCATTATTATTATTATTATTATTATTATTATATTTTTATTTTTACTTTTTAATATATATAAATATATATACACACTATTATTATAATATATATTATTTTTTCATATATACTATTATATATATATTATTATAATAATCAATTATTATTATAATATATATTATTATTATTATTATTATTATATATTACTATTATATATTATTATATATATTATTATATAATTTATTATTGTTGTAATAAATTGTTTAATATAGAATTATAATAGATTATTATTACATATATATTATTATAATTATTATATGTTATTATATATATGTATATAATTAAATATGTTTATTATAATAAATTATTTCATATTATTACATAATAAACAATTATTATAATATATTATTATTATTTTATATATACTATTTTATGTATACTATAATTATATTATATTATTATTATATATATTATTATTTTATATATACTATTTTATATATTCTATTTTATATATACTATTTTTATATTATATTATTATTATATATACTATTATTATATTATATTATTATTATATATATATTATATTATATTATTATTATTTTATATATACTATTTTATACATACTATTATTTCATATATACTATTTTATATGTACTATTATAATAATCTATTATTATTGTTATATATTACTATTATATATTATTATATAATTTATTATTATTATAATAAATTGTTTAATATATAATTTGAATATATTATTATTACATATATATTATTATAATTATTATATATTATTATATATATGTATATTATTAAATATGTTTATTATAATAAAATATTTTATATTATTATATATCAGTATGTATGTATATGTATACAACATGTATGTATCAGAGTATATATACTGTATACAGTATATACATACAACCAAACCTATACATACATTATACTCTCATTTTTAAAAACTATTTTTATAAAAAATTATTACCAAACAGCTTTTACACTCTTATTTTTCAGAAAACTGTTTTCAGAAAACTGTTTTCAAAACAACAAACCAAACGCAACCCTAGATTTTCCTTCGACTTAAGTCACCCTCCCGCTTCAGGTTCCCATAAGCAGACCTCCATGGCAAAGCGTGATAGGGAGGAAGAAGGCGACCGTCGCGTTCACAGGAGGTACGGAAGCATAAAGACATCGGTGAGGGTAGCCGATCTCGGCCTAGAATACCAGCGAGAGCTCCCCGTACTGATCATAGAGATCAGTCTAAGGAGAGAAGAGAACATGAAGGGCTGAGCCATGGCGGGCATAGAAGTAAGAAGTCTTCACTGATAAGGGAGGAGCATCATCTGAGACCTTCGGGAGGGCAAGAGGAAGTCATATGCCGAGGTTTTCAGCGCCGAAAAGGTAGAGGAGGAGAAGAATAGAGATCACCACAGAGGTTATTCTCGTCCCACGGAGAGGCCAAGGAACATCGACGAAGATAAGGGAGAGTGGATTCTCGTCAAGAGTAAGAAAGCTCGAAGGGAGGTGAGGGGCTCTCCGAGAAGGATCAGTTCCACCTCAACGGAGACGGCTAGCTTCATGATGAGGCAGCAATGCCATAAAGGTGCACAACGAGGCCATTCGATTCTTAACTGGCCCAACGATTGGCTCTGTTACTCCTACAAGGGCAACGGCCACATCTCCACTAACTACCCCAAGCTCAACTCCGGCATTGAGCCCCCCAAGATGCCTAAGACGTTGGCAACAAGCTTCACCCAGGAAAGCGTAGCAGGAGCTAGGAAGACGATCAAAGCTTCGATCACCCCCACTCCTATAATGGCAGAGTTCGAGCGAAGATACGGCAACGTGGTGATCGTTAAAGCCCAATCAGGTAATCCAACCACTCGGGACGTCGCAGACATTCTCACGGCAGCGACCAAGACGAGCGACAATTAGAAATTTGCTCCACAACAGCTCAACGCTAATGTTTTCTTCATGCATTGCAACAACGAAGAGAAAGCTCAAGAAGTGCTGGACCTGATATAGTTGGAAGGTCTAAACTTCTACATCACCTTCAAATGGTGGACGAGGCATTATGGAGCTACCAACGTTGCTGCTATGTTGTTCATTTGGATCAGGGTGTTCAATTTCCCCATATCATTGTTGGGTTAGATCAGGCTTTCAAAACATGGTGCGAAGCTTCGGAGTTCTCTTAGATATCGACAACAACACGAAGTTGCACTCACGCAGAATGTATGCGAGGCTCAAGGTCGGAATTGAGAACGAGAATGATGTCCCATCGGCAATTCAAGTAGACTTCGAGCAGGATATCTATCATGTTAGAGTGGAGACGGAGGTGAGGAAAGCATTTCGTTCAGAAAGGAAAGTGTGTGAGAGCCAGAGGTTGAAGACGAAGATGTGCGAGAACCAGAGGTTGAAGACGATGAGGTGGAGGATATCATCAGACCGTCCAATTCAAATTTAGATTATCACAGCAGATCAGGTTCGTCAGATCACTGCGTGAAGATCAAGTCGTTGGATGAGAGGGCTAGTGAGATGGTACGTGAACAGTGCACTCTTACTATTTTTACGACCCCGTAGAGGGGGAGGAGCAGCTTCCTCTGGCGGAGCTCGCACCTGGGCAGGAGGACAAAGAAGACGAGGAGGTTGCCGAGGACGAGGTGAACATCGAAGGAGCGATAGTCACCGTGCCGAGCGATGATGCCTTAGAACAACATCATGAGGTGGACCCTTGACTTAGTCACCTCTATTCTCGTTGTTTTTGTTTTTGTTTTGTTGTAATCGTCGAACTGCGGACTGGCCACCGCTCTTATGTACATTCTGAATTTTAATAAAATGACTAACTTTTTAAAGCTTTGGCCAAATGTTTGAGATTTCAAGTGTTGTGTTGGAACTCCTAGTTGTTGAGAACACCTTTTGTTATTTGTGTTGATATGCCCCTGTTTTTCAGCAGTGGGCAAGTTGATGGTCGAGCGCGATGAGCTGACGGCGAGAGTTGATGAGTTGAGGAGGGTTACGGTTACAAAAGTATCGAAGTGACCCATCTCCGTCGAATTACAGTTGATAGTTCTGGAGCCGCAGGATCCGCTCAACTTCCTCATTTCAAAATAATTGTGAAGGACGACACTTTGAAGGACCGAATCATCGAGCTCGAGGAGGAAGTCGCTCGACTTAAACCCCAACCCGTGCGGCCTAATGTTAGGAGTACATCATGTACTTGCAAAGAGAGTGAGAGGGAAATCTCATTTTATGAGCTCGCGACTTGTTCGCCTGCAGTTAGACGAAGTCTGGATGATGCTCAAAGCGAGGAGGCTGCTTCGTCTAATGGCACTTCGGTTGGGGCTACGATCAGAGGCAGCACTGAAGAGGCATCTCGGTTTGTTGGTCTAGAGACGAGCTCAGAGGTTAGGCGACGCCATCTGCGTGTGTCCTTGAACCGAAACGTCCCCATTCCGAAGAAACGTTGAATAAGTTGTTGTAATTATGCTTCTTTGAGTTTTCGTAGCACCTCGTAGTAATAACTTGGTCTTGTAACTTGAATGCTCTTGTGCGCTAAAATTTCATATAAGTGAAAGCTCGTTTCTCTTCTGTGTTTGTGTGCTTTGTTGGTAGGCGTCTATTCAAGTGCAACTCCTCCAACTCTTAACAACTCCAAGTACTCTTCTCTCATGTCTAGTATAGTTGCAGACACTTCAGGCATGTCGTTTACGCTTCAACAGTTGTGGAAGCAATTCTGAATAGCAAACCGCTTCGCAAGCTTGCTCTTACCACTTTTGGCTCGCTTAAGAGCGAGCTTGCGAAGCAGAATCGAGCTAAGTGTTGGACTCCGAACTCGTCGATTGAGTGAATTTCAACGGTTGTAGGAGTAATTCCAAATGGCGAACCACTTCTGGCTCGCTTAAAAGCGAGCTTGTGAAGCAAAATCGAGCCAAGTGTTGGACTCCGAACTCGTCGTTTGAGTTAATTTCAACGGTTGTGGGAGCAATTCCGAATGGCGAACCACTTCTAGCTCGCTTAAGAGCGAGCTTGCGAAGCAGAATCGAGCCAAGTGTTGGACTCCAAACTTGTCGTTTGAGTTAATTTCAACGGTTGTGGGAGCAATTCCGAATGGCGAACCACTTCTAGCTCACTTAAGAGCAAGCTTGCGAAGCGGAATCGAGCCAAGTGTTGGACTCCGAACGCGTTGTTTGAGTGAATTTGGTTAAAGGCCTTAAACAGAGAGATAAAAATAATCCACAGGGAAAATATGGGAAAATATGATCTTTATTGATAACTGCTAATCGGCTGCTTCTAAGTTGCAAGCCATTATTACAATGAGAAAGTAAAGAATCAAAATACAAGTGAAAAGATGGAAATGGCTCGCCACTTGAAGTCACATAGAGAGGAATTAAGGCGCTCTCTTGGTACTTCAGTAGGTGGTTGGCATTCCAAGTCCTGGATATCTCTCTGCCCTTAAGGTCTTCAAGACGGTATGTCCCTGGCCGAACTACCTTGGCAATCTTGTAGGGTCCTTCCCAATTCGGGGCCAGCTTACTCTTTTGGCTGGGGAAAGAGAAAGCTAGTTTTCTGAGGACTAAGTCCCCTTCCTTGAGATTGGTAGGACGGACCCTTTTGTTGTAAGCCTGCTTAATTCTTCTTCGGTAATCCTGCTAGTGAATTGAAGCTCTTTCACGGAGCTCATCAATCAAGTCCAAATTCACCCGAAGTTTCCTAGCATTATGCTCTTCTTCATAGGCCATAAGGCGGGGAGATGGTAAGCCGACTTTCAAGGGGATTACAGCTTCGGACCCAAAGGTGAGATTGAAGGGCGACTCTCCTGTGGGGGTCCGTTTTGTAGTGCGGTAGTTTCACAGTACGTTGGGAAGCTGTTCCTCCCATAAGACTTTGGCTAACTTATCTAGCCTCTTCTTGATGCCGGAAAGGATCTGCCAGTTGGCATTTTCCACCTGGCCATTTGATTGAGGATGGGAGACAGCGGAGAAGCATTGCTGAATGGTGAGATCTTCACACAGAGATCGGAACGCGGCTTCCGTGAACTGTGTTCCATTATCTGTTATTAGGTTTCGAGGCACGCCGAATCTACAGATTACATTCCTCCAGAAGAACTGCAGCACTTTATTTTCAGTGATCGTAGCCAAAGGCTCAGCCTCTACCCACTTTGAGAAGTAGTCGATCGCCACGACTAGAAACTTGAGTTGACCGGGAGCTGGCAAAGACAGGCCTAGCAAATCTATCTTCCACATTGCGAAAGAGATCGGACTAGATAGAGAGGTGAGATGTGCTTAGGATAGGTGACGAATGTTGGAGTACTGCTGACAAGAGCTGCATTGCCGGACGTATAGTTCGGCATCTTGTAGGAGGGTAGGCCAGAAGTACCCATAATTCAACACTTTCCTGGCAAGGGACCTTGACCCTGAATGGGCTCCGCCTATACCTTCATGGAGCTCTTGCAAGGCATATGAGGCTTCTTCCGGGGAGAGGCATTTCAAGTAGGGTCTACTGTCTACTTGGGTGTAGGAGCGTTTGTACAAGACTCCTTCAATAAGGGTGTACCGCTCCGCTCTCATTCGGACTCGACGAGCTTCCTTAGGGTCTTCGGGGAGGAGCACATCCCTGAGGAATTCTACCAACGGTTTCATCCAGTTGTCTTAAAGTTGGACGGGCAGCGACTCCATCGAGTCGGGGATTTCTTCTTCTATGCTCGGTCTTAGGAGCACCTCAATCAGGACGGTCTGCTCGAGACCTTGAAGGGAGGAGGAGGCCAATTTGGAGAGGGCATCTGTTTGGGAATTTTTTTCTTTAGGGATCCACTGGATTTGAGCCTCTTCGAATGAAGTCATGAGACTTCAGATCTTGGCTAGGTACTTAGCCATTCGGTCGTCTCGTGCCTCGTACTCTCCTAAGACTTGGTTCACAACCAGCTGCGAGTCACTAAAAATTCGGAGACGTTGCGCTCCTGCCTTGCGAGCCATACTGAGGCCGGTTATAAGGGCTTCATACTCCGCTTCATTGTTGGAGGCCTTAAAGTTGCTGCGGAGGGAGTATTGGAGAACGAAGTCATCTGGGCTTGCCAGAATGACCCCGGCTCCGCTCCCTTCGGTACAAGAGGACCCATCTACATATACTGTCCAGATAGGGGGCCCGTTTGCTGCTTGACTGACCTCTGATATGGTGCTCTCAACAATAAATTCGGCTAAGGCTTGAGCCTTAATTGCGGTCCGAGGCTGGTATGATATATCATGCTGACTCAGCTCGATCGACCACTTCATCAGATGGCCGGATGTCTGGAGTTTGTGTAGAACTTGCTTAAGTGGCTGGTCGGTAAGAACAACCACCGAGTGGGACTGAAAATAAGGGCGGCGCTTCCTAGCTGCCATAACAAAGGCGTATGCCATCTTCTCCAATCTTGGGTACCGGAGCTCGGCATCCCGAAGTACCTTGCTCATATAATAGATGGGCTTCTGAGCCTTGTCTTCTTTCCTCACAAGGACAGCACTGAGGGTTTGCTCGGAGGTAGCCAAGTAGAGGTAGAGTGTTTCTCCGGGAATAGGTTTGCTGAGAAGATGGGGATTGACTAGGTAAGCCTTTAGCTGATGAAACGATTCTTGTTGCTGTTGGCCCCACTCGAAGCCCTTAGCTCCCCTGAGGGCTTGGAAAAAAGGAAGACACTTCTCTCCTGACTTAGACAGAAAATGCCCTATGGCTGCGAGGCACCCAGTGAGCTTCTGAACCTCTTTCACACTTTTAGGAGGAGCCATGTCCAGTATGGCTTTGATCTTCTCGGGGTTGGCTTCGATTCCTCTTTGGCTGGCCATGAAGCCTAGGAACTTTTCAGACGAGACTCCGAATGCACACTTATTTGGGTTGAGTCTCATATCGTGCTTCCTCAACACATCGAATGCTTCCTGTAGATCGGCAACATGGTCGGCCCCTTGGATGCTCTTAACTAGCATATCATCAATATATACTTCCATGTTTCGGCCGATCTGATTCTGGAAGACCTTGTTGATAAGGCGTTGGTAGGTTGCACCTACATTCTTCAATCCGAAGGGCATTACCCTGTAGCAGTAAAGCCCCTGATCGGTGACAAAGAAAGTCTTCGGGATAGCCGGGGGAAACATTCGGATTTGGTTATACCCGGAGAAGGCATCCATGAAGCTGAGCAGCTCATGGCCCGAAGTGGCGTCAATCAAGATGTCGATGCTTGGGAGAGGGAATGGATTCTTAGGACATGCTTTGTTCAGGTTCGTGAAGTCGATGCAAATTCTCCAACTCCCGTTGGCCTTCTTGACCATCACAACATTGGAGAGCCATTCGGGGTAGTTGACATCTTGTATGAACCGGGCCTTAAGGAGTTTGTCCACTTCTTCCTTTATAGCTTGCTGGCACTCAGAGGCAAATTTGAGCCTCTTTTGTTGGACTGGTTTGGACCCTGGAGCAACACTGAGGTAGTGGACGAGAAGCTCCTCGGAGATTCCTGGCATGTCGGTAGCCGACCATGCAAAGAGGTCTTCGTTCTTTCTAATGCATCGGACTATATCGGAACATAGGGTAGATGGGAGGGTCTTGCTGATAAAGAACTTGCAGTTCGGATCCTGCTCGGAAAAGAGCACTTCCTCCAACTTATCCACCGGTTCGGACATAGGTTGGGCGTTCCCTGGGGGATCTCAAGAGTCTCGAGGGAGAGGACGGGACCCCCGGCGGAGGTCATGTAACACTTGTGGGCCATCTCTTGACTACCTCTTACTTCCCCTACTCCAGCCCTGGTGGAGAACTTCATCTTGAGGTGATAAGCCGACGGGACGGTCTCTAGAGCAGCTAGACCAGGTCGGCCTAGAATCACATTATAAGCAGCTGGAACATCGATGACCATAAAGTCCATCGGCTCCGTTCGGGTAGTAGGAGTTTTGCTAGCGGTTACGTTGAGGGTGATCACCCCTTCGATAGTCACTAGCACACCCGTAAACCCATGGAGCGTGTAGCCGGTGGGCTTGAGCCTGTCCCGCGATAGTTTCAGCCCTCGAAAGGCCGCGAGGAAGAGGATGTTAACAGAGCTACCATTGTCCACTAGAATTCTCTCCACTTTAAAATTTGCCATATGGAGGTTGATCACTAGTGCGTCACAATGGGGAGTCCGGACTCCCTCCAGGTCTTCATTTGAAAAGGTAACCGGGACTCCAAGGCCTTTGGAAGGGGGTATGCCATGCACTGAGTTGACTTCCATGATGAAAGCCTTTCGAGAGGAGTTGGAGGTGCCTCCCATGGGGGCCTCCATGAATGAGATGCAAAATGCGTTCCTCTTCAAACTCGGGAGTCTCATCGCGCCTTTCAGGATGCTTATTAGCTCCCCTGGAGGGAGGAGGGAGATCGGTTCTGTCCTTTTTCACAAATTTAGACAGCTGGCCTCTCTGGATTAGGGCCTCGATTTCATTCTTCAGGGCCCGACAATCATTGGTATCGTGGCCGTGGTCTCGATGATATCGGCACCACTTTTCTTTGTTCCTCTTCTTACCGGGGGTATTCATCTTCGGGGCAGGAGGTAGAACTCCTTCCTTCTCGACCTCCATGAGGACAGTAGAAATGTTGGCGTTAAGAGGAGTAAACTTCTCAAATCTGGGAGGTGGGCGGTGCTGGCCCCCATTGTCCTTCTGGAGCTTCTTAGCTCCCTCTTCTTCAGTTGCCTTTCTCTTGGTCCCGGAGGAAGACCCCTCAAATGTGGGGTGATGTTCAGCTTCCTCAGCCCGGATATACTTCTCGCTTCTGAGAAGGAGGTCGGTGAAGTTTTGCGGGGCTTCTTGGCTAGGGAGGACTGAAGGCTTGAGTTAAGGACATTTGACTGGAAGGCTGCTGCAACGACCGACTGGTCGAGGGAAGCAATGGACCTAGCTTCCGCGGTGAATCGCTTTACATAATCTCTGAGCTTCTCACCTTTCTTCTGACTGAGGTAGAGTAGCAAAATACTGGTCTTCTCGGTGCGGCGGCTACTCACAAAGTGGGTGACGAAAAGGGTCTCAAATTGTTCAAAAGAGAATATGGAGGATGGAACAAGGCAAAAGTACCATTCTCGGGCCGGACCCTTGAGAGTAGCTGGAAAGGTTTTGCACAGTAGGGCATCAGAAGCTTGGTGGATCAACATGATGGTCTTAAAGCTCTCGATATGGTCCACTGGGTCTGACTCCCCAGAGTAAGTCTTGAACTGCGGGGGCTTGAAGCCTATTGGAACGGGTGCCTCCATGATTGTTCGAGAGAAGGGAGGTCGGCTCGGACGGAGGGTCCTCCCTCTCAGCTCTTCTTCCCTGTCTAGTTGGCCGAGATGCCTCTCCATCTCGTGGAGGCGATGATAGACAGTGTCATCCCTTCGACGGGAGCCAAATGAGTCCCTAGACTCATCTTCGTAGGAAGGGGAGCACGGAGTTCGGCGATGGTAGCTAGGGGAATGACGAGGACTGCGATGGCGGTGACTCGGAGCTTGAGGAGGGGTTAGGGACCGTCAGCGAGGGCTTTGGACCGGAGGAGGAGTGGGTACCCTCTGAGCATTGTTGTTGTTTGGCCGGAGGTTGAGGGCTTGCAAGACGGTTGCTTGGAATTGCTAGAATTCGGCACGGGTGATAGGTGCGGCATCATCCCTCGGGGGTCGCCGACTAGCAGGAGAGTGAGGCCTTCTCCTACGGTGCTCGGGGGACTCTCTCCGTCTTCTATGAGGGGACCTCCTGTAATCTTGGCAACGAGGAGATCGCTCGTTTGGACGTTCTTGGCGGGCGGCTCCCTCACGGGCCCGCCTTTCATCCAGATGGCGTCGAAGGTCCTCTTCTTTCTGCCGGTTGAGGATAGTGTTGCGGAGGTCTTCGGAAGGCCGGGGGTGGTGAGATGTCATCGAATCCGTAGAGGGGTTGTGCACGGAGACGTGGTCACGATGAAGAGGTTGCTTCTGATGGTTGGGACGGGATGCCCCTGCCCCGGCATTCTGGGGCCCGGTTTGACCCCGAGGGGGTTGAAGGTTCTGAGGGGGAGGTTGAAGCTGCGGGGCTGATCATGTTGAGGAGGAAGTTGCCCCTGTGGCTGGACTGTATGGAGGGGGATCTCCTGCTGCGGTTGAGGAGGAGTGGGCCCGCAGTTGGACCCTCTGGATCTCAGTTTTCGAGGAGGCATGGCTGGAGATGATCTTAACCAAGGGAAGGGGAAGGATTGCTATTCGTTGGTTTCCACAGACTGCGCCAATCTGTTACAGCTAAATCTGGTGTGGGGGCAAACAGATAGAATTTGTGGATTCTTAGAGATACCTAATAGCCAAACCTGAAATCTTTCCACCGGAGTTTGACCATTGACTCCCGCCGTTCACCTGCAAAAAGTGCGATACACCGGGGTTGATCCCGACGACGCACCCTCCGATGCTCAAGTCAGTAATCAGAAAGATTATGAATGAACTTTTATTGGCAAAAGATTGATTACCTCCTAATGGTGGTGGATGGGGGGTATTTATAGCCGTCTTTGGGACCAATTTAGGAATGAAATCCCTAATTCCCAGTAAAAGGATAGAGCGAATCAGGGCCGTTGATTAAATACAATCAGAAACCCTAATTCTATCCAGCTGGACCGGATTTCTCGTGGGTTGGTACCCGCACCCAGTTGAGATGGATCCCTTGGTGGGTTATTGGACTTTTGGAGAAAAGACCTAGAACCCATTTCAAACCCGCTTGTAGGTCAAATTACCATTTTACCTCCAAGCTTTAAGATTCGTGCCCGATTTGGACGGTTCCGATTTAACCATATTTTTAGCCATATCAAGTACCGAATAGAAGAAGAAAGTACTTCATCTGAGAGGATGAGAAAGTTTCTCCATTGTAAGCAGCATCAAGTTCCAATTAGGCTTGAGAGAGGGTCGTGGTGAGAATTGTAATATTCTTGTATCTTCTCTAGTTGAAATAATATCTCGGTTCTTCCTCCTCCGGATTAAGGCGAAAGCCCCAACAGGGACAATTCTTGTGTACTTTGCGTGATTGGTGTGATTTTGTTTTGCTTGGTGGTTTGTAATGATTGTGTCAAAAACTCAACAAGAACCTCATAATTCCTAACACTTAGTGTCATTTATAAATCTATCAACACATGCAACACACATGTATAACTATTATTAAGAAGGTTTTAGGTTCAAACGCAGACTACATCTGAATTTTTACTTTAAAAAATTATATTTATTAAAACGTGCATAGTACGTATAAAATTCTACTACTTTTAACTAGGACAACAATTACTAAAACATACGTTACTAAAAATTTCATACCTACCAAATTAAATACATAATAAGCCTGTACGATTTAGATAGTGCAAACGGCTTAAAAAGATGAAATATGATTATCAGCAAACTGGTGAAATCTAGAGTTTAGAGCATCCACAGTCGTTTGCTATATATGCCATTTTTCCATATTATAGCAAACGAATAGCAAACGAGCGCTGCAATCGTTTCTCATTTTTCCATTTTTTAGCGAACCTTCTATTCTCATTTCTCAAATATGAGAAACGAAATGAACTTTCTCAAATTATAAAGGACGGGGTATGATACCCCTTCTCTCCGATTTAATTATTTTTTAATCGATTCAGACGGACGATCATATCCCGTCTCAATAATTTTCAATTGTTTTTTTTTTTTTAAATTAGGTCGGACGGGGATACATACCCCGGACGGGGTATGATACCCCGTCTCTACCATTAACGATTTTTTTTTTTTTTTTAAGTCCTCAGACGGGGAATGATACCCCGTCCGGGGTATCAAACCCCGTCTCTCATTTTTTTTTTTCCTTTTTTTTTAATAAACGAACGGCCATGATTGGCCGATAAAAAAAAAAAAAAGATGAGCCGGGGAATGATTCCCCGGACAGAGAATGTATCCCCGTCCAATCTATTGGGTTTCTTATTTGGTAGGTTTAGCTAATAATTAGGATTAGATGGTTAATTAATATAGTTTAGTTATTATTATATTATTTAATTTAGTTAATTAATATAGTTTATTAGTTATAATAAGTAATTAACTTTTTTGAGTTTATTTGAAAGGATGAGAGACGGGGAATGATTCCCCATCCCGCCATTTTAAAATTAAAAAAAGAGGGACGGGATATCATATCCCGTCTCTAATCCAAATGAGAAAAATTAGGGTTGTTCATACTTTGGTTAAAACCGATTACCGAACCGAACCGAACCGAAATTTACCAATTTGGTTCGGTTTTTCGGTTTTCGGTTCGGTTTTGATCCAAACCGAAATTTTTTTAGAGAGTTCGGTTCGGTTTTTGGTTGGCTTCTAAATAAACCGAACCGAACAAAAAACTGAACTTTTTTTTGACCAAAATAAATTATACCCCTAGGAGTTTTAAAAAGGGTGCTTTTGGACATTTTACAGCTCATTCTAACAGATGAAAAATGAACGGTCAGATTGGGAGTTTTAAAAAATTCATTTAGCTGCAGATAGATGTTGGTAATTGATGTTTTACTGATGCTGTTCTATATATAGATATAAAATTCTTTAATTTGAATGTAACTTTCTTGAAAGAGAATGCTTCAGACTTGATGCATTTATATAGAATTGCTGGCAAATGGTTTCTATCAGTTTTGTATAACCGTGAAATTTATGTAGGGTCTCAGTTTGTCATTGTTCTAACTTGAGTTTTATCAAAGTCAGTGCAAATGTTGTATTGTATTATTAGGTTGTAGATTTTTGTATTTGTGTTCTTAATTTGGTCTCCTTTTTGTTGCATTAGAATTTACTGCCTACCACGATCTTAATATGTTCTTAGTATCTAAATTTTCAAGAAGTTGCTCATCAGAGCTCACTTCGGTTGATATGTGACATATCCCCACTATCTGCGCCTCCATCAATAGCTCTATGTGGTTCAACAGTATCTGCTCATCATACGATAAATGCAATAATTTGGTTAGATAATGTAAGAAAATTAGTATGTACTAAAAATTTCGGTTAGTTCGGTTATTAACCGAACCGAACCGATAAAATTCGGTTCGGTTCAAACCAAATTTTATCAGTTTCGGTTCGGATTTCGGTTTCAAATATACCAAACTGAAAATTTCGGTTCGGTTCGGTTTCGCACCGATGAACAACCCTAAGAAAAATATTGCAAAGCACGACTGCACGATACGCATCCAATTGCTATTACTGTAGCTGCCATTTTATAAGAATTGAGAAAAACGACTGTGAATGCTCTTACGAGTATTTAATTTTACCCTTTTTCAAACTTATAAAATTATTTTTAAATATTTAGAGAACTTTTTTAGAGTTTTATTTTGAGTAGAGAAGTATCTAGTGGTTGAGTGGGGCCAAGTGCAGTGCTTGCCCTGATGCTTGGGAAAGAGATACCCTCGTACCATCAATCAAGGGAGAGCTGATAGAATTATGGTCTTTGGGAGAACTCACCCTTAAAATTAAATGTTAGAGAGGGAACGTAAATTTATAACTACCCAATATTGACTTTCTCTCTGACCAATACTAATATTTTTAACTTGCGATATACGTTTTAATAAGAGTTTAAAGATTTTTCCGTACAATATATGTGTTAAAAATTAATTTTAGAGTTGGACGTACGTTAGACATATTTCGGAAAAATATTTTGGAGGAAAAACTATAATTTATACGTGTAATATATATATTTATAAGTAGAATTTGAGTTGTACGTGCAACTATATTTAGTGTTAAAAAAATATTATAAAATTGTTTTGCACGTGCATTACACGTTTTAAATAGCTGGAATTTTTTTTATTTGTTTGTTTTTGTTGTAATTAATGAGAGAGTTTGAGTTACACGTGCAACGAACAGATTTGTATGTTGACAAATGACAACTCCAACTCTCCCATTATAATATTAGAGATAGTGCTGATGCATGTGATTACTCAAGTTAGCAAACCTTTATATCAACTTGAAAAATAATCTTTAATCTTTAATATTATACTGGAAGAAGGTCTTAGTGTCATTTGTAAATCTACCAACGCATGCAGCACACGTACATAACTATTATAAAAGAGATCTTAATTAAGTTCAAACTCAGACTACGTCACAATTTTTATTTTAAAAAAACAATATTTATTAAAATGTGCAGCACCCATGTAAATTAATAGTTTTAGTTAATTTAACTTCGTTTCCAAACAATGTCATTAATTAGAGCATCCACAGTCGTTTGCTTATTTGCCATTTTTTCCTTTTTTTTATACTGTAGCTCACACAGTCGTCTGCTATTTTGCCATTTATTGGCAAAATCGCTACAATAGAAAGGGGCGAATAGCATTCCATATAGCAAAATGCATATTATAGCAGACGAAACATCATGCTTCGTCCCAATGTGAGACAAAACATCATGTTTCGTATGGATTATTTAATTATTATTTTAATTGATCGTACGAAACATGATGTTTCGTCCGAAGTAAAAAAAAAAAAACCAAATAAAATAACCGTTAAACGAATTTAAGCGTGAGAATGAACATGATGTTTCGTCCCAATGTGAGACGAAACATCATGCTTCGTCCCAATCCAATTTTTTTAAAAAAAATTAATTTTGTAAATTTTAAATTTTTTTGGCAATTATCTAAATTGCTTTTGCAAATTTTTAAATTGTTTTTGCAAAAAAAATTTACAATTTTTTAAAAAAATTCTTTTTGCAATTTTTTTTTACAAAAAAAACTTTCGGAAAATCCGGACGAAGCACCATGCTTCGTCCAGCTACAGTGATTTTTTTGGAACTTTTTGTAATATTTTTAATTGTTTTTGCAAATTTTTAAATTTATTTTGCAAATTTTTAAATTGTTTTTGCAAATATTATTTACATACTATTTTTAAAATTTGTTTTTGCAAATTTTTTTTGCAAAAAAAAAAACTTCCTTTTTCCCCCTTTTTGGGACGAAACATCATGTTTCGTCCCGTATTTTTTTAATTGCAGACGAAACATGATGTTTCGTCTGTTTCTTTTTTAACGACTTTATGCATTTTTTTTGCCATTCCACGACTGTGGATGCTCATCGAATTGGATGGGCAAAATATGCATTTTACCATTTTTTACATCGAACGACTGTGGATGCTCTTAAGGCTGCTTACACTAAAAGATAGCAATCAATTTATCATATATAAGAAAATGGAGAGTATATAGTAAAATTTTGCTGAAACTATATATAAATGCTTACAAGCATTCAGAGTCTTCGATTCTTCTGTTCTTCATTTTCTTCGGAAAAAATGGTATCAAAGAAATTTAATTATAAAATTATTTTTCTCTCCCTATGAACCAAACAAAAAGATAATTATTTTTCCTCTTCTTTGCTCCTTTGAACCGACAGAGTCTTAATTAAAATTACTCCCCTTCCTTTTCCTTCCCTTCCCTCCTTTGAACCAAACAGGGCCTAAATGACTTTTACTTCCCAGCAAAAAAAAAATTAGGTTCTACTTTTTCTGGTTTAATTAGTTGTACTCAAGTCAAGGGCAATAAATTTTGTCATCCAACATGTGAGAGATTTTTTGTCACAAGAAAACATATGATACATGATCCAAGTAAGGAAAAGGGAACATTTCATTCATTCAAGAATAATTTTTTTCCTTTACTCAAAAAATGAAAAGGAAATAATCATTTCCTATGAACAATGTTAGTAAAAAAAATTCCTATGGAAAAAAATTAATCATGAACAGGATCTAATGGACACTTTTTAGAAAAGAAATAAATAAATAAAAGAGTCCTAAAAGGGGGGGTGAATCCATTTGATATACTACCTATTGTAACTTTGTCGTATTTTTAATTATTGCTATTAGTACACAATTTTGTATTTTTGTTGTTCAGTTGAAATAGTTGCAGCTTTAGTCATTTGAGATCGGTGATAAGTGTAGTTGAAGAAGAGAAGATGAGGCACCATTATGAAATTCATAGAAGAAAAAGAGATACTGTATGAATTTGACCTTGCCGTTCAAGCTGCAAGAAATACAAGAAATACAAATACAATCAACTTCATCACCATGACAATTTCAACAAATCAAACATGCTCTTATCCGAAGAAGAATGATGATGTATAGAGCCCATCTTTTTCTCCATAAAATGATATAATAGGATAACCATGCTCTTTTTGGAAAATAATAGTACATAAGGGAAGAAATACTTGCGTGTTTTCTAAATATAATGAAGTTACTTCCGTAATTTGTTTCAGATAATGAACACATGCACTCCTGTTGGTACTTTCTATATCTCTCATCTCTAATCTTATAATGGGAGAAGGCCTTAGTGTCATTCTACCAACATGTGCAACGCATGTACACAACTAATATAAAGGAGGTTTCCAGTTCAAATCCTCCCTACGTCAGAGTTTTTTATTTTTATTTTTTGAAATTATTAAAACGTGCATCGCACGTGTAAATTACTAGTAACTATAAAGTGAGGTTGCAGTTGTGTGGACACTGGACATAAGATATGCAGTATTTATTATTTTCGTAAAAATTAATGATAATTACTATGCCATGAAAAAATAAATAAGATCTTCATTATTCCTATGAAAGAAAGAATTAAAATGATTTAGAAACAGATTCATTGCGTTTAGATTAGTTAGACATTGATGGAAGGATCAACGGAAACAATTATGCACAAATGTCCATGACTGAACAATGAACAAGAAGGTATGGGGATCGAAATCAAAACCAAGAAGGCAAGAACTTGGGCCCGAAAGATCTGCACCCGAAACAAATCCATTTGCTGTTTAATGGTGATGATGATCTTTTGGTTAAAACTAGAAGATTTTCTCTTTTACTCGGAGGATTGGTGCAATTTGTCAACCGTTGTCGAGATCTTGGACATCTTGCATATTAGAATTTTTTACCAAACTATCCCACTTTTTGTATGTACGAAACTATCATGTTTAAAAATTTAATACCAAAACATCCTTTACCAAAACATCCTTGTCGTTAACGGGGTTAACGAATCTAGTAGTTTCCCTAGGGATACAACTTTTCCCCTTGAGTGAAAATTTGCAGAAAAACTCATCCAATATAGACTCGTTAACCCCGTTAGCGGTAGTATTTAAACCACTTGCGTTAACGGAATTAACATTTGTAGTTGGGACAGTATGAGGCACTACCTCAAAGAGGGGTGTGGATTAAAAATCACTAAGTATAGACACGTTAACTCAGTTAACGTGCCTATTATTACCAATGCCGTTAACTGAGTTAACGAGTGTGAAGATTTCAAGTTTCTAGAAAGTTGAAAATTTCTGGAAATAGGAGATACTCACACACGTTAACTCAGTTAACGTGCCTTGTTTTACCATGGCCGTTAACTGAGTTAACGTGCATGCCTATCTTCACAAACAAGCAGACAATGATGTTTTGTACATAAAAAATCACTAAGTATAGACACGTTAATTCAATTAACGTGCCTTGTTTTACCAAGATCGTTAATTTAGTTAACGTGTATGCCTATCTTCACAAACAAACAGACAGAAATATTTTGTACATAAAAAATCACTAAGTATAGACACGTTAACTCAGTTAACGTGCCTATTATTACCAAGGCCGTTATCCCCGTTAACGACATGGATGTTTTGGTATTAATTTTTCAAACAGGGATAGTTTCGTACATACTTACAAAAAGTAGAATAGTTTGGTAAAAAATTCTGCATATTAGGGGATGTCTGTTTGTTTGTTTGTTTCCAGTGGTGAGATTGACTTATTAACATTGTGAATAGTTAAGGTGGATAGTAGAATAATAAAGCCTCTTTCTTTGAGGCGCAAAATCTAATAACTAGAGAAGAAATAGAAATGACACCAAAACAAAATATCACAAACTAAAATATTGGAAGCAAAACAAAATCCAGTATTGCAAATCTCCAATTGTTTTATTTATTTATTTTAACAAAAAAACAACAACTCATAATCAGGGAGTTTTATGGTCTCCAATTTTAACGAGAAATGAGATTCTGACGATTATCATTATAAAAATTGCAGTAAAACTGACAAAAACTATTATATGCTGACGTCGTCTGATGAAGCTAGTAAAACAACATGAACATTGTACAATGCCCTAATATACGAGGGCATGTCATAATACATTGATACATGAGGGCAAAGAAGAAAAATTAAAATTTATGTAGCAATGGGGACAAATGATTCAATAAGATTTATTACTGATATCATAAGAGTGAGATTGGGACCCAATCATTCATGTGTGCAATCAACATCAAATGTGATTGATGCTATGCCAAAAAAGTTTGGAAAGGCATTTTGGACGATGATGGATGATGTAAATTAAGCTCAAATTTCAACGAATCATTATAAGCACAAGTGAGCTCATCCACAAATGTCACTATACCATACCACCTTATAATTCTTAATTCTTCGAAATCTCTAATATTATAATGGGAGAAGGCCTTAGTGTCATTTGTAAATGTTTGTCATTCTACCAACCCGTGCAACGCACGTGTTGGTAGAATTTTTTTTTGTCCTTTTCATTCCCCCTCCCCATTTTCCCCACGTGCAACGCACGTGTATAATACTAGTATAAATAAATCCCAAGTGCCTGATGAGCTCCAGCGATAAAATTCAAATAAAATGATATTTCGCATAAAAGCAAAATTACAGTAGTTATCTGTATACGCTAGTTAGCTGCTTGAAGAAATCTAAACTAAGATATTGGCTCTAACTTGCTTTTAGTTTAGTTTATGATGATTACAATCAAAGGAAGAAAAAATCCTCTAATCTGAGAAAATTAATGTCAAAAATTCGACCGACGACTATGAGCTTACTAATTGAATGCATATATACCCAGACATGCAGGACAGGCATGCTAAAAAGGCTCATCTGATAAGATGGGAAAAATTATATCAGACTTGTACACTGAATATGATAGCTAAAGAGGACACATTTGAGGAGTGAGTAAGGATGGGGATGGGATGAGAATATATTGGATGCATGCATAACCAAGTGTATAAATGATTTGTTGTGATTTAAAAAAAACAAGCTCAAAATCATAAAAAGGAGACGTGTACAAATAAATGGAGCCTAGTTGATAATTACTGGTACACTGTCAAACAAGTAAACAGTTGAAGTATCTAAACATTTTTTAATATGGTCACAACTCACAAGTGAGATGAAATACACAAACCAAAGTAGTTCAGTAATCAACAAACAAGCCATGTGAATTCCTAAATTAATAATCTTCAGTGCTTATCCTGAGAGGACAGCAGCAACAAAAACATCAATGGCCTTGCATTCTCATGAAGTTGGCCTAATATATGTAAATAATTTAGACAAATGAACTTGAATTCAAAGGAATTCTTCATAAACTTACCAACTACACTAATTCTCGACCAACTTACGGCCAAAATGAATTAAGTACCTGATGGAATATCGAAAATCGCTATTTGATAACCACTCAATGCAACGCGAATTGAGAACGCACAAGGTAATTATTGGCAAAAAGAAAGTAGCAGCTTCCAAATACCGCAGATAAAAACATCCGATTTTTATGAACTTTAGAATCAGCAGTCTCACTTCGACTTTTTCGGTTCAGATGACCCCCTTGATCCTATAATATTGCAAACTGGGTGGTCCTCTGAATGCAGTAGTTTGAGAGCAGGATGAACCTTCAGGTCTCGCATCACCAACTTCTGGCCCACATCCAACTCACTTAAATCCACATCAATATAAGGAGGGATAATATCTGCAGGACATAAATATTTGACTGTTCTCCTTATTGTATTCAAATAAGCACCTGCCGTATTCATTGCAAACAAAAATATGCTTAGTGTGCATTTTATATTATAGATGGCATACTAATTTCAATATAAATGCATCAATGTTCATCTCAACTAAAAAGTAGATCGCCCGGCATGTAGAGAGTAACTACTATACTTGAATACTCTACAAAATATTCATCCATAATATGAAATTTTAGGAATTCCTTTAGATTACAAGCATTAATAAATCAAATATTAAGCAATAAAATCAGTATAGTACAATCGAATATCATTGTTTCTCAAAACAATAAATTCCGCAGATTGGCTTTGCAAGGACCAACAAGGACTCATGTTCATAGGATTTGACAAAGTTTTGTGTTGTCTATCACCTGCCTAACACAACCTGCCTCCTTACTCAGTTTGTGACCGGATTCCTGACTTAGGACAGGCAATGTCGGAGTTAATTAAGCTGGACATGGTTCAGGAGGGTTGTCAGCAAATTAGTAACACTTGTATCAACTATTTGAGATGTAACCATTTGGTCTGTTTCACGACTTAAGAAAACCATCATGGTTGGTTTTTGGGAGCGAATAGGATGAGTGAGAAAGAGCAGTTAATTAGGCAGGATAAGGTAGGAATAAGTTAACAATAACGCTACACCCACAACCTTTTATACAACATTTTTCTTTACAAGCTTGTGTGGCACAATACTGTTAGAGGTTATTGTAAAGTAGGTTGTAGAAGGCTAAATGTGAAAAAACCTCACTCAAGTATTGCCCATTTTCAAAAAATCACACGCAACTTTTTTTATATATTAAAAAACCCCCATCAACTATGTTTTCAACACTTTTTTTTTAAAAGCCTCATCACATGCCTTGAAAAACATAGTTGAGGGAGGTTTTTTTATATATAAAAAAGTTGCGTGTGGTTTTTTTTTAAATGGCCAATACTTGAGTGAGGTTTTTTCACATTTAGCCGTTGTAGAAACCTCCAATAGTTTTGTGCCACATAAGGTTGTAGAGAAAAATATTGTAGAAAATGTTGTGGGTGTAGCATAACTCACAAGTTAAAGGCCATTATTGTGGGTATCTATGGGTTAAATATTGTGTTTAATAATTTTTAAATTATGGGATAATGCCCATGAGGTTGTGACTGTCCAGCTGCCTAAATTCTTCATCTTCCTTTCTCTCCTTTAAAATCTCCATTAAAATCACATACCCTTTCCTAAGACTCTTCATCACCATCTCTCCATTAATCCCTACCTATTGCAGCCTCTTCTTCTCCTAAAACAGCGGCGACATACCTTTTTTGTCTACCAAAATGACAATCGCATGTTTTTTTCTCTTTACTATTTAAGGCCTCTTTCCCACTTACCTCTCAGGCTCTCACCCCTTTCCCATCAAAAAAATATGTTGCTTCTCTCAATCTCGTTGTCATCTTTTCCAAATCAATCAACTAAAATTGTATTAACAAGGGTGTAAAAAGATATGCTAAAACTTTTACATCCCTAGGGATGGCAATTTGTCCGGTAACCCGATAACCCGCTCCAAGTCTGACCAGAAAATTAGGGAACGAATCCTCCAAAATGGATCGATAAGCTTAATGGATCAACATGTGGATCCTTAAAATATATATGTTTTCTTATTGGAACCGCATATGGATACCTAACCCGATGGATAGTTTGAACAAATATATATTTATATATGTTAATTCAATTATATCCTAAATACTATAAAACATAATACTTAAATATTCAATTTATTTTTCTCCCAAACCTAGTAAAAATGGATTCTTTGAATTTCGTCAAGGATTCAATAATACTATGAAAGAAATAGCAAAATTGGATAATCCAAAACTCGATCCCGCACCCGAATCCGAATCCGAATTCGAAAAATTAGTGTTAGAGCATCTGTGGTCGAAATGCCAAATTTTCCACAAAAAAATGGGAAAAAAGTATTGTATTTGTTGGCTATATACCCAAATTTTGGGTTTGAGGGGAACAGTGGTCTGCTGTATTTGGGAGAGGATATAGGAATTTGCAAAATATAATCAGACGAAAGATGCAAAATATAATCGGACGAAAGATGATCTTTCGTCCATTCATTTAAATATTAAAAAAAATGAACGGACGAAAGATGAGTCGCTTTAATTTTTTTAATATATCGGACGAAAATTGATTTTATGTCTAATAATTTTTTTTTAAATGATGGGGCGGAAATCATTTCCCGTCCATCGATTTTATTATTAAAAAAAAGTGGTCGGATGGGAGATGATCTCCCGTCCAAACCAAATTTGAAAAAATATTTTTAAAGAACTAGGCCTATACAAATTATTATGGGTATATATTAGGTTTTAATTGAAATTTAATTAAGATTTAAGATTTATTTACGAATTAATTATGATTAAATTCATAGTTAATTAGGATTAAATTAGGAGTTAATTTGGAGAGAAAAAATTCTAGAACGGGAAATGATTTCCCGTCCGTGGTTAATTTTTTTTTTTAAAAACCCTCAGACGGGAAATGATTCCTCGTCCGACATATTTTTAAAACGACATTTTTTTGGGACGAGAGATCATCTATCGTCCATCAATTTTTTTATATGAAAACCCAAATTTTGGGTTTAAACGAACTACAGCTGATACCCAAAATTCCTATTCCTATTCCTATATGCCAAGTACCCAAAATTTGAAATTGAACGACTACAGATGCTCTTAGAATCCCTAATTGGGTCCTTCATTTTTTAGGGAATGTTTGATACGTGGGAATGTGCAATGGAATATTAGAATCCCTCTAAGATTATATTGTTTGTAATTGGCAAGCATAATTTTGGAAGGAATAATGGATTCATGGGAAACAAAATTCTTTGTTGGAAAGGATTTCAATTTCTCCCTAAAACAATGGGATTGAGAATTCCCATGAGATTTTCATAACAAATAATAAATTGACCTAAAAAATACAAATAATAAAGGATTCCCAAGAATGCTATGTATTATACCAAATGCAGTAATGCAACATTCCCGGGAATCTTCATTCCCACCCTCACATTCTCGGGATTTGTCTCATTTTCAGGAATCCTCTAATCCGCGTATCAAACGTCCCCTTAGTGGGTTTGGATATGCAAGTGGATCCTACAAAATCTTAATCAATAAGCAAGTGGATCTTGTCGGATCTGACCCGTTACCATCCCTAAACATCTGCCTCTTATCATATATTGTTATCATTATTTTTTTTTCTATTTCGTGTTACTTGAGATGGATAAAATCATTCTCTTCTTTCTTTTTTTGTGAACTTGCTAGTTCGTTAATATTCATGAATGGATTCCGAACGCCTCTTGAATCGATTTCTGCAAACGAGATCATGATGCATAGGATTAACGGGCGAATTAGGTAACTTTAATAAGTATTTACACACATCATCACCAACTAGTGTTGTAAAGGTAAAAAAATATGGCATGAGCAATCAACTATATCAACACGCATATAGCCTATTTTCTGATAATCTTTATTATTGAACCTAAAATTCCAATAAGCACCTGCATATTTCAAGTACGTGCTAGCATATTTCAAGTGGAAAAATATGGTATATATAGAGTTGTATGAATGCTATCTTTAGACTGGATCCAGAACTCAACCCATTTTTAAAGAAAATAATGTAGAGAAAGCGTTTGTATGTTTTTTTGTTAATAATTAATATTGCAAACAAATTTTAGTGGTTTCTTTGTCTTTGTTTAATTATTATTACTTAATTTTGTGTCAAATGCTATTGTAAAGTTTTACATTCGTATCTTTTTTCAAATTATTTTTTCTCATTTTTGTGGATTTAAAAAGAAATTCAACTTCCACAATCGCATATGTGGTATATCCGGTGTGCGCCCAAGAAATGCATAATCCCACATTTGCCTTCTATAACATTGGTACCAACCAAGTTGTATGGAGACAACCCTATAATCCATTGTGTTGCAAGTTACATCACAATGACGAATAATCAATTACTCATATATAGGATTCAAGAAGTTGCACATTGATTCATGGATCAACACATGAGGTGCATAATCACATGCAAGGCGAAACTGTTTGTTAAGATATTTGGTTTGGCTATTTTCATACTTACAAGTTGCATGATCCACTCGAGCCATTGATGTGTGTCTTCCAACATTAACACTTAAGGAATATTCAAACATTGTTTGTTTGGCAAAATAATTAATGTTGTAATTTTGTCTTTACTATTGAATTTGTTTCACAGAGATTTCAGTAAATCTTTTGCTACTCATCAGCTATCTAAGACAATCTTCTTGTAGTTTGGGGAACACACTATATGTTTTCAATTTGTAGTATGTTTAGTAGGCTAGTAGTTGTTCCCATTGCATGTTGTTGTTAAAATAGATGTCTTTCACTCATATCATTGTTAATTGTGATGTAAAAAAATTAATTATAGTTATTTGATACATTTAAATGTATTATGTGGTATATACTTGTTTTGTACAGTTGTATCATCCTTTTTTACGTGACATCATTTTGCGGTTAGATTTCATGGTTATGAATTTCAATCACTCATTATTTATAGTACTTATAGAATACAGTTATCATTATAACAATTCGATACACATTATACTAAAATTTTACAAATTGAATTTCTTTTTACAAGTTTTCCTTTTTTCCCGGAATATTATCCTGAAATTTCTAAAATGTTCTTGATTTGATTTGTAGATTAAATACGAACTTAAACAATCTCAAATTTAAAATGAGCATGGAACAAACAGAACAATCATTATTACTTAATATCTAAAGCAGCATACCTTTTCTAAGTCCAGGGCAGACATCATCTCCTCGGAAAACAAGAGGAACATCCACCTTAAGTAACGCACTAGAAGGAGCTCTCAAGAATGTCACGTTAAGAACAGCATCAGTGCCTGAATGTAGATGTAACTAGCAGAAGCCACATGGGACATATCAGGTGATACACAAAACAATACCAACCATAAATAATAGTACATTGCTTGAGTACGAAATCTAGGTGATAAAAAGCGTGATAACTAGACTTTTCTTCTTAGAAACTTAGAATTGACAGTAGTTATTCTAGTGCAAAAAATAAGTGAAGAAAGCATAAAGAGGTTAAGAACGCCACCCACACTAGGCTTGTAATCATATATTGTAAGTCGACTCAGACAATATCATACTAGTAAATGAAACAAATATAATAAAAACATCTAACTACGAAAAAACAACCAACTATTCACACATGTTTCATTTTCTTAAACGTAAATGAAAGGTTTACTGAAACTTGCACCAAAGCTTATAAATTCAGCATGAATGCATAACAGCATCTAAGTTAGCATTTACCCATCTCAAAATAAATAAGATATGCTTTGGCATTTTTGAAAACCGTACACTGGATCTTCTCATTATATAATTTGTAATACCCCTTGATGTACATAGTCACATATTGATTGGGGAGTGGAGTATGAATTATTATATATTAGATTGCCAAGGATCTAAGAGCACCTACTAAACTATAGCACTTTTGATGAGGCTATAATCTGTGGTGGGGCCGTGGTTAAGTTCTGTAGGGCCCATAGGCATGCAGGCCTGAGGCGTTACAAAATCTGTTATTATTGTTGTCTTTCTTCTTATAATTAGAGAGTTGAATTGCGACTGTGAACACTGGAGGTGTAGCCTAACACACGAATAGCATTTTTTCCATCTTTACTTATCATGCACAGGGAAAACTAATAACAAATGCTTTGTATCAAGAGAACAAACGACTCTTATTACTATAAAGATAAAGTGGAAAACATGTGCATCTCGTTCCTATCACAAGTAAAAAAACAAGAACCTACCAATCCACACACTTTATTGTTTTACATGACTTTTTCTATTTCTCAATCATACAACAGCTCACAACACCACCTAGGAACGCCTAACAGGGCGTAATCTAGCATTTAACATTTTAACTCTAGCATTCACTTAACACTAACAATGCCAAGTATAAACACTTATTAGTGCAATTGTTTTCAATCTCTATATGTCATTCTCGATGAAATTTGCTAAATGATAACAATTTTATGCATTGAGAAAATAAACGAGACTCTTATGACTAACATTATGGAGGGAAAAGAAAAACTTTCACAGGCTAAATGCTACTCGTTTAGTCTCTTCCGAAAGTAACAACAAGCCCGCATGCATTGTCTTTTACATAATTTTTTATAATTCTTAAGGAATCAATACTCATTTCATCTTTGTTATCACAACTAACAAATTCGGGTTGCCACTGTGGCGACATTGTTTGCATACCTTCACTCATGTTCTCTACATGCTTTTCATCTCTACTTCTCAAACTCGTTACAAATTAACGACAACAATCATGCATTTGGACAATGGGAGACACTTCAAAATTGAGAAAAAAAGTACACATAAATTGCACATGTTAATCATCTAGTTCCAATCAAGAACATCAGAAACCCCTTACCTTCCTCGGCAAAGCTCGGACCTTCTCGATGATCTCCCCTCCATCGATCTCGTCCCTAATCTCCAACTCGAACAACCTCGACAAAAAGAAGGACCTCCCCAAATGGTTGACCAGCTTCTTGATCTGCTTCGTCTGGACCGAGATCAGCCGCTTGTTGCCGCCTTCTTGGCCGTTCTCCTGCTCGAATACGATGCTGGGGACGCGGCCGACCTTTCGCTCTTTGGCGGCGATGCTTTTGCCGGACGTGGAGCGCGGGACGGCGAGGATGGTCTCGGCGTGTTTGGGGTCCGGGATGGGGAAACCGGGGAGGTAGTGGTAGGGAGGGCTGAGGGGGTTGGCGGAGAAAGGGGTGGCGGTGGTGGCAACGGCGACGGCGGTGGAGAGGTGGCGGGAATGGATGAGGGAGAGAGTTAGGGTTTTAGAAGAGCGGTGGAGCCACATTCTGTAAGAGTTGGTGGTTGGAGTGAGTGCGCTGGAGAAAGGGTTTTACGGTTGGATCACAAGTGGGTTGGGTGGGTTTGGATTGGACCCGATTCGAGTAGATGTACTTTATACGTGCGTGTTTGCATGTAATTGCTCTTGCCAATTCTAGGTTTTGTTTGGTGTCGCTATGAATTAAAAACACTTTGTTAAAAAGTGTTGTTACCATAACTATTGTTAGAAAGAAATGTTAAACTCCTGATTTCCTTAATACGTTAAAAAAAATAAAAATGAAAAGCTAAATATAATACTTTAGGTATTTTGAGAAGAAAAAAAACAAAAAAATGAGCTTTCACAAAATAATGTGGGCTAAACATTTTTTTCCGATTCATTTTGCTAAACACCTAATTTAAGTCTAAAAGTACTTTTAAAACTAAAGGTTCTCTCCAAAAATAATGTCAAATGGAGCCACATATGGACTCTACCTTGGCTAGAATTAGTAGTAGTACAAGAGAAGTCTAATACATTGTGATCGCTGCAATGACTTGTAATTCTTTATAGACAATAATAACTATCTGCTGCGGTTTATTTCTGGGAGACGTGTGGATGCACCAGGTGTGAGTTCGGACTCAATTTATATTGAAGGAGAAAGCTGCTTGTCAGACGACCCTCGGAATGACCTGGCGGCTCCTGCGACTAGCTTGGGGTGCGGTGGATGCTTCGGCTCGGATCAGAGGGTTCGGATCCGAGGTCTTGTGTACCTGCAGACGGTCCTGAAACACCGGGGTTTATCCCGGTGGCGGACCCTCCGACGATCTAGTCAGTCTCTGTGAGAGAGTAGCAATAACTAGGTGAATTTAAGTGGCAAAAGATTGGTTACCTCTAAAGGTGGGTGAGGGTCTAGTATTTATAGAGAATTCTAACCGGGTTTGGACCCGCTTGGGGGCCGGGTCTGAACCCGAAAGCCCATGGGCCTGACGTGGCAGAAGGCCCAGGGGGTTTAAGGCTGACGTGGCAGTACCAGGAGTGGTATAGGGCTGACGCGGCAAAGCCCTTGGTGGTATTTGGAGCTGACATGGCAGATCATGGGGCTTCTGTGCTTCTGGGAGGATCTGGTGGCCCAGGCTGTGCCAGGTCATCCTCATTCTGTATCAGGAGGGGCGGACGGCTCGGAGGGCTGTCGTGGATCGGAGGTCAAGGGCCATCGTCGCTCATCGGATACGAGGAGACCAGATCTGTGGGGGCGAACTTGAGGTTCGGCGCCGACCCTGCAGTGGCTCGAAGCCGAACTAGACTGCTGTTTCTACTAATTTTTGAGTGAGAGTTGTATTGGGCCCTGGTTGGGCCCCAAGCCATTTTTACCCTACCACACAAGCCCCCCACTCCTGCGTGGGTGTGGGAGCTAGCCGTGGAGGAGTGTCTACGGTTGTAGAAATGGGATGGCGAGCCACTGTGCCTTCATGAGGGGATTACCCTGGTGGCAGACCTGACTTCGAGCTTGGCTAGGGATTACGTGTCGGCAAGGGTGATGGCGAGCCGTTGTTTCTTCCTGAGAAGAGTACCCTGGTGCTCGACCGAACCTCGAGAAAACGAGGGAATATGTGTCGGGAAGGGTGATGGCGAGCCGTTGTTTCTTCCTGAGAAGAGTACCCTGGTGCTCGACCGAACCTCGAGAAGACGAGGGATTATGTGTCGGCAAGGGTGATGGTGAGCTGGTGTTTCTTCCTGAGAAGAAGGCCCTGGTGCTCGACAGAACCTCGAGATGACGAGGGATTACGTGTCGGCAAGGGTGATGGCGAGCCGTTGTTTCTTCCTGAGAAGAGTACCCTAGTGCTCGACCGAACCTCGAGAAGACGAGGGATTATGTGTCGGCAAGGGTGATGGCGAGCCGGTGTTTCTTCCTGAGAAGAAGGCCCTGGTGCTCGACCGAACCTCGAGATGACGAGGGATTATGTGTCGGCAAGGGTGATGGCGAGCCGTTGTTTCTTCCTGAGAAGAGTACCCTGGTGCTCGACCGAACCTCGAGAAGACGAGGGATTATGTGTCGGCAAGGGTGATGGCGAGCCGGTGTTTCTTCCTGAGAAGAAGGCCCTGGTGCTCGACCGAACCTCGAGATGACGAGGGATTTATGTGTCGGTAAGGGTGATGGCGAGCCGTTGTTTCTTCCTGAGAAGAGTACCCTGGTGCTCGACCGAACCTCGAGAAGACGAGGGATTATGTGTCGGCAAGGGTGATGGCGAGCCGGTGTTTCTTCCTGAGAAGAAGGCCCTGGTGCTCGACCGAACCTCGAGATGACGAGGGATTATGTGTCGGCAAGGGTGATGGCGAGCCGTTGTTTCCTCCTGAGAAGAAGGTTTGAGCAGCGTGGTCTGTCGCTTTAGCGGAGTATTGATGGCGCTTCCGGGATCCGTGCGATGTTCCAATTTTTTAGGGGCATTAAATGACGCCGCATAATGAATGCAGGTGGCGCATGGGCTTCCATCGATTGGCTTTCCCAATGTCATAAAGGCTGGTCCGTAGGGGAGGCTATAAATACCTCTCTCCCGTTAGCGGGTTTGATCACAGCAAGGGTGGTCCAATGGCCACCAGAGGTGTCTGCTTCGGCGGACGTCTCTCTTCTGAAAAATTTTGTAGCGCCAAGGGGCCTCGAATCGGTGGCGACTCTGCCGTCCGGATCCTTTTTCGGGTCAGACGACCCTCATGCGGTTGTTTGGCCCGAGAAAGATCAGGACGGGAGGGGTACCCACCGCGTTCTGGATCTGGGGCTGAAGAGCCTTGGATAGGCGGGTCGATCTGCTTTCTTGTTAGGGTTCTAGGTGATGGTGGCTTTCCTCCCACCCGTGAACAATTCGGGGTTTCGGCCGACGAGGCCTTAAGCCCCGAGCTGTTCGCGGGTGAGAGAGGAGCCGACCGAGCCCTGGAGCCCGGGGCGCAGGCGATGGTGGCTTTCCTGCCACCCGGGAACAATTTGGGGTTTTCGGCTGTCGAGGCTGTAAGCCCCAAGTTGTTCGCAGGTGAGAGGGGAGCCGACCGAGCCCTGTAGCCTTAAATCTTTAAAAAGAAAATTTTTCAGCCGAGCACTTCATCCGACCCGACCCCTGTGTCTGGCTGCCAACCTGGCACTGGATGACGTCAGCAGCCCACGTTTCGAGGACGTGGCGCGGTTTTCCAGGCGGCCGCTACACGTCAATCGGTGAATAGTAAGTGCAGAAATCGAGGAGTCGTTTTTTCCCTCTATAAATGTTCCCCCCTCTCCCCCTATCGTCCACTTCTTACACGCCTCTTTCTCTTTCTAAAAATCTCCCAACATTTCAGTCTTCGTCCCTACCGTTCGCTGTACCAGGCTCGTTCTTCCGAAGCGACCCCAGGTTTGTTGGTAAGTTTGTTTAGTTTAGGCACAGATGGATAGGGCTCAGTCTGGCTCGTCGGCGTCGACGTCTGGGGGGGACGTAAAACCCGCCTCCAAACCGACTTCGTGGGAGGAGTCTGATCTCGAGGGGGAGTCTGTAGGCGAGGATCAGCCAGTGTATGATGTGAAGCCGCTACGGTCTCGGAGGCTTTTTGTTGTGGAGAGTAGCGATTCCGAGGAGGGGGGCGGTAGCTCCGCCGAAGTTCAGATTCTAGGGCTGGTTTCTGAAGAGGAGGGGGGAGCCGAGGGGGCTCAGATAGGAGGTCAGGGCGCGGGCTCGAGTTCCATGCCGACAGGTCTGGGGCGATTATCTACCCCCTCCCCGGAACGAACCAAGAAGAAGAAGAGGGCTCCGAAGAAGAAGGGATCGAGGATTGGGAGCTCGAGTCAGGTGCCTGTTAACTTGATGACAGGGTCGCCTGTACAGCCTAAGCCGTTCCGTCGGTACCCCGACGATCTTTCTGATAAGGAGGTGTGTGGGGTCCAACCGTCGTCGCCGAGCCGGAAGAGGGTGATAATGGACGCACTTCCGACCGTTCTGGAGGCAGGTAACTTGGAGGCTTTGCGGCTGGCGTACCATATAGGGTCCAGCTACGAGCTCATGTTGCCGAGCTCCGCTCTTCGACCGACCGACCCCCTGCCGGATCGGTATTGCGTCCTCCCCGTGGATGCCTTTATCTCTGGCCTGAGGCTGCCCGTTCACCCGTTCGTTCGTGAGGTGCTGAACTGGGCGTCCTTGGCGCCGATGCAGTACGGGCCCAATTCTTGGAAGCAGATCATCTGCTTCGTGTTGATGTGCGAGGAGCAGAGGGTACCTCTACGGCTGAACGTCTTCCGAGCGATGTTGATGATTGGCTCGTCGGCTGAGGGTATCTACTACATTTCGCCCCGGGGCAAGGGGAAAGTTGTCCATGGTCACCCGGACTCCATCAAGGAGTGGAAGAAGAAGTATCTGGTGATCCGGAGTGAGGAACCTTGGGACATTCCCACTCGGTGGAACCACTCCAAGCCGAGCTATAAAACGCCGAAGCCGAGGGACCTGACCGCCGAGGAGTGGGGGTTTGTTGAGCACCTCCGTTTGTCATATAGTATCAACTGGGCGAAGGTGACCGAGGGCCACTTGGCGAATGCTGGACTGAGCCCGGCCAATCTATGTATGTAGTCGTTTCTTTCTTTTTGGCTTTGTTGTTCCTCTGTGCTCATTGTCCTTACTGGATCTTTTTACAGATATGGATCCTGAGTCGATCAAGGCGAAAAGGCTCGTCATGAAGAAGGAGGAGGCCGAGAAGAAGATGAAGACGAGGGGATCGTCCCATGTGGTTTCTGAGGCCCCTGTTCAGTCGAGGGCCAAAAGGACTCGCTCGGAGACGGTCAAGGACGCGGCGGTTCAGGGCGGTCCGGACCAGGGCAAGGTCACCGATCTCGATAAGGGGAAGGGCCCTCTGGCGGATCGGGAGATAGAGGAGAGGCTTCGGCAACCGTGGGTGCCGAGTTGGTCGATCCGCGAGGGAGACTGTTTGACCCGAGGGCGGCAAGCCGTCGAGGTGGCGAGTAAGTTGGCGACCCCCCGGGATCGTTCGGAGATGAAGACCGAGACCCTGGATGAGGCGTATACTCGCCTCGCACAGGGCAATGTGTTGGTAAGTCTGTCAACCTCTCTTGTCCCGTGTTTACGTTGTAGAGGAGATTCCCTTAGTTGTGCTCGGTGACTACAGGCGACCGTGCAGGGGGGCCACGTGAGGGGCCTTTACGAGGCCGCTTTGAAGCGGGAGCGCGACCGGGCGGACAAGGCCGAGCAGGAGGCGAAGGAGATGAAGATAGAGCTCGAAGGCTCTCAGAAGAGGGAGCAAGAGATGAAGACGGCCTTCGACAAGGAGAAGGGGGAATGGGCAGAGAAGATGGCAGCTCAGGAGAAGGAGTTTGCCAAGGAGCGGGAAGAGCTGACAGAGACGGGTCAGCTCCTGGTGATCAAGGCTCAAGACGAGTGTTATGCGAAGGCACTCAGCCACGTGAGGCACTTCTACCCGACCTTTGATCTGTCCAATTTCGAGTATGACATGGAGGTCGAGGGGACACCGAAGACCCCTGGCGAAGAAGGGCCTGCTCTCGACCCGCCTGTCGACCCCCTCGTGGACCCGCCTGCCGATGCTGAGGTGGGAAAATAAGTTGTATAATTTTTGTCTTTCTATTTCCTTCTCTTGATTGTATTTGCCTTCCGCGGACTGACCACCGCATTTTTTGTAAGAAGCGACTCAATTTATAAAAAAGGATTTTTTGACCGGCCAAGTGTTTTGACTTCGGGTGTTTCCGATCCTCCTTGCTTATGTGTTTTGAGTTGGCTGGTTTTCTTGTAGGTTGCGGCTCCTCTTCCCGAGGTGGACCCCCGTCGTTCCGACGTGGCGTGACTCCAGAGCAAAGTTGGGGCCCTGGAGGCCACGTTGGTTCGCTACCGAAAGGGGGCTCGTGACACTGATGCGGCCTTTAACTATTATCGGAATAAGTCTGAGGCCTTAAGTGAGGAGGCGAGCCGGCTGAGGAGGGCGATGGTGGATCGGGACCTCGGAGGTGTCGGTCTTGGACATACCATGTCGAACGCCTCGGTACAGAGGCCCTCTTCCGAGAGGTTACTTCGCGATGTCATAGTGGAGAAGGAGATGGAGATACACCGCTATAAGACGATGCTGGGCGTCTCGTCATCTTCCTCCGTGGGTCGGCGAGCGGAGGGGGTTCCTTCTGCGCTGCTCCTGCTGGAGCGCCTGCGCCCAGTGGATGCCCAGAGCTCCATGGCTGGTGTGTCGACCGTGGCTGAGCCCAAGGACCGCCATGATGAGGAGAGGGCTCCTAGCCGTTCGGTCAGAGTGGTCCCGCCCTTTGTTGGACCCGAGGGGCCCTAAGATGGTGGCTTCCTTCAGTTTGAGATGAGTGGAGTGGTCCTGTAACGGTCTTTGTTTGTTTTCTCATAACCAAATAAAGGAGTATGAATAAAGAATTCTTTTCCTCCTTTGCTCTGTTAAGAAGTGCGGTGAATGACGTCGGAGGCATGGTTCGGCTCCGTCGATCCGTGAGGGATCGACTTGGGGCCTTAGGAAGAGCCCTTGGCCCGAAGCTGGATTGGACCTATCGAGACGCTGGGGATGATATCGGAGTGAGGACTCAGGTGCCGATCTGCCGAGTCATTTGGAGTTTGACAAAAAAGAGATTTCTTTCATACTAGATAGGGACGGTCGTCGGAGCCGCCCTTTACACATGACAGTTTACAAAGGGTTTTATATACATTAGCCCCGTTAGAACCTAGGTTCGCTCTTCCAGGAACTTCATTAGGTGCTCGGCGTTCCAGGGTCGGCTGATGAGCCGGCCGTCCATATCCCCCAGTCGGTACGTACCAGGGCATACAGCCTCGACTACACGGTATGGGCCTTCCCAGTTGGGGGCCAATTTCCTCTTCTTGGTTGGATCAGAGACGGACAGTTTTCGTAGCACGAGGTCTCCCGCCTTGATGTCAGTGGGGCGGACTTTCTTGTTGTAAAACGTCTCGATCCGTTGTTGGTAGATGCTTCTCCGGATTGAGGATTTCTCTCTGACTTCGGCGACGAGGTCCAGGTTGGCCCTTAAGCCTGATGAATTGCCAGCTTCGTCGAAGGCCATGATACGGGGAGAAGGCAGCCCGACCTCGACGGGGATGACTGCCTCCGTCCCATAGGTTAAGGCGAACAGCGTCTCTCCCGTGGGGATCCTCTTGGTGGTTCGGTACGCCCATAGCACACTAGGCAGTTCTTCGACCCAAAGCCCTTTGGGGGAACTGTCGAGGCGCTTCTTGAGGCCGTCGAGGATTTGCCTGTTCGCGTTCTCTGCTTGGCCATTGGACTGAGGGTGGCAAATAGCGGAGAAGCATTGCTGGATACCGATGTCCGCGTAGAAAGTTTGGAAGTTCTGTCCCTGGAATTGGGTTCCGTTGTCTGTAACGAGGATCCGGGGGATGCCGAACCGGCAAATGATGTTTTTCCAAAAGAATTGTTGTACTTGGTGCTCGGTGATGCTGGATAGAGGTTCGGCTTCGAGCCATTTGGTGAAATAGTCGATGGCGACTATCAGGAATTTCTTTTGTCCTACTGCTGGGGGGAAGGGCCCTACAAGGTCCATGCCCCACATGGCGAACGGCGTAGGGCTTGCCAGGGATCGGAGGTTGGCTTGAGGAAGCCTTTTGATAGGGGAGAACCTTTGGCATGGGCCGCACCTTTTGACTAAGTCTTGCGAGTCCTGGAGCATGGTCGGCCAATAGTACCCCTGATTCAGGGCCTTCCGAGCAAGTGTCCTGCTCCCCATGTGGCATCCGCCGATCCCCTCGTGTAGATCTTTGAGGGCGTAGCTTGCCTCGCCGCTAGTGAGACAGCGGAGGTATGGTTTACCGTCGGCCAAGGTGTATGAGCGTTTGAAGAGGATGTCATCAATCATGACAAATCTCTCAGCTCGGATTCTGACTCGTCTGGCCTCGGCTCTGTCTTCAGGGAGCTCGGCATTGATTAAGAATCTTCGGATGGGAGTGGTCCAGTCATCTGGGCTGGCATCATCTTGCACACACATTGCCTCCGGCTCTGGGTCATTGATACTTGGCTTCAAGAGGATTTCTATGAGCACTGTTTGATCGAGACCCTCGAAAGAGGAAGAGGCGAGTTTGGATAACGCGTCTGCTTGAGCGTTCTGTTCCCTGGGGACTCTGATAACTGTGGCACAGCTGAAGGACGCCAGGAGTCGTCGGACTGCCGCCAAATATCTTATCATGCGATCATCGCGGGCTTCGTATTCTCCGGTGATTTGGTTGACCACGAGCTGAGAGTCGCTGAAGGCCCGGATTTGCTTGGCTCCGGCTCGGTAGGCGAGAGTCAATCCGGCGATCATGACCTCGTACTCTGCCTCGTTGTTGGAGGCCGGAAAGTTGAGGCGAAGGGAGTATTGAAGTAGGAATTGGTCAGGGCCATGAAGGATGATGCCTGCTCCGCTCCCGGTTTCGCATGATGAGCCGTCGACAAAGATTTTCCAGGTCGGATCCGAGCTCTCGATGCTGGGCTGCTCGGAGGCGGTGCATTCAGTTATAAATTCGGCGAGGGCCTGTCCTTTAATGGCCACCCTCGGATGGTAGCTGATGTCAAACTGACTCAGCTCAATTGACCACTTGACTAAGCGGCCGGAGTTTTCGGGCTTGTGAAGGACAGTCTTTAGTGGCTGGTCTGTCAGTACTTGGACGGAGTGGGCCTGGAAGTAAGGACGGAGTTTCCGGACTGCCATGATTAAGGCATAGGCCACCTTCTCTATCTTTGCGTACCTCGTCTCGCCTGGGAGTAGTACTTTGCTCACATAATACAATGGCCTTTGGACTCCTTCCTCTTCTCGGACGAGGACAGCGCTGAGGGCGCTGTCCGAGGCCGATAGGTATAACCAAAGCGGCTTGCCTGGCTCGGGTTTGCTGAGGAGAGGTGGGTTGGCGAGGTATTGCTTCAGTTGTTCGAAGGCTTCTTGTTGATGGGTACCCCACTCGAAGCCCCCTTTTCTGCGTAAGGCCTTGAAGAAGGGGAGAGACTTCTCCCCTGACTTGGAGAGGAAACGGCCGATTGCAGCCAACCGGCCCGTGAGCCTCTGAACCTCCTTGACATTCCGAGGGGGGGACATGTCCGTAATGGCTTGGATTTTCTCGGGGTTTGCCTCAATGCCGCGTTGGCTGACGATGAACCCCAGGAATTTCCCAGTGGAGACGCCGAAGGCGCATTTAGCCGGGTTGAGCCTCATGTTGTGATGTCGGAGGACACCGAAGGCCTCTTCGAGGTCGGCAACGTGGTCCGGTCCGGCCCGGCTTTTGACGAGCATGTCGTCGACGTAGACTTCCACGTTGCGGCCGATCAGGTCTTTGAAGATTCTATTGACGAGACATTGGTACGTGGCTCCGGCGTTTTTCAGCCCGAAGGGCATAACGCGGCAACAATAAAGACCCTGGTCGGTGACGAACGAAGTTTTGGAGATGTCTGGTGGAAACATCCGGATCTGATTGTACCCCAAAAATGCGTCCATGAAGGACAGTAGTTCATGCCCCGAGGTTGCGTCGATTAAAGCATCGATGCGGGGGAGGGGGAAGGGATCTTTCGGACATGCTTTGTTAAGATCCGTGAAGTCGATGCAGATCCGCCAACCCCCTGTTGCCTTCTTTACCATAACAACATTGGCCAACCACTCGGGGTAGCTAACTTCCTGAATGAATCGAGCGGACAAGAGTTTGTCCACTTCTGTCTTCACAATTTGTTGCCTCTCCGGGGCGACTTTGCGCCTCTTTTGGACGACCGACTTAGAGTCAGGGATGACGCTCAGCCGGTGCATAATCAAGTCTTCGAAGATCCCGGGCATGTCAGAGGGCTTCCAAGCGAAGAGATCAACGTTGTGACGGACGCAGGCGATGATGCCTGTTTTCAAGTCTCGGGTGAGCGAGCGGCTTACCCGGAACCACTTTGATTCATCCTCGGGGTTGAACAGGACCTCTTCTAGTTCATCGACAGGCTCGGGGGCTGGACCATCCCTCTCGGGCTCGAGTTCAGCGGTGTTGAGAGGGGATACACCCCCTCTGACGTCGGTTATATAGCACGACCGCGCGGCTTCGTGGCTACCTCGGACGATGCCGACCCCTTGGGGGGTGGGAAATTTGAGTTTCAGATGGTAGGTTGAAGGTACCGCTTGGAGGGAGTTCAGTCCGGGTCGGCTGAGAATGGCGTTGTAAGCTGCCTTGATGTTGATAATCATGAAATCCATGGATTTGGTCCTCTTGACAGTAGCCGATCCTGCGGTGACGTCGAGGGTAACAATCCCTTCTGTTACGACAGGGGCGCCGGAGAATCCATGTAACGTGTGTCCGGCGGGCTTGAGCTTTCCACCGGGCAACTTGAGGCTCTCGAAGGTTTTGAGGAAGAGAATATTAACTGAGCTACCGTTGTCAATGAGGATTCGGCGAACCTCACAGTTAGCCATGTGGAGGTTGATGACGAGGGCATCGCAGTGGGGTAGGTGAACGCCTTCGAGGTCTTCCCCTGAGAAGGAGACTGGCCCTGGTTGTGGCTTGGACGAGGGGTTGTTTTGGACAGCATTCGCCTCTTGGATGAAGGCTTTTCGGGATGTATTTGACCCTCCTCCCATAGGCCCCCCGTGGACACAGTGCAGGATGAATGGCGTATCTGCGGTTCCCTCGGACCCGAGATCCTGACCACGGAGGTGGGTCGAAGTAAGGTTCGGAGGCGAAAGTCTCCGGTTCCTATCATTTCCCCGCTCCCGTCGGCTTTCTCGGGTGAACTGTCGGAGGAACCCTCGTGAGATGAGTTCCTCAATTTCGTCTTTCAAGGCTCGGCATTGGTCGGTATCGTGCCCATGATCTCTGTGGAAGCGGCAGTAGAAGCGCTGATCTTGATTCCTGTTGTTATTAGGTCAGGGAGGTAGTCGGACGAGGCCTTTGTCTTCGATTTCTAAGAGGATGGCGGATACGTTATGTGTCAAGGGAGTGTACCTCTCGAAGCGGGGGGCCGGCGGAACTTTCTTCGTGGGCCCCGCGTCCCTCGGAGCCTTCTTTGATGGTTCGACTTCTTCGGCCTTTCGTTTTCCCTTCCCGGTGGCCTCCCTAGCATCTTCGGGGCTAAGGGCCTCTTCCGCCCTAATGTATTTCTCGACCCTGTTGAGGAGGTCGGGAAAGTCGACGGGGGGTCTCTTCGCCAGAGAAGCTTTCAGCTGTCTATGACGGACGTTGTGCCGAAATGCCGCAGAGGCGACGCGTGGATCAAGAGAGGAGACCGACCTTGCTTCTGTGGTAAATCTCCGGACGAACACTCTGAGGGACTCTCCCTCTATCTGCCTGAGTCCAAGTAAAGAGGCGCTGGTCCTTTCCGCCTTCCGGCTGGTGACGAAGTGGGCAAGAAAATTACCCTCTAGTTGGTCGAAGGAGTAAATGGAGCCGGGCGTGAGTTTCGAGTACCATTCACGAGCCGGACCCCGAAGTGTGGCGGGGAAGGCTCGGCATAGTAGGGGATCCGAGGCGCTGTGAATCATCATGAGGATTTTGAAACCCTCCATGTGATCAGCGGGATCTCCCTCGTCGTCGTAGGTCTCGAATTGAGGTGGTCGGAAACTTCTGGGTATTTCTGCTTGGAGGATGGGGGCGGAGAAGGGAGGTCGGACAGGTCTGTACCCCTGAGCCGCTCGTCGGTCGCCGTCTCCTATATGATCGAGGCGATCCTCCATTTCTTGGAGGCGCCTTAGGAGTACGCCATCGTCTTCTGGCTGGATTGTTGATGGGCGCGACGCGCTGGCCTCGGCATCCGATCCGGTTTGGGAGTGAAGGGTTTCCTCCCTGGGGGCCCGTCGGAGGGCCCTGAGAATTTCTCTCCGGAAGTCTTGGAACTCCTTGTGAGTGACGGGGGCTCCCTCGACCCTGTTTGGTCGGTCTGAAGGCTGCCTTCCGATGCGGCTGAGTGCCGACCTCCGTCCCTCGGGCGGCGGTCTCGGATGGTTCGGGGTCGGGTTGGAAGCGGCCCTTCCCCTGCAGCGTCTAATCTGTCGGTTGATGATTACTCCCCGTAGGTCGGGCTGGACCTGACGGGTGAAGTTCCTTTGGGACCCCTGATGGTGAGCCCTGTGTTTTGAAGGGTGTGGATCGGCGTTAGCGGTTGGCAGGGGCGAGTCCCGTCGGTTGACGGAGGAAGCAGCCCCCTTGCCCTTGGAGGCCATGAGAGTTCGGCTGTCGAGGGGCCTTGATGGTCGTGCTCGGGTCGGCTTCTGAAGCAGTCTTCCCACAGACGGCACCAACCTGATGAGGTTTATTTCTGGGAGACGTGTGGATGCACCAGGTGTGAGTTCGGACTCAATTTATATTGAGGGAGAAAGCTGCTTGTCAGACGACCCTCGGAATGATCTGGCGGCTCCTGCGACTAGCTTGGGGTGCGGTGGATGCTTCGGCTCGGATCAGAGGGTTCGGATCCGAGGTCTTGTGTACCTGCAGACGGTCCTGAAACACCGGGGTTTATCCCGGTGGCGGACCCTCCGACGATCTAGTCAGTCTCTGTGAGAGAGTAGCAATAACTAGGTGAATTTAAGTGGCAAAAGATTGGTTACCTCTAAAGGTGGGTGAGGGTCTAGTATTTATAGAGAATTCTAACCGGGTTTGGATCCGCTTGGGGGCCGGGTCTGAACCCGAAAGCCCATGGGCCTGACGTGGCAGAAGGCCCAGGGGGTTTAGGGCTGACGTGGCAGTACCAGGAGTGGTATAGGGCTGACGCGGCAAAGCCCTTGGTGGTATTTGGAGCTGACATGGCAGATCATGGGGCTTCTGTGCTTCTGGGAGGATCTGGTGGCCCAGGCTGTGCCAGGTCATCCTCATTCTGTATCAGGAGGGGCGGACGGCTCGGAGGGCTGTCGTGGATCGGAGGTCGAGGGCGATCGTCGCTCATCGGATACGAGGAGACCAGATCTGTGAGGGTGAACTTGAGGTTCGGCGCCGACCCTGCAGTGGCTCGAAGCCGAACTAGACTGCTGTTTCTACTAATTTTTGAGTGAGAGTTGTATTGGGCCCTGGTTGGGCCCCAAGCCATTTTTACCCTACCACACTATCTACTTTTGTTGGACCGATATGGTACTCATGGTAGACTAACTTATACCATACTTCAGATAATTTTATTTTTTTGGGTTAGAGTGCACAATGACCTGCCCATCTCAGAGGCAACCCGAGATGAAACAATTATGATAATGAGGTTAAGATTGACCCTACTCTATATTAGTTTATGCATACTCTACAGGGATATTGGGGGGTATCGTATGCTGCTATCATTTTATTTACTTTTTTGCATTTTATATTCCCACCATTTTAGAAATGTCAGAAGTAAGTACGTTTATTTTCTTGTTCGTTTGTTCCAGGGTCAGTCATGACAATTTAGAGGTCCAGTGCGAACAAAGATTATGAGGCCCTTATTTTAGTAATTGAAATATTCATTCTTATAAAACCGAGGCATTGAAACATTCATTCTTATACTAATACAGACACCTTATTTAAAAAGCTCCCAGCCTCCCACCGAGGAGTTCAACACATAAAGTCAGCTCCTACTGTAGGCAACAGTGCCCGGGTTGCTTTTTTGTATTCATGGCTTAGCTTGGCTATAGTCTCCATATATTAGGAGACAAAAGTTCTCTATGTAACAATAACAATGCATGTCCACATCTTACAGATGATCATTCTCGTGTTACTATTAGAATTAGTAAAATTAAGGTGATAAATGACCTTTATTGAACAGTGGTAGCACTAGTCAAAAACAGTAAATGTGAAACAATCCAAGGTATATAGCAGAAGAAAATTTTCATCAACGATTAGAAGAGATATTCAAATAACACTTTAAATTTTTTAAAAAAAAAAAACTACCAAAGCTGATATGCTGCTGTCTTGAGATATCGAAATTGAACAAACATTATGCTCTTTATCCATATCCCATACTAGGATGGACGAAGTATCACCAGAAGCATACTGTTAAAATAAGTAAAAATGTGCTGAGATTGAGAACCTACCACTACCAGTTAACAAGAATATTCAAATATATATATTTATATATATATATATATATATATTCCAGCACAGATATATTAAAAACATGTACCAACTACCAAATAGCTCAAGAACCAAGAAGGCAAGAATCATAATTATCAAATACCAAATACCAAGTTACAACCTGTCATTATTCAATACATTATGGTTGAATTTGGGAGCTTGGACAGTTGAGACTCTTGGAGTCCCTATTCATTTTTTCAGAATAACTTAAACAGTTTTTTTATATAACATGTAATAAAAAATGGGCCCAAAATTTTGGGGGCCCAGCGCGGTCGCCCTCTGGGCCATGCCCCAGGGCCGGGCCTAGTTTGTTCTAAATCCTCATATATTTAACCTTGTTTTGTTATTACTCATTAACGAGATAAAGTTGTTTTATTCCACATTTTTTGTAAAAGAATACCAAGGTTGCTTATAAAACATCAAATTGCTTCAATTTGAATTATCCGTAAGATATCCAATATATCAAAAAAAAAAATGTACAATCAAACATATTTATCTATTTAATAGAAGCTCAAAAAAGTAAATATGGTATCCAAACAACGATAAATATATCAAAAGCAGTTCCGATTATGCATATTCCTAATTCTAAATAGAATGGAACGGCGTAAGGATTCATATGGCAACATAATATCTATTTACATACGCTCGAATGACACATTATCATAATAAGAATGTACATAACTCTAAGATTTTTATGTTTTTTCCTACATTGCTATATCCCCATTCTTGACAATTTTGTTTCTCAAATTTTGTAGTAATACTTTGTGAAGCACTTCGCCATATTACCCAAATCACAGACCAATGTGATCTACTGTAGTTGGAACTGCAATGGATGCTCAATTCCAAGTCGTAAAACTCTCAACTCAATCTCCTTCGGCTCCACACCTACAAATCGAGCTCTCATCCTCAACATCGCACCTACACGATTACGAATCGAAGCAGCAAATACTAATGCAAGCATTTGTTGTCTCTCCGTCCACGTTCCTCATCACTCGGACATTGCCATTCCTCCACAAGCTTTTTTCTCTGCAGCACTCAAGCGCTGACTTGGGCATTTGCTCGAACAGGTTGTGGGTACCTCCAACAAAACATAAGGTATCTACATATATCGTAATTCCACAAAACGCGCAGGGGCTTTTTCGTCATTGTCACAATAGATTCAAGCACCAAGAGATAAGAATCCACTATCTCATAAACAATTAACACTTCTCCCAAAATTTCAAAGGAAAAAAAAAAAAAAATCACAGAAGAAAATGGGTTTAATTTTGGGGAGTTGGAGCCTCTATTCCCAATCTATCCTTCTGCATCCTCACAAGAAAATGGGGAAGAAGAGGAAGAAGCTAATGGCCATGGCTTCCCTTGAAGAGAGCAGGAAACCCGAAGAAGAGAGCAGTTGTTTTCATCAAAAGAGAGCTCTTATCTTTGTTGGGGTTTCAGTTCTTCCGTTCTTTCAGCTTAAAGCAATGGCAGTTCAAGATGCTGCAAATGGTCAGTTCAGTTCTTTTGTATAACCTCAATCAAATTTTGGGTATTTGTTTAGAGTTTAGTTGGGTTAAGTTACATTTGTCATACCATAATTTAGAATGGTTAATATACACCATTGTATAGTGAACTTGCGTAGTACGGGATTATCCATTTTGCTGCGAATTGTCTCAACTTAAGGATGTTTACAGCCCTTTTGGAGCCCTTTTGGAGCCCTTTTTGTGTACACAAATTTGTGTGGATTCCACCGTAACACTTTAATGTGGCATTGTGGAGGTTAAGAGACACATAGGGGACGATCGATAAATATTGAGGTGCCGTGGTGAAAAAATATGTCCATTGTGTTAGATACCCTTTGTATGCATTAATTTTGGAAATATGATATACCTTCTACAAATAGTTTAATTTTAACTCAATTTTGGACAAATTGATAATATAGATTACTTGGGCAAACAAATATAAATGTTTGACTGTGTAAAGGTTAAACACTTGTAACTGAAGAGTGGGAGAGACATCGGGAAACAAATATAGTTTAGATAGAGAAAGACTGAATGAGATTCTTTCTGTTTGGTATGCTTGTTTTTTCCTCTCTCCCTCTGCATTGGACATAAAAATCAGCTTCGAGAAATTGAAGGGATATAAATTATACAAAAATGGGGAGGGGGGAGAGGGGGGGGGGGTAACGTTATTTCTGAGCAATTAACCCATAGCCCAAACCCAATCCCGCTCTCATGACGTAAATACCCCCCCATACATTAAATAAGATATTTCCACCTTTTCTATTTCTCTTCATCTTCCCCAACATCCCTCTATCTCTCTCGCTCTTATTCCACCAAATTAGAACCCATTACCTGCTTTCTTCAATCTCTCCTGTAACCCTAATTTTTTTCAATATGATCATCAATCCTAGTACGTTTGAGAAGGTATGCGAGAAGGTGGAGGTCACGCCCATTAGGGGATGGTGGTTGGATTATGAATGCGTGAGATTATAGTGATTTTGAGGGAAGGCTAATTGGTTTCTTTGAAAAGCGGGAAAACATAGAGGATGAAGACGATGAAGAAGAAAGGGAAAACATATCTAAATTTTGTGTGAAGGGTATTTTGAACATTGCACAAGTCAAAACTAACAAAAAAGTCAAACTTAACGGGGTTGAATTTGGGCAGTGGATTAATTGCTCAAAAATAACGTTAGGGGGGCAAAATGCTTTTACCCCCCAAACGCTAGGGTGCATATTGCTTTTACCCTATACAAAATTATGACTGCCTAGTTTTGAAGAATTGGAGATCATTTTGAACCAATTCTCTACTTACAGGATTTAAAGTTGTAACCAAACTAAGCCAGATTTATTATGACCTGCTCCTATTTTAAAAATATTTCGTATATACACCTCCTCCAGTCCCCAAGTATAGTTACAAATCTTTGCCTCCCATTGCCACAATAGCATAAATAGTAGGTTCAAACTATGGAGATTGTTCAATTTTGGAGTGGTATTGTTTTGGAAGTATAGGGACGATTGCAACGAAAATGTGAATCACAACATAAAGAGCCCCAGTGAAGTCCCGTTCTCTCCTGCAGTCCTACTGGCAGAGGGTAGGTCAATACGGCAAGAAGGAAACCATAGTTTTGGCATGAAAGAGGAGGTAGGATTATCGACAATGCTGCTTGGGAGGAGAGGGAGGCTTGAGTGTAAAAGAGGAGGGAAAAGGAGGTGATGTATGGCAACGAGATAGTGAACTAAGTTCAAAGTTGACTTAATCGTGAATGAGAGAATGAGGGGATGATTTGTGGATAAGGAAAAAGTGGGGTTTCGATGTAAATTTAGAAGAAGAGGAAGATGAGAGATCGAAGGAAGAGAAGTAGACTGAGAAGTAGCATGAAAGGGAGAAAAAGAAAATGGATAAATAGAAGTGAACTTGCAGGTTAGGTTTAATATTCTCTGAAAAAATTGCGATTGTGGCATATATGGTCCAAAAAATGTATTGCGATGTAAAGTTTGAGATACCCATTTAAAAGTTATATGGTCTTACTGTCCCTTTGTGACTTGAATGTTGACTGTATGATGTATGAGTAATATTGAGATTGTAAGTGGTCTTAGGCTTTGCCTATTTATATGAGGTTGTTGCCCCCAATATGTTTGCTACATTTTGATATGTAGAATCAGTTTATCATTTTCTAATATGGTATCAGATCACCGATCCTATTTTTTCCATCCAAAAAGAAACACTTAGATCTGCAGTCATGAAAAAAAATTATTCTCTTTTGATTTGACATCAAACCCAAAATCCAGATCCCAATCTCAAATCCAAATTCAAAGCCGATATCTCAAATCCAAATCCAAATCCAAAGTCAAAATCCCAAATCCAAATCCAAATCCAAATTCCTAATCCCCAATCCCTACAATCTCATTGTTTTCCTCCAACAAGGAGGAAGCAACTGCTTCAATCCAACGGCAGCAGCTCCTCTGCCTCTGAACCCACGACATCTAGCAATCCATCTTTGACTATGACCACCTTCTCCGATCGCAACAACTTGTGACAATCCTCCACTGACCTCCTTGCAGCGTGCAGCAACCTGCGCCACTGCCAGTCCCGCGATCCCATCGTCGTCAACGTCAACTCGGACCACCAACTTAGCCGCTTGCGCCGCTTTCTCACCGTCGACCTTCCAGTGTTGCCTTGTGCACCGCCGTTGCAGCCACTAGGGTTTCATCCAAACCCTAGCTCTCGCCTTCTTCTCTACTTTCGATCTCCAGATCTAGATCCACTTCAAAACGAATTTGATTCGACTCGATTCAACAACCCCACCTGACTGCAGCGTCCACTCGAACTCACGCAATCAACTGGATCCAACCCGTTGCGCCTCGACTCGGTCCAACCGAACACGGTCCAACTCGGGTCAACTCCTATGCCTGCCTCGGCCAAACCAAACCCGATCTGGTTCAGATCTTCTATCCGAACCAACCTCGACTTGGATCCTCTTTGATATAAATATATCCGAACTAGAAGTGGCTTCTTCATCTTCTCACGGATCCATATCTTGATCCTTTAAGCCGCTTCTCATCTCCTTTCGGAACCTTTAAATATGCTTGTTTGATTTGATTCAACATCTTGCATCTTCATGTTTGATCGATAGTTTTTAGCTGAATGGGTTTAGTTCTGTATCCAAACTCATATTGGTTGATCCACATTGAGTTTAAAAAGGGCTGTTGAGTGTATTATGTGTGAGTGTAATATTGGGATTGTTAAAAGTCTATATTGTAAGTTGTCATAGGCTTTGCCTATTTACATGAGGCTATTACCCTCAATGTAGCATTTTGATCTATAGAATCAATTTCTTATTTCCTAACATTGAGAACAATTTGAAATGATCTTCTCTTAAAGTAATTCCATCATAAAAATAACAATGCAAATTACCTATTGAAAATTAAGCGTTTTCTAATTAGGCACTTCCATTCTGTCTGAATAGTAAATGTGAAATCTGAAATTACATTTCAAATCTCCTCATTTAGCTTTAATAATTTGCTTTCTTGTTTTGTATGGCTTGTTGTTCATCATACTGCATTGGTAGTAACTCTGAACCCCTCAATATATCCTTCACAGTTGTATCCCAAGCAGGGGGGCTTGCTACTATATTTCTTTCTCCACGAAATCGTAGAAAGTATGTAAAATCGAGAACTTCAGCACCTCCCGAAATTCCAATGCCTGAAGGTAGGTGTGGCTATGCATCCTCTTCAAAATTTTAGCATATTCACATTATATATATATATGTCATTTTGAGTCTTTGACATGTTTTATCTGGTTGCTAGATTAATAATACCTTTATCCTGCAGATATTTTATTCATCTATTCCTAAGCTTTGTATGCTGTCTAATATATATATATATATATATATATATATATACACACACATATACACACACACACACACACACACACACACACACACACACATATATATATATATATATATGTCATTTTGAGTCTTTGACATGATTTATCTGGTTGCTATATTAATAATACCTTTATCCTGCAGATATTTGATTCATCTATTCCTAAGCTTTGTATGCAGTCTAATATATGTACTTCTTACTACCTACCAAATACAGCTTTTGATAATATATATACTGGATGTAGAATGGATTGGGACTCAATACATTAAGGAGAATAGGAAGTATATTGTGCATTCCGTTAATGGGTTAACCAATGAAAATGATCTTTCCATTATATGATTAATGAAATTACCATCTTTCATTTATCATATTTACTTTTAATGAATTACTATATTATCATCAATAAGAATGACAAAAGGAAAACATACCAGGATGTTTGAAACTTCTAAAAGCTTAAATTTGACTCTGAATCTGAGGATAGATGAGATAAGTTTGGACATAGTTATGTACCTTTCAGGGGTTAGCAGGAGAGTTACAGATTTACAGGTTTACTCCTAATTCCCTTATACCATCTTCACATTGAGGGCTTTTTTTGCCTTCTTTAAATGAATGGTAACTCTTGCTTGGTGGGAATTAGTAACTCCACCATTTAACACGTGTTATCCAATTCTCTTCTCCAACTTCTGCAATTAGTAATTCCTTTTTGCTTTTGGAACCAAATCGTGGCCTAAGTTTATTTGCGTCGGGAATAGATATCCTCAAACTTGCTGACTTGGATTTATTACAGTTGATAACTAACTAATGGATGCCTTCTTACTCCTGGGGGCTTGGTATGGTTAGAACTTATTATAGCCATAATGATATGTAAACATTAGAGAAACTAGTTACTGTGAGCAGCCTTTAAATGGTTATTCTAATATATTATTTGTGATTGGCACAAAAAAAAACAGAAATATAAATAAAGAATAGAAAATATCTTCTAGTTTACAGCAGTACTATAGATGTGATAAAATTGTTAAATTACTAGTATACTAGTAGCAAACTTTGACACCATTCTTATTTCATAGGTTATAAAGATATAATTTCAAAACGAGCCAAGCTCGAGCCTTAGTTGAACAAGCCTAAAAGAACCAAGCCCTGAGCCTTAACCGAGCCCAGCCTAAACTAGCCTACAGGAGTTCTAAAGGAGCCGAGCTCAAACAGGATCTATTCATGTTCATTTATTAAATTAATTGAACATAAAAATTTTGTTCAAGCTTGGTTCATTTAGCTATTAAACGAGCTTGAATGAGCTTTTAACCAACTGACCCTGAGCCGAGCCCTAGCTGAGCTAAGCTTCACGAGCTTATTTACAACCCTGAACCAAGGGGAAGTAGAGAAGAAGTTTTAGGCTCAGGAAAAAGAAGGGAAATAGAAAGAGGCTAGGAGGAGAAGAGTGATGAAGGCTACCTGCCATAAAGCACTCAAAATTCTCGGTTTTCATCATTAAATCAACACTGCTTTACTAAATAATCAACTGGTCTGTAAATAGGCTTACAAGAGAATATCAATTTAAGTCAAATTACTCTTTCCTTATTGACCAAACTAAAAATAACAATATATTAATGTCCTGAATATCGCTATCACAAATAACCGAAAATATCCTAACTAAAATTTAAATATCTACTGATCCTAATCTTCAAGATATTTCTTCCATTTAGATTCCCATCATTAACGTTGGCACATAACAACGCACTCATACTACTTCTTTAAGAGTCTTTATGAACTTCATAAGTTTTTTTCTGATTAAGATTCCCGCAGAATAGTGAATTACCCCCTTCAACAACATATGAAGAGTGCTTTTGCATGCATCTTGTTGAGTTTGATATACATTGTTAGCTGGTTCCGGTGAACTATATTTTTGTTTAGTTTATACATTCAATGAAATTAGCATGGAATAGAACCTTTAATATATATAAACAGTGACTTAATTGTAAAATTAATGTTTGATTAAAATGCACAGATTCTTGCTTGAGCTGCTTATCACATGGTCAATGCATATATTGTTGAAGAATCTACCCCAAACACACCACAAGCAAAAGAAACTCCCAAGATTACAAGCAAAAGAAACTCCCAAGATTTAGATGAACCAAGAACAAGCCATCACAATATATGCAAGATCTCACAAGAACACAATCAATATGCAGAGATAACCAATACTTCTTATTCCCCAAGAAATACACAGATTACAAAGAGAGTACAACTCTCAATCTCTCTCTCTCACCTTTGAAACACTCGGGCACAATCCCCTCTTGAAGTTGAACAATGATAACGGCTCACCTCTTGATTACACAAATTGATGGATTAGATCCACACAAATTCTAGAGTCTACAACCATATATGTAGCCCCCAATTAAACCCTAAAAGATAAACACAAATCTAGCAATTGGGCCTTTAAACTCGTAAGCCCCAAAACAATCAGTTGCCAAAGTTGGCCGACTGCACTCCCAAGGTCGGTCAACCGCAACGTGTAGAACCAAACCCGAGACTCGACCGGTCGACTGCACCCCAAGGTCGGTCGACCGTCCCCTCCTCTGTTGGACCTTTACACTCGAAGAACTTTCAGCAGCTAGGGTCGGTCGACCGCAACTCTCCAGGCTGCATTCTTCTATTTGCTGTTTGTCTTCTCTTGCTTTTTTATCTCATCTTCTTCTGCTCCAAATTCAAGTACTCAGTACCTATGTATATTTGAGACCTAAACCCTAACAATCTCCCATTTGGACCAAATACACTACGCTTCAAAGTTATTGCAATCTTTACCTCGTATTATCTCTGTCAATCTCCTACTTTCATGGAAGATCCAAGTACTTTCCATTCTCATGAAGAGCACCTCTGCCACTCCACCACGTGCAGTGCACCAACCACCCATCATCGCCTCATGAAGGATGTGCTCCACCAATCACGTAGAGCACGAATACCGGAGAAATAACCTCTCGTGTCGGATTCCATGTTATGAGACTTCCCAACTCGCAAAATCTCCATCAACACCGGACTTGGTTCAAAGCCTTTCAATGCACCCTCTGCTCTAGAAACCTCCGTGGACGACACCTCCACAATATCTGCAGACTGTTCAACCCCTACAGTCCCATATCGGTTATCCTAATCGACATCACCCCACATATCTATATCAGTGCTCTCTACCTCACAAGAGCGACTTCAAGCTTCAACTGCCAATTCGCAAAGTACCCTCACCGCAGCAATGTCTTGCCCTCTAGGATTACTTTCATGGCTAGCAGCTCTCACTAAATTAGTAACCTTTCCTCCACAATTGAAAGAACTCGGTTGCACCCTACACAACCTACTACTCGATTCCAGCTGAGAGTCAACTACAGTAGAAATGTCCCTCACGCCTCTAAGCAAATACAACGTTCCCCCACCCTTTCCTTTTGTAATCACTCTTGAACCTGCAGCTATACACCACTCTCCATTACCAACTATAGTAGACAATCCCTCTTTGCCTAGTCTTCCAATCGAGATAATATTTTAATTCAAGTCTGGAACATGCCTTGTCTCTCGCAAGACAACACTTTGATCATCAATGGTGTTCACGCGAACATTACCAACCCCACGTACAAAACACCGGTGTTCATTTTCTACGATCACATCTCCAAAAGAACCCTCCTCGTAGTCATCAAATACCTCTCTCCTCGGAGTGCAATGAAAAGAAGCTCCCGAATCAATACACCAATCTTGAGTGCCCAACTCCTTCCGAGCTGATAAGCATAAATCCTCAGCAAGCCCCACTTGAGCTTCATTTGGAGTATCTCTCTTCGGTTTCTCCTGCATCTTCTTTATATAAACCTTGCAACTGCACATCATGTGATCCTTCTTGTGACAATACCAACACTCAGGCCCATGTCTCTCATCGCTGTCATCAGACCCACTCTCAGATGAACTACTCTGACCCTTTCTTCTTTGACTGCTCTTAGATATCCCAGTCTCTTCTCAACGTACATGGCAGAATCTCTAGAAGATGATGATGAATATCCTCCGTTTCTCACCCTTCTCACCTCGTCGTTCAGAATGCTACTCACCACATCATGTAGAGTCGTCGAATCTGTCATAGTGCCTGTAATAGTCGGTTCTATCGTACCATAACTATCGGGTAGAGTAGATAGAAGTAACAATGACTGTCCTTTCTCTGAAAACTTCAAACCTGCAGCTTCCATCTGGTTGTAAACCATACTACTGAACCCCCTCCCCTCAACTTCATATTAACCAATTTCTTTAGATGAAGAATTTGATTAGATGCCGACGGTTTCTCATACATATCCGTGAGAATCGTCATAGCTTCCTTTGTGGTCTTTGCCTTCGAGATATGAAATAAGGCATTCCTACTCAATCCCAACCGAATCTGTCCCAGCGCCTTCTGATCCAAACGATTCCAATCCGTCAAGACCTTCGCATCCTTGTCTGCACCTACCGGTTTATCATCAAACAACGGACCATCAAGATCTTTCTGACGAAGATACGCTATCATCTGAATCTTCCATATCGCGAAGTCACTCCTATCGAATTTCTCGATTTTCGTCTTGTTATCGACCATCTCGAACCAACTGCTCTGATACCACTTGTTGAAGAATCTACCTCACAACTCGTAATGCTAATAGCGGAAACACACCACAAGCAATAGAAACTCCAAAGACTTAGATGAACCAAGAACAAGCCACCATAATATATGCAAGATCTCACAAGAACACAATTAATATGCAGAGATAACAATATTTTTTATTCCCCAAGAAATAGAAAATTACAAAGAGATTACATCTCTCAATCTCTCTCTCTCACCTTTGAAACACTCGGCACAACTCCCTCTTAAAGTTGAACAATGATAACGGCTCACCTCTTGATTACACAAATTGATGGATTAGATCCACATAAATCCTAGAGTCTACAGCCATATATATAGCCCCCAAGTAAACCCTAAAAGATAAACACAAATCTAGTAATTGGGCCTTTAAACTCGTAAGCCTAAAAACAATCAGTCGCCGAAGTCGGTCGACCGCACCCCACGGTCAGTCGACCGCAATGTGTAGAACCAAACCGGAGAGTCTATCGGTCGACTGCACCCCCAAGGTCGGTCGACCGCCCCCTCCTCTGTTGGACCTTTACACTCGAAGAACTCTCAGCAGCTAGGGTCGGTCGACCGCATTCCCAGGTCGGTCGACCGCACTCTCCAGGCTGCATTCTTCTATTTGCTAGTGTCTATGTGTATTTGAGGCCAAAACCCTAACATATATTTGTATCTGATGTCGTGCAATTGGTCAAAATGCATCTTATCTACAAAATCTATACTAAGAATCATCTTGATTGTTAAATAGTTTCAGAAAAGCAAGAGATAGGAAAGTCAGAGGAACAAGAGCGTGAACTAACAAAGCAGGAAATTGAATCCCCAGAGCTGACCCAATCAACAACAACAACATTAGCAGAACCAAGCCAACCGACAACAACAACATTAACAGCAGAGCCAAGCCAACCAACAACAACAACATTAACAGAAGAGCCAAGCCAATCTGAGGTCGTAATTATGCCCATGCCCTTGTTTTGACATATATAATTGAGGAGATTCTTGCTATGTCTTTAAATGCTAAAATATATATCTTTTGGCTGCAGCAAGTACCTTTACAAGACGCTCCTGGTAATTCATTTTTATCATTCGTCAATGTACTTGGAATACTTGGGTCAGGTGTGCTCGGTGCATTGTATGCAACATCCCAGTATGAGAAGGCAGAGATGGAATCAACTATGGAATCTGTAAACCTTCTTAGAACCTGTAATAGATCCTTTTTTCCTTGTCATGCTCTCTGCTGCTTTCTGACTATCTGAAGATTATTTATCCTAATTTCTTATCTGAACCTAGGAAGTATGGATACAAGTACGGGACAATCCATCTGTAGAAGTCAGACTCGGAGACACAGGCATAATATTATATGTTATGCATAAATTTAACCCAAATAATATTCCAAAACATAGTTTTGAGTTATGTATCAAACTAAAAGGTTTGTAATCCATAGGAAGGTAATAATAATCCATACTTATTGATTGTTTGTTCAATAAGTATTTTAAGAAGTGTCCAAGATATTAAATATGTAACAAAATTCACAAAAAGTGTGATAAGTGTTCGACCGATATGGTGTCAGTATCCAACACTGCTGGTGTCTTTTCTACATAAGATTTCTACTATTATAACTCTGAAATTTGAAGAAAAAAGAGAAGGTTTGGAAGTCATCTCTCGGCTGTGCCACAATGCAACTAGGTTTTTTTTTAAAAGCGTTTACAATCCACTTTATCTTTAATTAGAACAACAATAAGCGCCCAAAGCCTTTCCCCCAAAATTTCGAGATTGGGTCTCTCTTTGGATTAAGTAGACACCAGAGAACTCCATTATCTTTCTCCATGTTAATTAGTTGGACCGTGTTCTCTTCTATTCTTGTTTATACTTGAACATCCAGAGCTCTCAACTATATTGAACCCATTTACAAATGCATGAATACCTGCATTTTCATAATTCAATTATGGGGCAACATATTATGTTCTTCATGTAAAGAGTGTGCATATTGTTGTCCATCTATATAGAAAGTAGTTTTCAAGTCATAACAATTAAGTGATTTGTATGCCAAAATTTTGTACATTTTAAGTGATATAAAGTATGACTTTGTCAATCTTCTACATCAACATCGTAAGAACACTTAAAACATGGCATGGATCATACTTTATTAAGACCACTCATTGCATTACTGAAAATTATGATATATACATATGATGCTTCAAAAACTTAGTATCGGTGTTCACTATTGCTGATCATCTATCAGTAACGTTGGATGTATAAGATGTATTAAATTTGGATGTAGCAGAAGGTAGGCAAAATCTGGATATGATAAGGGCGGCGAATCTCGGTGTTGGCTGGGATTTGGAACCATGGTATCTATTTGTGTGCTTGTGCAAATAAGTTTGTTGTGCCTGCTTTAAATTCCTGTGTTAACCGTACAAGCACTGGTGCTTCAGTTACTTCGATTATGCCTTGATATTCTGAAAAAGATGTTAAATTTGAAAAATTTTAATTGAAAAAGAAACTCTTTGTTGTAGGGTTATTAAGTAAGATATTTTTTTGAATGCTGAATATTATAAATTACTGTTGGATGAAATAATATGTTACGAATGAATATTTTCTTTAACATACTCAAAATGCAGATGAAGACGAAGCTGTCTGAAAAGGACACAACTGCTGCTTTGTTGAAGGAGAACTGGGGGAAAAGATTATTAAATGAACAGGAAGAAAGAAAGAAACAAGTCAGAAGATTGGAGGAGGCGGCATCCTCTCTGTCAAGTCAGCTAAGTTCGGCAAATGGGACAATAACATCTTTAGGTCGAGAAGTACAAGGCGGGAAGAAACTAGTTGAAGAGCTCAATTCACAAATATGTCAACTTGAGACTGCAGTATCACACATTGGGGAAGATAAAAAGCAGCTTGAATCCAAACTTAAGGAAAAGATGGATACTCTTGCTGTTCTACAAGATAGACTTAGCCTGCTCACGTTAGAGATAAATGACAAGGAGAAGAGCATTGAAAATCTCAAGACCTCACTCTCTGAGAAGGATATGGAATTGAAGAAGTTGTACTCTGCCATTAATCAAAGTAGAACTGAACTATCTGAAGCTAACTCCATTGTCGAAGAGTTGAAACAGGAACTCCTTAAAACTAGAGAAGAAGTACATTCAAAGGAAGCTTCAATTGATGGCTTGAATGAAAAAATTGAATCCCTGAAAGTAGAAAAGGATGGTATTAGTAAAAAGTTTCATGATGTCAAGAAAGAGTATGATGAGTTGAAGTCTTCTAGTGAACAAAAAGCTGCCCTTAATTCAGAATTAATAACCAAAAAGAATGACCAAGTACGTCTTTTAGAAGAAAAGCTTGAGCTCACATTGAATGACATCAACAACAACCAGACTGTGATTACCGAGTTAATGAAAGAAAGGGATGAGTGCAAAGCGTTGCTTGAAAAAGAAGTGAACAACATTAAAATATTGAAGAATGAGATTAAAACTTCCGAAGAAGCTCTGGCAGCTTCTAAGCTCCAGGCTGCTAATCTGGCAAAGGAATTAAAGGATACCAAAAGTTCACATGAGGAACTCATGTCTAAAGAATCACAGCTTAGAGATGAGTTTCAAAAGGCTAAAAAGTTATTCAGTAGTGAAGTGCAGGAGGCAAAATTTACTTCTGAAGCTCTTTCTCATGAGCTTATTTCAATCAAGGAGGTCCTTAAGAATACAGTGAAGGACCTTGATGCCACATCCAAGGAGTTGAATACCATTATAAGTGATCGGGATAGCATTAAAAAGGAACTAGTTGAGATCTATACGAAATTGGAAGCCTCAATGCAAGAGTTAAATGAAGAACAAATGATTGTTGCTACTTTGAACAAAGAACTGGAGGCGTTGAGGAAACAAATATTAGAAGATTCAGAGGCACGAAGAAATCTTGAAGCAGATTTAGATGAGGCTAAGAAATCATTGGATGAGTTGAATACGAGTGCATCCTTACTCTCAAAAGAACTTGAAAACACTGACTCAAGAGCTGCACTCCTTGAAGAAGAGAAAGCGGTGATGTTACAGTCAATTAAAGAGCAAAAGGATATTGCACAAGAAGCACGGGAAAACATTGAAGAGGCACAAGATCTTATTACGAGGCTAGGAAGTGAGAGAGAGAGTTTGAGAAATAGGATTAAAAAGCTTGAAGAGGAATTGGGTTCAGCGAAGGGTGAGATATTACGGTTGAGGAGGCATAGTAGTGTGAGCAAAGAATCAGTCGATGGGAACAATAGAAAACCCAATGATGTTGCATCCGGCACTCCCGTCACTGTGAAAAAGACAGTGACTGGAAGAAGAAAAAAGGGAAGCTCGTCATCTGAAGGTTCGTGATATCTGTCAAGGTCAGAAAAATGACTCCTGTTTTTGTCACCTCAGTTCTTTTGTCCTCGGACTTGAAGTATTTATTTGATGAATTATGTTACTAGTCTATGAATTTGTCCAACTTTGGCATTGCACTGTATAAAAGATAACAAGATCGGCGTCAAGCGTCTGAGCTTCTTTCATTTAATATACTAGCATTATACACGTGCTGTGCACGTGGAGAAAATTGGGGGATGAAAAGGGCAAAACAAATCTGCCAGCACGTGCGTTGCATGGGTTGGGTTATGGACTAAGGCCTTCTCCCATTATAGTAGTAGAGATAAATAAAGTGAATGTGATTTGAGTTGTAAAATAGATAACACAGTGCTGCTTTTCTTTTCTCTTTATTCTTTTTTCTTTCTTTGGGTACACCAAGGCAGCTACATTCTGCGGAATTTGAAAGATGCTTGGCAAGGTCCTTCCAGAATTAAACAAGTTAAAAGCTATGCGAATTATTTTGCCTGCATTTAGTTCTATGCAGTGTTTTGCTTTTAGTCATATCAATACACTTTAACAAGAACAAAACATTTTTTTCAACTAATTGGGGTTGGGTTCTCCATTCTGCTCGGTTTAGCGCAATGTATTCTGTAAGGTCACAAACTATCATATATTTTTTTACCGTTTCCACCCAAGTTTAGGTTTTTCTGTATTCCTAACTCTACCCTTAATACTTATTAAATCACCATTTCTAACGGGGGCACTACTTGATTTACGTATGTCATGTTCAAAACACCTGAGGTGATCAATACACTTCTACAATGGTTGCAAAATGGAGTAATCACCACAGTAGTCTCTGTAGCTATTGATCTTGTGTTTTTGCACACCAAGTAGAAGAAGTAGTCAAAGGAGCCAAAGGAGCCAAAGGATAGCTTCAATTCAATTCAGCATTTCGATTTTCTCAATCAATTCAAAGTGCATAGACTGATCTGTGTCACTTTGTTGTCCTGGTGATGCCTCTTAGAAATTGTAATTTGCAGTCGTTAATACTCACTGTATGCAGTGTTTTACTGTGTTTTATGCATCCAATATCAAAAGATAACTTAAAAAATTATTGCAGTCATCTTCTTTTTGTATTCCCTTCTTTCTCTTAGGAAAAATCTTCCTATTGGTGGGATTTGGAAAGATTTATTTTACTCCCTTGTGTATAAAAAGTTTCTCTCCTATTCTGTTGATGGTTTTTTTCATAACAACCTCTCCTTTCCTGTCTCCCTCCTTCCTGTGGTCAGGAGGGATGGTCTTACTGGTTCAGGCTTCAATGTTCTTTTTGACCGATCTAATGTCATCTCTTTTGATCATGTCACTAGCTCCGATGATGTTCTTTATCCTAATAATTCTTTGGGTGAGTTTGTGGCTTTTGATGATCCATATTCTCATGACATGGATGATGTTCCACCATTCTCTCCCAATCCTTTGGCTATCTGCTACCCCGATTCTAGTCCTCCTCCTTCATTTGTTATTAACTCCACTGTCCTTCAAAAGTGTGTTGGCTCTAGTTCTTCACTGCACAAAAAAAAGGAAAAGCTCTGCTAAATCTTATGGCCCTCTCAGAAGGAGTATTTGAGTTGGCCAGAGGCCTGATGCGGATCAACCTATTCTTGAAAAGGCTGCTCTTATAGCACAGATTAAAAATCTGGAAATTCCTGCTCCTGTGATCCCCCCCTACTATGGAAGGTACCTGTTTTGGCTCCATTTTTAGATGTCATTTTGATTCCTTTTCATCTGATTATTTAGCCAATTTAGCTTCATGTTCTGGTTTGCATGAGTTTTCTCCTGATGAGATTAACAAAATTAAGGATCTTGAAATGATCGCAGGGGTTAAATGATTATTTCAACCTGGAATATCATAGGTTTAGGTAGTGAGGATAAAAGATTGGATGTCTTTGATTTTATTAATTCTTCTCATTGTGATATTATTGCTATTCAGGAATCTAAGATTCCATCTCCCTCTCCCTCTCTCTTTAGATCTTTAGGTGGTTCTATTATTACAGAATGAATCTCTTTAAACTCTATGGGTGCTTCTGGTGGTATGCTTATTGGTTTTAAAGATAATATGTTCAAATGCACTAATGTTTTTAAGAAAAAGTTCTTTCTGGCTGTGGAACTGAAATGTTTTTCCTTTAATTGTACCATTCTTTTTATTTCTGTGTATGGTCCTTGTGTGCAGTCCCTTAAAGATGACTTTTGGAATGAGTTTTTAGAGTGGAATTCTTTCATTAATGGTTGGGTGATATTTGGAGGTGATTTTAATGTTGTTCGTTTTTACTCTGAGAGAAGTGGCTACTCTTACAATAGACATGACTCTGATAATTTCAATAATGTTATTAATAATCTCAGCCTTATTGATTATCCTATTTTAGGGAGACAATTCACTTGGTTTAATAAGAGATTGGTCTCTAGTTCTGCTAAACTTGATAGATTTCTTGTTTCTAATTATTGGAATTCTGTTTTTCCTTTTTCTTATGTTCAAGCTGCTTCTAATATCATCTCTGACCATGTTCCCCTTATTCTTTTTTTCTAACTCTCATTCTTCTAAAGTTCTTAATTTTAAATTTGAAAAATTCTAGTTAGAAGACCCTCTCTTTCTTTCTATGATCATTGATTGCATTCAGTCTGTCAATAACTTTCCCCAAGCTAGTCTCAAAAGACTTCTAGCTAAGATTAAATGTATTAAGAATGGTTGTAAGCTTTGGAACAAAGCTAGATTTGGTCCTTTGAGGGATAGAAAGCTGTTTTTGAAAAAGGAAATTGACTCTCTTAATATTCTTGAGGAACAGAAGCTTCTTTCTTTGCCTGATAGGATGTTAAGATCCGATTTTCAAAAAGAATATCTTCATCTTCTGCTTATGGATAAGATCAAATGGTTTCAAAGAGCAAAGATTAAATGGCTTGATATGGGGGATGGTAATACTAGATTTTTTCATAATTATGCTTCTTATAGAAGAGTATTTAATCAGATTTTATCCCTTCAGACTGATAGGGGAGAGATTTCTGATGCTCATCTCATTGATCAAGAGTTCTTCAATTATTATAAGAATCTTATGGGTGACTCTGGTGATACCTTTTTAAGTATCAATTGGAATTTGTTACCCTCCTTCTAATAGAGTCAATCTGGAAAGTTTAGAGGCTCCTTTTTCTGAAGATGAAATCTTCCAAGCTATTTGTGACCTTCCTCTTGATGCTGCTCCTGGGCCTGATGGTATCCCTACTTTCTTTTATAAATTCTTTTGGAATGATTTTAAAGATGACATTTTGGGAGTCTTTCAAGAATTATTTCATAACTCCCTTGACTTTTCTAGAATCAATTATGCTTATATTATTCTAATTCCTAAAATTTCTGGTGCTAACAAAGTTTCTCAATTTAGACCTATTAGTCTACTTAATGTTATTTTTAAAATTATTATGAAAGTTTTAACCAACAGACTGGCTAAAATTATTGGAAGCCTTGTTGGTTCTTCTCAATCTGGTTTTATCAAAGATAGATTCATTTTAGACAGTGTTGCTGTTGTTCGAGAGATTATTCACTCTATTCACCAGGATCACTCTGAAGGTATTTTACTAAAACATGATTTTGAAAAAGCTTATGACAGAGTTAATTGAGATTTTTTGAAAAATGTCCTTACTGCTAGAGGTTTTGGTCTTAAATGGATTGATTGGAATTTTAAAAGCCTCTACTCTGGCACTTCTTCTGTTATCACCAATAATACTGAAGGAAAAAAAATCTTATATAAAAGGGGCCTTAGACAGGGTGACCCTATTTTCTCTCTTCTCTATGTCCTTGTGGCTGATGTTTTCAACTGCATGCTCTCTAATGCTTGGGATAATGGTTTTATTCAAGGCCTAGGTGGTTTTCCTTCCTTCAAAGGAGTTCTTAATTTACAATATGCTAATGATACAATTCTATTTTCTTCTTGTGATGGCTTGATGCTTAGAAACCTCAAATTTCTCCGTTACTGTTTTGAATGTGTCTCTGGCATGAAGATTATTTTTTTCAAATCTTCTTGCATTTGGATTGGTGGAGATGATAATAGACAAGAAGAGATTTCAGCTTTTTTCAATTGCCCTAAGGGTTCTTTTCCTTTGATATATTTGGGTATTCCATTGAGGATTGACAATCTTCACAAATTTGATTGGTTTCCTGTGATTGATAAAGTTGAGAAAAGACTCAACAGTTGGTCTGCTAAATCTCATTCTAGAGCTGGTAGATTAGTTCTTACTAATTCTATTATTTCCAGCATTCCTCTCTATCTTATGTCCTTTTTTTATATCCCTGCTTGGGTGATTAAAAAGATTGATCAACTTAGAATGAAATTCTTTTGGATTGGTTCTTCTACTTTCTCTGATCAAGGAAAATGTTTTATGAATTGGTCTAGGGTGTGTAAAAATAAATCTGAAGGTGGCTTAAGGGTTATTAACCCACGTCACCAAAATTTAGCTCTTCTTGGGATTTGTTTGAACTCTCAGAACAAAGTTTGGATTAGGATTATTAAAAGGAAATATTTTCGTAGAAGAAATTTTAATGATTTTCCTTCTCTTCCTCTCTCTGTTGGCTCTTCCTTTTGAAAAAGGATTTGGAGAGCTGCTGCTCCTTTTAAATGTGGTCTTCAGTATATTTGTGGTAATGGTAGGAATGTTCGCTTTTGGACTGATATTTGGATTGAAAACTATAGTTTATCTTCTTATTTTTCTGACCTTTATAAGATTGCAAGTTTCCCAAATGCTACTGTTCTTTCTCTTTATTCTACTAATAGATTTGGAAAATTTTGGAATATTGGATTCAGAAGATCTCTTTCTCTTCAACAATCCCATGATCTCAGTGCTCTTCTTCATTAGTTGAACACTTATGACTGGAAACCCCACAATTAGGTTAAATGGAGATGGAATAGCTCTGGTATGTTTTTAGTTAAGTCCTTTTATAATTTTCTTAATGCTGGTGGCCAAATCTGCCATTTTTATAATTTCATTTGGCAAAATGTGGCTCCCCTCAAGGTTAGAATTTTAGTTTGGCTTACTATTCATAATCATTTACTTACTGTGGATAATCTGAATAAGAGAAATCTGGATATTGGTCAAAAATGTGTCCTCTGTTCATGTTCTAATGAATCTGCCCTTCATTTTTTTCTTAAATATTCTTTTGTTAAACAAATTTGGCTTATTCTTAAGCTGGCTTTTCATTTTAGAGGTTTTCCACTTTCTATTAAATCGTGGGGTATTTTGGAGGATCAAGAGAATTCATAAAAATTTTCGTATTTAATGGGATATGATCATGATGGCTTTGATTTGGGTTATTTGGAGGGAAAGGAACAATAGAATTTTCTTAAGAAGTCTTTGGATATTGTTAACATTTTGGACTCCATTTGTTTCTTTGTTTCCTTTCGGACAGATATCCTACCACCTTCTAAGAAAGCTATGATCGACATGAGTGACTTCGTTGATGCTTGCAAGTCTTTTATTCCTCAAGTTCACAGTGCTGATGGTTTGGGTGCTTCTCATCCTCTGGTGGTTTCTTCTTTTGAGGTTGATGTCTTACAGGATAACATTATTGTTATTGATGATGATATTGATGAGACTAATGACCTCACTCCTCAGAGCAGTTCATACCTCCGACTCTTCAAGATGCTACTCCTGAGGAGGATTTTACTAACTCTATTATGGCTGATGATCTACCTCCTCATTCGGATACTGATGATTTGGTCTCCAATATTGTTTCTTCAATTTCGACTATGTCAGTCCATCATTAAGAGCTCATTACTGGCATCCTTCTGGTTCAGATTATTCAAGCTGCTCAAGAGGCTTCTCTTCCTGATTCCGATGATGATTTTTAATTTGCGCCGTGATTCTGTGGTTTTCTGCGTTACTTTGTTATTAGATTACTCTTCTATTTCCTTTCTTTTGGAGTTTTGATCCTCTTTTGTGTTTGAGGATGTTTTTTGTTGCTCCTTCTATTGCTTTACTTGTTGGTGTTTAGACCTGTATTAACTCTATTTTTTTGGCTTTAATGTTGATTGGTTGAAGCCGGTGGGCTTTATCCCTTTTATCAACAAAAAAAAAAATCTTCTTTTTTGTATTCAGTTATATGTTATGGACTCATAAATCCAACTATCTTGATATTGCAGAGGACGGTGGTAAATCCTGAATGTCTATCAGCTGAGCAGTTAGGTTCGCAGTGGGGATTTCAAATCACTGAACTGAGTCTCCTCAATCCTTACCACAAATCGAGACTGTAGGCAGCACGGGCATAGAAAAAGGTAGAGACAATATCTAGACCAAATATCTTGAATATATATTCCCTTTTTTGATGTCATTAACTTATAATAGCACGTCAGTTTTATGCTGAATTGCGTACTTACTGCAAATCTGCATAACCACTGCTAGATTAGATATCTACTACACTATCACTTGACATGATCAAAGGCAAGATCAGATTAGTAACATCAAAACTGTCCGCAAAAACACCAATGTTGTGGGAGCAAACATATATGTAAATTCTTTTAATGAAAACAATAAAGATCAAACATTCGTTGTTCGTCGGTGTTAACATCTGAAAATTGCACTTGACTCCGAGACCTGATCGTCAGGTTCGGCTGATATCGTTCCCGTGAACCTACAAACAAGTCTGAAATATCGAGGGTGGCCCCAACGACAGACCCTCCGATGCCCAAATCAGAAACTCGAAGATATGGTAGGCTTTGAGAGCAGATTTGCAATTACCTGGTTTTTATGGAGGTCTCGAGTTATATATAGTCACTAAGGGGGGCTAGTTTCGAGATATTCATTTATCGAACTCTTATCTTAATGAGGAGATAGAGTATTCAAACTCTCTCTTGTGCATGGGGGGATAAAATCGGTTACTCTCTAGAAATAGGTGGTTTAAAACATGAACTCCTTTGCGTTTGGGTTGCTTTTGCAGCCCCTATTCTAGGCTTGATTGGGTCGATGGGCCTGAAAACGGCCCAACTCAACTCGTCGGGCCTGTATCTGCTAAAATTTACCGTTTTACCCCTGAGAGGTTTAAAATTCGAGTCCGATTTGAACGGTCCTGATTTTCTTCTATTTTTACCCATATCCAATCCCCCCACTTCTGAAGATTGAGTTTCACAGCCTTTGAAGAGTAGTTCGCCCGTTTTTAATAGTTTACAGAATTTATCGAAGTCTTTGGGGATGTTTGAATCTTGCTCAGTGTATAACAGTGTTGTTATGAGTTTGTAAAGTATCCAGATTTATTTTCAGAATTTTCCTGATTGTGACTTTTTGGAAATTTTCCCAATCTTTAATCATTTTTTTAGGATTTTAATTAATTAATCTGAATTTTAAAATAATTTCTGGAATTTAAAATCAAATTTCTAAAATTATAATTATTTTTATATATTTAAAATATTTTTTCTCAAAATGAGATGCCTTGGTACTTTTTGCCGATGACGTCGTCTTAGTGGACGAGACTAGAGCAGGAGTCAATGCTAAATTAGAATTGTGGAGAGAAACTTTAGAAGGTAGAGGCTTTAGAATAAGTAAAATTGAAACAAAGTATATGGAGTGTAATTTTGGTGATATTCGGAACACAACTGAGGAAGTAGCACTACAACACAGAACCTATTCGCCGGCGTTTTTTTAGACCTTCACCGGCGGTTTTTTACGCCGGTGAAACATTCACCGGCGTTTATAAAAATGCCGGTGCAAATGCCGCCGAAACGAGCGTCGCGGAAAGATAGGCGCATTCACCGGCGTTTTTACTGGATGCCGGTATATCTTTAAAATACACCGGCGGCCAGACAAACGCCTGTATATGGCGATTTCTGGGTGCCGTTCTTTCCCCCAATATACATTCACCGGCGGTCACATACCGCCGGTATATATCTTTTCACCGGCGATTGTACAAATGCCGGGGAATGTGTAATATTTACCGGCGGTCACAGAGCGCCGGTGTATGCTTGTTTCTAAGCGCCCTTCTTTCCCTACTTACAAACACCGGCGTGTCGTAAAATGCCGCCATATAGATATTCACCGGCGTTTTATAAAATGCCGGTCTATCTTAGGAGTGCTGCAACTTACGGGTACACCCGCCTGCGTGGAAACGCCTCTCTAACGAAATTTTCAACTAAACAATTAGATACACCGGCGTTCTATGAAACGCCGGTGTATGCTCGTTGGTTTTTCCTGCTCCAATTTTTCATTCGATTTCAATTCACAATTTCATTTAAAAAACCTGTAAACTAATTCACAACTGAATCAACCAATTTCAGACATATTAATGCGCAAATCACAACCAAACACAAGAATTAATTAAGATAATAAAGTTTCACACATAGTCCATTAATCGTCCAAATTCACCGCTTAATTAATATCATAATTAACAAATACAGTAATTAACATCCCAAATATCTCAACAACTACTTAAAACAACAATACAGAACATAACAACAACAAGAATAACATAACAACAACAACTAGAGGCCGCCGACCACAGATCCATACCCCTCGAGTAGCTTCAGTGCTGATCATCAGAATTTTCTTGATCTGGGTGACCGCTCTATGAAAAAAAAACCATAATTTAGTTCAACAGTAAACCAAATATAAGAAAAATAAGTAAAATAAGAAGGGGCTCATATCAAGTGTAGTTTTAAGAAACTGTCATCGTGGAAGGAAACCAAATATAGAAGCCAGAAATGGAAACAGAGAATGTGGTAGAGAATGAGGATACACCAGGCTAACATAGCGGCATTTTCCTCATCTCTCTCATCCAATGGTAGAGAATGAGGATACACCAGGCTAATATAGCGGCATTTTCCTCATCTCTCTCTCATCCTTGCTTTCTCTTCAGCAAACGCACATAAAGAGACATCAGCAACAACAGCAAGAACGACAAGAACAACAATAATAATAAATTATTATAAACGAGATGTCACTATATGGGTTTCCAGATCTCCACTCGAGCCCTCTCTTTCTAATCACAGCCCAATTAAGAACATAGACGACAGCCACTAAACAATCCAATCACAGCCCAATCAAAATTTGCCATCCTGGATCTTAAATCTTCAGATGCATGAATTCAGCTTCTTTAACAGTAAAAGAAAATGAAAATGACAATCAAAATCATGCTAAGATGACAATCAGATGCATGAATTCAGTTTCTTTGACAGTAAAAGAAAATGAAAATTTTCAGTATCTAAGCATATATGTTTCTCCATTAATTCATCATCCCAACTAAATCATGATGTTTGTGGCTCCAAAAAAAACCTGCACAAGGTTTTGTCAGCCCAATTCTTGTACAGATTTGGAGGATTTTGGTATACAGCCAGGATCCTCTAGTTGACAGTTAACCCATTTTGGTAAAAAAAACATGCTAAGAAGGCAATCAGATGCATGAACTCAGATTCTTTAACAGTAAAAGAAAATGAAAATTGCCAGTATCTAAGCATATATGTTTCTCCATTAATTCTTCATCCCAACTAAATCATGATGTTTGCGGCTCAAAAATAAACCTGCACAAGGTTTGTTCCGCCCAATTCTTGTACAGATTTGGAGGATTTTGGTATACAGCTAGCATCCTCTAGTTGACAGTGAAACCATTTTGGTAAAAAAATCATGCTAAGATGACAATCAGATGCATGAATTCAGCATCTTTGACAGTAAAAGAAAATGAAAATTTCCAGTATCTAAGCATATATGTTTCTCCATTAATTCATCATCCCAACTAAATATGATGTTTGTGGCTCCAAAAGAAACCTGCACAAGGTTTGTTCTCACCCAATTCTTGTACAGATTTGGAGGATTTTGGTATACATACAGCATCCTTAGTTGACAGTGAACCCATTTTGGTTAAAAAATCATGCTAAGATGGCAATCAGATGCATGAATTCAGCTACTTTAACAGTAAAAGAAAATGAAAATTTCCAGGATCTAAGCATATATGTTTCTCCATTAATTCATCATCCCAACTAAATCATGATGTTTGTGGCTCCAAAAGAAACCTGCACAAGGTTTGTTCAGCCCAATTCTTGTACAGATTTGGAGGATTTTGGTATACATACAGCATCCTCTAGTTGACAGTTAACACATTTTGGTAAAAAAATCATGCTAAGAAGGCAATCAGATGCATGAATTCAGCTTCTTTCACAGTAAAAGAAAATGAAAATTTCCAGTATATAAGCATATATGTTTCTCTATTAATTCTTCATCCCAACTAAATCATGATGTTTGTGGCTACAAAAGAAACCTGCACAAGGTTTGTTCTCACCCAATTCTCGTACAGATTTGGAGGATTTTGGTATACAGCCAGCATCCTTAGTTGATAGTTAACCCATTTTGGTAAAAAAAACATGCTAAGAAGGCAATCAGATGCATGAATTCAGCATCTTTGATAGTGAAAGAAAATGAAAATTTCCAGTATATAAGCATATATGTTTCTCTATTATTTCTTCATCTCAACTAAATCATGATGTTTGTAGCTACAAAAGAAACCTACACAAGGTTTGTTCTCACCCAATTCTTGTACAGATTTGGAGGATTTTGGTATACATACAGCATCCTTAGTTGACAGTGAACCCATTTTGGTTAAAAAATCATGCTAAGATGGCAATCAGATGCATGAATTCAGCATCTTTGATAGTGAAAGAAAATGAAAATTTCCAGTATATAAGCATATATGTTTCTCTATTAATTCTTCAACCCAACTAAATCATGATGTTTGTGGCTACAAAAGAAACCTGCACAAGGTTTGTTCTCACCCAATTCTTGTACAGATTTGGAGGATTTTGGTATACAGCCAGCATCCTTAGTTGACAGTCAACCCATTTTGGTAAAAAAAATCATGCTAAGATAACAATCAGATGCATGAATGCATCTTTGACAATGAAAGAAAATAAAATTTCCAGTATATAAGCATATATGTTTCTCTATTAATTCTTCATCCCAACTAAATCATGATGTTTGTGGCTACAAAAGAAACCTGCACAAGGTTTGTTCTCACACAATTCTTGTACATATTTGGAGGATTTTGGTATACAGCCAGCATCTTTAGTTGACAGTCAACCCATTTTGGTAAAAAAATCATGCTAAGATGACAATCAGATGCATGAATTTAGCATCTTTGACAGTAAAAGAAAATGAAAATTTCCAGTATATAAGCATATATGTTTCTCTATTAATTCTTCATCCCAACTAAATCATGATGTTTGTGGCTACAAAAGAAACCTGCACAAGGTTTGTTCTCACCCAATTCTAGTACAGATTTGGAGGATTTTGGTATACAACCAGCATCTTTAGTTGACAGTCAACCCATTTTGGTAAAAAAAATCATGCTAAGATGACAATCAGATGCATGAATTCAGCATATTTGATAGTGAAAGAAAATGAAAATTTCCAGTATATAAGCATATATGTTTCTCTATTAATTCTTCATCCCAACTAAATCATGATGTTTGTGGCTACAAAAGAAACCTGCACAAGGTTTGTTCTCACCCAATTCTTGTACAGATTTGGAGGATTTTGGTATACAGCCAGCATCTTTAGTTGACAGTCAACCCATTTTGGTTAAAAAATCATGCTAAGATGACAATAAGATGCATGAATTCAGCATCTTTGATAGTGAAAGAAAATGAAAATTTCCAGTATATAAGCATATATGTTTCTCTATTAATTCTTCATCCCAACTAAATCATGATGTTTGTGGCTACAAAAGAAATCTGCACAAGGTTTGTTCTCACCCAATTCTTGTACAGATTTGGAGAATTTTGGTATACATACAGCATCCTTAGTTGACAGTGAACCCATTTTGGTAAAAAAAATGGGTTCACTGAAGGCAATCAGATGCATGAACTCAGCATCTTTGATAGTGAAAGAAAATGAAAATTTCCAGTATATAAGCATATATGTTTCTCTATTAATTCTTCATCCCACCTAAATCATGATGTTTGTGGCTACAAAAGAAAACTGCACAAGGTTTGTTCTCACCCAATTCTTGTACAGATTTGGAGGATTTTGGTATACATACAATATCCTTAGTTGACAGTGAACCCATTTCGGTAAAAAAAACATGCTAAGAAGGCAATCAGATGCATGAACTCAGATTCTTTAGCAGTAAAAGAAAATGAAAATTTCCAGTATCTAGGCATATATGTTTCTCTATTAATTCTTCATCCCAACTAAACCATTGATGTTTGTGGCTCAAAGAAGATTTTAGATCCAGGATGACAAATTTTCATTGGGCTTTGAATGGAGATTCTAGTCATAGATCGATTCTTCGGAGTCCGACTTTCTAAAGGAAATGCCATTTGGAAGTATGCGGGTACATGTTTGTTGGATAACCAAAACTCCCAATTTTTTTGAAGAAAAATAAGAATAGGGCTCATATCAAGTGTAGTTTTAAGGACCTGTCATCGTGGAAGGAAACCAAATATAGAAGCCAGAAAGAGGAATGGTGGAGAATGAGGATACACCAGGCTAACATAGCGGCATTTTCCTCATCTCTCTCTCATCCCTGCTTTCTCTTCAGCAAACGCACATAAAGAGACATCAACAACAACAGCAAGAGCGACAAGAACAACAATAATAATAAATTATTATGAACAAGATGTCTCTATATGGGTTTCCAGATCTCCACTCGAGCCCTCTCTTTCTAATCACAGCCCAATTAAGAACACTTGTTGATAGTCACTAAAAAATCCAATCACAGCCCAATCAAAATTTGTGATCCTGGATCTAGAAACATATATGCTTAGATACTGCAAATTTTTATTTTCTTTTACTGTTAAAGAAGCTGAATTCATGCATCTGATTGTCATCGTGGCATGATTTTTTACCAAAATGGGTTCACTGTCAACTAAGGATGCTAGCTGTATACCAAAATCCTCCAATTCTGTACAAGAATTGGGCTGAACAAACCTTGTGCAGGTCATAGAATGTCATCTAAGCATGCTATATGCCAAAGTGGGATTGGTCATAGAATGCATGAACGACACGTATTAGTGTTTGAAGAACAATAAGAATAGGGCTCATATCAAGTGTAGTTTTACGGAACTGTCATCGTGGATGGAAACCAATTTAATATAGAAGCCATAAATGGAGCCAGAAAGAGGAATGGTAGAGAATGAGGATACACCATGCTAACATAGCGGCATTTTCCTCAACTCTTTCTCATCCCTTCTTTCTCTTCAACACACGCACACAGCAAGAGGGGGTTGTTCCAACAATAATAATAGATTATAATAAACGAGATGTCTCTATATGGGTTTCCAGATCTCCACTCGAACACTTTCTTTCTAATCACAGCCCAATTAAGAAACATAGACGACAGCCACAATGCAGACTCACAAACACTAATACGTGTCTTTCATGCATTCAAAATTATAATATCTTCAAAATTACCAATTTAAAGACTTACCGGTGGAATTATCCGTGGGTTCCTTGCTATTACCACAATAAAGGATGAGAATTTCCTTGCATTATCACCAATCGGTTGCCCGATAGTGGGCGGCGTGCTACCCTCTCCCTCCTCTGTTTGACTGCCACTATTATCTAGGATTAACAAACCAACATAATTACAAAAAATTAAAAAAGTGAGATTTGTAACAAATTCAACTACAATGATAGTTTGATGCAAATGACACTAAGCATTGTTTAATGTAAATGACACCAAGCAGTAGAAAATAGAAAGATAATTAAACCAATTATTAAATTCACATACAACATGTTCGGAATTACAAGATATAATATTACAACAAGATTTAAGACACGAAAATTACAGGACATATAATATTGAGCTATGAAAATCAAGTAAACTACAATAGGACATCTTCCAATACATCGCTCTCTTCTCCATCCTTGCGGAGCCAAGTCCCGCAAATTCCGCCGTCGGTTGTGTTTACATCAAACATAGGAAACTCAGGCAACCATCTCCTATGACCCATATAGCAAAATTTTCTGCCATTGTACAACCACCTTGAACTAGTTTGGTCAGCACAACAAGGACATGCATAGCATCCTTTAGTGCTATATCCAGATAAATTTGCATATGCTGGAAAATCATTGATTGTCCAAGACAACGCAACCCGAAGAGAAAATGTTTCTTTAGCCACAACATCATAGGTTGGAACACCCACCCACAATTTTTGAAGTTCATCTATTAACGGCTGTAGGTACACATCTATATCATTTCCAGGACCTTTTGGTCCAGGAACTATCATGGACAAAATAAATGAGGACTGCTTCATGCATATCCAAAGCGGCAAATTGTATGGTATTAACACAACAGGCCATATGCTGTATGTACTACTCATTTGCCTAAAAGGGTTGAAACCATCACTAGCTAGTCCAAGTCTCACATTTCGAGGATCTTCCGCAAAATCGGGATATCTTTCATCAAATTTTTTCCAAGATTGAGAATCAGCAGGATGTCTAAGAATCCCATCATTAGTGCGACCTTCAGCATGCCATTTCATATCAGAAGAAGTTTTCGTAGACATAAACAATCTTTGTAGCCTAGGAATCAGAGGAAAGTAACGCAGTATTTTGGCAGGCTTCTTTCTCCTACTTCGCTTAGTAGATCCACTGGCTTGATCGTCTTGATTTGGTGTTTCTGTCCATTTCGAAGAACCACATACTTCGCAATTCTTTAGACTTTCCTTACCTCCCGTGAAAAGCATACAGTCATTTGGACATGCTGTTATCTTCTCATACCCTAGATCGAAAGAATTTAGGAACTTTTTGATTTTATAGGCTGAGTTTAGAATACAGATTTCTGGAAATGCTTCATTCAACAGTTCAAGTAGCATACTGAAGGACTTAGCAGACCACCCGTTTAAACTTTTAATATGAAATAGTCTAACAATGAATGAGAATTTAGAGAATTTGGTGCAATCGCGGTACAGCAGAGTACTAGCATCTTTAAGCAACTTAGCGAAGGATTCTTGCTGTTTATTATTTTCAGGGGCGGGGTCAGGCATTTCCTCGTCTACTCCACCACCAATCTGGTTTGTTTCTGTTGACTCATTATGAACTTGGGTTGTTGGATTATTGGTGTGGAAAGAAACATTATGAATCCCCAAGGCATCTTGCAACAAAGCATGCATCTCATCGGGAACACTTAAGTCTTCGTTCACTAAGGGCTCATCTACATTTTCTAATACAACCGGACGAACAGGAGCTGACGTATGATCCTCTCCGTGACAAAACCACCGTGTGTACCCTTGAAGAAAACCGTTGACAACCAAATGTGTATGTACTACGTCACATGTCCTCAAATTACAATTTGTACACCGAAGGCATGGACAAAGGATTAGGTTGGGATCACGGGAATGTTGTTTGGCAAAGATAATAAAATCTTTAATACCATCACGGTACTCCTTGGATAATCGTGGTTTACTAATCCAACTTCTATCCATTATAACAATAGCACACAATCTGAAATTATAATTTGACATATTAAATAGTATTGATAGTATGGGCAGTTTGTATATTTAATTTCACCTTTTTTAAAAGCAACCCTAGCTGCAAATAAATAAATGATATAACAATTAACTGTAAAATAAAGAAATCGTGGTTCCAAAAATGTATAATAAAATAATTAAATCTTAATACAATCTACTCTATTCACATAACCCTAAACTACCATTGTGGAAATTATCACAACCACCTTAGTGGCATTTTATCGCACACCTTGTGTTCGAGTCTAATATCGATTCGACTATAGTCTCCCCTGTATTTGGCTTTCCGTTCAAGGAGATGATGATGATAAAGGGTATTTGCTGAAGAAGAGGAATCAGACGAAAAACGAGGGCGTCGTGCTGTATACGGTAACAAGAATATCTGATGACTCATGAACTATTCTGTTCATGGCTACTAATAATCAGTTACTCATCCCAAAATAATAATAATAATAATAATAATAATAATAATAATAAAACTGCACAAAAGAAACTGATATGGCTACTAATATGTTGCTCTATTAATTCTTCATCCCAACTAAATCATTGATGTTTGTAGCTCCAAAAGAAACCTGCACAAGGTTTGTTTAGCCCAATTCTTGTACAGGTTTGGAGGATTTTGGTATACAACTAGCATCCTTAGATGACAATCAGATGCATGAAATCAGCATCTTTGACAGTAAAGGAAAATGAAAATTTCCAGTATATAAGCATATATGTTTCTCTATTATTTCTTCATCCCAACTAAATCATGATGTTTGTGGCTACAAAAGAAACCTGCACAAGGTTTGTTCTCACCCAATTCTTGTACAGATTTGGAGGATTTTGGTATACATACAGCATCCTTAGTTGATAGTGAACCCATTTTGGTTAAAAAATCATGCTAAGATGGCAATCAGATGCATGAATTCAGCATCTTTGATAGTAAAAGAAAATGAAAATTTCCAGTATATAAGCATATATGTTTCTCTATTAATTCTTCATCCCAACTAAACCATTGATGTTTCTGCCTCCAAAAGAAACCTGCACAAGGTTTGTTCTCACCCAATTCTTGTACAGATTTGGAGGATTTTGGTATACATACACCATCCTCTAGTTGACAGTTAACACATTTTGGTAAAAAAATCATGCTAAGAAGGCAATCAGATGCATGAATTCAGCTTCTTCACAGTAAAAGAAAATGAAAATTTCCAGTATATAAGCATATATGTTTCTCTATTAATTCATCATCCCAACTAAATCATGATGTTTGTGGCTACAAAAGAAACCTGCACCAGTTTGTTCTCACCCAATTCTTGTACAGATTTGGAGGATTTTGGTATACATACAACATCCTTAGTTGACAGTGAACCCATTTTGGTTAAAAAATCATGCTAAGATGACAATCAGATGCATGAATTCAGCATCTTTGACAGTAAAAGAAAATGAAAATTTCCAGTATATAAGCATATATGTTTCTCTATTAATTCTTTATCCCAACTAAATCATGATGTTTGTGGCTACAAAAGAAACCTGCACAAGGTTTGTTCTCACCCAATTTTTGTACAGATTTGGAGGATTTTGGTATACAGCCAGCATCCTTAGTTGACAGTTAACCCATTTTGGTAAAAAAAACATGCTAAGAAGGCAATCAGATGCATGAATTCAGATTCTTTAACAGTAAAAGAAAATGAAAATTTTCAGTATCTAAGCATATATGTTTCTCTATTAATTCTTCATCCCAACTAAATCATTGATGTTTGTGGCTCCAAAACAAACCTGCACAAGGTTTGTTCAGCCCAATTCTTGTACAGATTTGGAAGATTTTGGTATACATACAGCATCCATCTTTGACAGTCAACACATTTTGGTAAAAAAATCATGCTAAGATGACAATCAGATGCATGAATTCAGTTTCTTTAACAGTAAAAGGAAATGAAAATTTCCAGTATCTAAGCATATATATTTCTCTATTAATTCTTCATCCCAGCTAAATCATGATGTTTGTGGCTCCAAATTAAACCTGCACAAGGTTTGTTCCGCCCAATTCTTGTACAGATTTGGAGGATTTTGGTATACATACAACATACTTAGTTGACAGTGAACCCATTTTGGTAAAAAAATCATGCTAAGATGCCAATCAGATGCATGAATTCAGCATCTTTGACAGTGAAAAGGAGAGAAATCAATAGTAATACATGTGATACGACTATTTCTTGAGTCAAGCACACTTGCATAGCTTTGGGTTGGTTTATGATTATGATGGAGATTGTGCAAGTGTGTATGACATGATGATTTACATTTTTGATGGTGTATTGACTCTTCGTAACCAAGCCCTCGATTATCATGATAAGATCATGAATTTTTTGTAATAAGGTAACTGGGCCCTTCATATTTTTCAACAATATTTTCAAGCTCAGTTATTCTTTTACATAATCTTTTCCTAGTCATCTCATCATCTTTTGTGTTCCAACGAAGAGTGTCTAGTGTAGCATCAAGAATCCTATTTTGTTCAAGAGCTTCATTACATCCTTCCACTACCTCATCAAATTTCTTTTTACATTCTTTTAAATCATCTGTGAGTTTGACGATATAAACAGATTTCTCATGAATTTCTCTTAAGTGATCATCATGTGTTGCTAAAGATTCTCGAATTTATTGTTTTAAGATTTCATTTTCCTCTAGCAATACATCATGATCTTTTCTAAATGACTCAAAATTTTCCAAGATCAATGCATTCTTATTTTTCGGTTTTTGATTTTTTTTTTGTAATACAAGAGTCATGGGTATCATTTGAAATTTGTTTATATTACCTAAGTTCACGACTTAATTTCTTAGCATATTCTTTAAAACCATTACACATGTCTACTAGTTCATCATAAGTGGGTTCTTCGATTACCTCTTCTTGAGATGGTGATTTCACATCACCATTCCCAAGAGCCATGAAGTCGACGCCATCGTAGCCTTGCTCTTCCTGACTTGAATCGGAATCTAACCATGTTGCCTTCAGCGCCTTCTTTTTCTGACCTGGGTTTGAGCGATAGTAGTCCCTATTGTGAGACGGGACAATTTGCACGAATGTGTCCAGGCTTCTTACACTTATAGCACACATCATCTTTATCTTTTTCCCTTTCTCCTTAGTACCTGCCATATTTCTTATGTTTGAGGTACTTATGAAATTGTTTTGTCAATAGAGCAATGTCCTCGTCTGCCTCCTCACGATCTGAATCAGTTTTTGATGGTCGAGATTTTTCTGCTTTTAGTGCAATGGTCTTCTCTTCAGTCTTTGGTTCAATCCTGATGGTTTGTCTGTATCTTTTGGTCTCTGACATTTCCATCTCGTATGTCTTCAGCTTTCCTTGGAATGTATAGTAGTCGAATCCCTTCTCTTCAAGAGTCTCCCTCATATCAGCAGCCTTTACATCCCATTCTGGCGTGAGACAGCTTATGAGCTTTTCGACCTTTCGGTCATCATCTAGCCCCTTACCTAAGCTCTTAAGTTCGTGGATAATGATATCAAAGCGGGTGAGCATTTGATCCACATTTCCCCCTGGCAACATGTGAAACACATCAAACTTATAGAAACATAAATTAACTTTAGCTTTTACCTCGGAAGCGGTTCTTTCATGTCGCTTCAGCATGTTTTTCCAGATCTCGTATGCTATTTTGCAGTTATGCCCGCATCGCATTAGTTCTTCGTTGTTCAACCCTGCATAAAGAGCTGTCATGGCTTTGGAATTTTCTGTCTTGAGGGCCAACTCTGCTTTTGTAAAGGATGTTTTCCTGTCGCTAACTAGAATTTCTGTTTTATTGATGCACACATTCCATACTTCTTCTCCGAGCATCTGTAAAAAATGAGACATACGAACTTTCCAGACGTCATAGCATGTTCCATCAAAAATTGGTGATCGTGTAAGGCTTGTTCCATTGAAGATAAATGGCTCCGATGAGTACAAGTTTTCGGGAGGAGGGACTTCGGCCATTGGACCTTTTGCTTAAACTTTTAAGCTTTTTGATAAGCACCTCGCTCTAATACAACTGTAAATCACCCTGAGGGGTGAATAGGGTGATTGTGCGGAATTAAAAATTAATAAAATAAGGTGCAAAGTAAATAAAAGAGTTAAGAGCAACAAACACAGATGACGCGGCGATATAACGTGGTTCGACCCCCAGGTCTACGTCCACACCACCTACTTGTAGCAATTCTCTACCACAAGCGTTCCACTATACTTAAAACCCTTTGTACAATGATTCTTGGATTCAGGTCGAGAGACCTATTACACCCACAGGACTTCCAATACAAGTCCCGTCAATCTCACCGAAGTGGAAAAGAAAGAAAAACCAAAAGTCAAGATCGTTAATGATCCTGACTGAAGAATACAAAAAAGTTATCGCTCACACTCGGATTGATTATTGAAAGATTAGTTCAGAATTATTTTATCGAAAGTAATAGGGTGAAGAATACATGGTGGATTCGTCCAATATTAATAGACCGGGAAGTGTATCGATCAAAAACAGAAACGATACTTTCTAAGAATATACACAGCGCAAAGTGCGGTCGACCGTCATATTGGTGCGATTGACCGCTCAGCTCTTTGACGTAAAGTAGAGAGGTGAAAGGTCGACTGTTTCTCAAGCAACTCAAGATTGCGGTTGACCGCGATGCGATCGACCGGTCATGAAGTACGGTCGACCGGTATCGCGCTGTATATTCCGAATCCACCCTGTTTTCTTACCATAAACTAATCAATCTTTAATCAATCTTATACAATTAAAATCTCACAAAAATAGAAGGAAAAATTCAGGTCTTGATATCTTCCTCTTTAGCTTGTAGTCTAATTAATCATGAACTCTTTTTGAATAACTTCCTCTTTTGCTTGTATTTGCAATCTTTCTTTATTGCTTTCCTTGTTTGAATATTATTGAATCTCTCTTGGATCTCTTGTTGATATTATTTGATCCTGAAAATCTGAACAACTAACTTTAAACTTATTAGTATTAATGAGCACGTTTTGTGCACACCAAACTAAGAGTCAACAATATCTCTTGCCAACCGAAACTCACACTTATACCTATGGTGTCCACAATACCTAGGTTTTTCATATTGAATTCTTTGGATAGCACAATTTTAACTTCATTTGTAATAGAGAGGTCACTTCCAAGAACAGGCATGTCAACAGAACAAGTAAATAATAGCCACTATATTTGACACACCACAAAGTTAAAGGCACTGATCTAAATTACTTGATTCATATACTAGGCTCTTTAAGAATTTTTTCAAATTATTTATTCATCAGCTATACATGTTTTAAGAACATACAATGATTTTACTAAATTGTAAATCTTGTTCAAAACATATTAGTTCAAAATTTTCCAGTACAAAACTATTCAGTACAAAACATCAAGTACAAAACTTTTAGTACAAAATTGTTTAAATATCCTTTATGAATAACAAATTTTTCAATAAATGTAAAGGTAAGAAGAATACTTATTGTAGCAATATGAAAAACATGTGAGTAGGCATCAAATAAAGCTACCACATTTTTTCTCAGTCAAACCGTTAGCCACTAAAAAGCATTAAACTGCTACTGAACAATCAAAAATGTTTCTTCTACAAAATCCCACTAACTTACTATAGTTTTAGCCCATTTCGGCATATCAACTAAATTAAAGTATTATTGTATGACAAAAAATTATCTCATTGTCTACTAAAGACTCTTCTTAGCTCATTTGTCATTCAAGTTTAAGTGTATGTATGACTGGTTTTTTATTCCAACTGTGAATCATTGACTGTGTCTGTAGGACTAGATCATTTTATACATTTATCTTTGATGAACACATCCTCAAAGAACGTTGCAAGTTTAGATTCTTCTAATACAAATTAGATAGTTTTAACATCTATCCACAGAACTACATTCTGCACTTTCTAAACACACACAAATATTTGTTGTAGGCCTTACTTTAGGCCTTTTAGTGTCATGTACTCTAAAAAATGTGTCACAACACAAATTTTCACTTTAACAAAATTATTTGTGTTTTCATGCCATGATCTGCAAGGTGTATTCAATTTAGAGTATAGTAACACATTAGAGATATGATTAACAATACAATATTACTTATAATTACACAAGACAAACAACAGTCAATAATATAGAATTTAACATTTCACTAAGTGTTTGATTCTAACTTTTATCAATATCGTTTAACTGTTGTAAGTAGAGTGCAGTAGAGATTATGCTAAATACAAACTTTTCTTAAATTGTTAAAACATATTCACCACCTCTATCAAATCTGAACCCTTGATTTTTAGCATTTAACTATATTTTTAATTCATCAAAGTAGCAAGTGCTCCATCCTCCATATATGTATGACAAACATTCAATAATCATCTACATAGGTGATTAAATAATTCTGACCAATTATCGTCTCATCTAGTCACAAAGCTACTGAAATCACAAATATCAGAATGTATTGACTCAAGAAGTTGTGTGCTCCTGGAGACCATACTAAATGACTTTGTAGTGATCATAATCTGAGCACAACTTTCATATTTTTCATATTTAATGGAGTTTCATTTAGCAGAGTTATGAGTATTAACACGAACAAACAATTTAATATATATTTCTCAAATCCTAGCGAATTATTCTATGTTCAGGAACTATACACAATTGGAACTATTATTATTAATTGTCTCATTTGTTAAACTCAACTTATACATGCGATTGACAATATATGCACATTATAAGAGTTAATACAAAATTACTCTATCACATTTTACAAAATTGTTTGCTTTCTCTAATGGTTCTAACAATGTCGACTTGCTCAAACACAGTAAGCAAAAATTTTCTTTATTCGTTCTTCATCATCTTCGAAATGCTAAACGAGATAATGACCAATATGTTATAATTCTACTTTGCACACACAGTACAATGAACGAGAAAGAACAAAACGTAACTAATGTAGTCATATCGTACATTAAGAGATGCTCTCTCCTAAGTTACAGACATTTGTTATACATCTTATACATCAAAAAAAAATATTTTATTTTATTAGAGAAGCAAATATATAATCTCACACAAACTGCAAACAATGGATTTGTCAAAATATCTATACACATAGTATGATAAAGCACTTAACATCCCTAAACATGCTAGTTTCAAAGCGAGAATAACTATGATCTAAAACTCTCAATCATGTAATAAACGCACAAAATGTTAACACATTCATCACATAAAAATACTAATAAAGATTAGAGTAGATCATACCGACACTTCAAGTTAGAAGTATTTTCCAAATTTGATGGAGAAACCTGCATAATGCAGACTTATCATACCGTGATGCAAATCCATCGTCTCCAATACACACAATTTGTAAGTGACTTTGAAGTTCCTACATTCATCAAATCATTAAAGATTAGTCAATTAAACAAATTATTAGCACTATCTAATTCACAACAATTTAATTCGAGATTCAATTTTATAGTCAAAGCCTATAATTTATCAAAATAAATATTTGAACCGTATAGCATGTAGCCTAAGCAGTTATTCAGATTTGTATTTAATTAAACAATGCTTAATACGGTTTTGAAATTTAGCACTTAGCAACAAAATTCAGACAAATAATTAAATAACAATTTAAATTTGGTAAAGAACTTATCTTTAATTTAGATCTGAATTGGAAGTACACTGCAGTAGATCCAGTCTTCTCCCCAAACACGGAATACGAATTAAGACCCAATGCATGTTTCCACTGGTTAGATCCAGATCTAATTTCTTTTGGCTGGATCTGGATATGATCCAACAGTCCACACACCAAATAGCAAATCTCCAATCAATAGAGCAGCAGTTGAACTGGATCTAAATCTGGATCTACTCCAACAGTCCAAACACCGCTTTCAAAGTTATGAAACACTTCTGATAGCATGTGATGATTGATCTGGATCTGGTCCAGCATCCCGAACACCAAACGGCAAATTCTAGCTAATGTAATTGGGTTGTTCGGATCTAGATCTGCTCCAACCTACTGAACATGAGTCATCAACTTCCATCTAATGATAAATTTGGATCTAGGCTGATCCTGAACCCGATCGCATATGGAGTTGCGAAGGGGGCAGTTGCTCAGTCGCTGGCGGTGGCAACAGCGCAGGCGGCGACTATGTCGACGACTACGGTGCCGGTAACTGCGGCGGGTCTACGGCGGCAGCTTCGGTGCCTCCGGTGAGATCCGACGACCTCTTGGTCCTCTTCTTGTACAAACTGGATTTGTCTGATTTCAGCCATGGGACACGTACTCCTCCGATACGTCAATTGATCTGAAGAAGCATCACGTGCCGGTCACGTATGGGGACAAGATTGCGCGATGGACCGTGAAGTCGCTTCGTTGGCCAACCGACCTCTTCTTTCTGGTTCATACGAAACCCTAACCCTGAATTTTTTTTTTGTTGATGCTCGGGAAGATGGAGAAGAAGGAGAAAGAGGGTTGCTGCTGCTATCGCCGGGGTGCGCCGGTGACCTTCGTTGGCGACCGGATTGCGGAGACGTCGGCGACGGGATCCGACGAGATTCATCTTCAACGATCTCTCTCTATCTTAGAATTAACTAACTATCTCAAGATTGTTAAAGATTATGAGAGATTATAACAATAGAAATTATGGTTAATATCCTAAACTAAGGTGCTTGAGATATTTATCCTAGGTATCAAAATTAGAATACCTAGACTACTATCACAAACCAGTATTTATAGGATAAATATAGGTTTGGGTACTGGGTTCTCAACCCACTCAACCCGCGTTCCGATATCCATGTAATTAGTACGTGTAACACACGTGTTACCCATAAACTAATATTATACATAATATTATTCATATAGTAAGAATATACCAATATATCAAACAGTGTAAGTGGTGGGGATATAAATAAATTCAGAGAGGGAAAAGTTGTCAATAATCTCATATAGCAAGAGACGATTTCGTTTCTTCCTCTCTTCCATTTTTTCCTGATTATTATGCGAACTTCTTTTGTCCATCGATTTTTTTTAAAATCAAATTGGCCAATAGCATACTCCCTCTCCGAAACCCATTTTACATTTTCCAGACTTTGGATATTTGGGAAAAAACAACAGTGGATGCTCCAACAGTAGGCAATATTTCTAATCTGATTGGGATAATGCATCTGGGTATCTTTCGAGATTTGATACTGATGCGGTTTGTTTTTGGGGGTGTGGTTGCAACAGGTGTGAGTTCTTATAGTTTGTATAGTGGAAGTTACGGTACTGGCTCTGGTCAGACCCTCGGCTAGGGAACCGGCTCGGAAGTAGCAGGAATGAGGTGGGGATCGGGTGCTCGGCTCCGATCCAGCAGTTCGGCTCAGACGAAGAGGCTTGGCTCGGTTCTGGGTACCTGCACACTACCTAGAAACACCGGAAGAAGTCCCCATGACAGGCCCTCCGACGATCTAGTCATTCACTAGAAAAGTAACTGTAGCTAGGGTTCAGGGGAGAAATTTTGATTACCTTTTTCAGTGAGGAGGGGGCCTAGTATTTATAGGCAGGGGAAACGGGTCTGAGACCCTGCTGTGCCGGGTCGAACCCGTTTGCTCGTGGGCTTGTCGTGGTAGAAGCCCGTTAGACTTCTTTTGACGTACTGATCAGGGCAGAGCGATTTTTGAGGGGATCTGGTGGCCCTGTGGGGCCACATCATCTGACCCATATCAGGAGCTCCCACTCCTGGAGGGCTGGGTAATCCAGCGGTGTAGGAGTGATTTGCCTCTGTAGGGAGACCGGAGCGGTGTGTACGGCAAAAATGTGGTTCGTATCTTCTTGAAGAGGCCAGCGGGGTAGGATGAAGAGGATCTTTTTGAAGGTATGAGGTGCGTTGAGAGCTGAAAATAGGGGGTCGCGATTCGAGCGTCGAGCGTCGAGCGTCGAGCCCCTATGCAATCGGACGCTGGGGTCTGCTACCGAATGTCGAGGGTCGGGAGACGAGCCCCCCCTACTTGTGCTTAAAGCTAGGGGTGGCTCGAGGTTACCACCAAGCACCGAGCCTCCCACACTTGTTGGAAAAGCTGTGGGGTGGCTCGAGGTTACTGTCGAGTGCCGAGCCCCAGAGCTCGTTGGAAGAGCTATGGGGAGGTTCGAGGTTACTTCCGAGCGCCTAGCCCCAGAGCTTGTTGTAAGAGTTATGGGGGCATCGAGAGCTGAGAGTAGGGGGTCGATTAGTCGAGCATCGAGGGTCGGGAGACAAGCCACCCTGCTTGTGGTGAAAGCTAGAGGTGGCCTGAGGTTACCACCGAGCGCCGAGCCCCCCACACTTGTTGAAAAGCTGTGGGGTGGCTCAAGGTTATTGTCGAGCACGGAGCCCCAGAGCTCGTTGGAAGAGCTATGGGGAGGTTCGAGGTTACTGCCGAGCACCGAGCCCCAAAGCTTATTTGAAGAGCAATGGGGGGTGTCGAGAGCAGAGAGTAGGGGGTCGATTAGCCAAGTGTCAAGGGTCGGGAGACGAGCCCCCCTGCTTGTGGTGAAAGCTAGGGGTGGCTCGAGGTTATCACCGAGCGCCAAGCCCCCCACACCTATTGGAAAATCTGTGGGGTGGCTCGAGGTTACTGTCGAGCGCTAAGCCCCAGAGCTCGTTGGAAGAGCTATGGGGAGGTTCGAGGTTACTGCCGAGTGCCAAGCCCCAGAGCTTGTTGGAAAAGCTATGGGGGCATCGAAAGCCGACAGTAGGGGCAATTAGCCCAGCGTTGATGGTCGGGGGACGAGCCCCCCTGCTTGTGGTGAAAGCTAGGGGTGGCTTGAGATTACCACCGAGCGCCGAGCCCTCCACACTTGTTGGAAAAGCTGTGGGGTGGCTTGAGGTTACTGTCAAGCGCCGAGCCCCAGAGCTCGTTGGAAGAGCTATGTGGAGGTTCGAGGTTACTGCCGAGCGCCGAGCCCCAGAGCTTGTTGGAAAAGCAATGGGGGGGTGTCGAGAGCCGAGAGTAGGGGTCGATTAGCCGAGCGTCGAGGGTCGGGAGACGAGCCCCCCTGCTTGTGGTGAAAGTTAGGGGTGGCTTGAGGTTACCACTGAGCGCCGAGCCCCCCATATTTGTTGGAAAAGCTATGTGGTGGCTCGAGGTTACTGTCGATCGCCGAGCCCCAGAGCTCGTTGGAAGAGCTATAGGGACGTTCGAGGTTACTGCCGAGCCCCGAGCCCCAGAGCTTGTTGGAAAAGCTATGGGGGGCATCGAGAGTCGAGAGTAAGGGGTCGATTAGCTGAGCATCGAGGGTCGGGAGACGAGCTCCCCTGCTTATGGTGAAAGCTAGGGGTGGCTCGAGGTTACTACCGAGCGCCGAGCCCCCCACACTTGTTGGAAAATTGTGGGTGGCTCGAGGTTACTGTGGAGCGTCATGTCCCAGAGCTCGTTGGAAGAGCTATGGGGAGGTTCGAGGTTACTGCCGAGCGTCGACCCCCAGAGCTTGTTGGAAACGTTATGGGGGGTGGGTGTCGAGAGCCAAGAGTAGGGGGTCGATGAGCCGAGCGTCGAGGGTCGGGAGACAAGCCCCCTGCTTGTGATGAAAGCTAGGGGTGGCTCGAGGTTATCACCGAGCGCCGAGCCCCCCACACTTGTTGGAAAAGCTGTGGGGTGGCTCGAGGTTACTGTCAAGCGCCGAGCCCCAGATATCGTTGGAAGAGCTATGAAGAGGTTCGAGGTTACTACCGAGCGCCAAGCCCCAGAACTTGCTGGAAAAGCTATAGGGTGTGTCGAGAGCCAAGAGTAAGAGGTCGATTAGTCGAGCGTCGAGGGTCGGGAGACGAACCCCCCTGCTTGTGGTGAAAGCTAGGGGTGGCTCGAGGTTACCACCGAGTGCCAAGCCCCCCACACTTGTTGGAAAAGCTTTGGTATGGCTCGAGGTCACAATCGAAGGCCGAGCCCCAAGACTTGTTGGAAAAGCTTTGGTATGGCTCGAGGTTACAACCGAGCTCCAAGCCCAAAGACTTTGTTGGAAAAGCTTTGGGATGGCTCGAGGTTACAACCGGGCGCTGAGCCCCAAGACTTGTTGGAAAAACTTTGGTATGGCTCGAGGTTACAACCGAGCTCCGACCCCCAAGACTTGTTGGAAAAGCTTTGGTATGGCTTGAGGTTACAACCGAGCTCCGAGCCCCAATGCTTGTTGGAAAAGCTTTGGTATGCCTCGAGGTTATAACCGAGCGCCGAGCCCCAGAGCTTGTTGGAAAAGCTATGGGGGGTGTCGAGAGTGGAGAGTAGGAAGCAGATTAGCCGAGCGTCAAGGGTCGGGAGACGAGCTCCCCTGCTTGTGGTGAAAGCTAGGGGTGGCTCGAGGTTACCACCGAGCGCCAAGCCCCCCACACTTGTTGGAAAAGCTGTGGGGTGGTTAATGGTTACTGTCGAGTGTCAAGCGTCGAGCCCCAGAGCTCCTTGGAAGGCTATGGGGAGGTTCGAGGTTACTGCCGAGCGCCGAGCACCAGAGCTTGTTGGAAAAGCTATGGGGGGTGTCGAGAGCCGAGAGTAGGGGGTCAATTAGCCGAGCGTGGAGGGCAGGGAGACGAGCCCCCTACTTGTGGTGAAAGCTAGGGGTGGCTCGAGGTTACCACCGAGCGCCGAGCCCCCCACACTTGTTGGAAAAGCTGTGGGGTGGCTCGAAGTTACTGTCATGCGCCGAGCCCCAGAGCTCATTGGAAAAGCTATGGGGAGTGTCGAGATCCGAGAGTAGGAGGTCGATTAGCCGAGCATCGTGGGTCGGGAGACGAGCCCCCCTGCTTGTGGTGAAAGCTAGGGGTGGCTCGAGGTTACCACCGAGCGCCGAGCCCCCTACACTTGTTGGAAAAGCTGTGGGGTGGCTCGAGGTTACTGTCAAGCGCCGAGCCCCAGAGCTTGTTGGAAGAGCTATGGGGAGGTTTGAGGTTACTTCCGAGCGCCAAGGCTCAGAGGTTGTTGGAAAAGCTATGGGGGGTGTCGAGAGCCGAGAGTATGGGGTCGATTAGCCGAGCGTCGAGGGTCGGGAGACGAGCCCCCTGCTTGTGGTGAAAGCTAGGGGTGGCTCAAGGTTAGCACCGAGTGCCGAGCCCCCCCACACTTGTTGGAAAAGCTGTGGGGTGGCTCGAGGTTACTGTCGAGCGCCAAGCCCCAGAGCTCGTTGGAAGAGCTATGGGGAGGTTCGAGGTTACTGTCGAGCGTCGAGCCCTAAATTTTGTTGGTAATGTTTTGGTTTGGCTCGAGGTCACAACAGAGCTCCGAACCCCAAGACTTATTGGAAAGCATTGGTATGGCTCGAGATCACAACGAAGGCCGAGCCCCAAGACTTGTTTGAAAAGCTTTGGTATGGCTCGAGGTTACAACAGTGCTTCGAGCCCCAAGACAGGTTTGGAAAAGCTTTGGTATGGCTCGAGGTTACAACTAAGCGCCGAGCCCCAAGACTTTCTTGGAAAAGTTTTGGGATGGCTCGAGGTTACAACCGAGCGCCGAGCCCCAAAACTTGTTGGAAAAGCTTTGGTATGGTTCGAGGTCACAACCGAGCTCCAAACCCCAAGACTTGTGGAAAAGCTTTGGTATGGCTCGAGGTCATAATCGAGTGCCGAGTCCCACGACTTGTTGGAAAATCTTTGGTATGGCTCGAGGTTACAACCGAGTTCCGAGCCCAAAGACTTTTTTGGAAAAGCTTTGGGATGGCTCGAGGTTACAACCGAGCACCGAGTCCCAAGACTTGTTGGAAAAGCTTTGGTATGGCTCGAGGTTACAACCGAGCTCGAGCCCCAAAACTTGTTTGAAAAAGCTTTGGTTTCGCTCGAGGTTACAACCGAGCGTCGAGTCCCAAAGACTTTGTTGGAAAAACCTTGGTATGGCTCGAGGTTACAATTGAGCGTTGTGCCCCAAAGACTTTGTTCGAAAAGCCTTGGTATGGCTCGAGGTTACAACCGAGCTTCGTGTCCCAAAGACTTGTTGGAAAAGTTCTAGTATGGCTCGAGGTTACAACCAAGCGCCGAGCCCCCAAGACTTGTTAGAAAAGTTCTGGTATGGCTCGAGGTTATAACCGAGCATCGAGCCCCAAAGTCTTGTTGGAAAAGTTCTGGTATGGCTCGAGGTTACAACCGAGCGATGAGCCCCCAAGACTTATTGGAAAAGCCTTGGTATAGCTCGAGGTTACAACCGAGCGCCGAGCCCCAAAGATTTTTTTGGAAAAGCCTTGGTATGGCTCGAGGTTACAACCGAGCATCGTGCCCTAAAGACTTGTTGGAAAAGTTCTGGTATGGCTCGAGGTTACAACCGAGCACCGTGCCCCCAAGATTTGTTGGAAAAGTTTTGGTATGGCTCGAGGTTACAACTGAGCGTTGAGCCCCAAGACTTGTTGGAAAATCCTTGGTATGGCTGGAGGTTACAACTGAGCACCGAGCCCCAAAGATTTGTTGGAAAAGTTCTGGTATGGCTCGAGGTTACAACCGAGCTCCGAGCCCCAAAGACTCGTTGGAAAAGTTTCAGTACCGAACAAGCTGAACTTGCTCCTCTGTCGTGGGAGGAAGGGGGATAGTGGTAATGAAGAAAGCGTAGTACTTGAGTCGTTGCTACGGGACGCCGAGCAACTGTACCAGCTGACAAGGCCGAGGGTAAACCCAGAATTTTACGTGTCAGGCTGATGTCATGGGGTGGAAATCGAGGTTTTTTTAGATCCTAGTGGCCGTTACATCTTGATGATCAAGATTTGATGGTGAGGATCCTTTTGCGGAATTCGAGAAGTCTTTTCTCCTTCTATAACCCCTACCCTCACTTCTCCACTTTGCACTCTCTCTCTTCACAACAGGAATTTCCCTTTCTTTGCTGTCGGCGATAACTTTTTCGGTGATACTTCCGTTTCCCGGTCAATCAGGTTAGTATTTTGTTTCCTTATGTCGCGCTCTTAGTCCGGTTCCGTGGTGAGCTCTTTGGGTCGTGATGTGGTGGTGGTCGAAACATAGTCAACGTCTTGGTCCCTGGATGACACTACTTCGGAGGAGCAGGAGCAGTCGGATTCTGGGTCCGGGGACACGAGCGATGTGGTACTTGACGTGGCCCCCTTGCAAAGTCATATGCCAGAGGAGGGGTCGTCGGGGGAGGAGACCGACGAGGGTTCTAAGGAGGAGCTTGTAGAGGAAAAGGGCGACCAGGTGGGGGGTGAAGGAGGAACTGATAGAGAGGGCGACCAGGAGGAGGTGAAAGAGGGTCCGAGGGAGAGGGCGACCAGGAAGGAACTGTTCTCCCCCCTCTGCCCCCGCTGTTGACTCCATCTACAGAGAGGAAGCCTCTCCCTCGTAGGAAGAAAAGGAAGTGGGTTTGGCCAGATAGCCCGAGCACGCCGGACGAGTTCGTACCCGAGCCAGGAAAAGGGCTTGTGGTTCCTCACCCGTCCAACAGGAACCCCGGTCTATCAGGATGTATCCTGACGACGTCGAGGAACTTGTCAAATTTATCATTGGGTAGCGTGCATCTGATCGGATCATGATAAAGATGGACAGCTTCCGGTGTGTGCTAAAGACGAACTACCTACCTATTTTAAGGGCATCTTATTTCATCCCCCGGGAGTTCGAGCTACTAATTCCAAGCCCCGTCTTCATCCGACCACAGAGTTAGAGAAGAGCTTTTGCATTTTTCCCGAGGACACCTTCGTCTCGGGACCGAGGCTACTGCTGCACCCGTTTATCAAGAGGGTGCTGAGGTGGGGGAGCAGAGCCTGATGCAGTACGGTCCTAACTCGTGGAAGCTTCTGGTGTTCTTCATCCTAAAGTGTCAGGAGAAGGGGGTCAAGCTGAAGCTCAAGTATTTCTGAGCCATCTTAGAGGTGAGCTCGCCCGGAGATATGGAGGGGATCTTCTATATGTCGCCACGCCCCCACAAGAGAGTGATGCACGGTCACCCGGACTCAATAAAGGCCTGGAAGGAGAAGTACCTCGTTGTCCGGAGCGAGACGCCTTGGGAAATCCTGACAGTCTGGAATTTTTTCAAGCCGAACCATAAGCCCCTGAGGCGGAGGAACTTGACAGAAAAGGAGTGGGCTAATGTGGAAAAAATTGTTGAGGTGCACAGTATCGGTTGTCCACGCATCACATAGTTACTTCTAGCACGAGCCGGACTGAGCCCAGCGCCCTCTTGTATGTTATTATTTCTACTTTGCTTAATTTTCTGCCTTCGTGTTAACATTTTTCATTTTCTCTTTGCAGCGATGGACGTGAAGAACCTCGAGGCGAGGAATGCCCTTCTGGCTTTGGCGACGAAGAGGAGAGCCGACCGGAGAAGGCTGCCCCGACAGCAGGGTCCACTTAGGGGGCGGCCCAAGGAACTTCGGAGCTGCCTTCGAAGAGGTCGAAGAAGAGCAACTCGTCTAAAGGGCCGAAAGAGTCGGAGAAGAGCTCCAACAGTAAGAAGGTGACGGAGATTCTGAAGGCAGGGACCCCAGCACTTCGCCCCGACGCCCAGGAGATGGTGGGCAGGAAGGGTCTAAAATCATTGGCCCCGGATTGGGCGGTTAAGGACGATGACTCTTTGACCGAGGGACCGATCGCGATGGAGGTAGCAAAAAAGCTCGCTACGAAGCACGACCGGATAACTCTAGCGACAGAGACGCCCGAGGTGACCTACATGAAGTGGGCTCAGGCACAGGTTGCGATAAGTATTTGTTAGATACCCGCTTTGTGCTTAGTGTTCATAAATTTTGTGTTTAACTCAATTATCCTCGACCAGGCGCTACTGCATGGGGCGCATCTACGAAAGTGCTTGGAGAAGGAAATCCAAGTCGAGAAGAGAAATGCCAAGCGGTTTCTCCGTGAGGCAAAGAAGCTGAAGGACGAGCTGACGGCGGCTGAGGGAGCTTAGGGGGTCCTCCAAGTCGAGATGGCTTCTCTGCAGGATCAGCATGCGCGTGAGGTAGCGACGGTTTGGGCAGTGGCCCGGGCGGAGTATGATGAGCTGCAGATGTCCTCGGCGGACAAGCTGATCCAAGCTCAAGACAACGCCTACGACCGAGCCAAAGAGCATTTCCTGCACCTCTACCCGGAGGCCAAGATCGACCACCTTCACTTTGGGTGGGCATCTCCTGCGCTTCCACTGACCTTTGGGGGTGAGGAAGACAAGGCTCCGAAGGACCATCATCTAGAGAAGGAGGCAGGGGGTGCCCCGGGTGCCGAAGAGGTGCCAAAGTAGTGTAGGATTTTTACTTTCTTTTTTATTTGTATTTGCCTTGTGCGGACTGGCCACCACTTTTTGTAATACAATTTTTGAATTTATACAAACAATTTTTTGGCTAACCCTCTGTGACTTGTTGTTTTTTAGCAAGCTTTCTTAGTGAATCGTTGCTTCTCCCCTGTTTTTGTTAGATGGACGAGACTGCCGGGGCCGACCTCAGTTCGGCCGAGGTCCGATGACTTCGAAATAAGCTAGAGTCCAAGGAGAGTGTGATGATTCGCTATCGCGAGAAGGCTCGCAATCGAGAAGTTTAGAGGCGGCTCGTTTGAAGAAGGCCCTAGCTGAGCGCGATTGGGGTAGTACCTCCACCCGGCGTCAGACCTCCGAATCCGTTCTTCGGGAGGTTGTTATTGAGAAGGAGCTAGAGATTCAAAGGTTGAAGGTGATGTTAGGGGCCGGGCGACCTCGACTCGGCCGTCCAGGGCAAGGAAGCCCCTTTTTCTTAGGCTCCTCGCCGACCCTATACATGGAGATGGAGAGGCCCGCTGACGCACAGAGCTCGATCGCGGGGATGTTGATAATGGCTACGCCCTAGATGGGGGATGAGATTGTTGGAGGGCGGAGCCGTTCCGCATGACTTGAGGCGGCTTTTGTGAGTCCGGAGGGTCCGGCAAGGGGCCCTTAGGTAGTGGTAGAGGAAGAGTGTTGTAACGTCATTTAACTGTACTGTAGCCTTTGAGGGCATTTATGAATATGATTTGATTTGTCCGACCCTTATTTACTTAGAAAAATTAGGGTGTTGACTGCCCTTCGAACCGGGCTCCGAACCCCCTGCTTTGCTCGGAAGACGAGCCGTTTCATCCGCCGATAGCATTCAATGGGAGACGTTTCACCTACCGATAACACTTAATGGGGAACGTTTCATTCTTCCTTCCTGGAGGGCTATATAACCCTTACTCCTTCACCAGTAGTTCATCAGGAATCGCCTTACTTCACCGTGAGTTACCGTCATCAGTGACTTTCTTGCCACCCTCTGACAATTCGGGGTAGCGGCTCCGAGAGCTGTTTACCCCGAGTTGCCAGCGAGTGAGAGGTGGGTCGATCCCGGAGGTGGGTCTCAGGGAGCTTGCCGAAGGCGAGCGCCCCCAATGAAACTTTAGAGTCCCGGATCGGTGGCGCCCCTGCCACCCTCTGACAATTCGGGGTAGCGACTTCGAGAGCTGTTTACCCCGAGTTGCCAGCGGGTGAGAGGTGGGTCAACCGGTGGTACGAGGCTCAGGGCGTTTGCCGAAGGCAAGCACCCTAAATCTTAATGAAAATTTTTGGGTAAAGGGGAGTGCTGAAATCCCAGGCGAAGGTCCGAGACTTGTGTTTCGACAAAAAATCCCTCGAGTGATCGAAGGGTCGAGCCCCCTTGATTTGGAAGGGCTGTCGGGTTGTGGCTCGGAGGCACTGCCGAGCGCGAAGCCCTGTTAGCTTGAGAAAGCTAGGGCGTGGCTCGAGGTCGGTGCCGAAGGCCGAGGCCCTTTATCTTGAAAAGGTTGTTGGGTTGCGACTCGCAGGCACTGCCGAGCGCGAAGCCCTGTGTAACACCCCGAATTTCAAATAAGGATAAATTCGAGATTTCACAGGATCTTTACTTCACTTCGTACAATTTTACAAGGAATTTAAAACTTTTTATTCACAATACATCAGAGTTTGATTACAACTTGGTTTTTACACAACGGAAGAATAAAATACTACAACAACTGATAACAAAATATAACTTGTATCATTTGCAACATCTTTAACTTTCAAATAGCAACAGCATATCCACTTTATAACTCCCTGATTAGTCCTTTACCTGCATGTTAATCTGTGGGCACGTCAGTCACTTACAACTGACGAAATGTTATACACGGCTATCCTCTCTATGCCGGGAATAGTATAACAATCTCATACTTTAACAAATCACAAAAGATTAAATGAACAAGTAAAGTGTCAAAAGTGATTATTCTAAACATAAGTGTATGTCATGTCTTAATGCCTAATGCATACCATTCTACACTAGGATGACACTAATGCACACTTGTTCGGATTCTATGCATCCCATACAACATAGGTCCGAGGGCAAGCGCCTACGTACTCCACATTGAAGGGTTCGATCCCTCGCCATGAGACTACCCGGTAATAAAACAAGTTTTAGAGTTATTTCACAGATACGGATCTCAGCCTCCCTGGCTATAATAACAGATCCCAGCCTCCCTGGCTATTATATCGTGAGAATAATCCCGTAAATGCCCCTCTAGCCCCGGTATATACATATTCTTTGGAGTATGTTAAACATCCGCCGACTACCCTAAGTCTTGGATAAAATACAGTCCATCTCCTACGGAGCAACCACAGTCCACCAACTGGGTCTATAGCCACGGAGATCCACCGCCGACTATATAGAAGCACCTATTTACGTTTGCACAAGTCTATTACATCTTCACCTAAGTGCCTAATTATTTTTAGTTCAAGACATGAATATGTTATCACCCTAGAATCAGTTTTACCTCATACCGGATTTATTCACAAAACACGAGATTGCCCGACGGCATTATCTCAAAATCAAGTCTCAAAATCTTTCTTTCAAAATTACCGGTAACCGAGGTCTTACTAATTCTAAATCATAGACCTTTCATGTGCAAGAAACATGGGTACACATACCCCTTAATAATCATGTCTTAACTCAAAGTATTCTTTATCTTCAAACTATTCACAACTTGGTGTATGTCTATGTGCAAGAAACATGGGTACACATACCCCTTAATAATCATGTCTTAACTCAAAGTATTCTTTATCTTCAAGCTATTCACAACTTGGTGTATGTCTTGTTTTTGCATCATTCATACTATTCATTCACTATCTTTCTAAGGCAACAATTCTTTTCATGAGTTTGTATCATAAATCCAAATCTCTTTTAGGAAATTAATCGCATAAAATCCTTAACCATAAACAAACATATTCACATAATCTCATCAAGGCAAACAAGTGATATAGTAATTCTTTCCAAAACTCTATATAAATTTTCACAAGTATTTAGTCTCAATGGTTCATTTTAATCAATAGAATCTCACAACTTATCGCACATTCTTCTCTTAAAAAAAGAGTCATTTACTCAAATAATAATTTTAGAAACAAAGCGCACTTACTATTTAAATTCTCTTTTTACTTTCGAAAATACAAGATTAAAATTTGAGAATAATTTATAATAAATCTTTATGTGAACTCAAATGAAAAAAATGTATTTTTCCAATCCTTCTTCAAATCAGCAAGTGTTAAACATGAAGCTCAAACTCAAATAAAGAAAAAAAAAAATAAAAGGGGCTGGGCTGGTCAGTTTCGAACCAGGGGCTACCGACCACTCACAGCAAAGCCCAAGGTCCACTAGGCTAGCCGCTAAGTCCACTGTGGACTTATGTCATGAATTGGATAAAATTTGTTTTTATAACACCGGTACAGATTCGGATTTTTATTGAGTAAATTAAAATAAAAGGTGACTATCAAGATTTGAACCCAAGTTCTCTTATAAGAGGTGCTCACTGGCTAACCAGTAAGTCCAAATGTAATTTCTATCTAAGAGTTGTATTTGTATACTTTTGTTCATACTTTTCGGAAATTGTTTCTTTTTAACAAAACTTGTTTACCCAATAATCCAATCATTTAGGACATTGGAATAAATCTCACTTTTGGACTGAGATGAAATCAAGAAATAATAATCAAGTAAATTCAAATTTATTTTTATAATCTATCTTCATTTTCAAAAATAGATTTTTCCTTTCTTTACAAAAATTTGCATTTCTTCCCAAACTCGAAAATTAAGGATCATGTTTCTTAAAACTAGTTTATATCCATCATTATACTAATTAAAATTTGTACTAAGATCAAACATGTCTCTTAATCACCCATGGATATCTCAAAGAAATTCTTTTATGCAAAAGTGTGTATTTTCAACATATGTCGACATGTAATAACAAAAATTATTTCCTTCTCTTTTCTTTTTCATCATATCTCTAATCATATGTCGAAATATAATATTCTTTAACAATTTCTCATAAAAGAAAAATCACATATTCGACAAACATAAAATTTGCAAACACTCTAACATGATTCATAGTAATAATTCTTTAGTTAAACTTTTCTTTTCAATTAGCATGGTAACAATCAAAACAAGTTTATGGTATTCAATTAACTTTACAGAATATTTTTGCAAAAGAATGTATTCCCAACATTTTTCATACAATCAATTATATCTTCATTCATGCATACTAATTCATGACAAAACAAATCAACATTTCTTTTCTCATTACTAATTAACGTAAGTTGGGTTTGTTTACTCAATAAAGCAATATTTCATTACATCCAATGCATAGGTTAGTCCTATTTTATCAAATCAAATTCTATATTACTCATTCATTTCTATTAACATGCACATTCAAAAAAAAATTAGAAAGTAGGAGACACCCACCTTATTGAAACTTGACTAATGAAGGGAAGAGCACCACTTCTAGATCCAATGTCCTCCTAGATCTTCTCCTCCTAGCAATGGCCACCAAGTACAACTCTTTTCTCTCTTTCTTTTCTTCTCTTTTCTTTCTTCTCTTTCTCTTATTTATTTTATTTTTTTGGTGTGAAAAAGAATGAGAAATGAGTTGCTATTTATAGGACAATGCTAGGGACTATATTGCAAAATCTCCCACCTAATAACTTCTCATTTTAATTCTCTTTTTAATTATCCATCTTTTCATTTCTCAACTCCTAAAAACTCCCAACCTTTTACCTCCTTATAACTCCTACCTCTTCTAATTCTTAACTCCCACTCTCCACTCTCTTCTCACATTCAATCTCTCTCTCTCCCCATGCCAAAACCGACCCACTTCTCTACCCGGACTCACACAGCACACTTGTGTGCTGTGTATGTCAAGTGGGCCTCCAACTTTCAATTTCTATTACACATTTTTCATACTTCACCATTCCATACCCATTTACCAATACACCATATTATAAATTCTAAAACCACATCAAGCCCAATACAAAAAAAAGCCCATTTCTTTGTTGTCTTTATACAAACCGTGGGCTCCCATTTTTCACATTCACTTCTTTCTTACACATTTACCTAATCCATGCATGACACTACATACTATATCAAAGTATGTATACACATATTTAGAATATATTAGAATTTTGAATTAAAATTTATAATGTATCAAGCAAAAATAAAATAAATACACACACTTCAAAAATTTATTTTAAAAACGGATATGCTTAAATACGTTCACCGAAATACGTGCGTCGCACGTGAAAATATGAAAATACAAAAATTGACTTTATTGATGAAAATCTATTAAATATAATCGAAAACAATATAAGCAAAATTACATTTACTAATTTACATATATTTCATGATGAAATCACAACACGTAGAAAGCACGTGCATTATACGTGCAGAAAGTCGAAAAATGCATTTTAAATCAAAACAAGGGGAAAATAAATTTTCGTTTTATAAAATAGATTTAAATACATAAAAATAAATAATTTAAACCTATAGAAAATATTGTACGTAGTGGTGGAAACACGTGCATCAAAACACGTAAAAAGCACGTAAATCCGAGGGATTGAAATATTATATTTTAGTTGACTGAAATCAATACGGAAAATGTATAAACAGTACGAATCCAAAATATGTAGTGAAACATATTACAAAATATACGTGCGTAACACCCAGGGGCAAAATTGTAATTTCTAATTTTGCGGGGTGTTACACCCTGTTAGCTTGAGAAAGCTAGAGAGTGGTTCAAGGTCCGTGCCGAGGGTCGAGCCCCCTTAACTTGGAAGATTTTTCGAGTTGTGTCTCGGAGGCATTGCCGAACGCGAAGCCCTGTTAGCTTGAGAAAGCTAGGGCGTGGCTCGAGGTCAGTACCGAGGGTTGAGCCCCCTTAACTTGGAAGGGTTGTCGGGTTGTGGCTCGGAGGCACTGCCAAGCATGATGCCCTGTTAGCTTGAGAAAGCTAGGGTATGGCTCGAGGTCAGTACCGAGGGTCGAGCCCCCTTAACTTGGAAGGGTAGTTAGGTTGTGGCTCGGAGGCACTACAGAGCGTGAAGCCCTGTTAGCTTGAGAAAGCTAGGGCGTGGCTCGAGGTCAGTACCGAAGGTCGAGCCCCCTTAACTTGGAAGGGTTGTCGGGTTGTGGCTCGGAGGCGTTGCCCAGCGCGAAGCCCTATTAGCTTGAGAAAGCTAGGGCATGGCTCGAGGTCAGTACCAAGGGTCGAGCCCCTTGAACTTGTTTTAAGAAAGACAGGGTGTAGCTCGAGGCCATCGCCGAGCGTCAAAGTCGCAGAGCTTGACAAAGCCCAGACCTTGCTCGAGGTCGATGTCGTATGTCGAGCCCCCATACCATTTTTAAGAAAGTTGGCACGAGGTAAAAATGAGAAAAATATTACATCATATTTACTCGCTACAAAACGAGGCACGTGGTGCCAATTACATCTTACTAGTTACAAAGAGAAGTTACAAGAGCTATTCCTCTCCCTTGAGGAATTTGATGAGGTGTTCCGCATTCCAGGGTCTCTTCACGGCCCTACCCTCGTGGTTGGTGAATTGGTATGTGCCGGGGCGCACAACTTGGGAAACCTTGTACGGGCCCTCCCAGTTGGGCACTAGCTTCCTCTTTTGGCCCGGGTTTGATACCGCCAGCTTTCTGAGCACGAGGTCCCCTAGTTTGATGTCGGAGGGACAGACCTTCTTGTTGTAGAACCTTTTGTTTCTCTGCTGATACATGCTCCTTCTGATGGTTGATTTCTTACTGACCTTGTCTATGAGGTTCAGGTTGGCACTTAGTTGCACCGAGTTACTCTCTTCATCAAAGGCCATGATCCGGGGCGAAGGTAGCCCGATCTCGAGGGGGATCACTGCTTCTGTGCCGTAAGTTAGATTGAACGGTGATTCTCCCGTGAGGATCTTCTTCGTCGTCTGATGTTCCCAGAGCACGCTCGGCAGCTCGTTGACCCATGGTCCCTTGGAGGAATTATCAAGTCGTTTCTTGAGGTCGTCAAGGATTTGGTGGTTCGCGTTCTCGGCCTGGCCGTTCGACTGTGGGTGGCATATCGAAGAGAAGCGCTGCTGGATTCCGAGATCCTCGCATAACTTTCAAAATTTCTTGCCCGCGAACTGGGTCCCATTGTCCGTGATGAGTATGTGCAGAATTCCATTCCGGCAGATGATGTGTTTCCAAAACAATTGTTGGGTTTGCTGTTCTGTGATCGTTGCCAGGGGTTCGGCTTCGATCCACTTTGTGAAGTAGTCGATGGCTACCACCAGGAACTTCCTTCGGCCCATGGCATTCGGAAAGGGGCCGACCAGGTCCATTCCCCACATGGTGAATGGGGTTGGACTGGCTAAAGGGCAGAGGTTTTTCTGTGGAACCCTTCTTACCGAGGAGAATCTTTGACACGGACCGCACTTTTTTGACGAGGGCCAGGGCATCTTGTAACATTGTGGGCCAGTAATACCCGTGGTTCAGGGCCTTTCTGGTGAGCGAACGGCTCCCCATGTGGCACCCGCCAATTCCTTCATGGAGCTCCTTGAGAGCGTACTTGGCCTCGTCAGGGGATAGGCAGCGGAGGTAGGGTCTTCCATCTGTCGTTGTGTACGAGCGTTTGAAGAGGGTCTCGTTGAGCACGACAAACCTTTCCGAGCGGACCCTAGTTCTTCTTGCTTCAGATCAATCTTGGGGGAGCTTGCCCTATATCAAGAATTTTCGGATGGGAGTGGTCCAATCGTTCGGCCGATCTTCGTCGCTTATGCAAAGAGTTTTGGGGAGGTCGATACTCGGCTTTAGGAGGACTTCAATCAGCACCGTGCAGTCGAGACCTTCAAAGGACGAGGAGGCGAGGTTTGACAGGGCATCCGCCTGGGCGTTCCGCTCTCTTGGGATCCGCAGTACTGCGGAACATTCGAAGGATGTTAAGAGCCACTGGACCACTGCCAAGTACCGAACCATCCAATCATCACGAGCCTCGTACTCCCCGGTGATCTAATTGACCATGAGCTGAGAGTCGCTGTAGGCCCTGATCTGCCTTGCGCCTGCCTGGTGCGCTAGGGTAAGTCCCGCGATCATCACCTCTACTCCGCCCCGATGTTAAAGGCCGGAAAGTTGAGGCGGAGAGAATATTGGAGAAGAAAGTGATCGAGACCTCGCAAGATGATGCCTGCACCACTCCCAGCATTGTAAGAGGAGCCGTCAACGTAAACTTTCCACGTTGGGTCGGCCTCCTGCCCGTTGGGTTGCTTGGAGATGGTGCACTCCGTGAAGAATTCGGCAAGCGCCTGCCCCTTAATGGCTGTTCTTGGTTGGTAGCTGATGTCGTATTGACTTAGCTCGATCGACCATTTGACCAATCGGCTGAAGCTCTCTGGCTTGTGGAGCACGGCCTTGAGGGGCTGGTTCGTGAGAACCTGGATTGAGTGCGCCTGAAAATAGGGGCAGAGCTTTCGAGCGGCCATGACCAGGGCATATGCTACCTTCTCCATCCTTGCATATCGGGTTTCGGTCGAGAGCAAGACATTGCTCACGTAGTATAGCGGCTTCTGGACTCCGTCTTCTTCTCGGACAAGAACGGCGCTTAGGGCGCTTTCAGAGGCTGAAAGGTAAAGCCAGAGGGGTTCGCTTGGCTCAGGTTTGCTCAGAAGTGGGGGAGTGGCGAGGTATTCCTTCAGCTGGTCGAACGCCTCCTGCTGCTGGGCGTCCCATTCGAAGCCTCTGGTTCTGCGAAGCACCTTGAAGACGGGGATGGATTTCTCCCTATACTTGGAGAGGAAGCGGTCGATGGCCGCCAGTCTCTCCGTGAGTCACTGCACCTCCTTGATGTTTCTAGCAAGAGCCATGTATATTATGGCCTGGATCTTCTTGGGGTTCGCCTCGATGCCGCGCTGGCTGACGACGAACCGGAGAAATTTGCCTGAGGAGATGCCGAATGCGCATTTGGCGGGGTTGAGCCTCATGTTGTGGGTCCAAAGGCCGCCAAAGGCTTCTTCGAGGTCGGTGACGTGATCCTGTCCCCGTTTGCTTTTGACAAGCATGTCGTCGACGTACACCTCCATGTTACGACCGATCTGATCTTGGAAGACTCGGTTGACGAGCCTCTGATAGGTAGCTCCGGCGTTCTTCAGCCCGAAGGGCATAAACCGGTAGTAGTAGAGACCCTGGTCGGTGATGAAGGTCGTCTTGCAGATATCTGGGGGGAACATCTGGATTTGATTGTAGCCTGAGAAGGCATCCATGAAGGTCAGCAGCTCGTGACTCGACATTGCGTCGATCAGAGCATCATTGTAGGGGAGGGAAAAAGGATCTTTGGGGCACGCCTTGTTCAGATCTATAAAGTCTATGCAAATCCTCCAACTCCCGCTGGTCTTCCTCACCATCACGACGTTCGCCAGCCACTCGGGGTAGCTGGCCTCTTGAATAAACTGGGCAGACAAAAGTTTGTCCACCTCTACCTTGACTGCTTGCTGCCTCTCCGGGGTGAACTTACGCCACTTCTGGACAATCGGCTTCGAGCCCAGGATCACGCTCAGTCTATGCATGATCAGGTATTCGGATATCCCGGGCATGTCGGATGGTTTCCAAGCGAAGAGGTCGCTGTTGCGGCGGATACAGTCGATTAGGTCCGACCTCACGTGGAATTTCTTCGACTTGTCTTCTACCTCGAACGAGACTTCTTCCAATTCGTCCGCCGGTTCGGACTCTAGTTGGCTCCTCTCAGGCTGAAGTTCAACGGCATCGAGAGGGAACACACCACCCCCGACTGCCGTCATATAGCACGATCGTGCGGCTTCTTGGTTCCCCCGAACGACACCGACCCCCTGTTTGGTGGGGAACTTCAGCTTTAGGTGGTAGGCCGAGGGGACAGCCAAGAAGGAGCAAAGCCCGGGTCGGCCGAGGATAGCATTGTACGCCGCTTTGACGTTAACTACCATAAAGTCCATCGACTCGGTCCGTTTGAGGGGGGTCGTGCTGGCGGTTACATCTAATGTCACGATCCCCTCTATCTGTACTGGGATGCCGGAGAACCCGTGGAGGGTGTACCCAACCGGTTTGAGCCTGTCCTGGGGGAGCTTGAGATTCTCGAATGCCTCCAAGAAGAGGTTGTTACCGAGCTCTCGTTGTCCACGAGGATCTAGCGGACTTCGAAGTTCGCCATGTCAAGGGTGATGACGAGTGTGACACAGTGCGGGAGCCGGACCCCCTCCAGGTCTTCTCTAGAGAAGGAGACAGAAAGTTGCTGGATCTGGGGGGAAGGAAGGTCTCGAACGGCGTTCACCTCTCGGATGAATGCCTTGCGGGAAGTATTGCATTCCTCTCCCATAGGCCCCCCATGGACGCAGTGTAGGATGGCCTGGCCTCCGGTCTCCTTAGGTTCTGGGTTCTGCTCGAGACGCCGTTTAGGTGTGTAAGGAGGAGGCGAAGGCCTTCTGTTCCTCGTATCCCTTCGGTCCTTGGGGCTTTCCCAGGTGAATTCTTGGAGGTACCTCCGTTGGATGAGGACCCGACAGTCGTCGGTTTCGTGCCCGTTGTCCCGGTGGAAGCGACAGTAGAACCGTTGGCGAGGGTAGTCGGATGAGGTCCTTATCCTCGATCTCTAGGAGGATGGCTGACATGTTTTGTGTCAGTGGCGTATACCTCTTGAAGCGAGGGACCGGAGGGACCCTCTTCATGCCGGTCCCATCTTTCGAAACCTTCTTGGCGGGCTCGACCTTGTCAGCCTTGCGCTTCCCCTTCCCAGTGACCTTTTTGGTGCCTTTGGAGTTCAGGGCCTCCTCCGCCCGAATGTACTTCTCGACCCGATTGAGCAGGTCGGGGAAGTCTAGGGGAGGCTTCCTGGTCAAGGAAGCTTTCAACTATCCGTGTTGGACATTGTGTCGGAACGCTGCCGAGGCGACCCCGACGCCTAGTGAGGAGACAAACCTTGCCTCGGTGGTGAACTTCCGGACGAACTCACGGAGTGACTCTCCTTCCTTTTGTCGGAGGTCCAATAATGATGTTCTCGTCTTCTCGGCCTTCCTGTTGGTTACAAAGTGGGTTAGAAAGTTGGCCTCCAACTGGTCGAACGAGAAGATCGAACCGGGAGCGAGCCTAGATAACCCTATTCTCGAGCCGGGCCCCGCAGGGTGGCTGGGAAGGCGCGGCATAAGAGGGGATCCAAAGCACTGTGAATCATCATGAGGGTCTTGAACCCCTCCATGTGATCAGCAGGATCACCCTCGCCGTCATAGGTCTCGAACTGGGGAGGCCGAAAATTCTGGGGAATTTCAGCTTCCAAGATAGGAGTAGAGAAAGGCGGTCGGGTCGGCCTATGACCTTGAGCTGGCATTGGACTACCTTCGCCGAACTGGGCGAGGCGGTTCTCCATTTCTTGCAGGCGTCGAAGGACAGAGACATCCTGGTCTGGTGGGCGAGTGGAGCCGCGAGGATCGCTGCCCCCAGCACCCGACAGTGAGTAAGAGCAGTGGAGGGTCTCGGTTCGCTCAACCCCTAAGATGCTTTCAGGACCTCGTTCAGAAAGTTTTGGAACTCGACTTGTGTGACTGGAGCTTGCTCGGTCGGGTCGCGCTGGATTGGCCGCCTCTGGGCTGTTCGACTGTGCTCTAGCTCCCGCTCTCGGGACGGCTGCTTGAGATGGTTCGGGACCGAGTTGGAAGCGGCCCCTCCCCTCGTTCGGCTGGCTTGTCGGTTCTCGATGACGCGGTGTAAGTCCGTTGCGACTGAGCGACAAGCCCTCGGTCCGGCTCTGGGTTCGCCGTCGATCCTCGAATGGTTATATCCCTGAGTGTCGGCGTGGCTGTTCCGGGGAGGAGCATCTGGACAACGTTCAGAGGTGACATCTCTTCTAGCCTTGGGTGCCATGTAAGAGCTCGGATTTCGGGATTACATCCCTGCCTGGGATCGGACTGAAGTTAGAATCGAGTGACTCCTACATACGGTACCAACCTGATGCAGTTTGTTTTTGGGGGTGTGGCTACAACAGGTGTGAGTTCTTGTAGATTGTATAGTGGAAGTTACGGTATTGGCTCTGGTCCGACCCTCGGCTGGGGGACCGGCTCGGAAGTAGCAGGAGTGAGGTGGGGACCGGGTGCTCGGCTCGGATCCAGCAGCTCGGCTCAGATGAAGAGGCTCAGCTCGGTTCTGGGTACTTGCACACTGCCAATAAACACCGGGAGAAGTTCCGACGACAGGCCCTCCGACGATTTAGTCAGTCACTGGAAAAGTAACTGTAGCTAGGGTTCAGGGGAGAAAGTTTGATTACCTTTTTCAGTGAAGAGGGGGCCTGGTATTTATAGGCAGGGGAAACGGGTCTGAGACTCTGTTGGGCCGGGTCGGACCTGTTTGCTTGTAGGCCTGACATGGCAGAAGCCCGTTGGACTTCTGTTGACCTGCTGATCAGGGAAGAGCGGTTTTTGAGGGGATCTGGTGGCCCAGGAGAGCCCACGTCATCTAACCCATATCATATACCATATTTAAAATATCATTCATGAAGTGAAAGTTCATTGATAAGATTATTTCTTACAAAATTTTCCCAAAATCTATCGCATAGAGAGCTGAATTGCTGAGGTTTGTATACGGATACACGTCAAAACATCATCTGACACGGATCAAATACTGGTATCGATACAAAACTCTAACACAGATCAAACTCGTTAGTCCCAGATTCGTAATTTTCACCATCATCCACGTATCTTTCTCCAAACATTTCATTAATTTTTTTTTTATATGCTAATTTTCGAAACTATTTGCAGAAAGATGACTGTTGCCAAAGTTTTTGCGCTCATGAACTCAATAACTAAACTTGTCAAAATTTTCGAAGACTCGCCGTTCCCAACGACAAGGACATTTGCACTGGATTCGCTGTTTGGAACAGCGAGTTTAATTTTTTATTAATAATATTTTTTTGAAGACTAACTTTCCCAACGGCGAAGACATTTACACTAGACTCGCTATTGGGAACGACGAGTTTAGTTCTTTTTTTGTGTGTGAGGATTCACCGTTCTCAGCGGCGATGACATTTACACTAAATTCGTTGTTGGGAACGGTGAAATTAGTTCAAAAAAAAATATTCATGGAGTTTTTTTCAAAAATTCACTAAGTCCAACAGAGTGTTTTACTCAATGTTAAATTTCCTACATTCTCGCCATTTCCAATAGCGAGTCTAGTATAAATGTCATCGCCATTGGGAACGACGAGTCTTCATTGAAAATTTTGAAATTCTACATTCTCAACATCGAGTCTATTATATGTGTACTCGTTATTGGGAACGACGAGTCTTCATTGAAATTTTCGAACTGAACTCGTTATTGAGAACGATGAGTTTCTAAAAAAAATAGCACTAAACACGCTGTGTCTCAACGACGAGCATGAAACTACTAAACTCTCATTGGGAACGGCAAGTTTAGTTGTTGAGTTAACGAATGCAAATACTTTGATAACTGCTGTAAATAATTTCGAAAAGTGGCCTATTAAAAATATTCGCATTTCATCTCTATTTCCTTACAAAAAAAAATCGTAAATCAAAAACCTTCCTTCTTCCTCCCCATCGCGATTTCACTCAGCGAATCGAAGATCCATCGAATCATCGGTTCAAACCCTCTCCGCTTTCTTCTAGGGTTTCAGCTTCCCGATCTGCAGTTCCTGCGTGTGACGTCACTCCGTCGCTGAAATGGTAAGTCTTCAGTGACGTCATGATCTTGATTCCGAAGCTTTGTATTCTGTTTAAGATCCTCGATCTACATCTAACGAACTTTACCTTATTTTTTGTGCTATTCTTGTTTTTGGCGACGGGCGCAGCCTCTCAGACTAGAAATCAAGGTACTTGCAATTTAAAAATTAATAAATATATTTTTTGGATTTTTTTTCTCTTGATTTGTTTTAATTTTTTATTATATATTTTTTGGGAAATTAGAGGAAACTCGCTCAGAGGTCAGAGCGGGTGAAATCAGTGGATCTGCATCCGACGGAGACATGGTTATTAGTTTTTTTTTTTTTTTTGGTGAATTTTCAAGGGTGAGTTTAATTTGTTTATTAATAATTGAGTAAATGTAATTGTTTGTTTTTTGTATAGGGTTCTTGCGAGTCTTTATTCGGGGAGCGTTTGCGTGTGGAATTATCAGTCACAGGCAAGTTCTTGATTATGTTCTTGTTGCGTTTGTTTCGCCCTTGTTGTGCTTTATACGCATTTTAAGACTGTTTAGCTAGCAAATTCATCGAAAATACCTTTGGAAAAGTAAGAGGTCAAAAATAGCTTGCAGAACATTGTGCAGAAAAACGGACATGCAAAAGAAAGAGAGAGAGTTGGGGGCCTAAGTCTGATGAACTCCAACCATTTTTTATAACATAAGAAGCATGAATGCGGGTATGATGCAATGAGACATTGTGATATACCAACATGATTTTTGTGCGTGTATAACTACACTGAAATGGCTAGTGTCATGTTAGATTCGTGTGTCCGATACGAGTTTCAGACACGACGCAACTACTAAATAGAAGTGTTTGTGCTCCATAGTACATAGTTTATAACTCTATCCTAATAAACCAAGACAACTTTTTGGGTGTTGGTAAGGTCACTTATGAGGTGCAAGCTATGGTAGCCATGTGAAAGCAAGCTCTTATGTAGTGCTTGTTGTTAGCTACACTAGGATTTTGTAGGAAACAAACAATGCTTTGAGAAGGGATATGGAATGCAAACAGAGGAAACCCAACTCGTTGAAATATGGTTTACTCTCTCTATTTAAGTTGTTAATTGTCAACCATTGATCTCATTAAATGGTTGAGAATGGCCAACTCACTTTAACTTAGCCAGCTCGCACTTCACCCAGTCATTTCCCTCTCTTTATATATGTGGAGAGATTCCAGCTACTTCTTCCCGTGACTTTATGAGCCCAAGGTTCATAATAAGGTTGGTTGTGTGTGTGAAAGACTCCCATGGCTTTATGAGCCCAAGGCTCACAGTAAGGTTGGGGTATAGGCTCAGTGAAAGACCTTTAACCTTATCCATATATTGACGCATCTAGATAACCTGTGCATTTGTAGAATGTCACGAATGTGTTTTACCTAATTTGAATTAACTTATTTGGGATACAAGTGTAACTCTGCGTGTGTTGTGCTTAAAGCAATCTTTTTGCTACCTATCCCAAACCTGGATGAAGGAGCATGGTGTTAGGTAGCCAATGGTCAACATGAAAGAGAGTCGAATATATGCATTTCTAAAACAAGTTTATGCATTTAGAAATGCATGCAAATCATGTAGAGTTTGATAATATAATTAATTATACTATCACACTTTCACAAGTACGACATAAATAACAAAGATAAAACCAAAAATTGAGAGAGACATCAAGAGAAAAAATGATAAATAGAATAGAGAGAAAAGAGGATGGGATGAGATTTTCAACTTTCTATATCCTTGTTTCCCCTTTTCTGTTGCTAGCACTGTAAGTCATAAAAAAGGGTAGGTGTAATGGTAGATAGGAAAAAGAAAGTAACTAATGATTAGATTGACAGAACATTGTGCCATTGTGGCTGAAATGATTGGATGAATTGCGGAAGAGGTGCAGTCCTAGTTCTCCATCTTGAGGATTAATAGTGTAAGACCTGAATCTATCTTTAGAAAAGCCAAAATTGAAATCACCATTTGTTGGCGACTCTTAGAATTTGTGACTCGATATCTTAGAGACCATGCCATGCAGCATGTCAGATTCAGCACGCATGTAATGGACATTTATGAAATCTTTAAAAACCGACATGTCACATGTGTGAGGATACAGATTCAATTGAACATTTTCTGGCATTGTGGAGATCCTCCAAAACTGTCATGTCGAACAAGTTGGGGGAGCACTTAAGATTTCGCGTACCCAACATGTTATCGACATTTCATAGATCTTTCAAAACCGAATATCGGATGTGAACCCAACATTTATTGACATGCCGTACATGTTGGGGGACACTTAAAACACTGTGTATGCACTATTTGATATTTAAGTTGTTTACTTGCACGGTTATTTGCAGCAAGTAACAAACATGCTCGTTTGAGCCATTGTGAAGGACTCCACTTATTTTATATAGCTTACATCTATTAAACATATGGATTCTAGATGGCCGATTTTAATATATTATATATTAATGTGATATTAACTCAAGTTCTTCTTTGTCGCTAATGAACGAACTAGTTTAAAATTTCAGTTTATTGAATATTTCACTTCTTTGCCTAATTTTCCAAATTAAGTTCTTTGACAGCTTTTTTTCTAATAATTTACAGACTATGGTGAAATCTTTTGAGGTCACCGAGTTACCAGGTATTATTCATTTTATTTAGGTTCTTTTTATATCTTCAGGTCTCTTTCCCAAGTACAAGTTTAATATGATTATATGAAAAATACACTCTTAATATGCTTGGGATTTCATGTGTCACAAGTGCTTTAGATCCTTGGCATCATATCCCCTATTATTTTTTGGATAAACTAGAAAAAAAACTTCATCTAAATTTGACTTTTCCATACTTGACCATACTTAATTACTTATGTTCAAACAAATAAGGGTTAAATTTCAGTTATCCCTACCGACTTTTCATGGTTTGGCATATTACCGTACCCACATTCACTTTTAACCTTTCTACCCTACTTAAGTTGTGATTTCTTTGCAACTCGGTCAAAAATGACATTTTTGCCCTTTAAAAACTCTTAAGGGTTATCTGCCAAAAATATTTTCTTATTGATTTTTAATAAAACTTGCTAATAAGTTCTCCTATCTGGTGGACTTGTCCGCAACAACTTTCTTTCTCGTTCCATACGTATTTTTACTAAAACAATTCTCAAATAACTTTGAGAATCATTAAAAATGATTCTAAAAGTCCGAAATTGTGGAAAATCTTAAAAAATGATGTAAGAATCCAATAAGTAAGAAGTAAAAAAATTTAAAAAATCCTCAATTTCAGAAATAATAAGAGAAGTATTTCAGATAAGTCCACAATTGTAGCAAAACTTCTCTACACAACCTTTTAGTAAAAATAGGTACCAAAATATTTTTGGCAAATAATCCTCCTAAGTTTTTAAAAGGGTAAAAAAGTCATTTTAAATCTAGTTGCAAAGGAATTTTACCTTCAGTAGGGTGGAATGATTAAAGTGAAAGTGGGTAGGATTATATGCCAAAGCATGAAAACTTGGTAGGGTTATGTGAATTCCCAACAAATAAGATGCCAACAACTTTAGGAAAGAGTTTAAAGGAAACGAGTGGACGTGTTAATTAGCCCTAGAATAAGAAATGAAGGCTGGACCTTGATTCTGTTTGCCTGAGGCTTACCGTTTCTTGTGAGTGGCATCAAATGTGCCCAGACAACATAATTTTCCAGAAGCTTAGAGCCTTAGGAGTACATGGCTGTTCAAATTCTGAAGTATTTTGATTTTGCCAAACAAGTTCTCATGTATTACGCAGTCCATCTTACATATCTGTATATATCTTTGTCATTTCAGTGCGATCAGCAAAATTTATAGCACGCAAACAATGGGTTGTTACTGGAGCAGATGATATGTTCATTCGTGTGTACAACTATAATACGATGGACAAGGTCAAAGTGTTTGAGGCACATACAGATTACATCAGATGTGTGGCAGTGCATCCAACCCTCCCATATGTGCTTTCATCTTCTGATGACATGTTGATAAAACTCTGGGATTGGGACAAGGGTTGGATTTGTACTCAAATTTTTGAAGGGCATTCCCACTATGTTATGCAAGTCGTGTTTAATCCAAAAGACACCAATACTTTTGCAAGTGCTTCTCTTGACCGTACAATAAAGGTGCTACTTATTTCTCTTTTCTAATTTTTTCTTCTTGTTATTACACAGAGTTTACCTTTTGTTTTTATATTTTCTTTTGAAATTTTATCGACAAATATGGAACTTCCAGATCTGGAATCTTGGTTCTCCAGACCCAAATTTTACATTAGATGCGCATGTAAAAGGAGTAAATTGTGTTGATTATTTTACTGGTGGTGATCGGCCATACTTGATTACTGGTTCTGATGATCACACTGTTAAGGTATGCCTTCTGATTGTTCATTATTGAGCTACATTTGTGCTTCTCTAAAATTGCCTTCTACTAATAGTTGTATTGAATCAGATCTGGGATTACCAAACAAGGAGCTGCGTGCAAACACTAGAAGGCCATACACATAATGTTTCCGCTGTGTGTTTCCACCCTGAACTTCCCATAATAATTACTGGTTCAATGGATGGAACTGTTCGCATATGGCATGCAACTACATATAGGTAAGCTGTGTATTTGCAAATGATACAATACTTGTGCGTTTGGGACATCACTGTAGCTAATCCATGTTACTTCAAGTCTCTGCCTACTTTCTTATGTGTGAATGTCTTTCTATTTATGCCTATCTTTGCATAAATAAAAATGTTTTAGCTGGTGATTTATGATTTTCATGATAGTGAAGTACCTGTATCTATAAAAAACATTTGCCCTCTTTTGTCAAAATTTGCACAATAATGGTTTGTGTATTTATTTATTTATTTACTGTATTATTTAAATATATGGTCAGGGGTTACAAGAAATAGTGCGATGATGTATTTTCTTATATATACTGTTCTCTAATGGCAAAATGTTCTTTGAATAAAGATGTAGGGCGAAACAGATCTCGGCTGTGTTTGGTATTGCTGTGACTAAAAAGTTATCTGAGAAAAGTGTACGAAGAAAAAGCATTTTGTATCTAATTATTTTATTAGTTTATTTATTTGGGTTGGGAGCAAGAAGACTTTTCCTGAAAGCAGTGCCTCAATACTGACTCATCCTCTACAATGCTGTTTGCAACAACGGTTTCCATGTATTTGCTATCTAGGCAGATGTTTCTAATTGTTGCCATCTTGCTCTTCATCTTTCACGCAAAAAGTGAAGGTTTATTATTATTTTTGCTCAAGGTTATCTTTTTTCTTTGCAGGCTAGAGAACACTTTGAATTATGGTCTGGAACGAGTTTGGGCTCTGGGATGCATGAAAGGATCAAGAAGGTATATGGTTATCCTACATCATTTTTCTTCTCTTTCTTGTTTATGCACTGAAACAAGTGATCATTACATATATAATTTTGATCGTAAAGAGATCATTAATTCATTCAGTTACTCTTAAGATAACTTGATTCTCAAACTATAACATATTTAGCATTAAGTTTAAGTATTTTAAGTTTTTATTTCATATAGTTGACTGAATTTCAAGGTCTTTCAGATAGTTTGGACTATCTATGTTTGAGTACATTATGCAGTGCCATCGACTGTTCTGCTCAATTAATTTTCTGATTGTTTTTGGTTCATAGGGTTGTAATTGGATATGATGAAGGAACTATAATGATAAAAATTGGGCGTGAAGAACCAGTTGCTAGTATGGACACCAGTGGCAAAATCATATGGGCAAAGCATAATGAAATTCAAAGTGTGAATATCAAATCAGTTGGAGCTGGGTATGAGGTTGGTACATCACTTTGCTATGAAAAATAATATTTATGGAGTGTTCATTTAGGTTTATGAGATTTATATTTCAGGTTACAGATGGAGAAAGATTGCCGTTGGCTGTAAAGGAGTTAGGAAGCTGTGATCTTTACCCACAAGTAAGTTTATTTAAGGATTATTTCTATTCATACTGTTATCCTGCCTGTAGCTGTGGGGTTCTTTCTGTTTTTTGAGTATATATATTGATTGTACTCTTGATTTCTTCTTCTTCTAGAGTTTGAAACATAACTCTAATGGAAGATTCGTTGTTGTTTGTGGTGATGGAGAATACATCATATACACTGCTTTGGCATGGAGAAATAGATCGTTTGGGTCTGCACTGGAATTTGTGTGGTCATCTGAAGGGGAATATGCAGTCAGGGAAAGTACTTCTAAAATAATGATTTTTAGTAAAACATTCCAGGTAGGCCCTCGTGGCATCTTTCATCTTCATATTTTCATACACCGTCTTTTGTAGCTTCAGCTTCATTAATCATTTCTCTGTTAACAATTAGTTGTGTTAGTACTTAATACTCCTTACAGATGGTCAATCTATTAGATTTATGTTCTCTGTAGTTTTCACTCCTCAGGTTTTGGGGTTTGGTTAGTATGCACTCCCTCTGTTTCAAATATAAGTCATTCTAGTCTTTTTTTGTTTCAATATATGTCACTTTTGGTTTTTGAGGCAAATGTCTTGTCATTCTTAAATGTCCGTCAAGTACTTTTTTATGAGATTTTAAATTTTACCCTTATCTTTTTAATAAAAGAAGTAATACTAAAATTATAGAGGAGGGCGAATTGGACATTTTACAATTGATAGCTCATTTATGAGCTTCAAAAACCAATAATGTTAGTACTTTTTGTCAATCCTAGTTTTTTTCTTAATAGGCGTGTAGAAACCTAAAATGACATATATTTTGAAACAGAGGGAGTAATGTTTTAGGCTTTTAGCCAACCTGAATTGCAATTACTGATCTTGTTACCATTTATGGCAAACATAATCACTGTAAATGGTCCTTAATATGGATTCATCCTTTCTTAGTTTCATACCAGCGTTGTGGCACTAAGCACTTTGCATTCCTCGTACTGCGTCTGAGTAGCTTATCAAATGTACACAGATCGGCATTACAGCTTACATCCCGTTCTCAATAATCATGAAATTATGTTATGCAATAATCTTTTGCTCTAGAGAATTCAACGAACACAAGTTTGATATTCACTCTTCAGTGCAATTTGATAGAGAATGAGATAGAGAAAGTGTAACTCTTATCTATTAGTGCATGAAGCCAACCTGAGTCTATACAAGATGACAAACTCATTTCATACACGTATTATATATCTATATAATAAAACACAAAGAAAACTATCAAGTGGCTCTCATTCAATCTCCCCCAAAATCAATGGCCCAGGTCTAACCTCACAAAACATATTTTTCCCCCCAAAAATTTCTCTCCAAAACTCAAATTCAAATCCCCCATTCAAAACAACTCTTTTATTTATTTAATTATCTTTCTTTCTCTTTTTCTTCTATTCAAAAAATCAAGAAAATAAAAATTTTAAAAAATAAAAAAAACTAAAAAATTTTAAAATTTGAAAACTTTAAAAAAAATTTCAAAAAATTATAAAAAATTTTAAATTTTTTAATTTTTTTTTTATTTTTTAATATTTAAAAATTGTAAAATTTAAAAAAGGTTTAATTTTTAAAAAATTTCGGAAATTTTGAAAATTAAAAAAAAATCAAAAGAAAAATAAAAAAAATAAAAAAAAATAAAAATTTTAAAAATTTGGTAATTTGAAGAAATTTGAAATTTTGAAAAATCTCAAAGCAAATCCAAATCCAAATCCAATGTCGAACCCCAATCAAGAGGTCGTCGCAGTTATCTGATCCGCAGCTAATTCCGTATCGGTGACTCCCCTCCACCAAATCGAGCGCGAATATCAAGCAACTCCGTATCGGCGACTTCCCTCCACCGAATCGAGAGCCTCTTTATGCGATGCGATCTAATTTCATCTCATTAACCGAATTCTCATTTCAATTTTTAATTTTTTGTGTGCAGGGGATTACTCAATTTTTTGTTGACTTGAATTTTGTGTGTGCATGGAATTTAAGTTTAGAGACGTATGATTATTTTATTTTGTATTTAGACATACTCATAGTGGTTATGAGATTAGAGTAAGCTCTATAAAACTCTATGCAGTGTTTTATAGAGTAATGTCCCTGCATAACTATTACAAGCATATAAAAGTGATGCTGAAGTTAAAAAAAACTCTATGCAGTGTTTCTAACAAACTATATGCATTCCAGGTAAGTTCAAGTTAATGATTAAGAATGCGATGGTTGAGCTTAAAGGTAGATATACTGTTTTCTCATATAATATGTTTGCTACTTCAATTAATTTGCTGGACGTTCAAAACTATTTTATATAATCAAACCAGGTGCACCGTTCCGAAGACGTGCCGTAGGCACGTGTCAGCGGGCAAACCTAGTATATATATATATACACACACACACACACACACACACACACACTTCTGTTGCGAAGGGACTTTTGGTGCGAACTGGCGTGCGGACCATTGATGCTGCTACTAGGAGTAGCGGCATCAGTGCAAATTTCAAAAAAAAAATACAGTGATGCTGCTATTCCCAATAGTGACATCATTTGCTGTAGCGGCATCAGTGGTTCGCATGCCAATTTGCACCAAAAGTCTGTTCGCAACTGAAGAAAATCCTATATATATATATATATATATATATATATATATATATATATTAATATATTAACAACCCCCCAAACTCATTGTGGATCAACTAGAGTTTGGAAAGCAACGCCTGATGTTGGGCCTTCATCTGAGATTTCGTGAAGAAATTCGCACACCGAGCTTCGGAAGACATAATGAAGGGATATGACCTTAGGAACACATTTCCGAGTGAAGAAAGCATTAACACCAATATGTTTAGTGAGCTCATGCTTGACCGGATCAGAGGCAATTCTGATGGTACTAGTATTATCACAAAATACGGGAATGGGCTTCAAAACAATACCAAAATCCTCTAGTAATCATCATAACCTTTCTATTTCTTCTATGGTAGGGACGAGCACGAAGTTCAGCCTCTGAACTAGAACGAAAGATTGTAGTCTGCTTGGACTTCCAAGAAATGAGAGAAGTTCCAAAAAAGGATATAATAGCTCGTAATGGACCGCCTATGATCCAGATTACTAGCCTATGTGGCATCAATAAAGGCCTTCGGTGCTAGTGGAGAGGACTTGGAGAAGAATAGAGATCGAGTGATCATTTCACGAAGATAGTGGAGCACCCAAAGCAGATGGCTATAGTGCACAGACGTAGGAGCAGACACAAAATGGTTCAGAACATGGACCGCATGAGAAATATCTGGTCGGGTAATGGTGAGATAGACAAGCACAAGATGTCGGTATCGAGTAAGATCAAGAAGAGGAATCTCATTTGTTACCCGAAGTTTCAAGTTGAGTTCCATGGGAGTTGTTTCAGTACGAGTATCAAAGATATTTGCAGTGGGCCAGAAGATCTGTGGTATATTTTTGTTAAGAAAGAAGATAACCATGGTCACTAAAGGTAACTTTAATCCTAAGCAGTTAAAATTCCCGATTAATCGCTAATCGGAGGCTAAACGATTATTTTTTTAGCAATTTATAATATTTCAATAGTTGGCGATTTAATCGGGTATAATCGGCCGATTAATCGATTAAATTCCTCATAATTTTCATGTTCGTTTGTATTATTTGGGATCAATCCGGTCCAAACTTAAATCCAAATCCAAAATTCAAATCCCTTCTGGTCCTCGCGCAAATCCAAATCCGACATGTCGTCGCTCTCTTCTTCTTCCTCGCGCAAACCCAAACTCAAACTGATTCTCTTTTGCTTCCTCGAGCAAACTCAAATCTGACCCGCCGTCGCTCCCCCTGTGCCGTCGCATACTTGATTCGGCCTGCATCTGCTGCACCTCCTCCTCTTGCTGCTCCTCCCTAATTGTTTTTGTTTGATGGAACCAGGGCCGACCCCCACCATGAGGTCGGTGAGGCGGCCGCTTCAGGCCCTGATTTTTTTACAATTTTAGGGCCCCTAAATTTGTATTCCTCTTGTAAGTATAGGCACATATTTTGCGCGTAAAAAAATATATTATTATTAGGCACTTCAAAAATAATTATTTGAGCCTTTTGCCTCGGGCCCCTCGAAACTCAGGGCTGGCCCTAGCTGGAACCTACCAACAAACCCGATCCGACCTACATCCAGAATCCAGCTCAGCTCAAACCAAGTATTCTCTTTTTCTCTATAACTATATGTTCCTACTTGATAATCTCATAATAGTTTTATATTAGGATTTAGGGTTGCTACATAATGAGTATATATCTTTTTTTATTATATATATATATAACAAATTTTCCAATTTAATCCCCAATTATTTTTTGATTAATCACTAATCGTTCCTAGACCGATTAGTTCCAAAATTCGATTTTAACTGCCTAGCTTTGATCCCAAGAAAATACTGTAGCAGGTCAAGATTAGTCACATCAAACTGATTCTCCAGATAGGTTTTCACAATCTGAATATGGGCATGATCGTCATCAGTGAGAATCATATCATCAAACATCTAACAACAAAATTTTGCGACCTTTTTCAAAGGAGTGAATGAACATAGTCGGATCTGATGAAAGCCAGCAGAGCGAACTGTGAAACCAAAATGCTCAAATCAACCCCATGGAGCCTGTTTGAGACCATAGGGTGCAAGTCGAAGACATACAATAATTGGGGATGACGTAGACCAGGTGGAGGAAGCTTATAAACTTTTTGACAAAGCTCACCATACAACAAGACCTTATTCACATCCAACTGCCATAAAGGCCAGTTACGGACTGCAACAACAACAACAACAACAACAACAACAACAACAAGAGTCGTAACAGTGATCATGTGCACAACGGGAGCAAGTCTCTTGATAATCAATTTCATATTCTTGTTGAAAACTTTCTGCAACAAGACGAGCCTTGTAGTGCTTAATAGTGTCATCAGACCGGCTTTTGATCTTGTACACTCACTTGCATGTAATCGGTCGTACTCCTAAAGGAGATGGAACAAATTCCTAGGTTCCTTTTTGCTTAAAACATCCAACTCATCTGCCATAGCATGTTGCCAACGAGGAACATGTGATACTTCTTTGATGTTTTGAGTTTCAATTTGAGAATGAATATCAACAGGGAAAGCAACATGCTCTAGATTATCTAGGGATGGGTAGGTAAGCCGAAGAGGATGGTGAGATCTCAAGAGATAGTGAGGCTCAGGGGATCAGCAAGTGGAGGCACCGTAGGAGCCGGTGAAGGCACTGATGGTTCATGTGTCATGGGTCGAGCACGACGAGGAAAGTAATGCGGAAGTGGCTAAATACGATGACGAGCTAAGGAAGAAGATGGTAGAGGACCAGACACAGAGGACAACTCGTGTGGATGTGGGCATGATACGAGGTGGTGCTAGAATTGTAGGAGATAAATCAAGGAAGTTGGAAGAAAGTAATTGAAAGTCTAAAGAATAAGGATCAAATGTAGGAGTCAATTTTACCGAAGTAGAATCGATCTTCTACAAAGTGAACATCATGAGACACACGAAGACGTCTTGCTTTGGGATTATACAACAATAGCCCTTTCGCTCAGGATCACAACTAAGGAATACACACTCAACAAATTATTCGGATAATTTGTTACGTTCACGAGAACATAACAAATACAACCAAAAATCTGAAGGTGGTTATACGATGGTGGTTTGCCCTTGAGTCGAGAGAAAGAAGCATTACCACCAATGGTAGTCGAAGGCTAGATATCGATTATGTAAACATCGGTAAAAGCAGCTTTAGCTCAAAACTGAGGAGGAATAGAGGTAGAAAGAAGCAAGGCCCTAGTGGTTTCAATGATATGCGTATGTTTCCTTTCAACAATGTCATTTTGAACATGGGCATCAGGACAAGATAGTTGAGGACAATTTTTCTAAATGGCTAGGAAGTTTCTAAACTCCATAGACATGTACTCTCCACCACATAGTACAATCTTGATATCATGATTGTACTGTGTGGCAATCATTGTGTTGAAAATACTAAACAATTAACTACAAGAGTGCATAAAATAAATCCATGTAAAACGAGAGTAATCATTAATGAAAACGACATAATATTTATAGCCTTATTTGGATACATGAGAAGGCCCTCAAACATCAGAATGCACAAGCTGAAACAAGGTAGAACTCTGACTATTACTCAAATGATAAGATAACTGAGTTTGTTTATCGAGATTCGAGATGACAACCCAGACAGTTATTAAGGTTAAGAGTACAAAGCTTAGACACACTATCTAAGACATTTTACTAAAATAAAGTGGATAATCCAGAAGAACAAGGATGACATAAACGTTGATGCTAAACACTAATGTTAGGAACCATAGAACTTAAGGCTCGGGCAATTGGGATGTGCAAGTGATTCATGACATAGGTACCATCATGCTTATGGCTAGCCCCAAATATTGCCCCGTCCCGTGATCCTGTATGAGACAAAAAGAAGAGTCAACAGTGCAGGGGGTGCGGCGACGCTGGAGGTCGACAGCAAGGGAGCAGTGCAGGTGTTGATGGTATCGCAAGTGCACGTGTTGACGGTATCGCAGGTGTTACGGTCCCGATCCGATTGAGCGATGGATCGTTGTAACTTCAAATAACATCCATGAGTCAAATACCATGAGTCAAATAAGAAAAAGGAAGAAAACAGAGCCAGGAGGAAGAAGAAGAGAAGGAGGAAGAAGAAGAAGAGAAGGAAGGAGGAAGAAGAAGATAGAAGATTAAATCATATTCATTCATCATAAACTTCATACAAAAAGCCCCATCTCAATATAAGGAGAATGAGGGGAGGAAGACAACACTAGCACGTGCAAGCCCGTGGGCTTTATTACAAAAAAATCACTAACTTTGCAAATAAACCCCCAAAAGAAAGAAATTCCCAAGAGGACTGATACGTAAATAAAAGGACTGATACAAAAAAAGATACAGTTCTCAAAAGAACTGTATCAATCCTTCCCCCTTAAATTGACCTTGTCCTCAAGGTCAATGTGATGATCTTCTTCACTCTAAGAGGCTTAGAGGTCCATCCAAGAACATCTCCAAATCGTGACAAATTCAAATATTCCTTCCATGTGTTTCCCCTTGGATCAAAGATGAAGTGTTGGTAAAAGGCGCAAAGTGCAAGGCGGTAGGTTCCCAATTTGTTTGCAACGTCACCATTAGCAGCAACACGATCAGCACCCACTATGACTGCACCATCAGAAAATGAAGAATCATCGTCTTGCATAGAAACAGCTCCCCGTAGTTTCACCAGCGGCCCCACAGCATTTGCCTCCAAAAGACAGTAAGAAGTTTCAACTGAACAAATACCCGAATGAACCATACATCCTATTTCAACAGGTGGGGAGCAACACCAAAAGAAGAATCCTCGCTCCTCTATAGACATGGTTAAACTAAAAGAGCTCTCTGAAAACTGAGCAAGAGAAATGGCAGCATGTGTTTTAGTCAAAGCAGTCCCAAAACCCAATAATTGAACGAGCTGCGGGATCACGCCTGCCTCTGTTGCGTTACTCTGAGATTCGTGGTTTGTTGAGACAATGAAGTAGCATAGAGCTCTGACAACATTCTCTACTATCCGATTATTGGATAATCCATTGTCTTGAATCCTTGAGGTATTTTATAATGGTTGCTAATGCGTCTGCGTCTAGGAGCCAGTGGGTGATCTGGTCGTAACCTGAAGGGAGTTTTGCGTTGATGTGCATTGAAGAAGACACTTCGTCGTCTTTGGATGTTTCAATGATTGACAGTAAAGACTCTAAGGAGCTTTGATTTACGTGTTCTGTCAGTAGGCTAGCATCTCCACCTTCAATTAAGCATGAGAGCAACTTTACGGCATTTGCACGCAGGCTCGGATCGGTATGGTCAAAGAATGGTATCAATACTCGAACTGCTGAAAACCATCTCAACTTAGTTCTCATCTCTGCAGCTGATGGAAGTTGGCTCAGGGCATAAAATGTTTGGAGAATACTGTGTTGAATATTGGGCCCTGATAAAATAAGTAACGAGAAAAGCCAAGATATGTCATCATCAGATTCTAGTGATACCAGGGATTCATCGTTGGAATCAATGACTGCTAATGATTTGGCAATATTCATGATTGTAGCAGCTACCAGCTCCAGTAAAATGGATGGTGATGAAGCTTGAAGGCGTAAAAGTTCCAGAAGTGGAGTAACCGCCCTTTTCCATATCATTTCCAAACCATTCTGGTGTAAACTTGACAGACTCTTAAGGGCTGTAATTGCCATTGTCTTTATACTTGTATCTCTATGTGTAATCAAATTTAATAGAGGTTCAAGGGCCCCATTATGAAAGAGGGTGGCTTTACTGTGATTGGTTAGCTCCAATTCAGCTAAGTTGACACCATGATCTTTTTAACATCATCAGATCCTGAACTAAGACCGTGCAATAGAGGTTTAAAATAATTCGCCTTCGCCATCTGGACTATATTTTCATCAAGAATTGAAAGAACTTCCAGTAGATCCCTTGCATCACAAGAAGCTTGGTTATTATCACCGTTTGAAATTGTTACCAACAGAAGAACGCAGCCATGAACATTCGCAATATTGTCTCGAACCATCTTACATTTTGAAAGTTCTAGAAGCAGTGACACTGCTAGCTTACATTCTTCACTCCTTCGTGATGGAGAGCGAATGATTAATTCAATACCATTATCCACACCAGCAATTAGTTCTTTAACATCATCGCGGTCTTTCACCAAGTCAATAAGGATACATAAAGCATGATTCCTAATGAGAAGATTGCTCCTGCCAAGAAGCCCAACAAGAACCTTTAAAAAAATTCTCCAACACTACATACTCTCTGTACAAATCCTTCTTTTTGCACAGCTCTTTTAGTTGTTTAAGATGGCTAACCACCTCTTCATTGTCACCAGACCCTAGCATAGCCTTAATTGATGCAATTCTAATGATAGCATTCCTCTCCTTCCTATCCAAGAAACAACTCTCCATACCAATAACTTCCAATGAATCATCATCTTCCACCACTTGAACTATATTCTCAGAAACAACATCAACTTGAGTAGGTGAAACTCCTTGACTACCCAACGTCTTTACAAGAAGAAGGTCTCTAGGAGACAAACCCAATTCAAATTCTCCATTAGTCACACAAGTGGGGCACAAATGCTAGCTGAGGAATTTAAGGCAGCGGTAGTGCTCGTCGGTACAATTAGCGAAACAACGATTGCACCAATACTCTAGCACATCAAATTCCCTCTCCTCATCCTCTATATAACTAAAGTCTAATTGAGTCAATCCTAACTCCCATTCCTCACGAGCAAAACAACTGAGGCACAAATCAAAGTCTCGTAAAGTGTTGCATCGGTACCGCTTGTAGGAACAATTATCAAGACAAATATTGCAATAGTGTTCTAGCATAGGTTTAGGAACAACTTGGGTGGAAGAAATTGAAGACGCATTCAATCGAATACCTGGTGAGCAGTTAGAGCTTGAGGAAATAGGGTTGATGTTTAAGGAGTTCACTCCTGGGTTCTCTTGGGGATTTCGTTGAACACATGGTGAGTTGCCGAACAATGAGGGAGAGAATGGCAGAAATGGAGAACAAAGCGGGGAGGCCGTGGTGTAATCAGCTCGCTTCGTATGTTCAGAGGAAGCCATTTTCGGAGGATTCTGGGTTGCGGAGCACAGCTTGGGTGAACTGGTCCTGAAGCAGGGGTCGGAGATGTGGACGCCGACGAACGTCGATATTGTCGATGGCTGAAGTTTGGATTTGTGGGTTTTGAGGATGATTTTGGCAGTGGTCGGCAGAGGTGGGAAGAAGATGGGTTTGGGGGTTTTGACGGTTTCTGAGGTTGACGGTGAAGAGAGGAGGTTAGGGTTTTAAGGGGTTTTGAGGAAGGGGTAGCGGAGGTGGAGGGGGTTTTGGGGTTCTGAGATTTGGGAAAGATGAGGGTGACGCTAGCGGAGGAGGTGGGGATGCATTGGCAGTCGGGAGTGGTGGTGGTTGCAGTGGTGGTTTTTCGGAGAAGGAGGTTGGGGAGTGCTTTTGAGGGTGAGGATGAGAGAGTCGGGGAGGATGGTGGGGCCCGCACGAAGTTGAACACAATGGCTCTGATACCATTGTTACGGTTCCGATCCGATTGAGCGATGAATCGTTGTAACTTCAAATAACATCCATGAGTCAAATAAGAAAAAGGAAGAAAACAGAGCCAGGAGGAAGAAGAAGAGAAGGAAGGAGAACAAGAAGATAGAAGATTAAATCATATTCATTCATCATAAACTTCGTACAAAAAGCCCCATCTCAATATAAGGAGAATGGGGGGAGGAAGACAACACTAGCATGTGCAAGCCCGTGGGCTTTATTACCAAAAATCACTAACTTTGCAAATAAACCCCTAAAAGAAAGAAATTTCCAAGAGGACTGATACGTAAATAAAAGGCCTGATACGAAAAAAGATACAGTTCTCAAAAGAACTGTATCAGCAGGTGAGTTTAGGTGGTGGTTGATGGGATCATATTTGGATTTGGATTGGGATGTGGATTGGGATCGGGATTTGGGATGGGATCGGATTTGGATTTGGATCCTAAATCAAAAGTGAAGATTTGGGTTTTGGATTTCTCTTATCTCATTTGGATTGGAGGATCAAGAGCAACCTTGCTCTAATACCATGACAGAGAATGAGATAGAGAAAATGTAAATCTTATCTATTAGGGCAGGAAGCCAACTATATATATGAGTCTATACAACAAGATGATAAACACGTGTCATACATGTACTAGAGAATACACACACACACACACACACACACACACATATATATTAACACAATTAACTGAGATTGAAGGTTTAAACATCTGATTGGTTAAGTGATGTTTTTTTAAACACAAATAAAAGATGAATGTGGTTTTTTAAACACAAATGAAAGATGAAAGTGGTTTTTTTAAACCCTACCCTAACTAACCTAGTGGAGTTTTTTGAAACATTGTATTCTTTTTTTAAACAAAAAAACCTTAGTGTACTTTTTTTTAAACTGACCCAAAACTTTGTGTACTTTTTTTATATTTAGCCAAAAAATTATGGAAAATGTCGAATATTAGCACATGACATTTCATATGCACAAATACAAATAATTTTGATAGTTCACAAGTTAATTGTAAAACTAAGGAAACTTGCAAAGTGTAACAGGTCGGGTTTGTTGTATAGGCAATGGTTTGGTTTTAATAGAATTATATTTTTATTAATCCTAACCGAAAAATATTCAAAATCCTAACCGAAAAATATATTTTTAAAAACCCGTTTAAAACCGAACTCATTTAGTGCCCGATTAATCCATTTTGACCAGATTTTAAACAAAAAAAAGGAACCACTGCTTTCCCCACAAACGGAACGGTAGGCTCAAAATTTGTTTAAAGGGACCGTTTAAATGGGGGTTTTACCTTTTTTCATAATTATAAGCAACAGGTTCGATTCGGGTGGGATCCTACAATATCCACATGCGAATCCAAATCTACTAAAACAAGGATCCACTAGGGGATCCAAACCAAATTTGGATTCAGGTTCAGGTTTGGGATTACCAAGACAGTATTCCCTTCATAATATTATTAAATCCTTGAAGAAGAAATTACTATATGTATCAAACCTTTTAATAGAAAGTTACTGATTGCATATAAAATAATGAAATAAATATTTAAATTAAATTATATGACCAAAAAATAATCTTATCTCAATAGATAACCACAAAATTTCACCTCTTCAGTAAAAGAAAATATCACTAGGTTTATATGATGAACTACTTAGTATCCTAATGTTTGTGTTGCTTGATTCACATGTTTTCTACTAGGTTTGGAAAAAGAAAAATTAGAATATCAAAGTACTTGATATTCTTATCTCAATATGGATATAGGAATATGTAACTGAATCAACATGAAATATCTATATTCCAGATTATCCATCGGGTTATTGGGTTCGGATCCTCAAGGATCCATATCTGGATCCAGTAAGAGAATGAATCTATTTTTAGGATCCATACCCTAAAATCTGTGGGCTATCAGGTTATTGGATAAAGTTGTCACCCTTAGCATCTTTTCAGAATTTCCTTATATTTTTTTCAGGAAAGCTTTTCTTCTATTTGCCTCATTTAAATGTGTTTTTCTTGTTCTTTCATAACTGGACCATGTTTAATTGACATGGATTTCTTTCTCAGTGTGGCTTGTTTCTTGGAGTCTCGTGGCATGATGGAGGATGCTTTGGAAGTGGCTACTGATCCTAATTACAGATTTGATCTAGCTATACAGCTGGGGAGACTAGATATTGCAAAGGTTTGTTTTCTATTATTATTGTACTGTATAAGAAATATGCATCATGTATGGTCAAACACTACCAACGAGATGTTTGTTTGTCAATTTTTTCTCTCCCATAAAGCAATCTACTTTTTCAGGAAATTGCTATGGAAGTACAAAGCGAATCGAAATGGAAGCAGTTGGGAGAGCTAGCTATGTCCACTGGAAAGGTAAACTAAGTTTCGATTATCCTGTTACATAAGAAATGCTGTACTGTATCAGCTGTTACACTCAGAGGACTACAACAGAATTGCAGGTCTCTAACAATCACTGAAAGCTTTTAGGGATCAATTGACACACCCCAAAAATCCAGTATCAGGAATGTACTTGATAAAATTTTGAGGTTGTTAAATGCTTAGTTGACTTAATTGCGAACGAATTCAGAAGCAGAAGTATTTATGCATGATACTAGAAAAAAAAGATTAGATAGGTTTTCACGGGCTTTTGAGGGCTTGTGACATTTGCAGTCTAGTCTTTAATCTATTGATGTATAGTCTGATGGCCTTCAACTGAGAAATGTTGTCGTCCATATGCATTTCCCTTAATCTCGCATGGTCTTTCAATTGGTTGAATTAGTTTGCAATTGAGCAGACACATCAAAAAATGTAGCTCCCCTGAATTGCTATTGTAGAACTGATCTTGTACTATTGAGTTGGGTAAACTTCACCAAACCAAATCTTTTATTTAGACATCTGTTTTCCTTCAATGTTATCTAGTGCCGTCTATCAATTCATTTTGATAGTCTGTCAACAGATCTGAACAGAGTGAAAGCTTTATGTGGCCAGGCCCAAAGATATGGGATAAAGGCCATGTTGCTGTTTTTGTTGTGTTGTAGCACTGATGTGTGAATCTTCATTTTGCTTTGAGCAGCTGGAAATGGCTGAGGAGTGTTTATCACATGCTATGGATTTGAGTGGCTTGTTGCTTCTTTACTCAGCTCTTGGAGATGCAGAAGGAATAACAAAACTTGCATCTCAAGCAAAAGAGCAAGGGAAAAACAATGTTGCCTTCCTTTGCTTATTTATGCTGGGTAAAGTGGAGGATTGCCTACAACTGTTGGTGAAGAGGTCACTTTTCAATTCATTTTACCTCCCTTCCAAATTGCTTTTTGAAATCAGTTTGACTGCCTTTTGTTATTAGCTTGTAGTATATTGATGCCAACTTGCCACTGCCATCATATTAATGTAGTTTCTGTAATTATATATCTACAGCAATCGGATACCAGAAGCTGCATTGATGGCGCGATCCTATCTTCCAAGCAAAGTTTCTGATATTGTCACAACATGGAAGAATGACCTCAACAAGGTTGCATCTTCTATCATGCCATTATCTTTAATAGCATGCTTAGATACTTAAGCTTCATATTAATGGTTCCATATCATTTTCTATTTTCTTCTTGGAATATGTGTTCTCGATCATGCTAATATATTTGTTAGCTTTTTTATTATCTCCTTTATTTCTAAACCTATTGCAGTGAACTATTTTGACTTTTTGCTTCTTTGGCTTGTCATGAAGATCAACCCCAAAGCTGCTGAATCATTGGCAGACCCCCAAGAGTATCCTAACTTATTTGACGACTGGAAGGTTGCTCTTGCTGTAGAGTCCAATCTTTCTTATAAGAGGTGCATGTTGTATAGATTCTCCGTCTACAGATTGTATTTTTATGTGCGTCTCTCTAGACTTTTGATCTGTATGTTTGTAGGTATTTATTTATGTTTGTCATTAATGATTCTGCTTGCACATAGGTAATGGAAGAGCAATGCACAGTTTAATTTATCTAATACATAAAGTATTGACTTTCAAATAGCTCACTTTACATATTATATAAATTGTTAATTGAATTGAAAGAAAATATCCTATATCGCCTTCAGCCTGCTAGGTAGTCCAGTAAACATTTTGCCACTTGGATTGTAGCTGTCACAGCTTGCCTGAAAATCTTGTTGATCTGATTATAATGAGCCGATTAGCATTTACACCCATTTGGCTAGATTTTATGATTGGTTTGAATATCACTTCAGTTAAAATCCTTCTTTTTAAATGATCACATTTTCTTTTGATGTTCTATGAAGTTAGGTCTTGGATTATGTTGCTTAACATCTGTATGTAATTGATGGTCATCAGTTAGTTTTCTAATAGTTTTAATGTATTTTCTTTATGTTTGGGAAGTTGAAAGTCATTCATTATAATTTCTCTCTGAAAATTCTATGAAATTTAAATTTTATATTATATTCATTTTGTGAACCAGGTGTAATTATTCTCCTGCCGAGGAATATTTGAGCTATGTAGAAAAGTCAAATGTAAATCTTGTGGAAGCTTTCAAAAATATGCAAGTAGATGGAGAGGATGTTCCCCGTGAAAATGGAGATTTAGTTCATGAGGTATGTTGTTATATGTAAATACTAATTGCATTTGGAAGTTTTGAGGCTTTTTTGAACTTTCAAGTTGTTGAAGTTAGACTGATGTAAAACGTAATCCTAAATAGAGAATTTTCAAGAATTTTAAAGGATTAATTTTACCAACATGTAATGCGGATCAAGTTAGAAATTAAAATAGTTAATCGGTTCGATGGATTTTCAAGAATTGAATTATGTTTAACAAGCTCAATTAGCAATTCAGTTCTAACAATCAATAATTATATCTCTAAGTGCTCTAACAAGTAAAAGATGCATTATTGATTTGTATTCTAATTAGCAAGTAGAAACGCCCACTCTCAATATTTGTGGTCGATGGTTAAATTAAATAATATAATGGAGATGATAAGGCAGTATAACACAAATATTTGAAAAGTGGAAAGAAGTTACCGGGTTCGAAGAACGTGTTGCTACGTGTTCTGATTTCTACACAAAGATCCAGTATCTTGTCCAAAACACCAAACACCAAAGCTATCCAATCAACAAGAATCAGATCCGATCTGACCCACTTGTGATGTGTGCTCGGGAGGAGGTCGACGGTGGCCAGTTGATGGTGGTGGGGTGCGCCGACTGGCGGTTTGAGGTGAGTGGGAGGCGGCGGTTGACGAGGCAGCGGCCGGCTCGAGCGGCGGTGGGGTTGGACGGGACGCCGAGGATGGGTGAGGGCGACGGCGGATTAGGGTGTCTGAGGTGGTGATGTGACGACGATGGAGGTTGGGGAAGAGGTTGTTTGAGAGGTGGTTGGCAGGCGGCGGGAGTGGTCGCACGGGTGGGGGTAAATAGAAGAGGCAGGAGGGGGTAGGGTTTCGGGATTGGCAGGGGAAGAGGGAGAAGAGAGAGAGAGAGATTAGGTTGGAGTTAGGTTAATTAATTTGGGGATTAGGGTTAGAGTTTGAATAAAGATTTGGGGGATTTTGGTGTAGTTTTAGAGTCTTATCACAAACTCTAAAATTTTATTAGGATTTATCATAAATCCGAATAATTGGATTTCAATTGTATCACACAAAAGGGGGACGAAGAGCAAAACTCGACACAATAATTTTTTAAATCAAGAATAGCTTAACTTCTCATTAATCTCAAGGCATATATATAGGCTCAAAACAAATCTTGATACAAATCTCAAAATATTCTAAAATCTCAGAAATATTCTAATGCATAAAAGAAAGATTACATATGGCTATAATTGCCAAGAATAAATATGGTACTGAAATAAAATACTAAACTAAATAGAATTGATGTCCTCATGATATAAACTGTTTAGAACTAATGTTACAATGATGAAAAGGTTGCAAAATCTTTCACCTATAATGAGCCTTATCACGCTGATAAATTTGGGTTGATGCAATATATTTCTTTACTTATAATTACCCTTGACATAACTAATCAATTTGCATTGATGTACTATATTGCTAATTATGGCTTTCAAAAAGTTGAAGCTTTCTTCTCTTTTGATTGCCATTTTGCACCTCCTTTTCTGTCTTTGTTTTGTCGAGTGTAATTCAAGACCACTAAGTTAGTACCATTTTTTTTAAACACAAAAACGAGGATTTTAGTTTATGTTTTGTTACCTGAACTTAGGGCTGCAAACGAATCGAGCTATTCGCGAGCTATTCGGCTCGAGCTCGGTCAAAGTTCGGCTTGAACCGAGCTCGAGCCGAGCTCGAGCTCAAAACTGAGCTCGTTTCGTAAACGAGCCGAGCTCGAGTTTGGGTTTTTTTTAGGCTAAGCTCGCGAGCTATTCGGCTCGAATACGGTCAAAGCTCGGCTCGAGCTCAAAACTGAGCTCGTTTCGTAAACGAGCCAAGCTCGAGCCTGAAGGTATTCGGCTTGGTTCGGCTCGATTGCAGCCCTACCTGAACTTAATGATAGCTCTTTTTTGTTATTAACCAAGGTGTGGTTGGGCTTTAAGAGCTTTTGGACTTCAGTCATACTTAAAGAACACTTCAACTTAAATTAAAAAATATGTTTATGAACCTGATTTCTGTCCAACGTTCTTTTCGGATTTTAGGTCACATTGTTAATCAAAATAGCACCGGAGAAAACATAACTTTAACAAATTAAGTATGTTGTTATATATTGTGCCAAGATAATTTATCATACAGTTACAGTTAGTGCTGGGACAGTTGCCCACAGAACAACTAAGGATTTGGAAAATTTGTAAATTTCATGTAACTTTCATAGCTGGATCCACCATTCCTTCTTTTTTGTTTATTTATTTGAACCTTTGAGGACCAGGCTTTTGGTTTTTTTTTTTTAGGTTGGGGGGGGGGGGGGGGGTGGTGTTTCAGGGTTAGGAATTGCAACTCATCTTTAACACAATCAGGACTACACTCTTGTAATGAACAAACTAAGCATCAACATCAGCACTTGTGGCCTTGCCAGATATGCCTTGTGAATCCTTGTCAACATTCCAGTTAAGGCCTTTACTAATTTTTATTTTGTACCAACCTTGCATAATATTTATTATCTCCACCTTTAGTAAGTAATATCTTGATCACTATTTATGCCTAGATTGCTAGATTTAAGGATTGTTTATGAAAGAGGGGACACTATTGCAAATTATTGTTGTTACCTTGACCATAAATTGTTGGGCAACAATTACAGAAGAATTTGTTTACATTCTGCTGCCACCAATTTTGGTGAGTGTGAAAGCAGCTCTTCATAAGGAGACTTTCCTGTTGTTGAAAAAGATTCACGAGAAACTACTTTTAAACGAAGTGTTATCTTTTCCCATTGTTAGCGTTAACCTCCCTTGTGCTTCTCTTTCTAACTTCCTTTTATTAATAATGAAGTTCCTATTATAAAAAATTAATGAAATGTTTACAGGTGTTTAAAGATTCTGGAGAGGAGGTTCAGGATGTAGTTGAAGATGCTGAGGATTCCACCAATGGTGCTGTCCTCATCGATGGGAATGATGTTGCGGAACAATGAGGTACGAACAGTGCAGTAGCTCCATCAATCTAAAAATAATTGCTTTTGAAAGTGTAGTCATAATTTTGTATCTGTTGATTAATTGTTCTTATTACTTCTATAGATTCTCATTTTATCTAGTAACACTATTACTTAATAGTTGCACTGATATTAGCCTATACCAAACATGTAATCAATTCACTCTTATGTATACTATAATAGCGAACTGTATACTTTGATTGCTATTTTTCCTAAGGCGACCTGTTGTTTTCTCGGGTAAGATTTTAATCACGATAATGGTTGCATTTGATTGATTTTATTTGTTTAGTAAAGTATGGAACATTAACTATCCATCTGTCTTTGGGAGATTTTTTTCTCTTTCTTTTTTTTCTATGCTATAATCAATTATTTAGACAGAATGGAAAAGTGATTAATTTTAATAATAATAGTGTTATTTTGCATTGAAGTTAATTGAAGTGTTTAGTCTTCTATCTTTTGCGAGCTCTTTAATCTAGACTTCCCTGTGCAATTATATGTATGCCACGGTTTCTGACCATCTTTTTTCTGGCTATTTTTGGCAGTGCTTACTCATTAATAATGGAAACTCGCAAGCGAACAAGAAGTTGGGTAGTTATGCCCCTGCTATTACAGGTGAACTGATTTTTCCTACAAAAAGATGAAACAAAGTCCCTTAGTTTATTGAGCTTACTCAAATTATTTTGTGAACATGCTATAGTTATAATAATAATTTCTTCTCCGTGTAACTGGATGTTGACTGTTGTGCCTCTTGTTTTGTTTTGTTTTGTTTTGTTCTGGGTGAAGTTGCATGTTGAATACAACCAGTTGTTACACATCATCTACTGCTTCTACTATTTAGCTGTTCATGCTATATTAAGTTAGCCGTGGCATCAGACTTAATAACTTGAATCAAGTGAGCTCCTTTTTATCTCAGTTCCAACCAGATTAATGTTATTGAGTGTGTCATGATTGTCAGTTATGATTCACATTATTTCCATTATAATCTTATTATGCTACTAACTTTCACTGTTTTTTTTGCATGCAACACGATCTCTATTTGTAATTTGATCTTCATAAGCAAACTAACTTGGTTTTCATTTCCAGGTAGCTGAGAGAGCGTTGTGTAGTATTTTTCCATCCGCCTCTTCGGTTAATCCATTGGGACTTGCAGGATCAGCCAATCCGATGACATAAATAGCAATAGCAATAATGACAACCCTATGCCAATTTTGTGTAGTCACAAGCAATTTCATGTACCATTGAATACAGGGAAGAGCTTTACCTAGGCGTTAGATTTTCTTTTCTATATGATTTTGACCCACTTAGAAAACAAATGAGCAAGATTCGTATAGCATTCAGTATGTTTAAGATTTTGTTTCTGTATCAGTGCCAAGCCTTGTATTTGTTTTAAAATGGGAGGGTTCCCGTCGAGAATGACACCATTGTTTTCTGTTGGGTGTTTGAAGAAATCGACCGTGTAACTGGATCTTCGGTTACACACTAGTTTGGTGAGCACTCCGTGAGCACTCACGAACTAGAGATCCTATGAAAAATCCGAACCGCTCCTATTGTTCTATATGCCTTAGATTACCTAAAAATAAAAAATCAAGTAATTTGAAGTTCATTTACCCATGATTTACATCATCACAAAATTGTATGGCTGAAAATTCTAACAGCATGATGGATGGGCAAATGAACTTCAAATTACTTAATTTTTTATTGTTAGGCTATCTAAGGCATATACAACAATATGAGCGGTTCGGATTTTTCATAGGGTCTCTAGTTTGGGAGTGCTCACGGAGTGCTCACCAAAAGTAGTGTGCAACCGAAGGGGACTCTTGCGTATAAATGCTCCACTACAAACAGGTCTGTTTGCACAGGCTCATTGCAAACTCAGATCTTAGCTGTTGAATCGACTTGATCATGATCCAATGGCTCAGATCGAGCCCTCCCCCATCTCACTTAAAAAATGAGTGGTATTTTTGGGTTTTCACCCTAAATACCCCTTCACCTCGAACACTCTCACTTTATCTCCCTGCGCTCTCACTCTCCCTACCGAAACCCAAAATCCCAACTCCTATCTCACTCTCGCTGCTCTCCAATAGCCCAAGCCTCCCTCTTTCTCTTGCAGACTCTGATTCCTTGCTGCCTCTCTCACTCTCGATTGAAATTCAACAACCCGGCACCTGCTGATGATTTTTTATTTATTTATTATTTTTTAACTTACCATTGTTTCAAACAACGATTTAAGGCTAAGCAAAATTTGTGCCAAAATTTTTTGCTCTCTGACTTAATTTGTCGATTTGAACCAACGATTTCTTTTAACCTAGGTTGTTTGAAATATAGGCTTAAGGCTAAGCAAAATTTAAGCCAATTGAAGCCGTTGTTTGAAACGACTTCTTATAACTTAGATCGTTGTTTAAAACAGAGGCTTAAGGCAAAGCAAAATTTGAGCAAAAAACTTGCCCTTTGTATTTATTTATTTATTTTGAGGGGGGGGGGGGGGGGGGGGGGGGGGATACGAAGAGGGTGAAGAAAGATATTTTTGCATATTTTAAAAATGTGATGACATCTTAATTTATCAATTTTCAGTTAACTATCTCTTCACTCTACTTATCTTTGCTTATCACAATCTCCAATAACTGGTGCTAGAGTTACTTAAGTCGTTGTCTCCAATAGATTGGAGTCTTTCAGTTGAAGAATTCAAACGCAGACTGCGATAAGCGAGCCTAATTTAAATGGAGAATTCAAACGGAGACTTGACCCTATAATAAGCAAACCTAATCCAAACAGAGTTTTTTAGGCACTTCCGATTTCTTGCAAAGTCTTTTCTTCCATAATGCGTGATGAAATTTTGTCCTTTATGTCTTTTTATAACCATGCTTATTGATTGTTAGGGGTAAGGTAGGGTTAGGGTTCAACGGCTTTGGTTAGAGTAAAAAATGAACTATTCTTTCTTTCTCCTATTTTTATTTGGACTAACTTTTTTTTTAATTGTCAGAATAATTATCTCTGACGGCGCACTGAATTTTGACTTTATTATTATATCTATTTAATTCTCTGAATTCAAGTCTCTGTTGGATTTCTTCTCTGAAAAACTATGCACTACTGGAGACTGTAGGTTCAGTAACTCCAGCACTTGTCTTCGGATACTGCAATAAGCAGAGATAAGTACAATGAAAATAAAAAATTGCAAAGAAATATCTTTCCACTATCTACATAAAAAAAATGATCCTTGCACTTGACCTTACCGTATTACCCCTTTTTTTTATTTTGTTTTTGTTATGTTTTTTGTTTGTTTTGCTTTGTTTTGTTTTGTTTTGTTTTGTTTTGTTTTGTTTTTTTTTTTGTCAGTTATAATTTGTGTATTTTTTGAATGAGACGAACACATGTATTGAGATCATATAAATCCTAAGAGAAAGCTCTTTTAAAGAGAGCCAGAGTTTTAAAATAAATTTCAACTAGCCCTTAACCCGTTGTCGCTATCGTCTTATTTGGACTTAGGTCGTTGTTGCAAACAACAACTTAAGGCCAGTTCAAATTCGAAAGGAATTCTCAAACAACAGCTTCAATATAAAAATATTTTGAGATTATAGATTCTTGCTGATTTCCACGTTTTTTTTTTTGGGGGGGGGGGGGGGGGGGGGAAGGGGGATGAAGGGGAAAAGCTCTTTAATTTTTTTGACTTTTTTTATTATTTGCAATATCCGACTAGATCTTATTTTTATTACTGAAGTCTCCAATAAAGTGCGCTAGTGAATACCTAAGCCGTTGTGTCTAATAATTCAGACTCTTTCGGAAAGAAGAATTCAAACGGAGAATTAACCCTAACCCTAACCTTCACCCTACATAAATCTGAAAACAATATAAAACCTTGCTTTCTTCGCTTACATTTGATAAAAATTCAACATCAAATAAATAAAAATTTCTTATTAAACACCCCCAAAAATTAAAAAATAAAGTCTAAATCCAAAACAATTAAAAAAAAGAAACCAACTATAGCCGTTGTTTTAAACAACGACCTACTATAGCCTAATTCGTTGTTTGAAACAACAACTATAGGTTAGAATAAATTAGGGAAAATAGCACTGCGATTTGCAATTTTTTTTTTCAACTTTATCCAATTTTTATTTATTTTTTTCAAAATATTTTTTTAAGGGTTGGGGGTAATTTTTATGTAGACAATGAGAAGATACTTTTTACAGTTTTTTTTTTTATTTTCACTGTACTTTTCTCCGCTTATTAAGGTAGGGGTGGTCAGGAATTGAGGTACGGTTTGGGGTGTCGGGATTTCAGTTCGAAGTGAAAGGGGAAAGAAGGAGGCCGGGATTTGAGTGTCGGGAGCTAGGGTTTGAGGGTGAGAGGGGAAAGAAGAAGGAGATGGAGAATTGGGGTAAGATGGTGAGAAAGATATAGATGAGTAGCAAAATTACTTTTTTGCCCCCACACTATAATGGTATCTACACTGAGATGTGCAGAGAGAAGGAGCATCGTTGGATCGCAATCTAGTTAAGGGCTCGGATCTCTTGCTCACGTTAAGGATCTCTTCTCACCATCTCATAATAGACTAAGTATTGTATATATCTCTAATCTCTGATATTATAATGGGAGATGACCTTAGTGTCATTTGTAAATCTATCAATGCATGTAATGTACGTGCATAATTATTACAAAAGAGGTCTTAGGTTCAAGCCCAGACTACGACTGAATTTTTACTTTAAAAAAATTATATTTATTAAGATAACATTAGTTCATTTTTTCATCATTCGTGAGCTCTATGAGCTCTCTGACTTAGGCAAAAATTACTAGTGTGGAAAAATCTTATTGCTGATGTCATTATCCCCAACAATGGCGTTCGCATTACTGATTTCGTTGTTGGGGATAGCGGTATCAGTTATAAGAGTTATTACATATAATTAGTGAATACCTCTTCTCCTTCCCCTTTCACTTTAGATCTCTCTCCCCCCACTCCCGAACCCAAAACCCAAAAACCCTAGAACCCAAAATCCCACACTTGTTTCCTCTCAGAATTCATCTCTCCTACCTTCCTCTCCTTCTCCCTCCGAAATCCAACTCCCCCAATCTGAAAAATATCCAACGTTGTCTCTAGTCATCTCATACATCATCCACGACATATTCTCGAGCTCTCCAAGTTACGGTCTAATTTGAAGGTATTTTTACAATCATATTGCTTTTATAATTATATGTATGCATAGGATATGCTTGTGAGTAGTCAATAACTCGAATATTTATCCATTTATGTATAGGTATGGATATTCATCCCAAGTTAGAGAGTTTACGAATGACGAAGGAATGAAATGATGTCCTTATTCCAAAGAGCGGCTAATGTAAAACGTAATCCTAAATAGAGAATTTTCAAGAATCTTAAAGGATTAATTTTACCAACATGTAATGCAGATCAAAGTTAGAATTTTAAATAATTAATCAGTTTGATGGATTTTCAAGAATTGAATTAAGTTTAACAAGCCCAATTAATAATTCAGTTCTAACAATCAATAATTAAATCCCTAAGCATTCTTAGCAAGTAAAAGATGCAATATTGATTCGTACTATAATTAGGCAAGTAGAACACTCAATCTCGATATTTGTGGTCGACAATTAAATTAAATAATATAATAGAGATGATAATGTAGTATAACACAACTATTTAAAAAGTGAAAAGAGTATACCGGGGTTCAATAAAACCAGCGTTAGATCTCGGGTTGGCAGCATGCAGAACCTAGCAATCAACAACAACAGTAAGAGAGAGACAGCAGCAATGGCAACAGCAAAGGCGACGGCGGCGGCGTCGCTTGCTGAGGGCGGCGACGGGGGTCGATGCGGCGAGGTGGGTCGACAGCGGCGTCGACGGAGACAGGAGGAGGGTCGTCGAGATTTAGGGGTTTTGGCTGTGGTTGGCGATCAGAAACAGGAAGGGACGAGGAGGTCAGGGTTTTGGGTGTCGACGGGATAAATTAAGTTGGATTTTGGAGATTAGAGTTTGGGTTTAATTGATTTGGGAATTTTTGGGGGTAGTTTTAGAGTTTATCACAAACCCTAAATTTTTATTAGGATTTATCACAAACCCTAATAATTTGGATCTCAATTGTATCACACAAAGGAGAGATGAAGAGCAAAACTCAACACAATAAATTTTTAATCAAGAATGACATGACTTCTCATTAATCTCAAGGCCTATAAATAGGCTCAAAACAAATCTTGATACAAATCTAAAAATATTCTAAAAATCTCAAAAATATTCTAATGCATAAAAGAAAGATTACACATGGCTATAATTACCAAAAATAAATATGGTACTGAAATAAAATATTAAACTAAACAGAATAGATGTCCTCATCATTCTCTCCGGGTGGGAGAGAGCTCGACCCAGTAGAGTCAAAACCAATGATCCTGTCATGGTGCTCCAAAAGATCTGGATCCATTTGCAGGAGCTCCTCACAACCACTGCAAGTGTCATCCAACTTCGGCTTGTTCTTCCACCTCTCCAAATACTTGTGCATACCACCATCTCTTGTAGAGATTATCTAATCATCTAAAATATTATTCAATTCTTCTGTCGGTAGGTAAATAGTATTAGGTAGAGTGGTAAATGTGGGAATCTCACCATTAGGCTGTAGGGTAGGCTCATCTATAAAAAGAATTCTCGGGTGGGATTTTGAGCCTTCATAGAGTACTAGATCATCAATATTGAAAGTCTTACTTATGCCAAAGCCTTCAGGAAGGTCAACGACATAGGTATTACCATTGATTGTATGAAGAATCTTAAATGAGCATACAGTATGAATGTTCAAGTTCTTAACGGATCTAGCTGGAAACCGCTCCGGACGAATCCGAACCATCTCTTCGTCACCAACATCAAGAGTTATAAATTTCCATCTAGTATCTGCTATTAACATGTAGTTAAAATTATTCTCGTTAATTTCCTTGGAAATTTCTTTATGTAAGTCATGAATGTGATATGCAACTGTGGGTACAGACTTTGTGACTGTAGAATGTTCTAACACATGGATAAAATCTATAGGTTGCCAAGTTACTTGGGAAAGAATGGGTGACTCAGGTACACTCAATGGAGGTGACTGAACAGACTGAATACAATTGAGAGACTGGTCATCCCCCTTTTCATCAAAGTCATCACTTACATTAGGTTCATAGGTAAACTCATTGTCGGGCTCATCAGCAATGACAGCGGTACCCTCTACTATATTGATCCTATTAGGGTTGGAACAGTTTCCAGCAACATGGCCGTATCCCTTGCATTTATAGCACTTAGTGAGAGGATCAATCTTTGAATAGTCTCTTTCAGTGTTCTTACTCATGTTGTCATTTCTAAGTGAATAGGGATTTGAAGTGTGCTTGCTTGGGTAAGACTTGTTAGGGTGCTGAGAAGATGAATGCTCAGGTCTAGAGAGATCAAGTGGCTATGGGGGCCAGGCCTCGGCCTCTACGGGCATGTTCAAGATTGGTCCAGTGTTGTTGAGCTTTACCCTTCAATTTTATTGTGGCAAATTTAACCTTCAGGGTTTCGCTCATGTCAAACCACACAAAGTAGTGGTCCATGGCACGGATCCAATCGAGATAAGCTTAGGGTTCCATGCTGCCTTCAAAATGGAGAACGTCAGCCTTAACGTTCTTCTCATATTGTTCTTCAGGGTCACGTTCTTGACGTCGATCGTCACGAACATTTCCTTGAGGGATCTGACAATTAGCATAAAGCTCAGGGGCAACAGTTTAATTTAATTCCACTTTCTCAAGCCTCTCATTGATATTGGCAAGAGTTACTGGAATGACAGCTAGGGTAGCGGAAATATCAAAGTTGTCCATCTCAATATGTGGAGGGGTTTGCGGAGGTCTAGGGTTTCTAATTGGGTGGTCTGGGAGGGACAAAAAAGGCTCTACAGGATCTGTGATGGTGCTGCGAAGACGCATTCATCAGCGGGGAAAACTAGGGGTCATGTGTGTACTTTTTTTTAAAAATAATAAATCTGAAATGATCTAAAAGAATGAAAGAAAAATAATAAAAGACTCTAAATGATTCTAAATGAATGCAAAAATAAAAAATCTACGACTAAATGATGCAAGAACTAGGATTTTAAGAACCTTCGCTCTGATACCAAAATGATGTAAAACGTAATCCTAAATAGAGAATCTTCAAGAATCTTAAAGGATTAATTTTACGAACATGTAATGCGGATCAAAGTTAAAATTTTAAAAAGTTAATCGGTTTGATGGATTTTCAAGAATTGAATTAAGTTTAACAAGCTCAATTAATAATTCAGTTATAACAATCAATAATTAAATCCCTAAGAGCATCCACAGTGGTGTTTCTCATTTGCCAAAAAATGGCTGCTACAGTAATAGCAAATAGAAGCAATCGCTACAGTGGTCGTTTGCTATACCGTTTGTCAAAATTGAGTGGGACGGTATATGATATACCGTCTGTCGTTTTGAATATAAATTAAAATAGTTAATTACTTATTAACTATTAAACTTATTAATTAAATAAATTAATTAATATAATAATAACTAAACTTACTTATACAACTACATAACCTACTTTTAACTACTTAACCTACTGAACTAAACCTACTGACTTGTTGACTTTTTGAATTCTTTTGGCAGACGGGGAATCATTCCCCGTCTGACCATTTGGTTGGTTTTTTTTTTTCCCTAATCGGACCAATCATGGCCGTTAGTTTTAATAATAATAATAAAAAAAAAGATAAATAAAAAACATCCCCCAGACGGGATATCATATCCCGTCTGATTGAGACGGGATATGATCTCCCGTTTGAGAGGTGTTTTTTTATTAAAAAATAATAAAAATAGATCAGACGGGATATGATATCCCGTCCTCTATAATTTGAGAATCGCTATTCTGTTTCTCAAATATGAGAAACGAATATAGGTCATTTGCTAAAAAATGGCAAAATGAGAAACCGTTGCAGCGGTACGTTTGCTATAATATGGCAAATTGCCATTTATAGCAAACCACTGTGGATGCTCTAATCGTTCTTAGCAAGTAAAAGATGTAATATTGATTCGTACTTTAATTAGGCAAGTAGAACACTGAATCTCGATATTTGTGGTCGACAGTTAAATTAAATAATATGATAAAGATGATAATGTAGTATAACAAAAATATTTGAAAAGTGGAAAGAGTATACCGGGGTTCGAAGAAACCAGCATTAGATCTCGGGTTGGCAGCACGCAGAACCCAGCAATGGCAACAGCAAAGGCGGCGACGGTGGCATCGCTGGCTGAGGGCGGCGACGGGGGTCGACACGGCGAGGTGGGTCGACGGAGACAGGAGGAGGGTTGTCGGGATTTGGGGGTTTTGGCTGTGGCTGGCGATCAGAAACAAGAAGGTACGAGGAGGTCCGGGTTTTGGGTGTCGACGAGAGTAGTTGACGATGAAGGCGTGGCCGGAGAGTAGGGTAGCAGCGGTGGAGGATCTCGCCGGAGATGGTGACGAGGAGGGGCTCGGGGTTGATGGGTTTGGGATCAACGAAAGGGGAAGAAGAAGGAGAGAGAATGGGTTAGGGTTAAATTAAGTTGGATTTTGGAGATTAGGGTTTGTGTTTAATTGATTTGGGGGTTTTTGGGGATAGTTTTAGAGTTTATCACAAACCCTAAAATTTTATTAGGATTTATCACAAACCCTAATAAGTTGGATCTCAATTGTATCACACAAAGGAGAGATGAAGAGCAAAACTCAACACAATAAAATTTTAATCAAGAATGACATGACTTCTCATTAATCCCTAGGTTGACCTTAACATTTTTTGAAACCTTTTTTGGGTTAATGACGTAAAGACACCTAAAGTTTGTATTAATTTTCTACATACACCTAAAGTGAAAATAATACCCCAATAGCACCCTTTTTTTTACAATTGGACCTAAAGGCCCCCACCGTCCACTTCTCCGTTAAGTTAGTGAAATATTCTAAGAATATACCTCTTAACGGGTATGAACCCGTTAAGAAGCATGTAAAATTATGAAAATGCCCTCTCTAAAAAACATAAAACTCCTCTCTCCTTCTCTTCTTCGCTCTCTGTTGCCCCTCTCATCTAGCCCGCTCCAAATCAAAACCCTATTATGATACCCTGGCTCTCTCATCTCTCTCATCTCTCTCCCCTGACGCCTTCGATGCTTCTCCCTCGACATTGTTCTAGCATGCTCACCGTCGCCGCCGTCTTCTCCCCTTGGTTCCTCCTTGGTTCCGAGCTCAACCGATTCATGTATCAAGTTAAAAAAAATGAATTTAAGGGCAATTGGTGTTTGATTTGTGATCGATGCTGAAGTTTGTTTCTTTGGTTGAAATTGGTGCTGAAGTTTGTTTCTTTAGTCGAATTTTGGGCTAAAGGTTGTTCCTTTAGTTGAATTTTAGTCATTATATTGAAGTTTGGGCTAAATTTTGTTTATTTGGTCGAATTGGATTAGGATTCGAGCAAGAGGAGAAAACTTGATGTGATTTTGTTCTGTGGAATTCATGGTAGTTTTGGATTGGAAATTAGTGGGTTAAGTTTAATGTTTAGCATTATGGGTGGTAAAGCAAGTAGTTTGATTTTATATCTACTATTTTAATGGGAGAGTTGGGGTTTGTAACAAACAAACCCTAACTTTGTAACTATATAAACACGAATAATACACGTCCAAACTATTTCCAACGAAGATAAATGTGCACCGCACGTGTAGCCCAAACCAAAACATTTAAATATAAACTATTTTTTTTCTTATTCAATATATATTCATTTAATTTGATGTCTTTACTTCTTTAGACGCACATCGCACGTACATTATACTAGTAGTAGATAATGGGAAATGGTTAGATAGTATAAAGTTATTGTATTAAGTTGTGGGCAATTTGTGCTTGATATGTACTTGAAGTATAATGATATGTAGTTGAAGTATAATGAATCGTGGAGTAATGAACTTAGAGGATTAAATTGTTTGCTCATACCATGGTACTTGAAAGATAGACATTGGTCATTTATTCTTATAATAATGGATCGGTAGAGAGACATGGTAGCATTTCCTCTGCCAATTCATTGCATCGTGATTTTTTTGATAAATCCTTGAGAGGTTTGGTGTACTACCTGAGAGGTATGGTTGAACTCCTAATATTTTTAGTTTTAAATTGAATGCATCTTCTGTGACTGTGTAGGAAAGTGTTTGATTTCTTGCATTTTTGTTTTGTGTAGGGAAGTGTTTGATTTCACTTTGAAGCTGGGGGATGATAGCTAACTTGCGTAGCAGATTGTAAAACATGATATATTTTGTCGATGTATGTTATATTTGGTACTCTGATATGATGCTAAAGTTTTATATGATATTCTATTTTGTTATATAGACCATATTATCTTCTGCAAAACTGAAAAGACTATAGACACAAATTACTTTAGATTAGAGCATTACATATATGCAGATCCTTAAGCTCGGTATAGATTACTTAAATCCCATAAACATTTTCAGTTCAATAGTGTCTTTCTTGATGAACTTTCTATTCTTGCACTTGAATAAGAATTGAATCTGTATGGACATGCACTGTAATAATTGATGGATGTAATTGGAAGTTTTTGATTTCTTACCTTTTTTGTTGTTGCATTTGAACTAGTTGCCTTGGCATTGCAATGCTACCCTAGTGACATCATATTTCTGCATTTGATGAATTGATGCTTGATTATTTGGAAATTTTGATAAATCTTTCTGGACAGTTGTGTTCTGAGCCTACTAATAATTCAATTCATAGTATTATTGAATTCATGTAGATACAAATACAAACTATTGCTGAAACTCCTTTTTTTGTGGTCGACAGCGAAAGAAGAAGCTTGTGGACCGAAAGAAACATTGGAAGATGCAGCAACAGAACAAATTCACTTGATGAAGAAGCAGCAACAACTTGCTACTAGAAGAAGAAGCAGAAGAAGCAGAATCAGCTTGCTGTTATGTAATATTGATACATGCATTTGGAAAAACTGAACATTTATGATGTAATACCCCGCAAATTAGCATAAAATTATTTTTTGCATTGTAATCTGTGCATGTACGAGTATTGCACACGATTACATATTATTCTAATAATTATCAGTAATTATTGAAAGATCTCAGACATATGAGCTGTTCTGAACCCGATGAGGTAAACCCGGAATATCTTCTCAATTAAACTGTTAATTTGTCCCGATTATTTTGACCGGACAATTTTCGGAAGAAAATTATAATTTCTATAAAACATATATTTTTATAAGATTTTAAATTATATATATTGGTTATTTAAATTGAGCTAGTACTTGAATTGAATGAGAATTGAGATTGTGCACTAAGGTTAGGGGTTAGGGTGTGGTGACCTAGGGTTTCTTGACCTAACCTAGGGTTAGGAACCCTAGCATCATATCATGGCTCGGATCTTGATGAAGATCCAATGGTGGAGATATTTTACCATATGGTATTGACTTTTGGAGAGTGTGAAGCTTCCAAGAAGTTTCCAAGAAACTTCCATGAAGCTTCTAATTAAGGTGTGTTGGCTTCATCTCATCCACACACTTCTACAAACCCTAACTCCTCCCATTCTAGCCCTCCATCTCCTTCAAGGTTGGCCGGCCCCATCTCCCCAAAACCCTAACTCTCAATCTCCTATAAAACCCCCTCCATTCATCTTCTCACCTCTTCTCATCTTCTTGTTTTATTTTTGCTTCAAAAAAAATAATAATAATAAGGTAAAGAAGGAGAGAAGAAGAAAAAGGTGGAGTCTTTGGTAGTGGTGGAGGAGAAGAGTAGTAGAGAAGGAGAAGAGTAGTAGAGAAGGAGAAGGTGTTGGCCAAGTTCTATAAGAGCTAGGAGCAAAGAGCAAGCAAGCTACTAGGAGACCCTTTTTGTAACTACATGTGGGTGATTCTCTAAACTAAAACAATATCTAATCTTTCTTTTGTATGTAATGATTAGCATGTAAAAGTAGCTAAGAAAACTTGATTGGCCATGTATGAGCATGGGCATGTTAAGAAAAGAGAAGATGTATTGTAGAATAACTTATTTTCTAAACTTTTGTTAGAAGCATGTTTGTGAGTGTGAGTTTGAGAATTTCTTGCTCTCAAACAGTTCAGAATTTGGGGCTCAAATTTTGGTTACTTGTTCTCTTATGTACCTAGAGCATTCATGAATTTTTTCATAATTTTTAGGAGCAATTTAGTAGCTTAAACACCGAGTCAAACTCAGGACAGTAAGCAGCCGAAATGGCTGCTAGCTGTGTGAAATTTGGGGTGTCTTTCCGATTTTGTAACTCAAAATTGGCTTGTTAATTTGAGATGAAACATTTTTTGGACACTCTTGTATATGTCTAAAACTATAGTCTTTAATTTTATAATTTTTCGAGGTCATTTGATACCTCAAAGAAATTGTAGAATTCGACTGGTCTGCAAGTTGTGGCTGTAGCTGACTGTTTTTGGACTGAGGTTCAAAAGGTCATAACTCCTTGTGTATACATGAGATTGCTATGAAAATTTGGGAGTATCTTATGGTATATGTATAGTTGGTTATTCTTAAAATTTAGAATTTTTAGAGGTCATTTGATAAGGTTTCAAAATCATTTTGTAAGGGGTAGTAAATCTCCTGCGAAAAGAGCAGCTGAAATTTCGTGCATTGTTTGAGGAGTCATAACTCATCGTGTGAGATAAATCTGAAAACAAATTTTGGACACAATGGACTGGTACATGTTTGGTTTGAGAATCTCAAATTTGAAGAGCATTAGACTTAAGGTTGATTTATTATCGAATTTCAAAGTGAACTAGGTTTAGCTGCGTACAATTTAATTAGTCTGTGAAGATGAGAAATTCTGGAATGATTTGTTAAGAATTTGGAAAATTGACCAACTAGAGATTTGTAGTAGGGAGTCATAGCTTTCTAACCCAAATGTAATTTTGTAATTCAAGTTTGTAGGTTGAGAGTTATGATTTTTCAAAGACTAGGGCAGATCTAGTCTAGTCGATGTCCTGTTTATTGAAAAATCATAATTTCCCCTGTTTGTGCACCTGATGGAATTGGGTGTTTTCGAGGACTTTAATGATTGAATCTGAGAATGTGTTCACCTAGGAAGTTGTAGTAGACACTCCCACCTTTCTATAGAACCTGGAATCGAGTAATTCCGATGAGCGAGCAAATTTTTATGATGTTAGGAAGGTGCAGCTAATACATTGAGGACTATACAGCTGGAATTATATGAGGCTTATATGGTGTCCAGATGATTGAATTTGAGAAAATGGTTAACTAGAAAGTTGTAGACTAGGGTCTTAGCTTTTTGAAATGGGTGGTATCAAGCAATTCTGACTTGTGTGCTGGAAGTTATGGGCGTTGCAAGTTTAGCAACCTGTTGGTTAGTTTGACTTCGAGCTTAAGTTAGTTCGGGGACTTGAGTTCTTTAAAGGATTTGAGGGAGTCATCCACTAGGGGATTGCAGTAGATCTCATTACCCTTCTAGAATGTCTGATTGTGTTAGATTTCGATGAGCGTCGCTTGAGTTACAGCTACTGCTATTTCTTGAACTATTCTATCGAACAATTAATGAGGAACTCTCTGTATACCGCAGTGTGTTGATCATGAGCTATTGAGGCTCAAAAAGATGTTTTAGCATTTCATCTGGAACTTAGATAAGTTCCTGTGCTTAGTACTTATGGTGGAAATGAGTAAAGTTGGGTTATAGCTCTGGTCGGGTTGTGATTGGTGTCTCGATGTCCGAGTCTGTCAAATGGTCAGAAATTTGTGATTATGTGTGTGCTTACCTTCATTTGAATTATATTGCAGGGGCACCGTTGGACTACTCGCTGAGGGTTACGGGCCAGAATTATTTGGTTGCTGACCTGTGAGGGTATTGGGAATCAGTGGAGGTAATTCTCGTGATGATTGTTATTCTGACAAACCAGTCAGGCTCGGCATTGATTGCTCAACACCGTGTATGATTTGAGTAACAACATGTTTTTAGTAAATTGCATTGATTAGGTTTCCTTTATTGTTTTGCTTGGAGACCGAATCGGTCTTAGAGGTAATTCCCTATAATCCGACTCGTTCTGAGAGTTGGCACTAGGTGGTGTTAAATATGGGGTGTCTCTTCCTGTCATTAGGGATACGTGCTACTGTGCGTATCCTGTACTATTGATTCTTGAAGTATCATGGTAAGAACGGGATGTCAATTTCTTGGCAGATAGGGGGTTTTAGACCTTCGAGGCCATCATGTTCTATGTTGGTGGATACGAACGGATCATAATGGATCTTCTGCGTAATGGATATGCTGCTGCATATCTGTAAGTTCGTCATGGCTTTTAAGGATGATCTGGTGCAACAATTATTGGTGACAGCAGGGTAGCTCCCCTAATTATTTCCTTTTTATACCTCCTCAATCATGTTGTACTATCAGGAACAGGAAGTGGACCGAAATAGAGTGCATTGCATAGCGAGGGTTCAAAGTTCTGAACTCGAGAAACAGCTTGATATGGGGCACATGTAGTATGGGATGCATGTGTGTCCAGAGTCTTGCTAACACATTAGATTAAGTGCATATGTTCTGTACTCTGTGTTTTATATAAGACTTCAAGTCATGGCATACACGAACACTTGGAAATCAGGATACACGTATCTTTTCCATTCAAGTTGAATTGCGGGTGTGATAGTTGGAGATCGTAGTTTTTTTTATCAGCATTGCGTTAGTAGAATTACTGACGTGCCCACTTAATTAGGTACTGGATACCGGGTCAAGAGGGCAGGAGAGCTAAACCAGCAAGACATCTAAATGGGGCGGCAGTGTACATGCCTACTATTCGAGCGGGTGCAGAAATATCAAAGTCGTGCAGTAGAAGGCTCAAGCCGAAGGGCAGGTCCCAGGGAGGCAGATAAACCACTCAGCAGAACTTCGGTAGTGACCAATCGATTCCCGATCTGGAAGACAGTCGATAGCCTCACAAGTGGAATCTGGATATTTTTGTAAACAATTGTAATGAGTTTATGTAATTTGTATTCCTTGCTTAAGGACAAATTAATATTTGTAACTAATGATGTAATAACTCTGATGGTAATAAAAGTTTTTAAATTTTCGTGTTATTTACTGTATTGAGATGCATTTGAAGGAAAAGATTCTGGTGGTATCACAGATGTCCTGTAACGGGGATTCGGGGCATTACAAAAGTAGTATCAAAGCTGACTTCAAACTGCAGTCTAACACAGTAGGAAATTAAAACTTAAAATGGCAGTTAGAGACAGATCTATGTTCAGATAATTCGAGTAATCGATATATCTGTGATTCCTCTCTAACTAGGACTAAACTCGTTTATGTTTGCAGAATGGTGTTCGATCTTCATCAGTGATGTGCTAGTAGCAGCAGATGAGCCAATGCCTACCAGGAAATAATGACAATAGAAGAAGAAATGAGGCAAGTGCTACAACAAACTAAAAATGAAGAAGACTCACCTTCACCATCACCAGACTCAACCGTGGAACGACAGATGACAATCATGTTGTATCTGAGAATGAGGAAACTGAAGAAGCGTAGGGACGGGGCGATCTGCCAGGCCAAACAGCAAATCAACACTTACCGAGCACAGATTGCATGCCTAAAAGAAGAACGAGGGCAACTCCAATCCGATATGACACACTTCCAGAGCCGTTGGTGGGAATTCTAGAAAAACATCAAGCCAAGAACAACTGGAAAAATTACCAAAAACGCTAAGGAAAGGCACCCCAAGGAAGCTCCTACAGCCAAGAGTTGTTACAAGTGCAAGAAAGTCGGGCATTTCAAGTCAAACTGCCCAGAAATGTCAGCCAAGAACTGTTACAACTGTGGAAAACTCAGGCACATCAAGTCAACATGCCCACAACTACAAGAAGGATGCTCAGCAAACAAGTAGCAGAACATCAGTAACAGGGTTTAATGCCATGTGGATCAACTATATTTTGAAATGTTTTGAAGGTTGAAGAAGGATGTAATCCACTTTGTATTTTGAATGTTCAACTCAGCTATGAATGATATTGTATTTTAGAAAAATTTTCAATGTGCTACTTCCTAGATAAAAGACTTTTCTTCTAATTAAAGCTTAGTTTGGCAGATAGGATGATCATAAATCATATGGTAGCGCTTTCCAACTTTTGATTGTGAACTTCCCTACATCTGAACCAGTCTCAATGTATTTAATTTTGCTAGCAAGCTTAGTACAGTCGTGTTCAGCGGCAACTAGTCTGTAACCAGACATCAATGGAGGCAAACATGCAACTGGATACCGGAAAGCAAATATGCAACCGAAGGTCTAGAAGGCAAACATGCAACTGGATACCGGAAGGCAATCTGCAACCGAATGTCCAGGAGGCTAACCTGCAATTAGATATCGGAAGGCAAGTTTGCATCCGAATGTTCAGAAGGCAAAACTGCAATCGGATGTCGATTCATAACCTGATGTGCAGGTAACAAGAGCTGCTGGAAGATAAGAACAAAACTGTGCGACTTCATCCCTTCTAAAGGAGGGAGTGGCTACCGACCAGCAAGAGTCGTAAACAAAGAATAAGTCAGCATAATTTGAGGAAAAGGACAAGCAAGGTAATGCAGTATCGTCTACTCCAGAGCAAAAGCAGAAGAATGGCAGCATCAAATTCATGATGGATCCACCCGAAAGACTAAAGAGCAACAATTCAACTTGGTGGAAGACCAGTTTAACGGGAATATCACCCGGAAAGCTAGAGATGGTTCAGGAAAATATCTCATGAACCATCGGTGATTGTGTTTTGTTTTCTTCTCCACTAGCAACGTTCTGAGGACAGAACGATTCTAAGGTGGGAGTGATGTAATACCCCACAAATTAGCATATAGCTATTTTTGCATTGTAATCTGTGCACTATGAGTATTGCACATGATTACATATTTTTCTAATAATTATCAGTTTTTATTGAGAGATCTCAGACATATGAGCTGTTCTGAACCCGATGAGGTAAACTCGGAATATCTTCTCAATTAAACTGTGGATTTGTCCCGATTATTTTGACCGGACAATTTCCAGTAGAAAATTATAATTTTTATAAAACATATATTTTTATAAGATTTTAAATTATATATATTAGTTATTTTAAATTGAGCTAGTACTTGAATTGAATGAGAATTGAGATGGTGCACTAAGGTTAGGGGTTAGGGTGTGGTGACCTAGGGTTCCTTGACCTAACCTAGGGTTAGGAACCCTAGCATCATATCATGGCTTGGATCTTGATGAAGATCCAATCGTGGAGGTATTTCACTATATGGTATTGACTTTTGGAGAGTGTGAAGCTTCCAAGAAGTTTCCAAGAAACTTCCATGAAGCTTCTAATTAAGATGTGTTGGCTTCATCTCATCCACACACTTCTACAAACCCTAACTCCTCCCATCCTAGCCCTCCATCTCCTTCAAGGTTGGCTGGCCCCATCTCCCCAAAACCCTAACTCTCCATCTCCTATAAAAACCCCTCCATTCATCTTGTCATCTTCTTGTTTTAGTTTTGCTTCAAAAAAATATAATAATAATAAGGTAGAGAAGGAGAGAAGAAGCAACAGGTGGAGTCTTTGGTAGTGGTGGAGGAGAAGAGTAGTAGAGAAGGAGAAGGTGTTGGCCAAGTTCTACAAGAGCTAGGAGCAAGGAGCAAGCAAGCTACTAGGAGACCCTTTTTGCAACTACATGTGGGTGATTCTCTAAACTAAAAAAAGATTTAGTCTTTCTTTTGTATGTAATGATTAGCATGTATAAGTAGCTAAGAAAACTTGATTGGCCATGTATGAGCATGGGCATGTTATGAAAAGAGAAGTTGTATTGTAGAATAACTTATTTTCTAAACTTTTGTTAGAAGCATGTTTGTGAGTGTGAGTTTGAGAATTTCTTGCTCTCAAAAATTTCAGAATTTGGAGCTCAAATTTTGGGTACTTGTTCTCTTATGTACCTAGAGCATTCATGAATTTTTAAATAATTTTTAGGAGCAATTTAGTAGCTCAAACACCGAGTCAAACTCAGGACAGTAAGCAGCCGAAATGACTGCTAGCTGTGTGAAATTTGGGGTGTCTTTCCGATTTTGTAACTCAAAATTGGATGGTTAATTTGAGATGAAACATTTTTTGGAAACTCTTGTATATGTCTACAACTATAGTCTTTAATTTCATAATTTTTCGAGGTCATTTGATACCTCAAAGAAATTGTAGAATTCGACTGGTCTGGAAGTTGTGGCTGTAGCTGACTGTTTTTAGACTGAGGTTCAAAAGGTCATAACTCCTTGTGTATACATGATATTTCTATGAAATTTTGGGAGTATCTTATGGTATAAGTATAGTTGACTATTCTCAAATTTTAGAATTTTTAGAGGTCATTTGATAAGGTTTCAAAATTATTTTGTAAGGGGTAGTAAATACCCTGCGGAAAGAGCAGCTGAAATTTCGTGCATTGTTTGAGGAGTCATAACTCATCGTGTGAGATAAATATTAATACAAATTTTGGACACAATGGAGTGGTATATATGTGGTTTGAGAATCGCAAATTTCGAGAGAATTGGACTTTAGGTTGAATTATTATCGAATTTCAAAGTGAACTAGGTTCAGCTGCGTACAATTTGATTTGTCTGTGAAGATGAGAAATTCTGGAATGATTTGTTAAGAATTTGAAAAATTGACCAACTAGATATTTGTAGTAGTGAGTCATAGCTTTCTAACCCAACTGGAATTTTGTAATTCCAATTTGTAGGTTGAGAGTTGTGATTTTTCAAGTACTAGGACAGATCCAGTCTAGTCAATGCCCTGTTTATTGAAAAATTAAAATTTCCACTGTTTGTGCACCTGATGGAATTTGGTGTTTTCGAGGACTTTAATGATTGAATCTGAGAATGTGTTCAACTAGGAAGTTGTAGTAGACACTCCCACCTTTCTATAGAACCCGGAATCGAGTAATTCCGATGAGCGAGGAAATTTTTATAAAGTTAGGAAGGTGTAGCTAATACATTGAGGACTATACAGCTGGAATTATATGAGGCTTATATGGTGTCCAGATGATTGAATTTGAGAAAATGGTTAACTGGAAAGTTGTAGACTAAGGTCTTAGCTTTTTGAAATGGGTAGTATTAAACAATTCCGACTTGTGTGCTGGAAGTTATGGGCGTTGCAAGTTTAGCAACCTGTTGGTTAGTTTGGCTTCAAGCTTAAGTTAGCTTGGGGACTTGACTTTTTAAAGGATTTGAAGGAGTTGTCCACTAGGAGATTGCAGTGGATCTCCCTACTCTTCTAGAAAGTCTGATTGTGTTAGATTCCGATGAGCGTAGCATGAGTTACAGCTACTGCTATTTCTTGAACTATTCTATCGGGTAATTGATAGATAGCCCTCTGCATACCGCAGTGTGGTGATCATGAGCTATTGAGGCTCAAAACGATGTTTTAATATTTTATCTGGAACTTAGACAAGTTCCTGTACTTAGTACTCATGGTGGACATGAGTAAAGTTGGGTTATAGCTCTGGTCGGATTGTGATTGGTATCTCGATGCCTGAGTCTGTCAAATTGTCAGAAATTTGTGATTATGTGTGTGCTTATCTTCATTTGAATTATATTGCATCCTTGGGGTACCATTAGACTACTCGATGAGGGTCACGGGCTGGGATTATTTGGTCGCTGACCTTTGAGGGTATTAGGAATCAGTGGAGGTGATTTTCGTGATGATTGTTATTCAAACAGACCATTCAGGCTCGGCATTGATTGTTCAACACCGTGTATGATTTGAGTAACAACATGTTTTTAGTAAATTGCATTGATTAGGTTTCCTTTATTGTTTCTCTTGAAGACCGAATTGGTGTTAGGGGTGATTCCCCATAATCCGACTCGTTCTGAGAGTTGGCACTAGGTGGTGATAAATATGGGGTGTCTCTTTCTGTCATTAGGGATACGTGCTGCTATGCGTATCTTGCACTGTTGATTCCTAAAGTACCATGGTAAGAACGGGATGTCGATTTCCTGGTGGATAGGGGGTTTTAGACCTTCGAGGCCGTCATATTCTATGTTGGTGGACACGAATGGATCATAATGGATCTTCTACGCAATGGATATACTGCTGCATATCTGTAACTTCGTCACGACTTTTGAGGATAGTTCAGTGCAACAATTATTGGTGACAGTAGGATAGCTCCCCTAATCATTTCCTTTTTATACCTCCTCAATCATGTTATAATATCAAGAACAGGAAGTGGACCGAAATAAAATGCATTGCATAGCGAGGGTTCAAATCCCTGAACTGGAGAAACGGCTTGATCTGGGGCACATGTAGTATGGGATGCATGTGTGTCCAGAGTCGTGCTAACATTAGATTAAGTGCATCTGTTATGCACTCTGTATTTTGTATTAGACTTCAAGTCATGGCATACCCGAACACTAGGAATTCAGGATACATGTATCTTTTCCATTCAAGTTGAATAGCGGGTGTGATAGTTGGAGATCGCTATTTTCTTATCAGTATTGCGTGAGTAGAATTACTGACGTGCCCACTTAATTAGGTACTGGATACCGGGTCAAAAGGGCAGGAGAGCCATTCCAGCAGGGCATCCAAATGGGGTTGCAGTGTACATGCCTACCATTCGAGCGGGTGCAGAAATATCTGAGTCGTGCAGCAGATGGCTCAAGCCAAGGGGCAGGTCCCAGGGAGGCAGATAGACCACTCAGCGGAACTTTGGCAGTGACCAATCGATTCCTGATCTGGAAGATAGCCGATAGCCTCACAAGTGGAATCTGGATATTTTTGTAAACAATTGTAATGAGTTTATGTAATTTGTATTTCTTGTTCAAGGACAAATTAATATTTGTAACTAATGATGTTATAACTCTGATGGTAATAAAAGTTTTTAAATTTTCGTGTTATTTACTGTGTTGAGATGCTTTTGAAAGTAAAAAGATTCTGGTGGTGTCACGGATGTCATGTAATGGGGATCCGGGGCGTTACATATGATTTTTTGAATATTTTTGCATTTGGGAATGTGAATTTATGATATTGTTTTTGAATAGCTGTAAATCACCCTACGGGGGGTGAATTGGGTGATTGTGCGGAATTAAAATAAAATAAAATTAATTTGCATAGTAAATGAGAAGTGATAGAAAATTCAAACACAGCAAGCAAAGGTAACGCAACAATATAACGTGGTTCGACTCCCAGGTCTATGTCCACACCACCTGCTTGTAGTAATTCTCCACCACAACCGTTCCACTATACTCAAACCCTTGTACAATGATTCTCGGATTTAGGCCGAGAGACCTATTACACCCACAGGACTTCTAAGACAAGCCCCGTCAATCTCACCGAAGTGGAAGAAAATAAAAACTCAAGATCCTCAATGATCCCGACTGAAGAAAACAAATAAGTATCACACACACTCGGGTTGATTTTTGAATTGATTAGTTCAGAAGGTTTTTCTCAAAGCAATAGGTGAAGAATACACAGTGGGTTCGTCCAAATATATAGACTTAGGAAGTGTATCTCTAAAAAATAGAAACAATACATTCCAAAAAAGAAATCTGCACGAGGTACGGTCGACCGCAAAAAGGGACAGTCGATCGTTCATCTTTTCAATTAAAAGATGAACGGTCGACCGTTCATCTTTTCAATTAAAAGATGAACGGTCAACTATCTCATCATTTTAAGTGCGAAGAGCAGTCGACTGTGGTGCGGTCGACCGACAGTGTAGTACAGTCGACGCAATCATGCTGATGCTGACGAAACCACTTTATATTTTTACCATATACTAATCAATCAATAATCAATAAAATACATATAAAATCTCACATATATAGAATAACAAAAACTGATCTTGATGGATTTCTTGGGCACTAATTAGCATGTGCTCTTTTTGAATGACTCCTTCTTTTGCTTGATTTTGCAATCCTTTTGCTTGATTTTGTAATCTTTCATTATTGCTTTTCTTCTTTGCTTATTTTTGAATATCTTTGAATCTCTTATTGACTTTATTCAAACCTGAAAATCTGAACATCTTAATTGAAAACTTATTAGTATTTGTAAGCACATTTTGTGCACACCAAAGTAGGAGTCAACAATCTCCCTTTTTTGGTGTGAACAAAACATGACTTTGAATGTTGAAAATAAAGAATAAAGTGTATAAATACCCCCCCTTAATTCAATACTTCCTGTATCAAAGATTTTCATTGATGAAGAACATTTAAGAGAGATTTTCATTTATTTTTAGTGAAAACATTCAAAAACAATTCCCCCCTTTTTTGGAACACACCAAGAGGGGTTGAAAAAATAGCATAAACAAAGTGTATAACATACCCCCCTAAATCCATGCATGAAAAAAGATAACTGAACATACATTAAGCAAAACAAGAGAATATTTCGGGGAATATGATATTTTTGATAACATAAGGAAAATCTACTTACATGATACCGTTGATCACGAGACACTTTGATATACAGTGAGAGCTCTTCATGGTATCATAGATTTGAGATTTTCCTAATACAAATGCATCACATAGAGCAAAAGATGAAGAAGAATGAATTTCAAGAAATCCGAAATCATAGAAGACCTTAAATAGATTTCTCTTAAAACAAACAAATAAAAAATGAAAAAATAGTGAAAGAACCGGTTGACCGAAAACCAATTGAATTCACAGTTAAAAAAAAACAACCCGAGAGCGAACCGGTCGATCGCAAATCCTGTAAACGCACTTTTGATTGCAAAAAACAAACCGAGAGCGAACCGGTCGTCCGCAAATACTGAAACCCAACTTTTGATAAACGAAATTTGTTATACACATAAAAACAACAAGTCAAATTCCAAAGGACCAGAGGTGTTGACCGACTGGTCGACCAAAATACTAATACAACATAAAAACGAATAGTCAGATATGTAACTATTTTGCCAGCATGTTAAAATTGATTCCTGAATAGCTTGTTAAAAGTGATTACATAGCAACAGGGAGCATACATAAGACTATTGGCTCATATTACAGTTAACCATTACAATCTAAGCACCAAGGATCTATTCCTCACCCTCACCCTCACCATCATCATCTTCGTTTTCATTGTCTTCATCATCGTCATCATCATTTCCTCATCATTAGGAGGAGGAAGAAGTTCCCAATCATCTCTGCCTTGCAAGTATTCAATAATGTTGACATAGTAACTATATACTTGCATTTGATGAGCAGCAAAATGCTCATGAGCCACAAACAAAGATGAGGAAGAGGGAGTAGTGTTCTTGCGACGAGAGGAGGATGTGGCTTGTGGTGGTTGTTCGGCTTGGCTCTCTTGTTGAGCTTGATGATGACGAGCCCGTTGTGTAAACGGAACATCGATGCCTATTTGTTGAGGAAGGATAGACATAGGGTTTTTGCTCAAAAGGAAATTCCCAACATCAATACGGGAGTCAATAGCAAGATTGTAAATGAGAGAACCGTAGGGAAGGCCACGAATTCTAGAAGTTGCATAATTCATTGTGCGAATGATGAATATGGCTAGATCAAATTTATATTTGCCAACAATAAGAAAGATGATGAACGATTGATCGACCCGAATTTCAGACTTGTCATTCTTTTTGGGCCAAATATTTGCATTTACGATTTTGTTTAAAACATGGGCATAATCAGTAAAATTTTTGGGAGCGGGACGAGGAAGATGAGAAAATTCAGGTTGAACAATCATGGATTTGATGGTATTTTTGTCATGGCCGGGTTCATATTCAAGCGTTTTGAAATCAAGACGATAAGCATCAAATACTCCTTCGAAAATTTACATCTCCTACGGAGATATTCAGGAGTAATTCTGATTCTTTTTCCAAGAATAATAGAAGAGAGAGTAAGATCATTGTCTTGAAAGCCTTCAAGATTAGCGTAAAATTGACGGGTCAATGACTCGGAGTGGGTGCTAGGTGTAGCAAGATAATTTTCCCACCCAAAATCTCTAAGAATCCTAACCATGACAGAGAATTGCCCACCTAAGGATGCTAAGTTTATCTCACGATTGGCAACAATCGGAGCATTCCAAAGTGCACAAAAATAGAGTTCAACGCAATTGGAACTTCGAAATGTAATACCATCTGTAGTAACAGATTTTGAAGCAATAGCTTTATTACCCTTTGATTTGTGAGAGGAGGAAGCCATGGATCAAGGAAGAAGAAAGCACTCAAGAATTTGAAGAAAATAGCAAGAGATATGAAGTTTATTTGATGGGTTGGAGTAAGGACGCTATGGTTTACCGTGGAGATTGAGAGAAAGAAGATAGAAGAGTATTTATACTAGATGTGTGGACCTCGAAGAGATCTGAGTAGCCGGTCGAATCAGTCGACCGGTTCAAATAAACGGTTGACCGCTCCTCAAGAGTAGAAGAGTTTTTGACTGAGTAATACTGGCAGAGAGGAGGACGATCGACTGTGCGATCGACCGATCCACTTTCGATTGAAAACAATTTTTATGTATAATGCGGTCGACCGGTCGGTCGACCAAACGTGCAATGACAAACAATTATTTATGAAAGGCGGTTTTCAACATATTGGTTTTAGAGCATGTCAGGGAAGGTTGTTATATGTTGTAGGAACAAAGAACATGCATTTCTTAGATAGATAACTTGTTTAAATATTTTTCTTTGGAAATAAGTCATCTTAATATAAATCAATGATGAGTTAGGTTTTACCCAGTACTGTACTTATCTAAAGAACTAAAGTCCTTCTCCTTCTTCCTTGATAGAGATGCAAGGTATCTACTAGTCATATGATTTGAGCATCCACTATCAAAGTATCACTGATCTTTTAGTCTTTGTACGCTGGGGTACCTACATTAAGATTAGTAGGTATAATTTTGGGTGCCCAAGTTTGTTTTGAACCAGAATTTACATTCTTTCTTACCCAAATAAAATTAATATTCCTTTTTAACGGGAAATTATAAGAAATATGCCATAGTCTACAGTAGTAGTGATATGTGATACGACTATGCCTTGGGTCATGCACACTTGCATAGTTTTGTGTTGATTTGTGATCATGTTGGTCACTGTTCATGTGTGTATGACATGATGATTTAGATTTTTGATGGTGTATTGGCTCTTCATAACCAAGCCCTCGATTATCATGATAAGATCTTGAATTCTTTGTAATAAGGTAACTGGGCCCTTCATATTTTTCAATAATTTTCTCGAGCTGAATTACTCTTTTACAAAGTCTTTTCCTACTCATCTCATCGTCTTTTGTGTTCCAACGAAGAGTTTCTAGTGTAGCATCAAGTATTCTATTTTGTTCAAGAGCTTCATTACAACTTTCCACTACCTCATCAAATTTTCTTTTGCATTCCTTTAAATCATCAGTGAGTTTAGCAATATAAACAGATTTCTCATGAATTTCTCTTAAGTTTTCTTCATGTGTTGCGAAGGATTCTTGAACTTGTTGTTTTAAATACTCATTTTCCTTTAGAAACACATCATGATCTTTTCTAAATGACTCGAATTTTTCCATAATCAAAGAATTTTTAATTTTTCGGTTTTTGATTTTTAGCGATGCAAGAATTATGTGATTTATTTGAAATTTGTTTATATTGTCTTAATTCACGACTCAATTTTTTAGAATAATCTTTTAATCCATTACACATGTCTACTAAATCATCGTAAGTGGGTTCTTCGATTACCTCTTCTTGAGATGGTGATTGCACCTCACCATTCCAAAGAGCCATGAAACCAACATTGTTGTGATCCTTCTCATCCTCGCTTGAATGAGTCTAGCCATGTTACCTTCAACGCCTTCTTTCTCAATCCTTGATTTGAGTGGTAGTAGTCCCTTCCTGTCCTGTGAGACAGAACAATTTGCTCGAATGTGTCCAGACTTCTTGCATTTATAGCATATGTCATCTTTATCCTTTTCTCTTTCTCCTTGATACCTGCCATATTTTTTATGTTTAAGATATTTACAAAATTGCTTAGCCAATAAGGCGATATCTTTGTCTAACTCCTCACAGGTCTGATTCTGCTTTTGATGGTCGGAATTTTTTTGCTTTTAAGGCGATGGTCCTCTTTTCGGTTTTTGGTTCAATCCCGATGTTCTGCCTGTATCCTTTGGTTTCGGTCATCTCCATCTCGTATGTCTTCAGTTTTTCTTGGAAGGTGTAGTAATCGAATCCCTTTTCCTCAAGGGTCTCCCTCATTGCGACAGCTTTTACATCCCATTCCGGTGTGAGACAGCTTATGAGTTTTCTGACATTTCGGTTATCATCCAACCCCTTACCTAAGCTCTCAAGCTCATGTGCAATAATATCGAAACAGACAAACATTTGATCTACGTTCTCTCCTGGCAACATACGAAAAACATCAGACTTATAAAAATATAAATTTACTTTAGCTTTTACCTCAGAAGCGGTTCCTCATGTCGTTTCAACATGTTGTTCCAAATTTCGTATGTCGTCTTGCAATTTTGCCGGGCATCGCATTAATTCTTCATTGTTCAATACTGCATAAAGAGCCGTCATAGCTTTGGAATTTGCAGTTTTTAGTGCTAGCTCTGCTTTTGAGAAAACCTTCTTTCCATCGCTGACCGGAATATTTATTTTATTTATGCACACATTCCATACTTCTTCTCTAATCATTTGTAAGAAATGAGACATACGAACTTTCCAGACATCATAGCATTTTCCATCAAAGTATGGTGAGCAGTGTTAGGCTTGTCCGATTGGAGATGAATGGCTCCGATGAGTGCAGGTTATCGGGAGGAGGAATTTTAGCCATTGGACCTTTTTCTTAAGCTTTTAAGCTGTTAGTAAGCACCTCGCTCTGATACCACTGTAAATCATCCTAAGGGGGGTGAATAGGGTGATTGTGCGGAATTAAAAAAGTTTAAAATTAAGATGCAAAGTAAATGAGAAGAGATAGAAAAAGCAAATACAATAAGCACAAGTGACACAACAATATAACGTGGTTCGACCCCCATGTCTACGTCCACACTACCTACTTGTAGCAATTCTCCACCACAAGCGTTCCACTATACTCAGACCCTTGTACAGCAATTTTTGGATTCAGGCCGAGAGACCTATTACACCCACAGGAATTCTAAGACAAGCCCTGTCAATCTCACCGAAGTGGAAGAAAAGAAAAACTCAAGATTCTTAATGATCCTGACTGAAGAAAACAAATAAGTATCACATACACTCGGATTGATTGTTGAATTGATTAGTTCAGAAGATTTTTCTCAGAGCAATAGGTGAAGAATACATAGTGGATTCGTCCAAATATATAGACTTAGAAAGTGTATTTCTTAAAAATAGAAACGATATATTCCAAAAAAAAAAATGCACGAGGTACAGTCTACCGCAAAAAAGGACAGTCGACCGTTCATCTTTTAATCGAAAAGTCGAATGATGAATGGTCGACTGTCTAATCATTTTAAGAGCGACGAGCGGTCGACTGTGGTGCGGTCGATCGACAGTGTAGTGTGGTCGACCGCAATCGTGCTGATGCTGACGAAACCACTTTATATTCTTACCATATACTAATCAATCAATAATCAATAAAATACATACAAAATCTCACATATATGGAATAACAAAAACTGATCTTGATGGCTTTCTTGGGCACTAATCAACATGCACTCTTTTTGAATGGCTTCTTCTTTTGCTTGATTTTGCAATCTTCCTTTATTGCTTTCCTTCTTTGCTTTTTTTTGAATATCTTTCAATCTCTTATTGACTTTATTCAATCCTGAAAATCTGAACATCTTAATTGAAAATTTATTAGTATTTGTAAGCATATTTTGTGCATACCAAACTAGGAGTCAACAATAGCTACAAGGAATGCGAGAGCAGTCACTTTAAGCGATACGTTATTACAATAATAAAATAATTTGTTTTGCCTTAAACATTGTGCAATTTTTTTATGTGTAACTTAAAAAAAAATTCACACATTATGTAGGGGGGCGATTTCGAAAATTTGCCTCGGGCCCCTAATAAGCTTAGGGCCGGCCCTGAGCATAGGGAGATAGTAGTCCTCCATTTCTAAACTTTGTGCTAAATGAGAGATAGTAGTCCTCCATTTCTGAACTTTGTGCTAAATGAATACTTAGTAGAAGGTACAATTAAAGCAGATGTAGGTCTCAACCATATTTGTATGTATTTACTCTTTGCAATTATGGATACTAGTAATTTACACGTGCATGTCTTAATAAATAAATATTTTTTAAAGTAAAAATTTCGACGTAGTCTGGTTTCAAATCTGAAACCTCTTTTATAGACAATGCGCGTCTTAATAATTTTTTAAAACAAAAATTAAAATTCTGACGTAGTGAGGACTCGAACCTAAAACATCCTTTATATTAGTTATGTACGTACATCACACACCTTAATAAATTGAAAATTAACACTAAGGCCTTTTTCAATTATAATATTAGAAATTAGAGATTAGAGATGGATATAGATATTGCTCGGATAGTTAAGGAGGGCCCAATACCCAATTAAGCCCATCAAAACACATAACCCCCATGAATAGTAAATCCAAATAGGTTTCTTATGTTCGAAGAAACAAAATCATTACATATGTGCTACTAATTAATTCTTTCTTCTTCTATAAATCATAGCTTTGCTTTAGAAATATTTAAAAAAAATATTTTTTAAAATATTTTTTAAAAAGAACACTACTAAACACTACTAATCGTCCATAATTCTTCTCTTAATGGACGTATTTAAATCTCACCTTGTTGAACTCTCCGATGATAACGCGGTTGAAGCAGGTTGCCACTGAGGTTGTCTGCGATGAAAAGAGGGTGATGCTGAACAACATGGAGCAGTTTCTGAGGATTGTCGACTTGGGACAGGTTGCAAAAACCGTCGGAGTTGGTTTTGTCATTGTTGGACTCCCACTCCTCTTGATGGAGAGGGACAACTGCAACAAGCAACCAACAACGAGTAGCAGATGAAGAACCTTTCTTTCTCTCTAATTTGAGTAGTTAGTTAATTTATCTTTCTTGTTGGGATTTTTATTTTATTTTAATTTTTATGTGGTTAGGTTAGAATTTTTATTTTCTGTGTAATTGATGAGAAAATGTATTGTTTTTTAGGTTACAGTTAGGTAATATTCTAATAGATGTGGTGGCCAACTCTATTAGTACAACTGCCCACCGCAGACCGTTTCTCATAAGATGGTAATCAATTTGGTGACTCTTGATTATAGGCTATATTATTTATTATTTAATTATTCTTGCTCCCTACCGATGTGAGTCTAAGAAAGCCCCACACCACCAAGCCTTGCTCACGTGAGAAGAGGGCCCCACCACTGCCAGCTCGTACACTGCAAGCACAGGCTGCACCCCCCTTCCTTCACTACAACACAGAAGTTATTTGCCGGCGTTTTTTTAGACCTACACCGGCGGTTTTTTACACCGGTGAAACATTCACCGGCGTTTTTATAAACGCCGGTACAAATGCCGCCGAATCGAGCATTGCGGAAAGATCGGTGCATTCGCCGGCGTTTCTTCTGGACGCCGGTATATCTTGAAAATATACCGGCGGCCAGACAAACGCCGGTATATGTGAATTTCTGAGTGTCATTCTTTCCCCCCAATATACATTCACCGGCGCTCACATATCGCCGGTATATATCTTTCACCGGTGTTTGTAGAAACGCCGGTGTATGTCCAATATTTACCGGCGGACATTGAACGCCGGTGTATGCTTGTTTCTGAGCGCCCTATTTCCCTAATTACAATCACCGGCGTGTTATCAAATGCCAGTATGTAGATATTCACCGGTGTTTTATGACGCGCCGCTATAGATATATGGGTACACCGGCGTGCGTGGAAACACCTACCTAACGAAATTTTCAACTACACAATTAGATACACCGGCGTTCTATGAAACGCCGGTGTATGCCCGTTGGTTTTTCCTGCTCCAATTTTTCATTCGATTTCAATTCACAATTTCATTTAAAAAATCTGTAAACTAATTCACAACTGATTCAACCAATTTCAGGCATATTAATGCGCAAATCACAACTAAACACAAGAATTAATTAAGACAATAAAGTTTCACACATAGTCCATTAATCGTCCAAATTCTTCGCAAATTAACACAGTGTCATAATTAACAAATACAGTAATTAACATCCCAAATATCTCAACAATTACTTAAAACAACAATCCAGAACATAACAACAACAAGGACAACATAACAACAACAACTAGAGTAGGCCGACCACAGATCCATACCCCCCGAGTAGCTTCAGTGCTGATCATCAGAATTTCCTTCATCTGGGTGACCGCTCTATGAAAAAAAAAACAATAATTTAGTTCAACAGGAAACCAAATATAAGAAAAATAAGAACAATAAGAAGGGGCTCATATCAAGTGTAGTTTTAAGGAACTGTCATCGTGGAAGGAAACCAAATATAGAAGCCAGAAATGGAAACAGAGAATGGTAGAGAATGAGGATACACCAGGCTAACATAGCGGCATTTTCCTCATCTCTCTCTCATCCATTCTTTACCTTCAGCACACGCACACAAAGAGACATCAGCAACAACAGTAAGAGCGACAAGAACAACAATAATAATAAATTATTATAAACGAGATGTCTCTATATGGGTTTCCAGATCTCCACTCGAGCCCTCTCTTTCTAATCACAGCCCAATTAAGAACATAGACGACAGCCACTAAACAATCCAATCACAGCCCAATCAAAATTTGCCATCATGGATCTTAAATCTTCAGATGCATGAACTCAGCTACTTTAACAGTAAAAGAAAATGAAAATTTCCAGTATCTAAGCATATATGTTTCTCCATTAATTCTTCATCCCAACTAAATCATGATGTTTGCGGCTCCAAAATAAACCTGCACAAGGTTTGTTCAGCCCAATTCTTGTACAGTTTTGGAGGATTTTGGTATACATACAGTATCCTTAGTTGACAGTCAACCCATTTTGGTTTAAAAATCATGCTAAGATGATAATCAGATGCATGAACTCAGCTTCTTTAACAGTAAAAGAAAATGAAAATTTCCAGTATCTAAGCATATATGTTTCTCTATTAATTCTTCATCCCAACTAAATCATGATGTTTGTGGCTCCAAAAGAAACCTGCACAAGGTTTGTTCAGCCCAATTCTTGTACAGATTTGGAGGATTTTGGTATACATACATCATCCTTAGTTGACAGTTAACCCATTTTGGTTAAAAAATCATCCTAAGAAGGCAATCAGATGCATGAACTCAGCTTCTTTAACAGTAAAAGAAAATGAAAATTTCCAGTATCTAAGCATATATGTTTCTCCATTAATTCTTCATCCCAACTAAATCATGATGTTTGTGGCTCCAAAAGAAACCTGCACAAGGTTTGTTCAGCCCAATTCTTGTACAGTTTTGGAGGATTTTGGTATACATACAGCATCCTTAGTTGACAGTGAACCCATTTTGGTAAAAGAAATCATGCTAAGATGACAATCAGATGCATGAACTCAGTTTCTTTAACAGTAAAAGGAAATGAAAATTTTCAGTATCTAAGCATATATGTTTCTCTATTAATTCTTCATCCCAACTAAATCATGATGTTTGTGGCTCCAAAATAAACCAGCACAAGGTTTGTTCAGCCCAATTCTTGTACAGATTTGGAGGATTTTGGTATACAGCTAGCATACTTAGATGACAGTCAACCCATTTTGGTAAAAAAGTCATGCTAAAATGGCAATCAGATGAATGAATTCAGTTTCTTTAACAGTAAAAGAAAATGAAAATTTGCAGTATCTAAGCATATATGTTTCTCTATTAATTCTTCATCCCAACTAAACCATTGATGTTTGTGGCTCCAAAATAAACCTGCACAATGTTTGTTCCGCCCAATTCTTGTACAGATTTGGAGGATTTTGGTATACATACAACATCCTTAGTTGACAGTGAACCCATTTTGGTAAAAAAAATCATGCTAAGATGACAATCAGATGCATGCGATCAGTTTCTTTAACAGTAAAAGGAAATGAAAATTTCCAGTATCTAAGCATATATGTTTCTCCATTAATTCTTCATCCCAACTAAATCATAATGATTGTGGCTCCAAAAGAAACCTGCACAAGGTTTGTTCAGCCCAATTCTTGTACAGATTTGGAGGATTTTGGTATACAGCTAGCATACTTAGATGACAGTCAACCCATTTTGGTAAAAAATCATGCTAAGATGGCAATCAGATGCATGAATTCAGTTTCTTTAACAGTAAAAGAAAATGAAAATTTGCAGTATCAAGCATATATGTTTCTCTATCAATTCTTCATCCCAACTAAACCATTGATGTTTGTGGCTCCAAAATAAACCTGCACAAGGTTTGTTCAGCCCAATTCTTGTACAGTTTTGGAGGATTTTGGTATACATACAGCATCCTTAGTTGACAGTGAACCCATTTTGGTAAAAAAATCATGCTAAGATGACAATCAGATGCATGCGATCAGTTTCTTTAACAATAAAAGGGAATAAAAATTTCCAGTATCTAAGCATATATGTTTCTCCATTAATTCTTCATCCCAACTAAATCATGATGTTTGTGGCTCCAAAATAAACCTGCACAAGATTTGTTCAGCCCAATTCTTGTACAGATTTGGAGGATTTTGGTACACAGCTAGCATACTTAGATGACAGTCAACCCATTTTGGTAAAAAAATCATGCTAAGATGGCAATCAGATGCATGAATTCAGTTTCTTTAACAGTTAAAGGGAATGAAAATTTCCAGTATCTAAGCATATATGTTTCTCCATTAATTCTTCATCCCAACTAAATCATGATGTTTGTGGCTCCAAAATAAACCTGCACAAGGTTTGTTCAGCCCAATTCTTGTACAGATTTGGAGGATTTTGGTATACAGCCAGCATCCTTAGTTGACAGTCAACCCATTTTGGTTAAAAAATCATGCTAAGAGGACAATCAGATGCATGAACTCAGCTTCTTTAACAGTAAAAGAAAATGAAAATTTCCAGTATCTAAGCATATATGTTTGTCTATTAATTCTTCATCCCAATTAAACATTGATGTTTGTGGCTCCAAAATAAGGCTGCACAAAGTTTGTTCCGCCCAATTCTTGTACAGATTTGGAGGATTTTGGTATACATACAGCATCCTTAGTTGACAGTGAACCCATTTTGGTTAAAAAATCATGCTAAGAAGGCAATCAGATGCATGAACTCAGCTTCTTTAACAGTAAAAGAAAATGAAAATTTCCAGTATCTAAGCATATATGTTTCTCCATTATTTCTTCCTCCCAACTAAATCTTGATGTTTGTGGCTCAAAGAAGATTTTAGATCCAGGATGACAAATTTTGATTGGGCTTTGAATGGAGAGTCTAGTCATAGATCGATTCTTCGGAGTCCGACTTTTTAAAGGAAATGCCATTTGGAAGTATGCGGGTACATGTTTGTTGGATAACCGAAACTCCCATTTTTATTGAAGAAAAATAAGAATAGGGCTCATATCAAGTATAGTTTTAAGGATCTGTCATCGTGGAAGGAAACCAAAATATAGAAGCCAGAAAGAGGAATGGTAGAGAATGAGGATACACCAGGCTAACATAGCGGCATTTTCCTCATCTCTCTCTCATCCCTTCTTTCTCTTCAGCAAACGCACATAAAGAGACATCAACAACAACAGCAAGAGCGACAAGAACAACAATAATAATAAATTATTATGAACAAGATGCCTCTATATGGGTTTCCAGATCTCCACTCGAGCCCTCTCTTTCTAATCACAGCCCAATTAAGAACACTTGTTGATAGTCACTAAAAAAATCCAATCACATCCCAATCAAAATTTGTGATCCTGGATCTAGAAACATATATGCTTAGATACTGCAAATTTTCATTTTCTTTTACTGTTAAAGAAGCTGAATTCATGCATCTGATTGTCATCTTAGCATGATTTTTTACCAAAATGGGTTTCACTGTCAACTAAGGATGCTAGCTATATACCAAAATCCTCCAAATCTGTATAAGAATTGGGCGGAACAAACATGTGTGCAGGTCATAGAATGTCATCTAAGCATGCCATATGCCAAAGTGGGGTTGGTCATAGAATGCATGAACGACACGTATTAGTGTTTGTGAGTATGCAGTGGGGTGCAGCTATGATCAATCTAGTTGGATCACCAAAACTCCCAATTTTATCGAAGAACAATAAGAACAGGGCTCATATCAAGTGTAGTTTTACGGAACTGTCATCGTGGAAGGAAACCAATTTAATATAGAAGCCATAAATGGAGCCAGAAAGAGGAATGGTAGAGAATGAGGATACACCAGGCTAACATAGCGGCATTTTCCTCAACTCTTTCTCATCCCTTGTTTCTTTTCAACACACACACACAGCAAGAGGGGGTTGGTCCAACAATAATAATAGATTATAATAAACGAGATGTCTCTATATGGGTTTCCAGATCACCACTCGAGCCCTTTCTTTCTAATCACAGCCCAATTAAGAAAACATAAACGACAGCCACAATGCAGACTCACAAACACTAATACGTGTCTTTCATGCATTCAAAATTATAATATCTTCAAAATTATCAATTTGAAGACTTACCGGTGGAATTATCCGTGGGTTCCTTGCTATTACCTCAATAAAGGATGAGAATTTGCTTGCATTATCACCAACCGGTTGTCCGACACCGTTTTCCTCCACCACAATCCTTTCGTCATTCTTAAGTTTCCATATGCCCGTCATCTTAGTTCGCCCTCGATATTTTTTGACAGTGGGCGGCGTGCTACCCCCCCTCCTCTATTTGACTGCCACTATTATCTAGGATTAACAAACCAACATAATTACAAAAAATTAAAAAAGTCAGATTTGTAACAAATTCAACTACAATGATAGTTTGATGCAAATGACACTAAGCATTGTTTAATGTAAATGACACCAAGCAGTAGAAAATAGAAAGATAATTAAACCAATTATTAAATTCACATACAACATGTTCGGAATTACAAGATATAATATTACAACAAGATTTAAGACACGAAAATTACAGGACATATAATATTGAGCTATGAAAATCAAGTAAACTACAATACGACATCTTCCAATACATCGCCCTCTTCTCCATCCTTGCGGAGCCAAGTCCCGCAAATTCCACCGTCGGTTGTGTTTACATCAAACATAGAAAACTCAGAAGCAATGTAACTGTTCATGGCTTCACCGTCTTCATCGTCTGAAGTATCGCCCAGTTGGAATACATCTCTTGGTTGCATCTCAAGAGCCACATACGATTTTAGCAGGGTTGGATCTTCAATGTAGAACACATGTTGCACTTGGAATGGGAACACAAATGGTTCGTAGCTAATGTGTGTACCGATGTGAATCAATTTTGAGAAGTTTACAACTGTGAAACCTAACTTATCCTTGTTGTTAGCAAAATTCCTATCAAACTCAGCCCATTCCCCACGAAATAAGACAACACGAAAATGACCAAAATAGTTCAACTCAATGATATCCGTGAGCACTCCATAGTAGTCGAGATCTCCATCTACCGGCCTCGTGTCCGACTTGGAAGCATAACTTCTAGTCTTAGAAGTCACTACCATTCCACTATTTTGAGACTTCAAATTACATTCACGATCTTTAGTACGAAATCTAAAGCCATTGAATATGTATTCCCCGTATCTTTTGGCCATCTTATAGGGATCCTTGGCAAGTACTTGTATTTCAGATGACACACCTTCAGGACCCAAAGAATGTACCTATTAATTTTGCGCAAATCGTATCAGCACCATGGATAATGTAGATATAATGAAGATTAACTTGAATTTTCTTAATTCACCTACATGAGATTCAAATCACTTATGAAATTTTTCGTTCATCAACTTGTTTTGTTCACGTGGTGCTAGTCTTCTTGGTCTAGCCCTTCGTTTGATGTTCCTGACAAATTCGCTAAAATACAAGCAATTGAAATAAGGAATAACAAAAGTAAGTTAATATCGAACTCTGCGGTTTTCACTATATTCGATTTAAATTCAAAAGCAACTGACTTTCGAAATGGTTCCACTGATGCATGGTGGTCTAGCACATATCGATGTGCCTATTCCCACGTTAAGTTATCTAGCTCAAATGCATCAACTTTACCAACAGTAGTGCCAGCAGTATCAAAAAGATATTTAGCACCATCAAGATTGGAAATGTCTGGATTTCTCTTTGGTCTAGTCAAAGATGTCTCTACACCCTGCAGATACCTGGAACAAAAATGTGAACACTCCTCTGATAGATATCCCTGAGCTATTGAACCTTCAGGATATGCTCTATTTTTAACATAACCCTTGAGCCGGTATAGGTACTTGAACATGTATAATTAATGAATTAGAGCGAAGTAGGGGATTAAAAGAATTGAGCTTTTGAAAATTCTGTTTTGTAAGATGCATGAATTCTTTTACCTCTCAATGGGGTACATCCACCAATAGTGAACAGGACCACCGATTCTGGCTTCACCAGGAAGGTGGATTATCAAGTGAATCATTATAGTGAAGAACGATGGCAGAAATATCATCTTCATTCTACTAAGTGTCAATGCCGCCCGCTGCTCCAATTGGTCAATATCTTCAACACGAAACATTCTTGAGCAAATACCTTTATATATGCTACAAAGATCTTTCAGGACAGTAGTGATTTGCTCACACATTGAAGACCTTAGGGCCACAGGAAGGAGATCCTGCATTAGGATGTGGTAGTCGTGTGACTTTAGACCCTGAAGCCTCTTCTCTTTAAAGTTGACACATCTTGCTATGTTAGAAGAATAGCCATCAGGAACTTTAAGTTCCAGTAGAACTTTGCAAAACAATTCCAACTCCGATTTTGACATTGAATAGATTGCAGGAGGTAGGAGTACTTTCCTGTTCGGTAATTCCTCTGGGTGCAACTCATGTCAGATGCCCATTGACTTCAAATCAAGTCGGCTCTTGAGATTGTCCTTTGTCTTCCGGTCATCTCCCATAACTGTTCCTATACAATTTTCACCAATATTTTTCTGATATGCATCACATCTAAATTATATCACAATAAGTTGAATTCCCAATACAACAACTTGAAGAAAATACTCTTCTTCTTCCATGCACCTAAACTCGTCATGTTCTGATCCTCATCTTCGCCACATAGATCGGTCTCCTCACCTTGCTCCGGCCTTGCCCTTTTCTTGCCCTTTTTGCTGACTTGTGGTTCTTTTCCATATTTGAACTGATGACCATCTACCCGCCTCAGAATATCTGACCCAGAAGAAGCTCCAGGAGCATGTTCCCACTCGTCGGTACCATCAAATGTCGCTGTCTCTGCCCGAAATATATGTGTGTCAGGCAACCATCTCCTATGACCCATATAGCAAAACTTTCTGCCATTGTACAACCACATTGAACTAGTTTGGTCAGCACAACAAGGACATGCATAACGTCCTTTAGTGCTATATCCAGATAAATTTGCATATGCTGGAAAATCATTGATTGTCCAAGACAACACGACCCGAAGAGAAAATATTTCTTTAGCCACAGCATCATAGGTTGGAACACCCACCCACAATTTCTGAAGTTCATCTATTAACGACTGTAGGTACACATCTATATCATTTCCAGGACCTTTCGGTCCAGGAACTATCATGGACAAAATAAATGAGGACTGCTTCATGCATTTCCAAGACGGCAAATTGTATGGTATTAACACAACAGGCCATATACTGTATGTACTACTCATTTGCCTAAAAGGGTTGAAACCTATCACTAGCTAGTCCAAGTCTCACATTTCGAGGATCTTCCGCAAAATCGGGATATCTTTCATTTTCAAGATTGAGAATCAGCAGGATGTCTAAGAATCCCATCACTAGTGCGACCTTCAGTATGCCATTTCATATCAGAAGAAGTTTTCGTAGACATAAACAATCTTTGTAGCCTAGGAATCAGAGGAAAGTAACGTAGTATTTTGGCTGGCTTCTTTCTCCTACTTCGCTTAGTAGATCCACTGTCTTGATCGTCTTGATTTGGTGTTTCTGTCCATTTCGAAGAACCACAGACTTCGCAATTCTCCAGACTTTCCTTACCTCCCGTGAAAAGCATACAGTCATTTGGACATGCTGCTATCTTCTCATACCCTAGATCGAAAGAATTTAGGAATTTTTTGATTTTATAGGCTGAGTTTGGAATACATATTTCTGGAAATGCTTCATTCAACAGTTCACGTAGCATACTGAAGGACTTAGCAGACCACCCGTTTAAACATTTAATCTGAAATAGTCTGACAATGAATGAGAATTTAGAGAATTTGGTGCAATCGCGGTACAGTGGAGTACTAGCATCTTCAAGCAACTTAGCGAATGCTACTTGCTGTTTATTATTTTCAGGGGCGGGGTCAGGCATTTCCTCGTCCACTCCACCACCAATGTGTGATGTTTCTGTTGACTCATTATGAACTTGGGTTGTTGGATTATTGGTGTGGAAAGAAACATTATGAATTCCCAAGGCGTCTTGCAACAAAGCATGCATCTCATCGGGAACACTTAAGTCTTCGTTCACTAAGGGCTCATCTTCATTTTCTAATACAACCGGACGAACAGGAGCTGACGTATGATCCTCTCCATGAAAAAACCACCGTGTGTACCCTTGAAGAAAACCGCTGACAACCAAATGTGTATGTACTACGTCACATGTCCTCAAATTACAATTTGTACACCGGAGGCATGGACAAAGAATTAGGTTGGGATCACGGGAATGTCGTTTGGCAAAGATAATAAAATCTTTAATAACATCACGGTACTCCTTGGATACTCGTGGTTTACTAATCCAACTTCTATCCATTATAATAATAGCACACAATCTGAAATTAAAATTTGACATATTAAATAGTATTGACAGTAAAAGGCATTTTGTATATTTAATTTCACCTTTTTTAAAACCATCCCTAGCTACAAATAAATAAACGATATAACAATTAACTGTAAAATTAAGAAATCGTGGTTCCAAAAATGTATAAAAAAACAATTAAATCTTAATACAATCTACTCTATTCACATAACCCTAAACTACATTTGTGAAAATTATCACAACCACCTTAGTGGCATTTTATCGCACACTTTGTGTTCGAGTCTAATATCGATTCGACTATAGTCTCCCCTGTATTTGGCTTTCCGTTCAAGGAGATGATGATGGTAAAGGGTATTTGCGGAGGAAGAGGAATCGAACGAATAACGAGGGCGTCGTACTGTAAATACGGTAACAAGAAGATCTGATGACTCATGAACTATTCTGTTCATGGCTACTAATAATCAGTTACTTATCCCAAAATAATAATAATAATAATAATAATAATAATAATAATAATAATAATAATAATAATAATAATAATAATAATAATAATAATAATAATAAACCTGCACAAAAGAAACTAATAAGGCTACTAATATGTTGCTCAATTAATTCATCATCCCAACTAAATCATTGATGTTTGTAGCTCCAAAAGAAACCTGCACAAGGTTTGTTCAGCCCAATTCTTGTACAGATTTGGAGGATTTTGGTATACAGCTAGCATCCTTAGATGACAATCAGATGCATGAACTCAGCTTCTTTAACAGTAAAAGAAAATGAAAATTTGCAGTATCTAAGCATATATGTTTGTCTATTAATTCTTCATCCCAATTAAACATTGATGTTTGTGGTTCCAAAATAAGGCTGCACAAGGTTTGTTCCACCCAATTCTTGTACAGATTTGGAGGATTTTGGTATACATACAACATCCTTAGTTGACAGTGAACCCATTTTGGTAAAAAAATCATGCTAAGATGACAATCAGATGCATGCGATCAGTTTCTTTAACAGTAAAAGGAAATGAAAATTTCCAGTATCTAAGCATATATGTTTCTCTATTAATTCTTCATCCCAACTAAACCATTGATGTTTGTGGCTCCAAAATAAACCTGCAAAAGGTTTGTTCCGCCCAATTCTTGTACAGATTTGGAGGATTTTGGTATACAGCCAGCATCCTTAGTTGACAGTGAACCCATTTTGGTAAAAAAATCATGCTAAGATGGCAATCAGATGCACGAATTCAGCTTCTTTAACAGTAAAAGAAAATGAAAATTTTCAGTATCTAAGCATATATGTTTCTCCATTAATTCTTCATCCCAACTAAATCATGATGTTTGTGGCTCCAAAAGAAGCCTGCACAAGGTTTGTTCCGCCCAATTCTTGTACAGATTTGGAGGATTTTGGTATACAGCTAGCATACTTAGATGACAGTCAACCCATTTTGGTAAAAAAATCATGCTAAGATGGCAATCAGATGCATGCGATCAGTTTCTTAAACAGTAAAAGCAAATGAAAATTTCCAGTATCTAAGCATATATGTTTCTCTATTAATTCTTCATCCCAACTAAACCATTGATGTTTGTGGCTCCAAAATAAACCTGCACAAGGTTTGTTCCGCCCAATTCTTGTACAGATTTGGAGGATTTTGGTACAGATTTGGAGGATTTTGGTATACATACAGCATCCTTAGTTGACAGTGAACCCATTTTGGTAAAAAAATCATGCTAAGATGGCAATCAGATGCATGAATTCAGCTTCTTTAACAGTAAAAAAAAATGAAAATTTGCAGTATCTAAGCATATATGTTTGTCTATTAATTCTTCATCCCAACTAAATCATGATGTTTGTGGCTCCAAAAGAAACCTGCACAAGGTTTGTTCCGCCCAATTCTTGTACAGATTTGGAGGATTTTGGTATACAGCTAGCATACTTAGTTGACAGTCAACCCATTTTGGTAAAAAAATCATGCTAAGATGGCAATCAGATGCATGAATTCAGTTTCTTTAACAGTAAAAGCAAATGAAAATTTCCAGTATCTAAGCATATATGTTTCTCTATTAATTCTTCATCCCAACTAAACCATTGAAATTTGTGGCTCCAAAATAAACCTGCACAAGGTTTGTTCCGCCCAATTCTTGTACAGATTTGGAGGATTTTGGTATACATACAGCATCCTTAGTTGACAGTGAACCCATTTTGATAAAAAAAATCATGCGAAGATGACAATCAGATGCATGCGATCAGTTTCTTTAACAGTAAAAAAAAATGAAAATTTCCAGTATCTAAGCATATATGTTTCTCTATTAATTCTTCATCCCAACTAAATCATGATGTTTGTGGCTCCAAAATAAACCTGCACAAGGTTTGTTCAGCCCAATTCATGTACAGATTTGGAGGATTTTGGTATACAGCCAGCATTCTTAGTTGACAGTTAACCCATTTTGGTAAAAAAATCATGCTAAGATGACAATCAGATGCATGAATTCAGCATCTTTGACAGTGAAAAGGAGAGAAATCAAGGGAAATTACCGAAGAGAGAGAGAGGGGGGCAACGAGCGGGGCGATGAGCGGTGGTGTAGGAGATAGAGAGAGAGCGGGGCGACGAGCGGTGGTTTTCGATCGCAAATTCACCGTGAAATAGAGAGAGGGAGGAGGGAAATCGAATTGGGCTGTCGAAGATGACGAAGGGACGGAGGCGAAGCGCGAGAAATAGAGAGAGGGAGGAGGGAAAACGAAGGCGGCGAAATTAGGTTTGGGAAATTAGCGAGCGAAATGTTAGGGTTTGCGGGGATTTATCTCAGTTAATTCACCGGTGTTTGCAATTACAAACGCCGGTGAATGAATCTATATATTCCCCGACGTGTGTTATTAAAACGCCGGTGAATAATACCATTCATGGTGTTTCTAAATAAACCGCCGGTGAATATCATGAATCACCGGCATTTTATAGAGGCCGCCGGTGTATAACCATCCAATCTGACGCCCCATTCCTGGTCACTCCCTACCCTGGCGCGAATGGTAAAACGCCGGGGAATATACACTGGTAAATCGCACAAGTTTTGTAGTGCTTCCTGGGCCCCACATGCCATCTACGTCACCAACGTGTAGCAGCCAAAGCACAGCAACTCACCTCATCTCATTTCATTTTAATTAAATCCCATTATTACCATTATGTCATTCAACATTATTACTCTTATGCCATTATATATATATTTATGATTGCTCCATTGAAAACGGGTTTGTTTTCTCAATGGGTGTGAAAACATCGATCTGAGCCGTTGATCGCTCATGATCGTGATCAATGACTCAGATTGCAACAGCTCTTACGTGAGCGGAGCTCCTAATTAGAGCCGAGGGCATTTTGGGAAGTTCATGCCGAAAATGCTTCAGACTTAGCGTTTTTGGCGTGAAGTATTTTTTTGTTTAAAAATATACTTAGGCCGTTGTTGGGAACAACGGTCTATGTTGTTTTAAAAAAAAAATCAACTTAGGCCATTGTTCCCAACAACGGCCTAGGTATGTACAATTGTTTTTCCAAACACTTGTACATACTCAGCTTTCCATCTCTCTCACTTCTTCGACAACTCTCTCTTTCTCTCTGGAGCTCGCGATACCCAAAACCAAAACCCGAGCTCGCTCTATCTCTCGATCGTTCCCGAACCCAATCTGAAAACCCGAGCTCTCACTCGATCATTGCTTCTCACTCAATCTCTCCATTTTCCTTTGAAGATCCCCAATCCAAAAAAAACCTAACCTATAAGAAATCTCTCAAACCCTAAAACCCTAATCCTAAAGAAATTAGCCAAACCCTACTCCCCTTCCTTTGTCCACAGCAGCGCGCAAGCACATCCTCTATCTCGTCTATGAAAATCCACATTGAGAAAGGTATTAACTTTTTTCTATTTTAGTAGATCTAGCTAGGTTAATTGAATGAAATTTTTTATTCAATATTTGAGTGTACAATTTGTATGTTATGCGTACCTAATTATAGCTTAGCTAATTATACTGCTATTGTCGATGTAGATGTAGTATTAAGTTATTGTCGATGTACATGTAGTATTAGTTGTTGTTATTCGTTGTTAGTAATAGCGCACAAATGAGATGCAAAAATTCCAAAACTTTGTGAGTACGTCGGACTCACCACGCACAAGCCAACGAAACTTGTAGAAGTGTGTTTGGATACACAGTTTGCGATATACGGCCGTGTATCGCTTTCGACTCTTTTTTCGTGGGTGAAAGTGTTACATCGCCGTATATTGCAAACCGTGAGTCAAAACTCACCTCTACAAGTTGTGTTGGCTATGCGTGGTGCGTCCAACCTACTCCCAATGTTTCAGAATTTTTTGATCTTGTTCGTGCGGTTTTCTACCTATATCAAACAACAACAACAATTATTCTTTGAATTTTTATCGAGCGACTTTTCACTAGGAAACCGCTCAAACAAAATTTAAAAAAAACAAACAAAATTTTGCGAGAAGGTCGGGCTAACTGCTCGCAACCTAACACAACTTGTAGTTGCGAGTTCCGACCCATGGTTTGCAAGATACGTCAATGTATCACATTCTTGTCATTTTTCAAGAGTGAAAGCGATACACGACCGTATCTTGCAAACCGTGGGTCGGAACTCACTTGTACAAGTTGCGTTGGCTTGTGTGCGGGGAGCCCAATCCTATCGCAAAGTTTCGTATTTTTTGAACGTCGTTTGTGTGGTTTTCTCACGTATTTTTTAATATTTTAAGTGAGTTTTCAATAGAGAACCTACTCGAAAAATTCGAAATTTTGTGAGTAGGTCAGTATCGGCACTCACAAGCCAAAGCAACTTGTAGTTGTGAGCATGGTTTGCTATATACGTCCGTATATCGCATTCCGCTCTTTTTTCAAGAGTAAAAGCGATACACGGCCGTATCTTGCAAACCGTGGATCGGAACTCGCTTCTACAAGTTGCGATGCCTTGTGTGCGGCAAGCCCGACCCAATCACAAAGTTTTGTATTTTTTGAGCATTGTTTGTGCGGTTTTCTCATGTCTTTTTTTTCATATATATATATATATATATAGCCCGACCCAATCACAAAGTTTTGTATTTTTTGAGTATCGTTTGTGCGGTTTTCTCATGTCTTTTGTTTCATATATATATATATATATATATGCCATTTTTTGTTAACAAGTTATTTTATATATGATGTGTATTAATTTTAAAATAATATTATTTTTTTAGATGAACAACGATACGGAATGTTTGGTTGTCGGCGATAATTTTTTGCAGGGTAGAACCAATCGTTGATTCCATGCCGTTAGTCGAAGAGCACCTAACACCAAAGTTAGGTATAACGTTTCTACTTTAGTTGAGACAAAAAAAATTTATACGTCATATGCTCGATGTGGTGGTTTTGCAATGCGTAGAATAAATTAAAGGGAGGAAGTGAAAGTAGATAAGTCTTATCCCTGTAATAAAGCCGGGTCCTCGCCGAGTCAACATAGTGATGGTAGACGGGGAATAACCTCTAGAACAGGTTGCAAGGCTTGCGTTCGTGTAAAACTGAACGAAGTAAGTAATACGTCGGTGTTGTATTCATTTCATGAAGCACACAATCACGAATTCACCTTACCTGGTAGAAGACATCTTTTGCCCCGAAACCGTTCCTTGTCAAATATGGATAAAAGAATAATAGATCAATTCAACCAAGCTAATAGATCAATTCAACCAACTCATCAAAATACAATTTTTTACATATAACCTAGGCCGTTGTTGGAGACAATGACCTAAGTTATAAAAAAAACTTGGGATTTTTATGAGCTGCACCTTTTTATGGCTTGGCCAAGACAGAGAACAACTCATAAAAATCCAACTTTTACATATAACCTAGGCCGTTGTTGGATTTATAAAAAAAACATGGAACTTTTATGACCTGCTGCTCTTTATGGCTTGGCTAAGACAGAGAGCAACTCATAAAAATACAACTTTAACATATAACCTGCCAATGTTGGAGACAACGACCCAGGCCAATAAAAAAACATGGAGTTTATTTGAGCTGCTGCTCTTTATGGCTTAGCCAAGACAGAGAGCAACTCATAAAAAATCCAATTTTAACATATAACCTAGGTCGTTGTTGGCCTAGGTTATAAAAAAACTTGGAGTTGTTTTGAGCTGCTGCTCTTTATGGCTTGGCCAAGACAGAGAGCAACTCATAAAAATTCAATTTTAACATATAACCTAGGCCGTTGTTGGCCTAGGTTATAAAAAAACTTCGAGTTGTTTTGAGCTGCTGCTCTTTATGGCTTGGCCAAGACAGATAGCAACTCATAAAAATCCAATTTTAACATATAGACAACGGCCTATACAAAAACTTGGAGTTTTTTTGAGCTGCTGCTGTTTATGGCTTGGCCAAGATTGATAGCTACTCATAATAATCCAATTTTAACATATAACCTCGGGCGTTGTTGGGTTATAAAAAAAACTTGGAACTTTTTATGACCTGCTGCTCTTTATGGCTTGGCCAAGACAGAGAGTAACTCATAAAAATCCAATTTTAACATATAACCTAGGCCATTGTTGGAGACAACGACCTAGGTTATAAAAAAAACTTGGAGTTTATTTGAGCTTCCTGCTCTTTATGGCTTGGCCAAGACAGAGAGCAACTCATTAAAATCCAATTTTAATATATAATCTAGGCCATTGTCTCCAGACCGTTGTTGGAGACAACGGCCTGGGTTATAAAAAAAACTTGGGAGTTTTTTTGAGCTGCTGCTCTTTATGGCTTGGCCAAGACAGATAGCAACTCATAAAAATCCAATTTAAACATATAAACTAGGCCGACAACGGCCTAGGTTAAAAAAAAAAACTTGGAGTTTTTTTTAGCTGCTACTCTTTATGGCCTGGCCAAGACAGATGACAACTCATAAAAATCAATTTTAACATATAACCTAGGCCGTTGTTATTAAAAAAAACTTGGAGTTTTTTTGAGCTGCTGCACTTTATGGCTTGGCCAAGACAGATAACAACTCATAAAAATCCAATTTTAACATATAACCTAGGCCTAGGTTATAAACAACTCATAAAAATCCAATTTTAACATATAACCTAGGCCGTCGTTGGAGACAACGGCGTAGGTTATAAAAAAAAATCTGAGCTGCTGCTTTTTATGGCTTGGCCAAGACAGAGAGCAACTCATGAAAATTCAATTTTATCATATAACCTAAGCCATTGTTGGAGGCAACGACCTAAGTTATAATTAAAAAATTGGGAATTTGATGAGTTGTTGCTCCTAATGGCTTGGCCAAGACAGTGCAACTCATCAAATTACAATTTTCTCATATAACCTAGGTCATTAAGATGAAGACTTCAACACTCGCTGTCTTGAAGAGGCGATGTTGGGTATTTTATAAAGATAACCTAGGCCGTACGACCTAAGTATACAAAAAATGAAAAAAATAGTTACAAGTTTAAGCAGCTGCTATAGCTACTACACTTCAATCCCAACCACAGATACATACATAATACCATCAGCAGCTTAACAAAACAACAACACTGGAGAAAGAAAACAACATGTATAATTAACAATAAAACTAACATCAATAACAACAAAGACCAACAAAAAACAAAACAACTATTGAGTGAGTCTTCAATGATGTCCAAGGTTAAACAAAAAAAAAATTCTGAACTTTACTTACAAATAAACAAATACACATTTTAATTTTTCACACTAACACAAACTTCCACGAACAACACTAATCAAATTACACTCAACCTACCTCGGTGTGTAGTATTGTGGCGCTCTCCTCTTCCGGATAGGTTGTCGCCTAGTACGCACAACTTGGGTTACTTGTGAGGGGTCGGTATTTGCTTCTCGCACTTCTTCTTCGTCCTCTACTTGTTGATCTTATTCATCTTCTTCTTCGTCCCCTTTTTATTGCTATTCTTCTTGTGGTGGAGGTATTTCTGACCGTTGTTGCCCCGGGTGAGATGGCCTATTAATAACGCTCTTACGGCACTGTGATCGTACGATAACATTTAGATAACGATCCAGTCGTTCGCCATCTCCGACCTCTTCTAGTGAGCCCCGACGCGAAGTTAGCATCCTCCGAGCAAAAGCTTTCATGCTCGCACTGGCATTGCTATTAAGAACCTGTGCAGCATCCTTTGCCGTATCCCATGTATTCTCGATCTACAATAAAGTTCAAAATAAGTTAATGAATTTAAACATGATGAATTCCTCAATTTAGAAACAATTTATGTGAATTACGAAAATATTTCCAAACATTTTTCACTTACCAAAAACCGATATGAAGATGCCTTCGTTTGGTACATGGGTTGCGACATAGAATAAGCCGGAGGTGGTTCTCTCTCTCTCTCTCCGGAATTGGTACTTGCACACCAACTAGTATTTACATCTTCGGAGAGATGTACAAATGTGTTATTCCCCGGTACCAATCCATCTACATTCTAATGTAACTGCCATCGTACGGTGTCACCTTGTCAAACACCATTTCAAACCTTCGTTCATTCCAGTTTCCTACATAACCACGATGGAAATCTGCCCAATTATGATTTGGCATACGCCCCGTACCTCTAATGGCGTGTAACTCATGGTTGTAGTGGCAATATGTAGGAACTTTCCGCTCAAACCCAAATTGGCGAAGGACTCTATCTGGCCAATAATTCTCCACTATACCAAAGTTGATGAGTGCTGCCAGCGTCAACCACAGCAGTGAACTAGCCGTACATGCTGGTGGTAGTCTTTGCACGCACTCGGGGGTATACGACTCCCAAATTACCATTTCATCTCGGAGTTGGTCAAGCTCGTCTCTATAGTTTGTTAGAACTTTTTTAGGCTTGTCTTTGTAGCTTCGGCTACCGGCCCAATACACCTAAGGTGGTCGCATCTCAACGATGGGTGCAGGGGCCTTCCAACCCTCCGTGGGTCTCCTAATACAGGGACGACCCACGTGTATACGTTCCCATGCCCAAATCTGAAGCAAGACCACTAGCCTGGTCATCTCAACTCCATCGAGAGCAACTGCACACAATGTCCTGTACAGAGTGGCTAATGTGCAACTTTCCCAAATATATTTGCCAGCTAGGCTTAGGTCGGCGAGCAATCAAAGATACATAAGCGGGATGGTATCTCCGGAGGAGTTAGGCAAGAGAACACCTTCAAGCACGGTTAAAATGTATGCTCTACTATAGCACTCCACGTTGTAGTCGCTCAAAGCATCGGTCAATGTCCCCTCAAAAGTTTCCTTCAACCATATCAGCCATATTGATTGACCGAAAAAAATTCTAGTATCATCCTCATCATCCTCATGAAACCATGTACCGAGGAGCTCATTACACAACTGTATTTTATCGAAATGCATATTTCCCGTCATGGCCATCCCATATACTGAAAGACCAGAAATCATGGCGATATCTTGCAAGGTCACTGTCTTCTCTCTCACCGGTAGATAAAAACTGTGTGTCTCTAGCCTCCATCGCTCGATGAGAGATGCAAGAAGTGCACGTTCTAGTTTTACCTTACCCATCAAACCAACTCCGTAAAAACTAGCCTGTATAAGGTAGTCATGGGTACGTGGGAGCATCTTCAAAGTTTCGTGCGTATGGAAGTTACAATTTTGGATGGTCCCTCGCTACACTTCCTCGGATCTGTGGCAGGTCTTGCAGATTGAGTATTCCTTTATTAAAAGGTCCTAGGGCCGCGATCTTCACCCGAAGACGATGCACTAACCTACACCAATCTAGTAGCATATTTTAATATTCTAAATAAAATATTTGGTATCCATAATACATGATGAAAATAAAATATTACACTTACTTCTATGGTAGGTTGGCCCCTACCACTACCACGACGACTTTCGGTTCCCTTCGTTCTAACCATTGTTGTGAAAAAAAAATATAGCAATTGGTCAGTACACAATTCATAAAGTATATTTGTTGTTGTTGTTTGATATACGTGAGAAAAACCCACAAAAGAGATCAAAAAATTCCGAAACTTTACGAGTAGGTCAGACTCGCCACACACAAGCCAACGCAACTTGTAGAAGTGAGTTTGGACTCACGGTTTGCAAGATACGGTAAAGTATCGCTTCATTTCAAATTAGAAGCAAATAGAGTGATACACGGCCATATATTGCAAACTGTCAGTTAAAACTCGAATCTACAAGTGGCTTTGACTTGTATTTGGTGACCCCCACCTACTCGCAAAATTTCGTATTTTTTGGATGTCGTTTGTGCGATTTTCTAGTGAAAAATCACTCGGAAAATATACAAGTATAATTGTTGTTATTGTTCTTTGATATACGGTAGAAAAACGCACAAACGAGATCAAAAATTCCGAAACTTTGCGAGTAGGTCAAACTCGCCACACACAAGCCAACGCAACTTGTACAGGTGAGACTGGACTCACGGTTTGCAAGATATGGCAAAGTATCGCTTCACTTCAAATTAGAAGCAAACAAAGCGACACATGACCGTATATTGCAAACCGTGAGTCGAAAGTCGCTTCTACAAATTGCATTGACTTGTGTGTGGCGAGTTCGACCTACTTGCAAAGTTTTGGATTTTTTTGATCTCGTTCGTGTGGTTTTCTAGTGAAAAGTCACTCGAAAAAGTTCAAACTATAATTCTTGTTGTCGTTTGGTTTACGATAGGAAACTGCACAAATGAGATGAAAAAATTCTGAAACTATGCGAGTAGGTCGGACGCACCATGCATGAGCCAACAAAACTTGTACAAGTGAGTTTCAACTCACGGTTTGTAATATACGTCAATGTATCGTTTTCAATCACGAAAAAGAGTCGAAAGCGATACACGGCCGTGATTGCAAACCGTGACTCCAAACAGACTTCTACAAGTTACGTTGGCTTGTGCATGGCGAGTCTGACATTGTTGCAAAATTTCGGAATTTGTAGATCTCGTTTGTGCACTTTTACAAAATTCTACAACTACAACTACTAATACTACATCTAGATAGATCTACTAAACTACAGTTAACTAAGCATACAGATCGTGAAACTAACCAACAATTAACTATGCATAATATCAAAATTGCACACACAAACAATGAATCGAAAATACACTCAATTAACTTAGATAGATCTACTAAAGTTGAAAAGAGTTAATACCGTTCACAATACGAGTTTTCGGAAAGGAGTTAGAGGAGGTGCTTGCACCTCTGTTGACGAAGGAGGGTGAGTAGGGTTTGTGTAATTTCATCTGGATTAGGGTTTTATGTTTTGAGAGATTTCGTTATGGTAAGGTTTTTTCGATTCGAGATCTTCAAGGGAAGAGGGCAACCATGTGAGAAGAAGGAGAGAGTGAGTGAGTGAGTCAACTGAAGGAGGAGGAGCTACGGTTTCGTCAATGGGTTCGAAATCGAACGAGAGAGAGAGAGAGAGAGAGAGAGAGAGAGAGAGAGAGAGAGTGTACTGACAGTGAAAGATCGAAGAAAGGAGGATATCTGAGATTTGTAATTTTGTTGTAAAACAAATTATACCTAGGTTGATTTTAAGTATAAAAACAACTTAGGCTGTTGTTCCCAACAACGGCCTAAGTATTTTTTCGACAAAAAAATAGTTCACGCCAAATAACGCTAAGTCCGAAGCGTTATTGGGCATGAACTACCCAAAATGCCTCTCTACTTATTAGGAGCACCGCTCAAGTAAGAGCTGAAGCGATCTGAGTCGTTGATCACGATCAAGAGCGATTGAACGGCTAAGATCGCTGTTTTCACACCCATTGAAAACAAACCCGTTTTAAATGGAGCATTATATATATATATATATATATATATATATATATATATATAGAACAATATATATAGAACAATATATATTGTTCTATATATATAGAACAATATGAGCGGTTCGAATTTTATATGAGCGGTTCAGATTATATATATATAGATATATATATATATATATATATATATATATATATATATATATATATATATATATATATATATATATATATATATATATATATATATATAAAATTATATATATATATATATATATATATATATATATAATTTTATATATATATATATATATATATATATATATATATATATATATATATATATATATATATATATATATATATATATATATATATATATATAGAGAGAGAGAGAGAGAGAGAGAGAGAGAGAGAGAGAGAGAGTAAAAGGGATATGAGCAATTTGCTCATTCAGTAAATGAGCAATTGATGAGGTGGCATGCATGTGATATATTGGGCAACTAACCACTTTTAAGATTTTCCAATCATATGCATGACATCTCATCAACTGCTCATTTACTAAATGAGCAAGTTGTGTAGCGCCTCGAATTTTCAATATAATATCTCAGAAATACGTGGCACAGTTCCAGAATCGACTTCAATGTAATCATAAACATAGCAACCAAATACAGGAAAATTAAAACCTTTTATTACATCAATTGTTTCCAAAGCACAGCGGAAAATAAAACACCTTGAATTACAAATTCTTTTTTTTACAATACATTCTTTTACAATTTGCCTAAGCCATATTATCATTCTACCATGCATCCAAATCCTAAGCTATAGGTTCCTACCTGTAAAACATGTGGCTAGAGATAACCGTAACCCCCAAAACTATAGGGGTCATCCATAACAGTGTGAGTGACATCAAAAGAAAAGCAACATAAATAAAATATAAAGGATAAAATCATAAACAACATGTATCAACATTAAGAATAAATGAAAAGAAACAACAATAATAAAAAATAAAAATATCAAGTGAAACTAGACTAAGTGTCAAGTGTAGAAAAAAAACAGGAAACAACATGCATAATACTAAGTTAAGAAAACACCAATACTATATGCTGACTCTTTAATGCATACTTGTCGGATTCTATGCATTCCACTCTACATTAGTCCGGTGCAAGCCCTTATCGTTCTCCACTTGATAGGGTTTAATCCCCCGTTATGCAACTAATCCTACTACGATGACTACTACGAGATTTAGATATTCTGCAAGTATTGGTTCTCGCCCTTGGAATACTGGAGGCCAATCCCACCTGCGGATCATTCTGTGGCCCTTACGTCCATCTTCCTGGAAACTGGAGATTGCCTCACTCCGCAGGTCATTTTGGAACCCTCATTGTACAAATATCCCATGAGCGTCACTCTCGTCCATGGAATACTAGAGATCAATCCCACTCTGCGGATCACTCTGTGGTCCTTACGTCCATCATCCCGAATACTGGAGAATATCTCACTCCTTGGATCATCTGGGAGTCCATAACTCACGTTTGCACTCATTTCATCATATCACCATCTAGTGCCTATCCTTATCTTATTAAGTTAATTAGTTATTTATGAATCTCCTAGAGTTGGTGTCCCCTACCAGACTTAACTCAACTGATCAACAACACAGCCACAACTTGCCAAACCACAAAACCTCAACTGCCAGTGCCTAGGGTCCCACACATCCTCTAGAGACTCACAACTCAACCATCACACCAAAACTTTCAATAAAACTCATAAATTCATCATCAAAAGCGTTTATATAAAGAAAACCTCTTAAATCAACAAAATCCAAATCTATATAATGTACTCATAAAATTCCAGAATTCAAATAAAATATTAAATTCATTAAATAACAGAAAACCATATTTGAAGTCGTAGAATATCAAAAAACATCAATTCCTTTGAAAACACATATAGCTCACTTAATAAGGTCATAAGAATACATTTAAAACTATATTATAAATAAAATATAACTCTCTGTAAAATACTGTAATCTGTAGTAAAAATAGCATCTAAAACAGTAGAACGATAATCCATAATATCGAGAAAATAATCATTTAAAAGAAACGAAGAAAATTCAACTAAAATAGCCCAAAAGCAATTGACGGTCGACCGCTCAAACAGAGCCATCGACTGTCAATTGAGAATTCAAAATAGGAACATGACGGTCGACCGTGACCTGCCATACAGCCAGGTTGGATTTTTGTGCATGTTTCGACTGATACTCGATTAAAACTTTGAAAAATCAAAATCTAACTTCCTGAGATGATCCAACATATCTAGTATAACATATAGGAGTTATTAAAACACATCAAAATATATCAAGATCTCAAAGTAGAATTTTTTCACAAAAATTCTTCAAAACAGTCAATATGCATATGTAAGTGTGTTTAGGTGTATACTTGCTTCAGTCGAAGCCTCAAAATCTCATCAATAAGGCGTAGTACAATGTCCAAAACTATCTCAGTATCAAACAACTCAAATTCGATTGAAAACTTCACAAAACATCAACTCTTGACAATTATTCAAATAGTATAAGTGCATATATGTCTATATATATGTGTGTTTAAGCATCAAGAATTAGTGTATAGAAGTAGTGTAAGGTTTTATTTAATCTCATTATAAAAAACAACTCAAGAATCAATTGGAAACATCACAAGAAATCAAAATCCACTTGCAACTGAACACAATCAGACCCGAATACCCCCCCCCCCCCCCCCCCCCCCCCCCCCCCCCCCCCCGAACACAACTCAACCATCAACAGTAAAACTTTCATTAAAACTCTCAATTCCATTATCAATACTCTCATATTAAGAAAACTTCTAAAAATCAACAAATTCAAATTCACTTGATATACTAACAGATTTTAGAATCTGAAATAAAATATTAAATCCGTTAAATAACTGAGAATCATATTTTGAAGTCGTAGAACATCACAAAAACATCAATTTCTTCAAAAACCATGTATATTTCACTTTATAAAGTCATAGAAATACAATTTAAATTCTATTATAATCAAATTGTAACTCTCTATAAATTATAGTAATCTACAGTAAGAACTTCACTTAAAATAGTAGGTCAACAATCTATAAGTTCGAAGAAATAATCGTTCAAGAAAAACGAAGAAAACTCAATAAAACAACCCATCAGCACAGCTGACAGTCGACCGTCATATCAGTTCAAAAAGACAGTGGTCGACTGTGATACCAAATCCGAAAATCCACAATTGTTATTCGACCATCACTTCATGTGTTAAATAGGTGTGGTCGACTGTCATGTTCAAAAATCTGTAACTTTAATATTCGTGCACCTTTTTACTTATACTTTAATTATACTTTGTAAAATCACAAATTTGCAACACTAAATTCCTGAGATGATCAAACACAACTTGTATAACATACTGGAGTCTATAAAACAATTCAAAATCACATTAAGATCACAAAAGAGTAATTTTTCACAAAAATTCTTCAAAGCAATGCATATATATATATATATTACATGTAAGTGTGTATATGTGTATATTTGCATCAGTTAAAGCATCAAAATCTCATTAATTAGAAGTGTTATAATGTTCAAAATGATCTCAGTAATTATAATGTTCAAAGTGATCTCAGTACCAAAACAACTCAAATCCATTTGAAAACTTCACAAAAATCACAAAATCCCAATTTCGGCAATAAAGCATCAGACCCAAAATTAACCAACCCCTCTTTCACTCAAAACTTGATCTTTTGATTCAATAACTCATCTTGTAATTCTTTAAATACACATACAACTTCTAACAATAGTTAACCCATGAATATAAGTGGTTACAACATGCAAATAATCAGGTTTCACTCCTCAAATCATCAAGAATATGTTATATGCACACATACACAGTAAAGGTCAATTTTTTGTTCACTTTCACGCAATATCTATCATACAACTCATTAAACTAAACCAAATCAGTAAGCATATGAAATAAAACAACCTACTCATGATTTCTATTAGGTTCTTTAATAATCTCAAGCCAAATATATGTAGTTTTAATCATCACAAGCATAGTTTTCATGAAAAAGATCAAATTTTTGTTCATCCACTTATCAACAATTCATTATATCATCATACAATCCCTGACATGCTTTCTAATAGACAAATCATCATGCACGACATGCTTAGAAAATTAAGAAATCAAACATATGTCACTCACCTTTTTGAAGAATCAACCGAAGTAATAAAAGAATAAGAAAAGTCCTTCCTTTCGCAAGAAAACCAAGATCATCGCTTCGAAACTTCAAGAAGTCAACAATAAAGAAAACCATTTGTGTAATGCAGTGAAGAGACGGATGCACTCCTCTTTAATAGGCCGGCAATATGGTTATTAGGGTTTTTGAATAGATTTGCAAAATATCCCTTTTGAATATATCTTTACATATATAAATCCTTATACTTGAAAATTAGATAAACCAATTCAATTTAAGTTAAAAATAATAAATAACTACTCCAGACCTATCCAGCACTTTTTTCAAACCCAGAAAACGAAATTTGTAATTTTCGCCTCTAAGTGGCAATTTTACAAAAAAAACCCTTCTTTTAGTAAACTTGCGAAATAAACCAAATCTATTAAAACAAAAAGATAGACTTTTTACCTCTGAGTTGGCTAAGCATCATGCTCAACCCATAAATCCAAAATTCTGGAGTTTTTACTTTAAGTGGTAATTTTGCACAAAAGCCCTTCTTTTTTGTAATATTTGAAAATATGCCAAATAAATATCAAAAAAATCCATAAAATTCATAAATAATCCCTACTAATAAATAATAGTTTCACCCAATTTCTGACTTTGAGCTTCCAAGAAAATATTTGTACGTGTAAAAAGATAAATTTCATAAAAGTGTTTATTAAATCACCAAAAAATTATTTTAATCCATTTATAAATCTCTAAATCATTATTTAAAAATTTAAGGTGTTATAGAGAGCTCGCTTCAAAGGCGATAGAAGTTGCAGCGAAGGAGAAGGAGGCAGGAGGTGGCTGTGGAGGCGACGAAGGCCAAAGCGAAGGAACACCTGCGTTCAAACATGGAGTAGTTGTGGCCAGGGGGCTCAAGCACATAGAATCGCGTGTCCCCAAATTCGATGGCTCGGGGTACAATCTGTATGACCCCGTCGTCGGCGAAGAGGAGGAGGTGGGCGTGGAGGAAGAAGAGAAGGAAGAAGCTATAGAGGACCCCCAATTGGCTGTAGTGGCGGTGGCGAAGGCGATTGAGATGAGCGGTCGCGAGCCCACACCCCCCTTGGATCAATCCTCCGAGGTGGTCCCTTGACCTCTTTTGTAGCTGCACCACTTTTGTTAGTTGTTTTTGTTTCCTTCTTCTTATTCTCTTTTGAATGCTTTTGTATTGATGCCTTAAAGTGGACTGTCCACTGCTTTTGTAACTTTACTTTAGTAATGAAAAAGTCCTTTTGGGCATCTTTATTATGTATGGCAGTGAGACTTAACACTATCTTACCGCTTTAATACTTGAACTTAGAGTTGTCACTCTTGAACTTAGAACTATCTTGTAGCTCTACTCGAACTTAGAACTATCTTATAGCTGTCACTCTTGAACTTAGAACTATCTTGTAGCTCTACTCGAACTTAGAACTATCTTGTAGCTGTCACACTTGAACTTAGAATTATCTTGTAACACTACTTGAACTTAGAACTATCTTGTAGCTCTACTTGAACTTAGAACTATCTTGTAGCTCTACTCGAACTTAGAACTATCTTGTAGCTTCTACACTTTCAAGTTAACGCCATTTTGCAGCTTCCACACTTCCAAGTTAGAGTGAATTTTGCCTTTTTCTTTGGTCGACAGGTCTTTGCACTCCCTGTATATGTTACCAAGCTCTATATTACTGAGTTGGGGCTCACTCAGTCTTGGGTTAGACTTTCGAAAGCCGAAGTGGAGCTTAGCTATTTGAGAAGAGTGCTATCCCATCGAGAGATAACAGCGCGGCATGATGACGAGGTTTTGAGGGAAGTACCCGTTGTTGGGGTAGAAGATAATCCTTCAGAGGAGGTGACTACTCGAGAGCCCTCACGGGTTAAACTCCTTCGCCATTCCCTACTCTCGGCTACTACTGAACGAGATAGGTTGAAGAATGTGGTGCTCACGAGAAGTATGAAGGTAGCCCATCTTAAGAGGGCAATTCTCGAGTTTTCTGTGGGGAACGTGCCCTATTTGAAGCTTAAGGTGAAGGAAGATTCTCTCAAAGAGAGAATAGTTGAGCTGGAGATGGAAGTTCACCAACTAAAGAGGCTTCTCGATGGTGGCAATGTGAGGAGCACGTCGTGCTCGCGAGAGGAGCGTGCTTAGGGCTTCAAACGAATCGAGCTATTCGCGAGCTAGTTGGCTCGAGCTCTGTAATACCCCATATTTTAAAATAATGTTTTTAAGATTCATAAATGAATTAAAATGATTTTTGGTGATTTAATAAATATTTTTCTGAAAATTTATCTTTTTACACGTGCAAAACACGTACAAATATTTTCTTGGGAAGTTCAAAATCAAAAATTATTTTGGGGGAACTGATTATTTATTATTAGATATTATTTATGAATTTTCTGGATTTTTCTGATAATTATTGGACCTATTTGCAAATATTACAAAAAGAAAGACTTTTGTGCAAAATTACCACTTGGAGTAAAAACTCCAGACTTTTGGATTTTTGGGCTGGGCTTGATGCCTAGTCAACTCAGAGGTACAGAGTTTACCTTTTTTATAATAATAAATTTGGTTTATTTTGCAAGTTTTGATAATTTGTCACTTAGAGGGGCAAAAGTGCAATTTTGTTTTTCTGGATTTTCAAACAGTGCCGACTGATACTAGAGGGACTATTTTTGATTTTTAAAACTCAATTAAGTTGGTTTTATTCAATTTCCAACTATAAGGATTTATATATGTAAAGGTTTATTTAAAAGAGATATTTAGCAAATCTATTCAAAAACCCTAGATACATCAAATCTCGGCCTATATAGGGTGAGGTGCAGCCGTCTCTTTGCTGCACAATACAATGTAATTTCTTATTATTGTTTTCTTGGAGTTTTAAAGCAAGGATCTTGGTTTTCTTGCGAAATGAGGGATTTTTTCTTATTCTTTATTATCTTCGGTTGATTCTTCAATAACATGAGTGACTTGTGTTTGTTTTCTTATTGTTCTAAGCATGTTAGATGATGATGTGGAGATATAATATATTTAGAGGAGTAGATAAATTAAAAGTTGAATCTTTTCTTGAAACTATACTATTGATGACCAAAACCCTAATTTGATGATTTATGATTGTTAAAGAACCTAATAAGATCATGGGTATGTTACATTCCTTCATAAATTACTGTTTTGAAATGTTATATTGAGTTGTATGGTGAGCTAATGCAAAACAATTGAATAAAACCTAACCTACTGTTGAGTATGTACGTATATACACTGTATGATAAATTTTGGTGTGCAACTTGATTACTCCTATGTCGTAAGTGCTTATACCCATGAATAAGTTGCTTTGTACCATGTTCTTGTTAATCTGATTGTTTATAACAATTCATATGTTGTAAAGGTGCACAAAGTAAGCATAGTAGGGTTCTTCACTTTGTGAATATGCAATACACTCTGTTTTGATAAACTTGATGAATAAACTTGATTAATACATGTCATAATTGCATAGTATTCATGAGATAATTGATGTGGGTAGTGGGGCATGTGTATGATCAATTGTAAGGGAGTTTTGAATGAAAAAGAATCAAATTTCAATGGTTGGGGATGAGTATCAGTTTTCGGGTCTGAAGGTGTTTGGCCAAAACTTGGTTTTTGTGATTTCATGAAGTTTTTGATAGATCTTTGAGTTGTTTGATAACTAAGTTGATTTGAGATCTTGTGCTACACTTGTTTGATGGATTTAAAGCTTTACCTGATGTGGACACATCCATACACACACATGCACATTTACATTCATTGTTTTGAAGGTTTGTGATTTTGATGAAATTTTGGTTGGATTTCAAATGTTTGACACTGAGTTGAATTTAGACATTATACTACATATATATATATATATATATATATATATATATATATATATATATATATATATATATATATATATACTGGATTCTTAAGGCTTACCTAACACACAAATACACTCCTATACACATTTTCCCTTATATATGTATAACTGTTTTGAAGATTTTTTATGAATTTTGATGGGTTTGGCAAATATAAGGACTGAGATGATGGAATTGCTTGTGTTTAAACTTGATAATCACACATAATGAGACTTGAGAGGAAATCAGGTTTCGAAAAGGAATTTTTCATTTCTTTCATGTGCAGGTTGAGTTTGTTTTTCAAAACTAATACTTGAGTAAAGATTCCTATAAAATTGATTTTGGTCGATCGAAGCTTGAACTAGCAAAACTGGGTATGGTTTGTCCATTGTATTCTTGATCATATATATATATATACACACTGCTTGCTTCATGAAGAGGAATTCTAGACTCATTATAGGTGTATGCTGATTTCGTAGACTACAATTCATACCTACAGATATATACATATACATATAGAATTAGTCATATTAGAGTATGTATACTGATGCTTGAAAGTCCTAATTTACTTTGTCAACCATCAAGAAAACTAGTTCTCTACCTTTAGTTAATTAGTGAACATCAGGATTCTTTAACTGCAGATTGATAATTCTGCTACACTGCTGTGCATGTGCACACATGAACAAAATTTCACCTTCACATATACAATTAGTGTTTGTGTTTAAGTATTAGTTGTAAGTTTTTGTGTTAGGTAGTTCTTTGTGTATGCATAGAACGACATTTTCTACATCCTGCATATATACTTCTTCTCAGTAAAAGGTTTTCTATATATATCATATATATATGTATCCTGCAGTTACTTCATTTCAATAAAAAGATCTTCTACTATATTTTCTACATATGCTTCTTCTCAGTAAAAAGGTATAGGAAGGCGAGCTTGCTTCTTATTCCCGTGTTTGATCTTTTCAATCTCTGCCCCGCTTCCATGTATTATATATAAGGGTACCCAGATACTTCTTTTTATATCACACACACACACACACACACACACACACACACACAGATATATATATATATATATATATATGAATGTACTTCACTTCAATAATACCTTCTATGTATCAGATATGTATGCATATATCAATTTTCTATACCTTCTATTTTCCTACATAAACATCATATATACACTCCTATGTTCACATCAGTAAAAAGATTATCCTACATATAGTTCAAATTCCTATATATAATCTGCATATGATCTATTTACTTGTATCTGCATGAAATTCATGTTTTATAACCTGCACATGATCAATTTCTATATAACCTGCATATGAGCTACTTCTATATATCTGCCTATAGTCAAAATTCCTATATCCTGCTTATAGTTAAATTTCTATACTCTACATATGTTTTACTTCAAATTAGTGAAAAGGATTCCTATATATATATATATATATATATATATATATATATATATATATATATATATATATATATATTCATACGTTTCAACTCCTATAACCTGCATATAAATCATCTTGCACATGACCTGCATAAAGCTTACTTTTCAACAAAGGGCATCTTCTTTATAAATTGCTTATGTTTCACATTAATAAAGGGATTTCTATATGTCTTTCATATATATATATATATATACATCTATATACTTCACTAAAAAGGTTTGTCTATATCAGATAGATACACATATGGGTATTTCATATCAGTAAAAAGGGGGGTTTTCTATATATGTTCAACTCAGTAAAGAGGTTTATATACACACCTATGCACACTTCAATTCAATAAGAGGACCTCCTATTTATATATATACTTATATACAACAATATGAATGAATTTCTGTGAGTAAATTATCATTGTTATAAAGTGACTAAAATGAAAGGTTTTTGTATTAATGGTTGAGTTGTGAGTCTCTAGAGGATGTGTGGGACCCTAGATACCGACAGTTGAGATTTTTGTGGTTTGGCCAGTTGTGGCTTTGTTGTTGATCAGTTGAGTTAAGTCCGGTAGGGTACACCAACTCTAAGAGATTCGTAATTAATTAATTAACTTAAAAAGATAAGGACATGCACTAGATGGTGATATGATGAATGCAAACGTGAGTTATGGACTCCAGGATGATCCAAGGAGTGAGATATTCCCCAGTATTCCGGGATGATGGACGTATGGGCCACAGAGTGATCTGCAGAGTGGGATTGATCTCCAGTATTCCGAGGACGAGAGCGACGCTCATGGGATGTTTGTGCAGTGAGGGTTCCTGGATGACCTGTGGAGTGAGGCAATCGCCACAGTATTCCGGGACGATGGACGTATGGGCCACAGAATGATCTGCGGAGTGGGGATTGGGCTCCAGTATTCTTAGGGCGAGAACCAATACTTGTAGAATGTCTAAATCTCATAGTAGTCATAGAATTAGGATTAGTTGCATAGCAAGGGATTAAACCCTATCAAGTGGAGAATGATAAGGGCTTGCACCGGACCTATGTAGTATGAGATGCATAGAATCCGACAAGTATGCATTAGAGAGTCAGCATATAGCATTGATGTTTTCTTGACTTGGTTTTATGCATGTTGTTTCCTGTTTTTCTGCACATGACACTTAGCCTAGTTTCACTTGATGTTATCATGCATTATCTATTGTTATTTCTTATTCATTTCATTCTTACTGTCAATACATGTTGTTTATGATTCTATGTTTCATGTTTTATTTATGTTGCATTTATTTTTATGTCACTCACACCATTATGGCTGACCCTTGTAGTTTTGGGGGTTAGGATTATCTCTAGCCTCATATTTTACAGGTAGGTGCCTATAGCTTGGGATTTGGATGCATGTAGTAGAATGATAATATTGCTTAGACAAATTGTAAAAGAATGTGTTGTAAAAGAAAGAAAATATAATGCAAGGTGTTTTATTTTCCGCTGTGCTTTGTAAACAATTAGTGTAATAAAAAGTTTTTAATTTTCTCTGTATTTGGTTGCTATGTTTATGATTACATTGAAGCTGATTCTGGAATTGTGCCGCGTATTCTGGAATTGTGCCACGTATTCTCGAGCTTAAAGGTATTCGGCTCGGCTCGACTCGATTGCAGTCCTAAGCGTGCTCAAGGAAGGTCGTTTCATGAGTTAGCTCTCTGTTTGCCTGAAGTTTCGCGAGTCCCAGGGGACGCTCAGAGCGGAGTAGTTGGTTCGTCCAGCGGAGTATCGATCAGAGAGGCAGCTAGAACCATGGGGCCTGACGGTACGACTCAGCTTGTGGGTCTAGAGATCTCTTCAGAGGGGTTGAGAAAATAGCATAGCACTCGTCGGCCACGTGTATCCCTCAATAGGAGCGTCCCTCTCCCCAGGAAGAGTTAGGGTGATTATTTGGAGTTTTGTAGGAATTTTTGTCCCAATAAGACTTGTAACCTCAATTTTTATTGTGAAATAAGATATTCTCAGGACTTAAGCAATATTCGTACTGGTTGTGCCTTTCTGATCTTGTAGCCAGTTTCTTTTTGGAATAAAAATCCACCAAATTTTCAAGTGTCATTTTCTCTTTGTTGGACAACTAAAATGTTCTGAGTTTTGTTTAGAAGTTTTTAACAGTTGTGGGAGCAATTCCGAATGGTGAGCTACTTCGTACTTGTTTGTTTGCAAGTGGCTAAAGTGGCATCGAACCAAGTGTTGGACTCCGAACTTGTCGTTTAATAGTTTCAACAGTTGTGGGAGCAATTCCGAATGGCGAGCTACTTCGTAGTTGCTCGTTTGCAAGTGGCTAAAGTGGCATCGAACCAAGTGTTGGACTCCGAACTTATCGTTTAAGAGTTTCAACAATTGTGGGAGCAATTTCGAATGGCGAGCTACTTTGTACTTATTCGTTTGCAAGTGGCTAAAGTGGCACCGGACCAAGTTTTGGACTCCGAACTTGTCGTTTAAGAGTTTCAACAGTTGTGGAAGCAATTCCGAATGGCGAGCTACTTCACATTTGCTCGTTTGCAAGTGGCTAAAGTGGCATCAAACCAAGTGTTGGATCCTGAACTTGTCGTTTAAGAGTTTCAACAGTTGTGGGAGCAATTCCAAATGGCGAGCTACTTCGCACTTGCTCATTTGCAAGTGGCTAAAGTGGTACCGAACCAAGGGTTGGATTTCGAACTTGTCGTTTTTAAGAGTAGTCGTACTCAAAGTAAACAATATGTTTTTGGCAATAACTCTTCGGAAAAATAAACTGTCTTTATGAAAGAGAAAACTAAGTGGCTGCTTCTAAGTTGCGAGCCTTTATTACATGGCGATGAATAAGAAACAACGAAAGTAAGGAAAAAACTAAGGAAACTAGCTCCCTTGGAATTTCATCAAATGCTCTGCATTCCAAGTTCTAGGCACTCTCTTTTCCCCCGGGTCTTCAAGGTGATACGCGCCAGGGGGGACAACTTTGAAGATCTTATATGCCCCCCCCCAAAGATAGTTTCCCTTTCTTGCTTGGAAAAGAAATTGATAACTTTCTCAATACCATGTCTCCTTCCTTGAGATTTGTAGGGCGGACTCTCTTATTGTAGGACTGCTCGACCCTCGCTGATAGATTTGTTGACGAATGGAGGATCTTTCTCGAATCTCATCAATGAGGTCAAGGTTGCCCCGAAGTTGGTTGGAATTGTGATTTTCAGTGAAGGCTAATAAGCGGGGAGAGGGTAGGCCAACTTCGAGTGGGATGACGGCTTCTGAGCCGTATGTCAAATTGAACAGAGATTCTCTTGTCGGGGCCCATTTACACATTGGAAAGTTGTTCAACCCACAACCCCTTTATAGAGTTGTTGAGTCTCTTCTTTAAACCAGAGAGAATTTGCCAGTTGGCGTTCTCTGCCTAACCGTTGGTTTGCGGATGGAATATTAAGGAGAATCGCTGCTGGATGCAGAGATCCGCACAGAAATTACGGAAGGCCGCTCCTGTGAATTGGGTCCCATTGTCAGTCACCAAGGTCCGAGGGATGCCGAATCGGCAGATAATGTTCTTCCAGAAGAACTGTTGGACCATGTTCTCGGTAATTGTTTCTAAGGGCTCCGCTTCAATCCATTTTGAGAAGTAATCGATCGCAACAACAAGGAACATCTTCTGATTAGGTGCCGGAGGGAAAGGCTCGAGTAAGTCAATTCCCTACATGGCAAAAGGGATCAGACTAGATAAGGAAGATAGATGGGCTTGAGGCAAACACTGAATGGATGAGAACCTCTGATAGGGGGCACACTAGCGAACATGCTGTTCGACGTCGCTAAGAAGAGTCAGCCAGAAGTAGCCATGATTCAGGATCTTGCGGGAAAGGGACCTTGCTCCCATATGAGCGCCGCCGACTCCTTCAAAGACCTCTCTGAGAGTGTACTGGGCTTCCTAGGGAGAAAGACACCGCAAGTAGGGTTTGCCATTTACTTGGGTGCAGGAGCGCTTGTACATGACTCCCTCAATCGGCGTATATCGCTCGGCTCTAGTTTTGACTTTCCTAGCCTCTTTGGGGTCTAGGGGGAGGACTCCTTTTTTGAGGTTCGAGAAGGGGCTATATCCAATTGTCCTCATGTGCCATGGGTGGTATCTCCATCAATTCGAGGCATCCTTCTTCAATGCTAGGTCTTAAAAGAACTTCGATCAAAATAGTGCGCTCATGGCCTTGGAGAGAAGAGGAAGCCAGTTTTGAAAGGGCATCCGCCTGCCCATTCTCTTCTCGAGGGATCCGTAGGACTTCTGCTTCTTGGAAGGTGGCTAACAGCTTTTTGAACTTAGTTAGATACTTGGCCATGCGGTCATCTCTAGCCTCGTACTCCCCCGAGACTTGGTTCACCACCAGCTAAGAATCACTAAATACTTTGACGTGTTGAGTGCCAGCCTTGCATGCCAGAAATAGACCAGCTATAGAAGCTTCATACTCTGCCTCATTGTTTGATGCTCGGAAGTTGATGTGGAGTGGATAGTAGAGAACAAAGTCATCTGGACCGGTTAGGATGACCCCTGCTCCACTTCCCTCAGCACATGAGAACTCATCGACATAAATGCTCCAGAACGGGGGTTCCTTGCCTTCCTTGTAAGGGTTGAGGATAGTGCTTTCCATTGTGAACTCTGCTAGGGCTTGAGCTTTGATAGCGGTCCTTGGCTGATAACTGATATTGTGTTGGCTCAGCTCTATGGACCATTTCATGAGGGGCCCTGAACTTTTAGTCTTGTGCAACACCTGCTTGAGGGGTTGGTCGGTAAGAACGACCACCGAATGAGCTTGGAAATATGGGCGGAGCTTTCGAGCAGCCATGACCAGTGCAAAGACCATTTTTTCAATCTTGGAATAGCAGAGTTCGGTATCCCGGAGGACCTTACTCACATAATAGATCGGCCTCTGAGCTTTGTCTTCTTCCCTCACTAGGACGGCAATGAGGGTTTGTTCCGATATGGCTAGGTAAAGATAGAGAATTTCCCCAGGCTTGGTCTTACTCAGGAGGGGGGAGTTGACCAGATATGCTTTGAGTTGGTCAAACAATTCCTGCTGCGATTGCCCCCACTTAAAATCTTTCGTTCCTCTTAGGGGCTTGAAAAATGGGAGACACTTCTCCTTTAACTTAGAGAGAAAATGCCCTCTGGTGGCGAGCCGTCCTGTGATTCTTTGCACTTCCTTGACATTGGACGGGGGATTCATATCCAATATGGCATGGATCTTCTCACGGTTGGCTTCTATCCCCCTCTGGCTAACCATAAAACCTAGGAATTTGCCAGACGATACTCCAAAGGCACATTTAGACGGGTTGAGCTTCATGTTGTGACTTCGTAAGACATCGAAGGCTTCTTGGAGGTCGATCACATGGTCCTATTTCTGGAGGCTTTTTACCAACATATCTTCCACATAAACCTCCATGTTTCTCCCAATTTGTTCCTTAAAGACCTTGTTGATGAGGCACTGATATGTTGCCCTGGCGTTCTTTAGCCCGAAAGGCATGACGCGGTAACAATATAGGCCTTGGTCTTTTGTGAAAGAAGTCTTCGGAATATCAGGGGGGAACATCTTGATCTGATTATACCAGGAGAAAGCGTCCATAAAGCTCAAGAGTTCGTGCCCAGAAGTAGTGTCATTAGGGCATCGATACTAGGAAGCGGGAATGAGTCTTTTGGATAGGCTTTATTTAGATCAGTGAAGTCGATACAAATCCTCCACTTCCTTTCAGCCTTCTTCACCATCACGACGTTGGAAAGCCATTCGGGGTAATTGGCCTCTTGGATGAACCAAGCTGCCAAGAGTTTAACTACTTCTTCTTTGATGGCTTTCTGACATTCTAGTGCAAACTTGCGGTGCTTCTGTTAGACAGGTTTAGCTTCGGGAGCTATGCTGAGATGGTGCATGATTAATTCCTCTGAAATACAGGGCATATCGGCAGCAGTCCAAGAGAATAGGTCTCGGTTCCCTCTTATGCACTGGATGTTGTCGGCCTTGACTGAGTGGGGGAGGACTTTGCTTATTTGAAACGTCCTGGTCGGGTGTTCTTCGGGAAAAAAATTACTTCTTCTAACTCATCGACCGGCTCTGAGACGGCTTGGTTGCTCCCTTGGGGAGCTCAAGGGCTTCGAAAGAGAGAACCAGACCCCCTACCGAAGTCATGTAATATTTTCAGGCAGCCTCCTGGCTCCCCCTAATTTCTCCCACCCCTACGAAGGTAGGGAATTTCATCTTCATATGGAAGGCGGAGGGTATGGCGTGAAGCGTGGCCAGGCCAGGTCGGCCGAGAATGGCATTGTATTCAGCCATTACATCAACAACCATAAAATCTATTGGCTCTGTTCGGGTGGTAGGGGTTTTTCCAGCAGTTACATCGAGGGTGATAACCCCCTCGATAGTCACTGGCACCCGGAGAATTCGTGGAGAGTGTAGCCGGCGGGTTTGAGGCGGTCTCAGAACAACTTAAGGCCTTGGAAGGCCTCTTGGAAGAGGATGTTGACAGAGTTGACTAGGATGCGATGCACTTCATGGTTGGCCATGTGGAGGCTGATTACGAGGGCATCACAGTGAGGCATTCGGACGCCTTCCAAGTCTCTATCTAAAAAGGTCACGGGGACCCCAAAGCCTTTAGGCGGAGGATGATTCTGTACTGCGTTTACTTCTCGGATGAAGTCTTTTCGGGAGGAGTTCGACTCTCCCCCCATTGGGCCTCTATGGATGAGGTGCAGGATTGCTTCAGGTTCGGAGTCGGGGGACTCAGTAGGTTTTTCAGTTCTCTTATTTGCCCCTTGAGATGGTGGAGGATCAACTCTGTCCTTCCTAAAGAACTTGGCCAGTTGCCCTCTCTGAATAAGGGCTTCAATTTCATCCTTGAGGGCCCGATAGTCATCTGTGTCGTGACCATGGTCCATGTGAAAGCGGCGCCACTTATCTCTGTTCCTCTTTTTGCTAGGGGTATTCATCTTTGGGGGAGGTTAGAGCAGCCCTTCTTTACCGACTTCCATAAGGATAGCCGAAACACTAGCATTGAGAGGGGTGAACTTCTCGAAACGGGGAGGAGGGCAGCACTGACCGCTGTTATCTTTGTGGAGCTTCTTAGTGCCTTCTTCGTCTACCCCTTTCGTTTGTTCCCGGTCAATGGTTCTTTCTGGTCATTAGGATGGAGGGCTTCTTCCGCCCGGATATACTTCTCACTCCTTAACAGGAGCTCCGAGAAGTCCTGGGGTGGCTTCTTGGCGATGGATGCTTTAGGTCGGCGTGATTGATGTTGCGTCGGAATGATGCAGAGGCCACCGAATGATCAAAAGAGGCGATAGATCGAACCTCGGCTGTGAAGCACCAGACATAGTCCCTTAGGCGCTCGCCTTTCCTCTGACTGAGGGCCAATAGAGATGCGCTCGTTTTCTTTGTTCTGTGGCTGTTAACGAAGTGGGTGAGGAAGAGTTCCTTAAACTGACCGAAGAAGAAGATGGAAGCGGGGGACAGTCGGGAGTACCATTCTCTCGTAGGTCCTTTCAATGTGGCTGGGAAGGTCTTGCAAAGAAGTGCATCTGAGGCTTGGTGGATCATCATGAGAGTTTTGAAATTCTCGATATGACCAGCTGTGTCTGACTTCCCATTGTAGGACTCAAAGTGAGGGGGCTTGAAGGTCTCAGGAACCGGAGCTTCCATAATGGCCCTGGAGAATGGAGGCCTGCTCTGGCAGAAATTCCTGGCCCGCTGTTCTTCTTTTAGGTCGAGTCTGCTAAGGCATCTCTTCATCTCTCGAAGACGGTGATGGACTGAGTCATCTCTGAGGTCATGGTGGGTCGGGCCTCGGGATTCTCCTTCGTGAGGGATGGCATGGCGAGGGCTAGGTGCATGTTGATCGTGACTCAGGGTATGGCGAGGGCTAGGTGCATGTTGATCGTGACTTAGGGTATGGCGAGGGATAGGTGCACGTTGATCGTGACTCAGGGTATGGCGAGGGCTGGGTGCACGTTGATCGTGACTGGTGGTAGTGCTGAGGGCTCGCAGGATGTCCTCTTTGAAGTTCTGGAACTCTACCTGAATGACTGGTGCCCCTCCAGCTCGGTGGTCCCTTGGTGCTGACCGACTTGTTGGGTTGAGGCTCCTCCGCTAACGACGTGGAGGGGACTCTCTTCTCCTCCTTGGGGTGGGGGTTCTTCTAGATCTTGGCCTGTGAGAGGACCGGACTCTCGAGGCCCTTCGGTGCTCTGGGGGAGGGACTTCATCAAGGGCTCACCTCTCATTCAAGCAAGTGGGGAGGCCTACCCCCTATTAACGGTTAACAATTACTTGTCAGAGATCTCCCGACCCTAGAGGACTTTGAGAGGCCATGGATTCAGTTGAAGGATTATGGACTGAGATGTGGTCATAGTGAGAATGTTGTCCCTAACAGCTTCGACCGGAGCCCCCAGGGCAGCCCCCTGGACCTGGGAGGTGGCTGTTGAGAAAGTGGTTATTCAGGTTGCGGTTGCTGAACTTGTTTGTCTGATTGAGGAAGAATATCTTGGAGTGGAGGAGGAGGAGTAAGAGGAGGGGCTCTTCGGCTGGACGCCGCAGCCTTCCCTTTCCCTTTCAGAGGCATGACTAGAAACTACTTTCACCAGGGATATGTGGTTGGATCATTTTTTCTGTTCCCACAGACGATGCCAATCTGTTGCTACTAATTTTAGTATGGGAGCAAACATATGATTTGTAGATTCTTCTAGAAATAATAAAATCGAACCTGTTGACTTCTTACCGGTGTTTGAATGTTTCTTGCCGCTGCAGCTAACCTGCAAAAAGTTCGAAACACCGGGATGGATCCCGACGACGAAGCCTCCGACGCTCAAGTCAGTAATCAGGAACATTATGAAAGAGCGCTTTTGTGGAAAAAAATATTGATTACCTTCTTTATGGTGGGGGCAGAGGGGTATTCATAGTCGCCTTTAGAGACAGTTTAGAGATAATCATTTATCTCTATATCCAGTGTTTTTGGATAAGCCGAGAGAGTTTAACTCGTTTCATAATAAGAGTTTTAGTTTAAACCATCTCTTAGAGATAATCATGAATTTAAATTACTCTCTAAATGGCCTGGGCTGGTTTGTAATGGGCAACCACCCTAACCCAGTAAGACATACCCATTTTTTTGTTATTGGGCTTGGAAAAGACCAATTCCCATTTTCGGACCTGTTTATAGGTGAAATTACCGTTTTACCCCCTAAGAGCTTTAATCCGTGATAAATCTGATAATATCCACATTTTGGAGCAGTATCTGAATACAATTAGACAGTTAAACTCTCTATATGTGGTAACTTACTCTTCTTTTCTCTTTTCTATAGGAAACAGCCTAAAAGCAACTAAACGAGGCAGATTCAAGATTTACTCAAGACTATGAGGATGATACACTGGAATGAAGAGCCCTAAGTTTGCATCAAAGCATTTGATAAAAGCTGTAGAATACAGTCGACTGGTCCTTCAACGACAGTCGACTGAACAGAGGAGGTTGAGTTTCCGAAGCTGCGCAGTACAGTCGACTTACTCCAAAAGACAGTCGACTTGGCTGACTGGATTTGAATCTACAGAGTTCGCATTTCAGTCGACTGGTTCTAACACCAGTCGACTGAACTGGCATTCAGCGGGAGATAAAAGATAAGAACAATTGAGATTCATCCTCATCCAAATCCGAATCAAAGTGAGCTGTCAAAATCCAGAAAACAGATATGGGATAACTGCAAATAACAACTTCCCAACAATCAAGTTAGAGACCCAGGTTTGGCAAGTATTAAGATTTGACTCAATCCATATCCGAGGTGTGAGGAGATAGGAAGAGGAGCTTGAGATTTGTAAATAAGGGCAAGAGAAACTATAAGAATAGGGGGGATCAATCATCTACGGGGGCATCTATCAATCGAGCATTGATCAACATCAAATAAGGAGACCAAGTACTGAAACTCTGCATTAAGGGGTAGGAGAACAAGTCGACTTCAGAAGATATCAAGTCGACTTCAGGCTGATTAGGTTCAAGCTAAACATCATACAAATTAGAGTTCTTCTTTTCTCTTTAATTCTTGTTCTAGTTAAATTCATTTGAGTCATGTATTCCAAAGTGTTAGTAAATAAAAGTTTTATTATGTGCAACTAATTTCATTGTTGGGCAGATTGAAACCATAGTCATGTAATGTTTACCAAGCACTATTTTTATCACTTATTGATTAAACCTGATTGTTCCTGATCAAATTTATAATATGAATCAAACTTTTGTTGGAAAGTTCGCAGAATCAGTCGACTGCCATCTAACGACAGTCAATTGATCTGAAGAACCTTACGTTATTAAGTTTGCTTATTATAAAATTGACTCTGTTATATGAGTATAGAGATGATCCATATCTTATGCTCATAACTAGTAACACACGAATCATTTAGGTTCTTGGTTTAATCAACTTGGAGGATCTAGATTTGATACCAACTTCTAGAGCTTTGAGTGTTTGTTAATTTCCATCGTTCCTATGCTTTCCTCAAGTGCAACATAGTAGATACCATGCTAAATACTTAAGGAGAGAAACGAATTAGAGTAGATACCATGCCTAATTCTTGGCCTAGGGAAATCTTAACTTTAAGGAGTAGATACCATGCCCTTAAATGAACAAACATGAGTGATCAGAGTAGTGTAGAAGTTAATTTAGCATTCGTGACTATAAGTGGAAATCATGCCCAACTACTTTAAGAAATATTTTGTGATTCAAATTGTGATTCCACTTGATCTAGATTTTTATCTCTTCATTTCCTTTCAAATATACCTTTAGAACAAAACTTTATGATTTGTATTTCTGTTTTATTGATTAGTGAGTTAATTACTACAATCTCTGTGGGATCGACCCTTGCTTTTCACTACGCTTCTATAAACGATTCGTACACTTGCGAGGTTTTAATTTGTGTCTAGTTCATCTATTTATTTAGATATCTGAGACAACAACAAGTTTTTGGCGCCGTTGCCGGGGATTGTTTAGTATTTTAACTTGCAAATCAATAAAAAAAAATTTCTTTTATTAATTGTAAATATTTTCTTTTAGGTTACATAACTTTGGTGTATGCACGGGAGACGATCACTTCATCCCAAGCTACTACCTATTGACCAAGAGATTGAGCACACTTTGCACAGACAGAGTCAGATCAGTCGACTGTCATCAGGGCACAAGTCGACTGTACAGCGAACCATTCCAATAGCAATAATGGGCGAGGAAGTACCAAATCGAGTACCAATGCAGGACAAATTCACTCCTAAGAATATTGAGCAACCCTCTTGCATAGCTTATCATCCTAATGTCACAGGGAATATGCACCTATCTCCTCAATTACTTAGCATGGTTCCCCACTTTAGTGGGAAACTAGACAAGGAGCCTCATCTCCATTTGCAAGATTTCTTTGATCTTTGCAGAACACAAAGTGTCCAAGGGCTTACCCCCGAACAAATCAGGTTAATTTTGTTTTCATTTTCATTAAAACTTAATGCTAAATTGTGGTATAATTCTTTGGAACCAGGATCAATTCAGTCATGGGAGCAATTGGCCACAAAGTTCTTGAAGGAATTCTTTCCAGCTCAGAAAACCAAACAACTAAAAAGGGAAATTCAACTCTTTCAACAAAAAGATGGCGATTTATTCTTCGAGGCATGGAAGGACTTTAAGAACAAACTTCTCAAGTGTCCTACGCACAACATGCCTAAGGATGATCAGGTACAAGCATTTTATGAGGGTTTAAATGACACTAACAAAGCAATTGTAGATTCAGCTTGCAATGGAATCTTGATGAGGAAGAGTGGTGAGGAGGCCATCGAGCTATTCGAAGAACTCAGCGAGAATTCACAACAATTCTCAACAAGGGGAAGGGGACTTTCGAAAAAACAGGGAGTTTACGAAATTTCTAGTAACAATAACATGCAATTAGAAATGGTAACCATGAACAAAAAAATTGATATGCTTGTTAATGCAATTTCGACGTTGGGTGGCGTAAAAAACCAAACAAAAGAAATTTGTGCAATTTGTTCTCATTCTAATCATACAACTGATACATGTCCAATGTCTTCTTTCACAAATTAGGAGCATGCAAACTACGTCGGACAAGGAGTGTTTCCACCAAAGAACAACCCCTTCTCGAACACGTACAACCCAGGGTGGAGAAACCATCCAAATTTCTCATGGAACAATAATCAAAACAATCAAGGCACTCAAATTGCACAAGGGCAAGCGCGGAACTTCCAGATGGGGAATGGGTTTGATCGGCCAGTGCAAGAACAGAAGAAGTTGGATTTCGAATCCACCGTTCTTCAATTGCTCCAACAGCAACATCAAACAAGCAACCAACAAGGGCAGGCCATTCAGAAATTGGAGACCCAAATTGGCCAAATTGCTGAGGAGTTAAGTGAAAGAAAGACAGGAGAACTCCCATCACAAACTATACCAAACCCTAGAGGAAAAGAACAGCTCAAATCAATGACAACCCTAAGAAGTGGTAAGATTATCGACAGCAACATTGGAACAAACACGAATGAATCAGACACACAGCCAGCAAAATCTTTGAGTTCCAACAAGGTAAGTAACGAAGAAAGGGTAGTATTGCCACCATTCCCTCAAAGGTTAGTCAAGCAAAAGAAAGAACAATATTTACTTGATATCTTTGAAACTCTCAGGAAGGTAGAAATCAATATTCCCCTACTTGATGCTATTAAACAAATACCTTCTTATGCCAAATTTTTGAAAGAATGCTGTACTCACAAGAGAACGTTTCAGGTTAGAGAGGATGTGGCTCTGACAGAGAAAGTGAGTGCCGTATTGTTGAGGAAATTACCTCCTAAGTTGAAGGATCCAGGTAGTTTTACCATTCCTTGCAAGGTTGGTGAGCACTTCTTTAAAAAGGCACTGTTAGATTTGGGGGCAAGCATCAATCTTCTTCCATACTTTGTTTACAAAAAGCTAGGATTGGGGGAACTCAAACCAACATCCATCACCTTGCAGTTGGTTGATCGCAGCATCAGGAGACCTAGAGGTGTTTTGGAAGATGTCTTAGTTCAGGTAAATGATTTCATTTTGCCTGCAGATTTTGTTGTTTTGGATATGGAGAACTCTTCAATGCCATCTTCTTTACCGATCATCTTAGGTAGGCCCTTTATGAGTACTGCTGATATAAAAATTTGTGTTAAAAAGGGCACTATAAGTATGAAAATAAATAGCGAAAAGATTGAGTTTAAAATGTTTGATGCACTAAAATTACCACATGATGATCATGAATGTTATAATATTGATGTGGTTCAGGAGATTGTCGACCAAACATATCAGGTACATAGCATCGATCCCCTACAGGCCACAATTACACAGTCTCTAACACTATCTCATGTTGAACAGGAATATGATGATTGGAGGATTACAGAGACAGTACACTACCTTGAAACTCCAAAATCATATTCAGGTAAGTTTGCACCTGCGTTTGAGAATCTTGTGTCTAATAACACTTTTGTTCCTTTTGTTACCAGGACACCAGACGTGGAGCTAAAGCCGCTACCTGAACACTTGAAGTATGCATATTTGGGTGAAAACCAGACATTACCTGTGATAGTCGCTGCAAACTTGAGTACGCAGGAAGAAGAGAAGCTGCTGAGGGTATTGCGAGAATACAAGGGTGCATTAGGATGGACCATTGTAGATATCAAGGGAATAAGTCCATCCAAATGCATGCATAAAATACTTCTTGAAGACAATGCAAAACCTAGCAGGGAAGCACAGAGAATGCTTAATCCACACATGAAGGAAGTGGTGAGAACAGAGGTCCTGAAGCTACTAGATGTTGGCATCATCTACCCTATCTCAGATAGCAAATGGGTGAGTCCTATACATGTAGTGCCTAAGAAAAGTGGAGTCATAGTGGTGAAGAATGAGGAGAATGAGCTTATCCCTACGAGGATGACCACAGGATGGAGGGTATGCATTGACTACAAGAAGCTGAATAATGAAACCAGGAAAGATCACTTCCCTCTTCCTTTTATTGATCAAATGTTAGAAAGATTAGCAGGATATAGTCATTATTGTTTTTTAGATGGTTATAGTGGCTATAATCAAATTGCTATTGCTCCAGAAGATCAAGAAAAAACCACTTTTACATGCCCTTTTGGTACGTTTGCATACAGGAGGATGCCTTTTGGATTGTGCAACACACCAGCTACATTTCAGAGATGCATGATGAGTATATTTTCAGACATGGTGGAAAGGTTCATCGAGGTATTTATGGATGATTTCAGTGTTTTTGGATCTTGTTTTGATGAATGCCTTAACCATTTACAGCTCGTGCTCAAAAGATGTGAAGAATGCAATTTAGTGCTGAATTGGAAAAAATGCCATTTTATGGTACAACAAGGTATTGTCTTAGGACATATGGTGTCCAAAAAAGGCATTGAGGTGGATAAGGCAAAAATTGACATCATATCGAAGCTACCCCCTCCTACTACAGTCAAGGGTGTAAGGAGTTTTCTTGGACATGCAGGGTTCTATAGAAGATTTATAAAAGACTTTTCCAAAATCTCCAGACCCCTTTGTGGATTGTTAGCTAAAGATGTTGAGTTTGCATGGACAGAAGAATGCACGAATGCTTTCGTTACATTAAAAAATCTTCTCATTTCCGCACCCATCATCATGGCACCAGATTGGAACCATCCTTTCGAGCTTATGTGTGATGCAAGTAATTATGCTTTGGGAGCTGTTTTAGGACAGAGAATAAATAAGGTACCCCATGCTATTTACTATGCTTCTCGAATTTTAAGTGATGCACAACTTAATTATTCCATTACTGAAAAAGAAATGTTAACTGTCATTTTTGCTGTAGAGAAGTTTAGATCAATTTTGATTGCATCTAAAGTCATTGTTTTCACTGACCATGCTGCTTTGAGATATTTGTTTGCAAAAAAGGATGCTAAGCCTAGGTTGATCAGATGGGTGTTGTTGCTTCAAGAATTCGATCTTGAAATTAGAGACAAGAAGGGAAGTGACAATGTTGTTGCAGATCACTTGTCCAGGTTACTGCATGATGAAGAGAGAATTGTGCCCCCACTGAATGAAAACTTTCCAGATGAACACTTATTTGAAATAAATATACAACTTCCATGGTTTGCAGATATTGTCAATTATCTCACTGCTCATGTTTTTCCTCCAGGTATGACGAGTCAAGAAAGAAAGAGGTTGGTGGCCATGTGCAAGCATTATTATTGGGATGATCCTTACTTGTTCAAATTCTGCCCTGATCAAATTGTAAGAAGATGTGTGTCAGAAGAAGAACAAATGAGTATTCTGCAACATTGCCACCAATATGCATGTGGAGGACACTTTGGGACAAAAAGAACAACACTTAAGGTATTACAATCTGGTTTTTATTGGCCAAATGTATTCAAAGATGCTTTTTCTTTTTGCAGGACTTGTGATAGATGCCAGAGGACAGGCAACATCTCTTCCAGAAATCAAATGCCACTGAAAAACATTCAAGTAATCGAGCTCTTTGATGTATGGAGAATCGACTTCATGGGTCCTTTTCCTAACTCACTTGGTTATTTATATATTCTCATGGGTGTGAATTATGTGTTTAAATGGGTCGAGGCTGTCCCCTCAAAAACTAATAATCACAAAGTTGTTGTCAAGTTTTTACAGGATAACATCTTCACCAGGTTCGGTACACCAAGAGCGATAATTAGTGATGGAGGTAGCCACTTCAATAATTTTCCATTTGCTTCTTTGATGAAAAAGTATGGGATTACACATAGAGTGGGTACTCCATACCATCCTCAAACCAGTGGGCAAGTGGAGATTAGCAACAGAGAGATCAAGAGCATTCTGGAAAAGACAGTAAATACACGCAGAAGGGATTGGTCGCTATGCTTGAATGATGCATTGTGGGCCTATAGAACTGCATACAAAATGCCCATTGGCATGTCACCATACCGTCTGGTCTTTGGAAAAGCATGTCATCTTCCAGTGGAATTGGAACACAAAGAGTATTGGGCTATTAAAAAGTTCAATTTTGATATGAAGCAAGCAGGTGACAAAAGAAGATTGCAGCTGAATGAGCTTGAAGAATTGAGGCATGATGCATATGAAAATGCAAAGTTGTACAAAGAACGGACCAAGATATACCATGATAAACAGCTAGTAAGGAAGGAGTTTTATGAAGAACAGAAGGTATTGATATACAACTCGAGATTACGACTCTTTCCAGGTAAGCTTATGTCACGATGGTATGGTCCGTACATTGTTACAAAGGTTCCACATGGAGCTTTATAGGTTCATAGCAAAGAGAAAAATCAAACATTTAAGGTGAACGGGCATAGGGCGAAACCTTATATTGAGATGAATTTTGAGCCACGAGAGGAAGATATAAATCTTCAGACCATTCAATACATTGCATAAACTCGTCAAGTCTAGCTGAAGACAAGAAACGCAGTGCTTATTGGGAGGCAACCCAATTGTCAGGGAAGTCCTTATACTTTTCTTTTCATTCATTTCTCTGTTCATCTATTTATTCATTTTCTTTCCTTCAAACTAGATGGTGACACATGCCTATTTTAAGTTTTTGTTTCAAACATTGAGGACAATGTTCCATCTAAGTTTGGGGGTAGTTATTCACATTTAGAGTCTTTTGGGTAGTTAAAAAAGAAAAAAAAATAAATAAATAAATTGTTAAAGACTTTTCTAACAACAATGATGAGAACATGAGCTCAGTTACTATAGGTAGAGAGTGGAGAACAAGTATTAAGTGTGGTCTTTATCTTTAAAAATGTTAATAACTTATCATATGGATCATACTTAAAACTTTCATTCATTTGGTCATGTCAATTCGACGAATTTTGAAAGAGAATAGCAAGTTCAACTATGAGTAAACTTAAATACACAAATTGTGAGTTTTGAGCCTTATATATTTTTTTGAGAGAGTCATACACTTGAAGATCTCAGTTGACTGCATGTATCTTGAGATGAACTAGAACTTGTTCTTGCTACTTTTCGAAACTTATTTTGGTTTTGCATAAAAACTTGGAAATGATTAAGGCACCTAAGATTCTATCACCAAAGACAAATAGCCTACCCAACATCAATTATTCACTAGTTGCCCCCTTTGAAGCCTATAAAAGCTTTCTTTTTGTAAGACACATCATCCTTAACCATGCCTAGATGAATAGGTTACCTTACCTATATCTATTGAGTTAGTAGAGCAAGAATTGTAAAAGAGATGTGGTATGTCAAGTTGAAGGGGATGAAAATATAAAGAAAAGTTGGAGGATTCGTCATAAGAAAAATGAAAAGTGCTCATCAAATAAAAATTGCTGAGTCGTGGGTGGTTGAAAGGTGTTGGTAGAAATAAAATATAGGCCTGTAATATATGGCCCCATACTGTTATCAAAAAAAAAAAAAAAAACTCTTAGAACAATGCAAGTTGCTCTACTAATTCTTTAGAAATTTTGTATTCCTTTTTCCTTCCATTGATTAAACCCTCACCCATGGCCCCATTACAACCTATATAAGACCTTTTGATCCAAGTAATGTGCAAATCAATGGTGTGAAGATGTAGTAGCAAGATCAAGCATACGGTTTCATCCAAGTAATGATTATTTGTCAAGAGATCTAATTTGAAATTCCTATGTTAAGGAGAGCTATTTTTTTTTTTTTTGGGAGTGTATGCCATGGTGAGATTTTGGAGTTGAAATATAGTTGAACTTGCTAACCTTAATCATGATTATGTTGCAGAGGCAGTGGCCACCCTACTTATTGATATTCAAGTTGAGTATTCTTGTGAATAAGTGATTAACATTTGAATTAAAAGTTGTTTAGACCTATCTTAATGATTGTTCTAACCTTGACACCAAAAGTAGCAAGTTCTCTGAGGTAAAAGTTGGAAGGGTCAAGATTTTCAAGTGATGCTTGTAGGTTTACTTTGCTTGAGGACAAGCAAAAGCTAAGTTTGGGGGTATTTGATAAATTCGATAATATCCACATTTTGGAGCAGTATCTGAATGCAATTAGACAGTTAAGCTCTCTATATGTGGTAACTTACTCTTCTTTTCTCTTTTCTATAGGAAATAGCCTAAAAGCAACTAAACGAAGCAGATTCAAGATTTACTCAAGATTGTGAGGATGATACACTGGAATGAAGAGCACTAAGTTTGCATCAAAGCATTTGATAGAAGCTGCAGAATACAGTCGACTGGTCCTTCAACGACAGTCGACTGAAAAGAGGAGGTTGAGTTTCCGAAGCTGCGCAGTACAGTCGACTTACTCCAAAAGACAGTCGACTTGGCTGACTGGATTTGAATCTACAGAGTTCGCATTTCAGTCGACTGATTCTAACACCAGTCGACTGAACTGGCATTCAGCGGGAGTTAAAAGATAAGAACAGTTGAGATTCATCCTCATCCAAATCCGAATCAAAGTGAGCTGTCAAAATCCAGGAAACAGATATGGGATAACTGCAAATAACAACTTCCCAACAATCAAGTTAGCTCAATCCATATCCAAGGTATGAGGAGATAAGAATAGGAGCTTGAGATCTGCAGATAAGGGCAAGAGAAACTATAAAAAGAGGGGGGATCGATCATCTACGGGGGCATCTATCAATCGAGCATTGATCAACATCAAATAAGGAGACCAAGTACTGAAACTCTGCATTAAGGGGTAGGAGAACAAGTCGACTTCAGAAGATATCAAGTCGACTTCAGGCTGATTGGGTTCAAGCTAAACATCATACAAATCAGAGTTCTTCTTTTCTCTTTAATTCTTGTTCTAGTTAAATTCATTTGAGTCATGTATTCCAAAGTGTTAGTAAATAAAAGTTTTATTATGTGCAACTAATTTCATTGTTGGGCAGATTGAAACCATAGTCATGTAATGTTTACCAAGCACTACTTTTATCACTTATTGATTAAACCTGATTGTTCCTGATCAAATTTATAATATGAATCAAACTTTTGTTGGAAAGTTCGCAGAATCAGTCGACTGCCATCTAACGACAGTCGACTAATCTGAAGAACCTTACGTTATTAAGTTTGCTTATTATAAAACTGACTCTGTTATATGAGTATAGAGATGATCCATATCTTATGCTCATAACTAGTAACACAAGAATCATTTAGGTTCTTGGTTTAATCAACTTGGAGGATCTAGATTTGATACCAACTTCTAGAGCTTTGAGTGTTTGTTTATTTCCATCGTTCCTATGCTTTCCTCAAGTGCAACTTAGTAGATACCATGCTAAATACTTAAGGAGAGAAAAGAATTAGTGTAGATACCATGCCTAATTCTTGGCCTAGGAAAATCTTAACTTTAAGGAGTAGATACCATGCCCTTAAATGAACAAACATGAGTGATCAGAGTAGTGTATAAGTTAATTTAGCATTCGTGACTATAGGTGGAAATCATGCCCAACTATTTTAATAAATATTTTGTGATTCAAATTGTGATTCCACTTGATTTAGATTTTTATCTCTTCATTTCCTTTCAAATGTACTTTTAGAACAACTTTATGATTTGTATTTCTGTTTTATTGATTAGTGAGTTAATTACTACAATCTCTGTGGGATCGACCCTTGCTTTTCACTACGCTTCTATAAACGATTCGTACACTTGCGAGGTTTTAATTTGTGTCTAGTTCATATATTTATTTAGATATCTGAGACAACAACAATCCGTGCCCGATTTGAACGGTCCTGAGTTAGCTCTATTTTTACCCATATCATATAACTTATTTAACCATTGGATATAAGTTTCTTGAATTTGCTTTAAGAATCATCATAGAACCTCTTAGTTCATTGAAATATAAGATTATAAACTTTCGAATCACACTGATTATCCATCAACCTTGTGTTGAGGAAAGTATGGAGCACACAACTCTAAATGCACCTATATTTGATACAAACAAGTAAACAAATTACTTGTATTATACACAAAATAATGAAAAACATCACTCTCAATTTGAAGAGAAATACAAAGAAAACCCAGCTTTTATTAACACTTAGACTTTCTACAACCTCTCAAGACATTTCAAGATTTATTGCCTTACTTATTTTTGTCACTACTTCTTAATGCAAAATAGAAGAACTTGCCCCCTATTTATACTAGTGGCACATCCTTAAGCAATGATGTGAATTGTGCCAACACACATTTTATCTAGTGGTTACAACTTATCCACTAGAACTATCCACCAAAAAATCTTATTCTCCATCAAAATATCTTTGCCTCTAAAATTCTCCACCAAAATATCTTATTCTCCTCCGAAATATATTCCCCTCTAGAATTTATTACTTTCCTTCTCATCTAAAAAATATCTAGATTTTATTTTAGGATTTCTCTGGAAAAGCCTTTTGAGAAATTGGACTCTAAATTAGCATTGAGCTTGGCAATAAATTTGGGTTTGGCTATTGCACTGGTGCTACTTATTTCAACACTCCCCCTCAACACCAGCTCTCACTCTTTGCACCAAGCCGAGCTAACGACGAACGTTTTCAAACTTACTAGTACTTAATCCTTTTGTGAAGAAGTCTGCAACTTGATCATCTGTCTTGATTTTCCTCATCTCAATCTCTTCTTGTAAAACTTTCTCTCTGATAAAGTGATTGTGCACTTCAACATGCTTACTTCTTGCATGAAAACTGGATTCTCTGCCAATGGTTGTCACGGTACAATGGAACAGTGTAGTCTACTGATTGATGAAGATAATTTATTAGTTGTATTAGCCACATACTCTCTTGAGTTGCCATAGTTGTTGCTCGGTCATCTGCTTCCATAGTTGACAATGATATTGTCGGCTGTCTTTTGCTACACCAAGAAACTATTCACAAACCAAACATAAATGTGTACCCAGTAGTTGATCTCCTGCATAGTCGGCATCACAATATAACCAACTAGCTTGCATTCTTCACCTTCCTTGTACAAAAGACCATAATCATTTGTACTCTTCACATATCTCAGTATTCGTCGGATCTCTTATAAATGAGGCTTCTTTAGATTTTTGCGTGTACTGACTTATCACACCAACTGCATAAGAAATATTAGGTCGAGTCAAGGTCAAGTAGATTAAGCTTCCTACCAATTGTCGATACATCATTGCATCTTCCAAGTCTTTGCCTTCATGTGCACACATCTTAGCATTCGGTTCCATCTGTATCGAGATTGGCTTGTACTCAAGCAACCCAAACTTCAGTAGCAAATATTTGGCGTATTTTTTGTTGAGAAAGAAATACCTTTCGTGTGTTCGATCAAATTCTAACCCAAGAAAGTGTTTGAGCTGTCCAAATTCTTTCATCTGGAAACGGACTGACAAGTTCTCCTTTGTTCGAATGAATTTATGTCTCGTCATCACCAGTGATGATTAGATCATCTACGTATACCAGCACAATAGCTAACTTTCCTCCTTTGTCTTTGACGAATAAGCTAGGATCTGCAGGTGTTACTGAATAACCACATTGGATAAGAAATTCAGCAATCTTACCATACCACGCCGTTGGTGTTTGTTTCAATCCGTCGAGTGCCTTCCGCATCTTACACACATACTCAGGATGATCTTGGTTCGGGAAACCCATTGGTTGAATCATATAAATCTCCTGATCCAACTCTCCTTGTATAAAGGCATTCTTCACATCCACCTACTATAAGTTTCAGTCTTTGTTAGCAACAACTGCTAGTAGGACTCGTACAGTTGTATGTTTTTCCACCGTGAAAAGTGTTTCATCATAATCTAGCCCATATTGTTGAGAAAACCCTCGAGCCACCAATCTAGCCTTGTACCTCTCAATTGATTCATCTAGATAGTGCTTTAACTTGTGTACCCATTTGCAAGATAGGGGTTTCACATCTCTTGGCTTTGGCACCAGATCCCTAGGTCCTGGTTTTGCTCTATCTCTGTGACTTATACTTGCATAGCTTTAATCCACTCCGAACTTTGTGATGCTTCTTCGAATGACTCAGGTTCTTTAGCAATTGCTTCTTCAGTAATGGCTGCATTGACATATTTGGGATTTGATTTACGAATTCTGGTTGACCTTCTAGGTTGTGATGAATCTTGATTCCACTTCATCAAGATGATCTGATTATTGATACAGACCAGTATGCCAAGGATTTGAGCCAACCCTTGATCATCATTATAATCGTACGGATCTCCAGCTTCATCTAAACTTGGTTGAATTTGGACAGTGTGCTCCCCCATCTTTTGTTGCAGCTTGTCTTTGAATTCTTTTTAGTCTGGCAACACCTTTGCTGAGGACCACCAAGAAGATGCTTCATCAAACACCACATCTTGTGATGTATAACATCTTCCAGTTTTAGGATCACAACATTTCCACCCCTTTCCCTGGTTGTATCTCACAAAGATAAATGTAACGAACCCAATTTTTTTTAAAAAAAACTATTTCTTGCTAAAATAATCTTAGTAGATTTCAATTAAAATTTGGGCAGAGTCTCCTCTAAAATGTTAGCCCTTCAGAAATTCCTCACGGAATTCTGCTAATAATTAAAAATATAACAACACAGGCAATTAATATCAATCCTCTCCAGGCCACTCCAAGCAACAACACACAGGCATTATATATATATGGCTCTGGGGATATATCTCATCATATGATGCAAGATACAAAATAACAAATATTCGTTTGAAAACATATGGGATTTTTAGAAAAACCTTTGAAAAACCTTCAAAAACCCACACACAGAACCCAATACTCTACAACAAGGCGGGTACAGGTGTTAACATACTTATCTCATCACTATATATCATCATCACAGGCTGATACATACAACATCTTCCAAAATACAAAATATTACACAAATTCTATTTTCTACCCCCAATTATACATAACTTAAGCTATTAAAAAAATTAAACCATATCTACATATACAATCTTGTAACTTCCTGCGAAGATATAACTACAAAAACTAGGAAATCTAAATTCTCACCACGCAGCTACTCAATTCCTACAAAAGGGGAAGTCTAGGGACGCCCCCTCTTCTGGGGGGACTCCCCTAACCCCCAAAAACAATAGGGGTCAGCCAGAACTGGTGTGAGTATAATTCCAAAAAGAATGAAAACATAAATATAAAACACAAGAGATTATTACCAAGTTAAAAATATCATATACAAATTTTATTAAAGAAATAAAAGCATAAATAAAGGACAATTCATTTAAAAATAAAAATAACTATCACACATTACTCCGGAACAGGTCATGGCCTTCGATAGGTGTCCAGGCAGGTAGTTCCCCTCATTTTTATCCAAATGGGGGCAGTAGTTCCTAGGCACATTACCGAAAGTTCCTCTCGTCAATTGCATTTTTAATTCACCAATCAGAATAATATCACCACCATAATTTAATCCATATCGCCAATAAACCTCCTATATATGAAAACTCTTATAATTCACCAACCTTGCCTGAGTCACCCATATTCTATACACAACTCAACAATATACACATATCTATCAAGCATCAAACTATTATCGCATAAGTAGATATTACCCCGCTCTTACATTAATCAAGTTACCGCTATGATATTCACAGATTTATATATAATCATATTATCATCACCAGTCTTGCATGTACATATATATATATATATACTCACATTCCCAATTTTCTGTAAGGTTATACGGATACATAAAACGATCGGTAAAATAGTATTACCAATATATACATAAATCCATCTCAACGTCATCACTGATATCTTATCACCATACTCACTAATACACATTAACGAGAAGGTCACCAATAATAAATATCACCAATATATTAATACAACACTAACAAGAATGTCACCAATAATAACTATCACCAATTTTGTCACGCCCCGCTTCCTAAAGTACGGGAATACGAGCACGTAACCGAGGCACAGTGAATGATGTAAACATCTTCCATAAGTTGTATCAGTTTAACTCAATAATATGAAGAAAATAACACAACCATGCATGAATAAATAATCACATAGACAATAAGTAAATTTCAATAACATGAAATAATCCACCAAAGAAATATCCAACATCTGGGAAAAACAAACTTCGGGTTAATAAAGCCCGGAATACAAAATACGGGAAATAACAATGCAGGAAATAAAGAAACATGAATCAAATAGGTATTATAGACTACTAAGCAGCTTCATCCACTAGAACGTTTGCTCACCCAATCCTTCGTTAAGCTCTCCTCAAGTTCCTACGAACTCGTCAACTAAAGAGGGGGGAAATAGTCCGTTAGAGCAAGTCGCGGACAGCAAGTAGTAAAAAGCAAGGAACAAAAGAAGCATGGTACATCAAGAAAATGAACTAGAACAAAGTCAAAAGCAATAATAAGAATTAAATGATGAGCTCAAGGGTTTAGAGTTATCTAGCAATAATATATAGTTGCAACAATAATCAATGATTACGAGCAGTGAGTATAGGAGCGGAGGCAATGTCAAAAGATATCAAGGCAATGCAATGCATGGTATAAATAGTTCTATTCACTAGATGAACGAAATCAAACATGAATATGATTTAAAACATAAAACACACATTCTGAACAGCAAGACATTGTTGTACAAATATCAGTTTTTCCGTTGCTACAGGAAAGCAAATCAGGTTCCGTCAGAGATTCTAGAAAGTAGACTCTCTACCGATTCCAACTCATATTTACACGACATATTAAAACTACAAGAATTTAGTCTACCAGCTAGTTCTTTACGGGTCTGCGGTTCAGGCAGCAACTCAAATCAAGGATTGTTATAGGTGTAAATCGATTAAAACAATGCAAAAATTCTTGCAAAAATTATATTCTACTTCCTGGAGTTGTTCATTAGAATTCTTGAATTTATTGGACCCTAGATCATAATTTTTCTTACTATTCCAATTAGTTAAGCATGATGATTGTAACACCCCGAATTCCAAAATACAACTGAATTCGAAGTTCCACAGGATCTTTACACTTCTTTCGTACAATTTTACAAGAAAATAAAGAACTTTTGTGACATCAGAGTTTACAATTACATTACATATTTACAGCGGAAGCAAATTACAACAATTTACATAAATTGAAATGTATAACACTTGAATCATTCTTTAATCAGCATGCATTCTCTAGTCTTATTAACCACTTTATCCTACATGGAAACTGTGGGCACGTCAGTTGCTTACAACCGACAAAATATTATACACGGCTATCCTCTCTATGTCGAAAACAGTATAACGATTCTCAAATACTTAAACAATCACAAACTTGATCACAAACAGAACTACAAGGGGCTATCCTATAGAATTCGTGTAGCACGGTGCACTTAGTCCTTAATGCAGTTATGTATATTACATGACACTAATGTGCACTTGTTCAGATTCTATGCATCCCATACTACATAGGTCTGAGGACAAGCCCTTAACTGTTCTTCATCTTGTAGGGTTCAATCCCTCGTCATGACTTAAACTACTTCAGTAACTACGATAAGTATCTTAGATGTTCTATGAGTACGAGCTCATGTCTAGACAGCCTGGAGGGGAATCCCATGTCATGTCACAACGCATCATGAAGAACCTATGGACAATTCAGCCTCCTTTATGGGACATGACACCACCCGCAGTCACCAAATACCCCATGAGTGTCGCCTGCGGTACAGACTCCTGGAGACATATCTACGTCATGTCACGACGCATCGTGAAGACAGCGTGTGAATACTCTCACACCGTAACTCCGAGGCCCTCATACTCATATTTTTATCTTATTTTCATCATGTCTTCACTATGTATCTAGTCCTTAGTTATTTGAATCATGAATAAAATCAATTCTCTAGAGTTAGCCCTTCCACTATACCGGTCTCAACCATTTCTATCACATGACCCAAATCTTGGTCATTTCATTTCAAATTTCATTTCAATATATTTCTTTTCGATGCCGGTATGAGGCTTAGCTACACTCTAGTTCTCAATTTCAATTCATAATCACAATATTTGAGTTCTCATACTCATAAGTTCTTTTTCACAATTAACATGATTTCCATTCTTTCCAATAATTCAATGTTCCAATTCAATTCATAACATTCTCATTCAACGAAAATAAGTCTCACTTTCCGTACTAATATTTCTTTTTCTCCAAAATTCAAAAATCATATTTCTCATTTAATTTTCAAAGCACACATTACCCAAAATAATAACAAAATTCATAATGAACACACTTCAAGTTCTTTTACACAAAAATCCTTTTTTATAAATTTAGTATAACTCAAAAGTCACTTTTATACCTGTACTTGTGCAAAATATCGATTTTTACATGGTTCTACTCAATTTTTCCTCTCACGCTATTTAAATCAAGTCGAAATAGTGTACAATTATTTTTCATGAAGTCTACATACTTTTATAACAATTATAGGATTTTTCCCGAATTTTTAAACTCACAAATCACCAGAAAAAACTCAAAAAAAAACAAAAGTTTTCAAATTGCTGAGTTCGGGAATCGAACCAGCGACCACAGACAAAGTCAGCGCACGCACTAACCAACGGGACAGAATGCAACCACGTCACAGAGACGGTTCAGATTCATATGAGTCCAATGCTCGAGTTCGGATTTTTCCAAAAGAATAAAAGGAAAAAGTCTCTTGTTCGGTTTCGAACCTGAGACCAAGGCCAGAACCCACGCTACAGTAAGCACGCCCAACACACCCACTAACCAATTAGGCTAAGTGGCCAATTGATATGAATTGGGTTTTTAGGGGGTTTGCTCTTAGTTTCGGTTCATTGAACTTTTTATGAAAAGTAACTAATTTTAATTTCGTTTCTTCTCCATTTTCTTTCAAAAATTCCAGAACATAACTTTTATACATTTCTAACATATCAGTAAATTAAATCTTGATTTTTGACATAAAAACATCACCTTTTCTATTTGACTACAAATTTGTCTACGATGTCAAAAATGTACAACCAAAGTCGTTTCTTTTGTAAATTGGCATTCAAACTTCTCGTATTTCCTTCTTATTATGACTATTAATATTACTTAATTATTTTAGTAACAAAAATCCCTTTTTTCTCATTTTTAACCATTGAAATAGTAAATTCACCACTAAGCATGATTAACATTTCAATCCAATTAAGCATACAATCATGTCTCCTTGGTATAGCACAAATCATCAATTAAAGCGTGGTAGAAATGTCAAAATTAAACTAACTATCAAAATTTGCAACTAATTATCATTCTTTTCACACACAATCAAGCATTCTAATTTGTCTTAAACATATGGCTAGAATAACTATGTCTCTTTTCAAATGCATCAACCATACTTTAGCATGAACTGTTAGATGTGTAAGAGAATCACCCACCTTTGATGGAGAGAAAAACAAACAAACTCCTAATGATCTCCTACAACGATCGAGCGAAGCCATCTCCTCCTAAATCAAGCCACCAAAAAACTTCTCCTCCTAATGATGCCGCAACCCGAGCCTTGCCCCCTAGTGTAGTCCGGCCTTCTCCTTGGATGAAGAACAAAATAGCACACAATCTCACAACTCCTCAATCTTTTGTCTCACTCAAAATACTTCTCTTTCTTTTCTTTCTATTCTTTACTTTCAAAAATTCTAAGTGTGAGAATGAAGAGTATAGGGAGGGGTATTTATACACTTTTTTTGGGGTGAATGTAGGGCTAGGATGTGATCAAATGGTTAAAGATCAATGGTCTAGATGAACTACGGAGTTATAAAAACTACCCATGATACACAACCACCTCTCCACCACTTCCATCTCTCCTACATCCCTCCATCACAATCCGGCCTAGTGTAAAGGTGTGCAATGCACACCCTAGTGCTTGCACGTGCCAACTAGTACCCCCTCTTTACAAGTGTACATGTGCATAAAAATTTATTTGTTCATGAAAAGAGTCTACAATACAAGTTAAATTGTTTAAAAGAGAAATAAGTTAAATGGGCTCACTTAATGGGCCAATTTAACCATGGGTTTAAATAATTAAAATAATTAATTAATAAAGTGGGCTTAAATGACAATTTGGGCTTTAGATTTTAATTAGGCTTTAAAGAAAATAATTTTTGGAAAAAAATAAGGGAGAACAAATACTATAAAAATATTTTATACGAAAAATTACACAAATAAAATCATACGTGCAAAACACGTAAAATCATAAAAATCTCATAAATCAAATCTAGGGTGTTACAATGACGTCCTTACCAAATAGTGAATCTAAAATCACGATAGTACAGTAGTAATATCTGAGTATCTGGCAGTATAAGATTCGGATCGCAAAACCGTTAAATGTTCTAGATCCCAGATTTAAAGGGTTACAACTTATGTTCAGAAAGTTCTAAGTGATTTTTAACCGCAGCTAGGTCAATTAGTCTATTCTTTACAGGTTAAGCATTATGGCAGCAACCTAGAGTTAACATTTTGCATGCATAATGGGACTGTAAATTCAGTATAAAATCTTATAAAAATCGAAATATGAAACCTAAACATTTCTAGCAACTCTCAGGGAAAATTCACATATAAACTATACTGTTAACATTATATATTAATTAGAAATCATGTTGGTGTAGCATTAAACAACAAGTCTAGAAATCAAAAGTTAGCAGTACTAAAAGTGTGATAACTTACAGATTATAAGTCGGAATTTAGATCTGTCAAATGTTCTGGAAACTAGACTCATAAAGCTTCAATTTCTTTGTATATAGTTATAATTGATTTTAATAGAAACATGGCCAAAAACTTAATGCAACATGGAGAAACCGGAAGAATAGTAGAAAACCCAATTCATATGTGATCAACAAGTTACTCAACGCACATAAATCTATAGCATGAATTGAACTACCATCGATATTAGCAATTAAGATGGATTCCTACAATCCACCCGACAAATCGACACTACCATAAATCAAGTTGCAATATCACATTCAATCGATATACATTCAATCATTGTATCTGTAAGCCCTATTTTCGGTTTTGCTGTATTTTGTTTTCTTTTGATTATTGTATTTGGATTCATTTGTTATAGTGTATTTTGTCTTTTCTTGGGTACTTTTGTTCTCTCTTGATCGGTCTGTGTTCTTTTGGTTGGATTCTGTTCTCTTTGCAAATTTTGCATATTCTATTTTGAGTTTGATTTGTTCTCCTTTGTGTTCGTCTCATCTCATTGCATTTATTTTTCTCTTTTTGGAGCCAAAACCGATACCCAGAACCCACAAAATCTCAACCCAAAACCTTAATTCTTGATCCCTATATATATACCCTATTATTAAACACTAAAAATATTCCCCTTTCTCACTCCGCCGTATTCTCTCTCCCCGATCCCCCTTCTCCTCTCTGTTTTCGTTGTACCCCAAACCCAAACCGAAACCCTTATCCCATTGGCTTCTCTGACCACCTTCCACCTCCGTCATTGTCTTCACCACCCTCTCCTCATCACTGTCATCGTCTCCATCCCCTCGCCCTCATCGCCGTTGTGGTTCCCCATCGTCATCCCATTCTCCTCGCCGTAACCCATTACCCAAGTTTGCCGCCGCTGTTCCTCCACTCCGTGCACCCTATTGTCGTCGACGTCCCTTACCGTTCACCCTCACAACCACCACAGATCTCCTAGCATTGCCATCCAAGTCCTGAAGTTGCCACCGTCGTCTTCCCCTGTTTTTGAGCGAAAACAAAGGTTGCTCTCGTCGGAGTTTCGTTGAGGCAGCCGTCACTGCCGTCACTTCCCGACCGTGGCTGCTGACACCTCTCTGCCCCCGCCGCAGTGCTGCGCAGTCGCCCTACCGAGTCGCCGTGCTCTCTCTTTCTCTCTCTCTCTCTCCCTCTCTTTCTCTCTCTGTCAAAGGAAGAAGAAGGAGCCCGATTAGTGGATTTTGCCGTTTGGTGTTTTGGCATATCGGATCTGATTTTGCTGTCCCGTGTTCTGTTCAGGTCCGTTGTGGGGTTTTCTTTTGGCTGAGTTGCTGTGCTTTGTTAGCTTGGGTTTCTTCGCACGGGTTTCACACGTGTTTTTTGGGGGTTTTCGTCCGGGATTCTTATCCCGTTATTCTTATTAATTGTATCTGCAATATAATAGGCAAGTCTCTTCTTGAACTAGTATTTTATTCTGTTCAAGTTTATTTGATCTCCTGCAAGTAGATCCCGTCCATTTCGTTATCAATCTGCCTTTGACAATTCCGTTAAGTTTATCGAGGGTTTACATGAGCTAACCCGACATACTCTTAACATCGTGCTATCTCTTTGATCTAAAATCTAGTCCCCATTGTTTCATGCATATGCACATTTAAATAACTAGATTCATGCATAGGACTACTTGATAACTCGGACATGTAAATTGAACGTGCTAGAATTGAATTTGATTGATGAAATACTACCATGCCTTGTGATAATTGTATCTTAAACCTTAGAAATTTGCATGTTGACACCTAGGATCACTTTGATTGCCAATTTGCATGAAATATATGATGTACGATTTATTTATTTGCTTATTCATGTTAAGACAATTTTCTGAATTGTTAGTTGTTTACTTTGAATCAAGTTTTCACCCATGATGATGTCATAATTTGAATCTCCTTTACAAACATGAATTTTTAGCCTCTGATGTCTAGTTTAACATCCTTTTAACAGATCTAAGTTCCTGATGTGTAATTTGCTACAGCTATGTTAGAAACTCCAGACTCACAATTGCATGCGTATCCTTCTGTTCTATATTTTATTTGACCCTGTTAACAGTAAGAGAAAAATTTGAAATAAATTAGGGTGGACCTAGACATGTATAGGTACATCACTAAATTTTTATAGATTTTATTAATGAGTTCTCTAACCTGAAATAATTAGTTGAACACAACCTACTGCATGCTTCCTAAACATAAAACCTGAATAGAATAGAGTTTTCACCCTAGTTCCTGTATCCTTTATATGCCTTAATTATACTCGCTAGAACCGTGTGGAAGTCTACTTTCTAGAACTTCTGGCAGATTCAGATTTGCTATTTTTTAGGTGACGGTAATCTGCATTTTAGTACAGCAAGGTCATGCTGTCCTGATTATGTGAATTGTGCTTATTTGATGTGTTTGCCTCATGCTTTGTCTATAGCGCATAGAATTAGTCACACTCAGTATTATACAACATTGACACCCTCTTGCATGCTCACATAGGATGAAAATAAACTATTAACAAGTCGGGGTATTATGTGTAGACTTGGTAGTGAACGATCGGAAAATATACTCGGTAAGGCCTCATCGTTATATTGTATTGTCTTGGAAGGAGGAGTATTGATTGTAATGATTTATTGATGATTCATTATTGTAATCAATGCCGAGTACAAGATCCGTGAATTCACCATCGGTCTAAAACGATCACTGTGCTTGCGCCGAACCTGTGGAATGTGACGCAATAGTACGTGCACTAGATAGGCTAATAAAATACTTAATAACTTGCATCTCATGCTTGATCTTGTCTTGACATCACTTATTACATGCGTGATTATTGTACACCTTTGATATTATTGCCTGCTCTTTGCTTTGTTCTTTGTCTTTGACCATGTTCCTATTATTTGATATACATGCTTTCCTATTATCCTCTGTTTTTCTCTACTTGCCGCCCACGACTTGCTCAAAGGCCACTCTTTTCTTTCTTTTTAGATCAAGATTTTACAGGTACTGAAGGATCTGTTCTCTAAGGAATTGGTGAGCAACGTTTCTAGAGTTGGAACCAGTCTCTGCTGCATAGTTTTATTTGCTGCTAGATTTATTTTCTTGAACATTGTTATGACTTGTACTTTGTTTTTGGGCTTTATGATCCGTAGTTTATTTTGATCCCAGATATTGGATATTTATACTGTTGGATTATTTCATTTATTATTGGAATTTATCTTTGATTCATGTGGTTATATTTCTTGCGTGGTTGTATTTTGTTGTTCTTGTGCTGAGTTAGTCTGGTACATCTTATGGATGGTGTTTACATCATTCGCTGGGCCTACGTTACGTACTCGTGTTCCGTATTTTGGAAAGTGGGGCGTGACAGTATCACCTATATATGAGTATTTCTAGTTTGTGTGCTCGTAGTGCATGCATATGGGGATAACAAGCTTGGGATTGATGCAATGGTATGGCAAGAAAAGGGAACTACTACTTGGTTTCGCCGATGAATCCGTAGTAGTCCCTTTGAAGGGTATTAAAGCAATCCATATGCGATAATCAAGTGGAACTACTTGAGGGGATCAATGTAATTTCTTGAACAAGAATAAAGAAAACTAGTTCAAGAGGAGACTTGCCTTATACGACGATTAATCCGAATGTGAAAGGATAACGGGATGAGAATCCCAACGACAATGATGCACATGCAAACAACATGACGATAATCACGTGCAACACACAAAAATGGCACTCGTAGCGTATGCAGCAAAAGCAACAGCAGCAAAGAGGACTCTGGGGTGTTGTGGTGGCTGCGTGCGGATCGCGATGAAGGCAGCAGCGGCGTGGCTATCAGGGTTAAGGAGGTGCATTCGGTGGTCGCAGCGGTAGGGTGTTGAAGAGGTAATGGGGAGACAGGGAGAAGAGGGTACTGGGCGAAGAGGCGCTATCGACGATATCTGGAGGAAGAACGGGGGTAGTCGCGGTGGTGGAGCAGCGACAGGGGGTCGTAAGGGACGGTCGGGGTGAGGAGCTCAATGATGTTCGGGGTCGAATGCGGTGTGATCTAAGTGGGTTGCTAGCATGGTCGACGGTGCAGGCTGGCGATAGGAGGGTGGTTTCGGTGGTTGCATGATGCATTGGTGGTCGAGCAAGGTGGAAGACGAGGGGGACTGTGATGGAGGGTGGCGATGGTAGGCGATGGAGGGCGGAAACTGGGGACAGGGCGGTGGAGGTGGTCGCTGGCTCTGGCGAGGAGGAATGCGATGGTAGGCTGAGGTCGCGAGGAGCTGGCGGCGAGGGAGAAGGAGGGCAGGCATCGATTGGGATTCGGTAGAAAGAAACAGGGGAAGAAGAGTGAGGGGAGAGAGAGAGAGAGAGAACAGCTGTTTAAGAGAGTAATTAGTAGGGGAGTAATTGTAGCGCCCCGAATTTCTAATAAATGAAATTAGAAATAAGTTACATAATTTCCAGAATCAACTTCAATGTAATCCAAACACAGTATTAAATACAGGGAAAAATTTAAAACTTTTTATTACATTTGTTCTTTCTTACATTTGCATAGCGAAAAATTAATTGCATTTATTACAACACAATCCAACACTTAAAATTTAATCATCTCAATTCTAAGCTTCTACTTTACTTGGGAAACTCACTTGCAAATCCGGCAAAATAAATAGAAGAGTGGGGATGTCAGTTGAAGGCAACTGACACAATACTATAGTAATAGCAACCTTCCAAAGTCTCACAATCACAAACTTGGCACATAACATGGAATGAAATAACGATGAAAGATTCAATAAACAACAAAAAGTAAGTGTGTGTCAAAAAAAATGCATTAAAACAATGTTCAAGAAAACACAATGCACACGATGGTTTCTAATGCATACTTGTCGGATTCTATGCATTCCATTCTACATAGGTCCGGTGCAATCCCTTATCGTTCTTCACTTTATAGGGTTCAATTTCTCGTTATGCAACCTACTACTATGACTACTACAAGATTCAAACATTATGCGCGTACCTAGCCCATGCCCCGATAATTCTGGGGGTCAAACTCTATCCACAGATAATTTCGGAGACTATTTCACTCACACCTGGGAATTTTCGAGAATACCCCACACCGCAAGCAATGGAGCCTCACCACACGCAGACGTCCCATGAGCATCGCCTCGATCCCGATAATTCCGGAGATCAGTCCTACACCGCAGGAAATTCCGGAGACTATTTCAATCACACCTCGATAATTCTAGGGGACTATCTCACACCGCAGATCATCCTAAGACCCTCATACTCACTTCTGCTCCTAGTTCATCATATCACCGTCTAGTGCCTGTCCTTATGCATACACATAAGTAACCTGAGCCATCTAAGGCTAGCTCCACCCTACCGGACTTAAACCCACAAAACTAGGAACACTAACCCTTCCTGGCCAAGTCCTATAATCAATTAATTCACTGCCGGTAATTCTGGGGCCTGCTCAATTTCTAGTGCTCACGACACAAAAAACCCCAACTAACTTCTTAGGATCCACAACATAACCCTAATCTCAAATCAAACCCAACTTGGTTCAATAATACAAAATATTCTTTTATATATGGAGACAAATTCATCTTACAAAAATTCTTTAAACTCACCTTTTGAATCTCACTTCCCATTCATTTACAAAGATCAATTAGTTCAACTATAAATTTATTCAATCTCAACTCAAACAAATCTCTTAAATATATATGGGATCTCATTCCCAAAATCTAAAATTTTATAGTTTCCAAAATCTGAAATTTACCCTCTTTAAAAACCGAGAATAACTCTTAAAATTTCGAAATAATTATCCTTCAAAACAGCATATAACCCTTAAAAACTGAGAATTTCATATACCAAAATATAGATTTATTTTCCCCAAACCATTACTTGAATATATCAAAATTGAAACTAGAATTTCACCAAAATCTGAAAGTTACATGATTTCATTCTTCAAAACAGGTACACTCTATAATATTTATTATATTCTGGAAAAATTCATTTAAATCCAGCATATATCAAGGAACTCACCATAAAAATCTGGACTCAAACAAATTAAATTAAAGGGGTTAAATTCAATAAATTCTGGAAACTAACTTTTATCAAAAATCTGAAAATTACACCTTATCCTTAAGAGCAGTTCATTAAAAAATGAATATAAAATCTGGAAAATTGACTTCATATTTACTTTATAAAAATAGATCATGTCACCAAATTTCTAATCTATTCACACAAAATTTGAAGCTCTAAATTGTAAATAAACTGAAGCTAGATTTTGTAAAATTCTGAAATTTAACAATTTCGAAACTCAACCAAAACTCCATCAAATCTCACATAAATATTAGATTAAATACACACATATGCACTTCTATATGTATACTAGTTTTTCCCACCATATCACACAAGCCCCTACACACAAAACTCCTCGAAATCTGCACCCAAACACTCCAACCCGAGAGCCCACAGCAGCCGGGTTTGCACAGTGCTTGGGATGGCACTGTGCAACGCTCGGTTGCTGTTCAACCCTAGGCCGAGCCAACCCTAGGTTTAGGTTAAAACCCCAAAACCCAACCCTAGGTCCTCCACCACTTCTTGCATAATTTCTTCGAATATTTTGACGTGTATTTGCATATAAAAACTTAAATTTTCAATTCATCATAATTTTATCTCAAAACAGCGAATAACCCACAAAATTTTCATCTTTTAATTAATCAAAATAGGTTCTTTAATCATGCATATAGATCTACACAATTACAATTACATATAGGTTTATTATATCTAATTCTGCAAACAAAATTGGATTTTTTACGCATAAAAGATTTCCACTATTCAAGAGCAACTTATTTTAGATCAACATGAGTATGTAGATCGTATGACAACTCTAATCATCCACAATAATACATGGGTTCAAATAAATTTTCACAAATAAAACAAGATCTTTCATACATCAAATATTCATTATTTAACAGAGAATCAACATAAGAGTATCATGTCATCAATATTAAATTTTTATCATACTAATAGACAGTTTTTATCTAACAATCCATCTCTACAATCATCTGATCAACAAAACATCTTGTTCATGCTAATATAATCATAATCTTACAAAGTCCAAACCATAACACGATTCTATATTGTTCATGAGAAATAGAAAAATAAACACATCAAGAGAGTTGAAAGATTACCCACTCAATGAAGTCCAAATGAAAGATAGTAATAATAAGAAAAGTACTCCTCCTCCTCCTCCTCCTTGCGAAAATTGAGATATCCAAAACTCCAAACTCCAAAAAAAGATTAAAAAGGAAATATTTTTGTTCACAACAGTGGGGGCGGCCATTTCTATAGCTATTATAGGTCGGGCTGATTATCTGGGATTTTTACGAAGATTTTACAAAAAAACCCTTATGAAAAATATATTTTCTCATGACTAGGTCTTCCAAATCAATTAGTTATGTCAAATCAAATCAATTAGAGTAAAGATGTAACCCCCCTAACTCCTCCAACCTGGCCGACCTTCACTGTAGCCCAGAAATTTCAAATTTTCAAAAATTTGCCTCTGAGTAGCAATTTTACAAAAAAAAGCCCTTCACTTTGAAATATATGCAAATATGCCATGAATTATTCATAAAATTCCATAAAATTTAGAATTAATATATAAAAATACATATTATATTTTCTAAACAAAATTTCTGACTTTTTATTTTCAAGAAAAATATTTGCAATAAAGTTCTCAACAATCCCAAAATTGCATAAATATATATATATATACTCAATAAAATCAAATCAAATCAAATTAGAGAGATAAAATATCTCCTCCTAGTCTCTCTCTCCTATCAAAACTGACCTACCAAAATAGCCCAACTAAATTTTGAATTCGAATTTTGGCCCCAATCGATATTTTGCACAAAAAACCATTTTCTTTCAAAGTATTTACAAAAATAGTTTCTTTATTCAGAAAAATCCCAAAATTTAGAATATACTCAATTATAAATAGGGAAATTTATTCAGCAATTCAAAAGTGGAAATTTGCATCTCAAAAATATTTGCACATGTTCTGCACGTGTGAAAAATATTAATTTTACAAAAATTCAAAATATTCTCGAAGTTGATGAATCGCGTGTTCAAACCATACTTAGATCTTTTTTAGTGGTATTCATTGAATACATCTTAATTCTCGAAAAACCAATAGGAGCATGAAAATCATTTGTCGATTATTTTGCAAACTTTGAACGATAATGAGTTATATGCTAAGTTGAAGAAATGTGAGTTTTGGTTGGGTAGTGTTGCTTTTCTTGGACATGTAATTTCCATAGAAGGGGTATTGGTTGATTATTTGAAGGTTGAAGCAATTTTCAGTTGGAAGAGTTCGACTAGCCTGACCGAGATTTGAAGTTTCTTGGGTTTAGCAGGTTATTATGAAGATTCGTGGAGGGATTTTCCAGTATTGCAGCTCCTTTAAATCAACTCACACATAAAGGTGTCAAGTATGTGTAGACAAAAAAATGTGAGAAAAGCTTTCCAGAGTTGAAGAAGCGGTTGTTATCTGCATCAATTCTTATTATTCCTTCAGGATCGGGCAGTCTCATAATATATAGTGATGCATTGATAGTTGGTCTTGGGTGTGGCCTCATGCAAAATGGAAAGGTTGTGGCATATGCTTCAAGACAGCGTAAACCTTACGAGCAGAACTATCTGACACATGACTTGAAGCTTACGGCTGTGATTTTTGCATTAAAGACTCGGAGACATTATCTTTATGGTGAGACTTGCGATATTTATACAGATCATAAAGTCTCAAGTACATTTTTACTCAGAAAGAATTGAATATGAGGCAAAGGAGTTGGCTCGAACTAATAAAGGACTATGACATAAATATTCAATACCATCTTGGGAAGACAAATGTGCTAGCCGATGCATTGAGTAGGAAATCACATGGTACCTTGGCAGCCATGCTCACTAAGCATAAACAAATTTTAGCAGATTTAGAGAAGCTTAATGTTGAGATTTAGGTGCACGGATCGGCGAAAACAATTTCCAATCTTCAAGTGAAGCATGTCCTGTAAGAGAGAATAGTAGCAGCACAGAGCGAGGACCCTCAATTGGTAAAAATCAAGCTCAAAGTGCAGCAAGGAATCAAGCCAAATTTCTTGATTCGGGATGGAGCATTGAAATTTGGCAATCGATTGTCTGTCCCAAATAATTTTAAGCTGGAGAAGGAGGTAATGGAGGAAGCATGTTGTTCACCATATACAGCACACCCTGGAAATAATAAAATGTCTCGAGACTTGCAAGAAAACTTTTGGTGGAACAATGTGAAGAGAGAGATTGCAGAATTTGTGGCTCAATGCTTACTGTGTCAATAGGTGAAGATAGAACACCAAAAGTCAGTAGGATACCTTCAGCCTCTTCCCATCCCAGATTGGAAATGATGGAAAATTATTATGGATTTCGTGATTGGGCTACCTAAAAATCAAAGGGGTAATGATACAATTTGGGGGATAGTCGATCACTTGACCAAATCAATGCACTTTTGCCTTATAAGATTTCTTAACCTCTTGAGAGACTAGTAAAATTATATATTCAGGAAATTGTTAGACTACATGGAGTATCAGTAGGGATCATTTCGGATAGGGATTCAAGGTTCCTTTCAGGATTTTGGAAGAGCTTGCAAAATGCACCGGGGACAAAGATATCCTAGAGTACACCTTATCACCCCAAGACAGACGGAAAATTTGAAAGGACCAACCAGACATTGTAAGACATGCTTCGTTCATGCGTATTAGACTTCAAGGGTGGATGCGAAGAGCATTTTTTCATTGATTGAGTTTTCATATAATAATATATACCACACTGGCATTGGCATGACACCTTACGAGGCACTTTATGGTACAAAATGTAGGTCTCCTATTTGTTGGGAGGAAGTGGGAGAAAGGAGGTTACTTGGCCTGGAGTTTGTGCAAATCACCACTGAAAAGATACAATTGATTTGAGATCAGTTGTTAACAGCCCAAAGTAGATAGAAGAGTTATGCAGATAATCGAAGGAGGGAACTACAATTTGAAATAGGTGATCATGTATTTTTCAAAGCATCTCCTTATAAGGGAGTAATGTGTTTTGAGAAGAGCGGTAAGTTGAGTCCTATATACATCGACCCTTTTGAAACTTTGGGAAGGGTGGGAGTAGTCGCATGAAAAGTGGCTTTCTCTCCAGAATTGTCGAGGGTACATAATTTGTTTCATCTAGCCGTATTAAGAAAATAAATTCCAATTCCAAATCATGCCTTGAGTTATGAGTGCTTCAGATTTCAGAGGAGGACTTAACTTACATAGAGCAACCAATTCAAATCCTAGAACGAAAGGAACACGCACTGCGATCGTTGACCATTTGCTTGGAGAAAGTATTGTGGCGCAATCACTTTGTGTGAGAGGCAACTTGGGAATGTGATGACGAGATGAAGGAGAAGTATCCTGAGTTGTTCAAAAATTCAGGTATATTTTGAGTTTTGTGGACAAAACTTCTTTTAAGGGGTGTACAATGTATGCCCCAAAATATTCATCATTTATAATAATATTGTTGCATTAATTATAATGCATAATTAGATTTATTCATTTATTTAGTAGTAGCCTTTGTTTAATAAATAGAAGTAAGGGATGTCTATAATAAGTAGGAATTCTAGGCAAAAGATATTTGTTAAGGGTAATTTTGTAAAAGTGGCTAGAAAGGGGTTTTTGAAAATGAGACTAGGTCTCCGCTAATCTCTCTTTCCTCCATTTCTTTTCTCTCTGAAGTCGCCGCCTAAAAGAATAAAAAAATAAAAAAATAAAACGTTAAAAAATATAAAAGAATATCAGAAGAATAAAAGATAAAGAGAAAATTTGAGGTATGTTTAGTGTTCATTTGCTTTTTATTATTATGAGGTCGTAGGATGGAGTATCCCTTGTTCTAATTATTCTCTCTCCTAACCCTTGAAACTTGACAAATTTGATAGAATCGTGAAACCCTAAATTAATAAAATTATGGATGTATAGACTGAGTTCTAATCTCTAGTTCTACATGTCATATAGTTGATCCTAAACAATTGAGTTCATGTATGTAGTATTACTGTCCACATGAATTACTTGATGATGTAACTAAATGGGTTGATCATGAACCACTTCTCTGACTTTTAATTGTTCATAAACCCCTCAATCCAATAAACTATGTGTTAATATATATTCATATATATACTCATGTTTGGAACATACGATAACTTCGAGAAAGTATTTTCCTAATCCACTATATATACACCCCTACTACTTCGTGTGTGCTATAAGTAGCTCATTTTTATACTAAATTGCTTTGCTTTGAGAGTGAATATGTTGAGTTGTTAATTTAGTTGATGATTATTGTTCTAATAGGAGTATATTGGTGTTGAGGAGTTTCTCGAGAGCCGCTACTAGCTTCATTTTCGTGCCAAGCACTGTAAATAATTAGATACATTTACATTTTATAATGTAGCTTGTAAAATATTTGTTACTTTGTAGTGTTGTTATATTGTGTGTATTTTCTATGAGTACCGTATGTGATGTGGTGTGATGATGTGCACTATTAATTCTTGATCAATATATTGTTGGTATGCTTTCATGAATATGGAATTGTTATATGTGGGTGTTATTGGTATTTAGCTTAAAATGTTCTTAGTCTGACTTGTGGATGGCCAATTTAATTTACATCATTATGCATCATTTTTTATGCAGTTTAAATAGAGATGCATGTACATGATTGGTCTTATGACATTGTGTATATTGAAATTGTTATTTTGAGTTATTACCATATGTATAGTTTTACTACTCATGTGTCATGCATCTATGTTTATATACCAGTATCTGAGTTAGGATTTTAAGTAGCCTCTTATGGGCTCTCATGTGTCCATTTATGAGTGATAAGAATTTAGCATTTTAATTTTCTCTACCACGGACCGCACCCAATGGTGTTTACCTTGTCAACCAGGATGTAAGTGTTGACTGCATGAGATGTGGGCGTACCTCAATTTCGTTGCATTCTAAAATAATTGTATCAGAAAATTTACATAGTATGAGATGTGTAAATTATTAGACAAGCACTGCACTAAGCATCCTGCATTGCTTGCTTGTATGATCACCTTATTTGTTGTTGCATTTATATGTAATGAAAGGATTTGCAATCTAGATATTCTTGTTCTAATACTTGCATTGTTATATATTTTTGCATTAATTTGTTTAATTATTAATGCGGTATTTTATAAATTGCCGATGACTTGGTATGTTTATTCAATTACTTCTGGGTGTCAGCTCAATTTATTGTTGATAAACTTTTTCAGATTAATCCATCAAAATCGGGTGCTTAAAGAGAATAAATAATTTGTAAGCTTATGTGTTTTGGGAGTAAATTATCGTAAAGATATTTTTTAAGCTAATAAATAGAATTTTGAAAGTTGTTATAATTATTTTATTGGAGTTGTAAGGAGACTTCTTGCTTACAGAGTTTTAGTTATTTCTTGTAATGAATTATACATTTGTTTTTTGCCATTTGAACTACTTTTATTAATGGATTTTATCACCATGAGATTTGATAATTATTATGTTATTGTAATTGTTGTTTTGGTTTGGGGGCGCTACAGAGTCCAATGACAATTTTGTGGTATGTTCTATTCAAAAACCATTTAATGTACTTTATTTGTGTTGGTGAGTCCTCCTGGTGTAGAGTCCTCCTGGTGTAAGGTTGACATAATACCCCTAAGGATTATGGGCTTAGGTGGGCTTAAGAGTGTGTGTGTGTGTGCGTGCGCGCGCGCGCTTCAGTTGCGCACTCTATGTTACGCACTGTTTGTGCGCACTCTCACTCAGCCCTCCGATTTCGATCATGATCATGATCGAAATTGGAAGGCTCTCCTTTCATCCGGTGTCTCACTTAAGGTGAAAAGGGTTTTAGCATCATTTCCCTCTCCAGTTTTGATGCAAATCTTCCCCGCTCCTACCTTCTCTCTCCCCGCTCTCAACTCTGGATCTCGAAACCCTAAATCATTTCCCTCTTCAGTTTCGATCCAAATATCCCCCGCTTCTACCTTCTCTCTCCCGCTCTCAACTCTGAAAATTGAAACCCTAAATCATCTCTCGAATCCAAACTCTAGCTCCTCTTCAATTTCGATCCAAATCTCCCCCGCTCCTACCTTCTCTCTCCCCGCTCTCAACTCTGGATCTCGAAACCCTAAATCATCTCTCGAACCCAAACTGTAGCTCCGAAATCCGACCACCCAAGCTCCAAATCGAAACCCAAATCTCTCCCGCTCCTACCTTCTCTCTCCCCGCTCTCAACTCTGGATCTCGAAACCCTAAATCTCTCGAACCCAAACTGTAGCCCCAAAATACGACGACCCAAGCTCCAAATCGAAACTCTAACTCTGACGATCTCAGTGTGAATTTTGTTCAGGTATAATTTTGTTCCTGTTATTCTGTTTATGTGGGTTCTTAACAGGAGTTCAGTGTGAATTTTTTTTACTATTGATTTGTTCCTACTTATTAGTGTATTAGTTTGAACTGGAAACATCTTGTTGTGCTAAAAGCTATATGATCCATCATGAATTTGAGTGGATGTGTTAGAATTATTCATACAATATACATGCATGATGTTCGTTTACCATATGTTTATCAGTTGATGACATTTTTGTTTAAGTGTAGAGTATGTATATGAATATTTTTTTTAAAGAAGGATTAGAGAAAACTTTATTACTTTATTATGTATTTTGTCCATTGACCTTGTCCTATTACTTTGATAATAGGTATGGAGATTGATGAAGGGAGCTCTAATGCCGGTGACCCTTTTTTAAGAGTGCAAGAAGGTGAACTTATTCCGGTAGTTGACGGTCACTTGAAACCTCAAGTAGGTATGATATTTGATACCCTTGCACAAGCCGAGAATTTTTATGCAATTTATGCCAATTGTTCGGGTTTTCAATTGCGTAAGGGTTCAAATAAACTAAAGGAAGGCGAGGTCGTTGAAAAGACATATGTTTGTAATAAAGAGGGGGTGTCGATTAGTAAGAGTATGTCTAGAAAGGAAACTACATCTAGAACAAATTGTAATGCTTTGGTTCGTGTGAAACTAAATAAAGAACCAAACTCATAGGTTCTTTATTCATTTCACGAAGTACACAACCATGTTTTTACTTCCCCCGGTAGAAGGCATTTATTACCGCAAAACCGTAATATGTCAAATTCCGATAAAGTGGTACTTGGCCAACTTACACAAGCTAATATTCCTACATGCAAAAAAATGATGTTTTTTTGAAAGTTCTACTGGGGGTCTAAATAGAGTTGGATTCACCGACACCGATGCTTACAATCATGAGAGAGACTTGAGGGAGGCTATGAAAGGTCACGATGGACAAATGTTGATTGATTTTTTCAAATGCCAACAAGAAAAAGATCCCTCTTTTTTTATGATTTCGAGGTCGATGAGTTTGATCGATTGACTCATTGTATTTGGGTAGATGGGGTTGCTAGGAGGAACTATGAAGAATTTGGTGATGTTGTTATCTTTGATGCAACACATAGTACTAATCGATATGGGATGCTATTTGTCCCATTTGTGGGAATAAATCATCACTGGCAGTCAGAATTCCTAGGTTGTGGGTTCATTCCGAATGAGAAGGCTTGTTCATTTGTGTGGTTATTTGAAAAATGGTTAGGAGTATTGAAACATGCTCCATTTGGTATGGTGACGGATGAAAATCGTGGAATAGGTGCTGCAATCAAAATCGTATTTCCTACAATTCGGCATAGGTATTGCATATGGCATATCCTAGACAAGATACCAACAGAGGTGCCTCAATTAAATCAAAATAGTGAGTTTATGGATGATTTTAAGGATAATATTTATAATTGATATGATTCTTTTGCGTTTGAAGAAAGATGGAAGTCATTGCTTATTGAGTATGGGGCAAAAAATAATAAATGGTTGAATGATAAATTTACTGTTCGGGAGAAATGGGTCCCCGTCTATCATAGAAGTTATTTTTGGGGCAGTATGTCGAGTAGCCAACGAAGTGAAGGGATGAATTCATTCTTAAAGCTCCATACTCAAAAAAAGTACTCACTACATGAATTTGCTCTAATCTTTGAGAGAGTCTTAGGAAGACAAAGAGAAGAAGAAATTAAAGAAAATCATCGTACACTAGAGAAGAAACCGAAATTGAAGACCGAGTGGCCTTTGGAGCAACAAATGGCGCAAGTCTATACATTGGTAATGTTCTACACTTTTTAAAAGGAAATTCATTTAAGCTTAATATATAATGTCAGTTTGTTACTAGATGCGAAGAATGAGCCGAATATATTATACTTGGTGAAGCGGTGTGGAAAATCAGAGAATGAGATAGTGGTTACTTATTCCAAAAGTAATCAAATGGCTAGTTGTCCATGCAAGTTGTTTAAATTCATAGGTATTCCTTGCAAGCATGTTTTTGCATATCTCAAGTACTCAGATCATAATGAGCTACCAAAGCAATATATTTTAAGAAGATGGACCCGAGATGTAATAAGAAGAAGCTTGACAAGGGAAGGCACATGCGAGAATTTTGGTTCTCGCTTTTGTGAATTGGGTAATCTAGCCAAACAACAAGTTGATATTGGAATAGCTTCTAATGAAGGCTACGAATTCATGCGTGAGCAAATGTTCAAAAATATCAATGAATTTCATCTTATGCAACCCGGATGTAGTGGAGAAGCATATGATGGAAAGTTGAAATTGTCTCAAGTTGAAGTGGACGAGCCGATACAATGCACAACGAAAGGAAGGCCTCTTGTGAAAAGAATGAAGCCTACAAGAGAGAAAAAAAGACGGAAACCCTGAATGTGCAGTGCTTGCGATATTCATAACGAAGATCACGATTCAAAAAATTGCCCAACCAAAATCGATAGGTCAAATTTATAACTTTCAGTTGAATTTGAAGTCATTCTCTTAAATATTTTGTTTTCAATGCTCCTGTTATACTACTCTGTGCTTTGACATGATGCTTTCTTATAAAATTTAATTCTGTAAGTTATTTCTCTGTTATATGGTTATTGGATGAATGCTTTACTTTTTTGGTAGAGTGAATTTTCATTAATATTGTTACTTTTTAGGATGAGTGAATTTTTTATAGAATGCGTGTCGAGCAAAAGCAGAGAGGTGCAAAAGTTTCCAGAGAGGTATTTGACCATGGAGGCATATGTTTCCAGAGGCATATGCTTCCAGAGAGGTGCAAAAGTTGTCGACCAAAAGCAGCTATGATCTGATCAGGGAAGCATTTGACCATATGAATCTCATTTACCAATTTGGTTCCTTGTTTTTTGTTTGTGTGAAAATAGGCAGTGATGACAAGCAACTAATGAATATAGTTAATTTTGAATATTTTTTATAAGGGGGCATTGTTTCTGCTCTCTGTAAGTTATTATCAGTTGTGATGGGAGCAAATCAATTTTCTACTCATTTCTAGTATGATGCAACAGAGAGTGCGCAGCGCAAGTGAAGAGCTCCCTATATACATTGATCCCTGTATATGCTAACAGAAAGCTACTTTTTAGTTGTTGTTGCTTCTCCTCTACTTCTTCCTTCAGATATTGATGCTTGATTATTTATGTATTTGAACTAGTTGGCATGGCATTGGAATGCAGCCCTGGTTTTAAATCTGTGTCTGAGCCTACTTTGTTTTTATTAAAAAAAACTTTAGGTGTTTCAGCTTTTATATTTTAATTCATGCAGCAACAATGAGTAACTGGATAGTTAATCATTTTTTTTGTTTACTTTTTTTGAGCAGCAGCTGAACAAGCAGAATAAGAAGAAGAAAAAGAAGCACCAGTCGTAGCAGAATGACAGCAACAGCACCAGTCGTAGCACAATCAAGCAGCAGCAGCAGCACATTGTCACATGATTTGCTCCACTTCTCTAGTGTAATTCCTGATGTTTTGTAATTCACAAAAAATTCCTGATGTACATATTTCCAATAGTAGCAGCAACACATTCCTGATGTTTTGTAATTCACAAAAAAATTATCTGATGTACATATTTGCATGCACATTGTCACATGATTTGCTCCACTTCTCTAGTGTTTGAATATCCATTCTGTAATTGCGCCTATTTTTTTTGTAATTTTTTTTTCTTTCATAGGGCTTATTGGTCCCCTTTCTTGATATTGGACCCAATCTATCTAATGCATTTTTCAGCTCTGAATCAATTCCTCTTGCTTTCTTTGAGTTGTACAAGATATATGTGTATTCTTCACCGAATTGAAACTTAAAACACTTTTTCCACAAAATTCTATCTAATGCATTTTTCAGCTATCTACTGCATCTATCTAATGCATTTTTAGCTCTGAAGCAATTCCTCTTGCTTTCTTTGAGTTGTACAAGATATATGTGTATTCTTCACCTAATTGAAACTTAAAACTCTTCCACAAAATTCTCAGGTTATATTTCATTACATTCCTCTTTAATCAAAACGCAAAAGCCTCTATGTAGCATTGCTATCGGGTCGGGTCGGGTCCTTCACTACCCGGACCCTGACCCGGTCCCCTACAGGTCCAAAAATTGGACCCGGACCCGGACCCGTGAGGATTGGGTCCGGTTCCGGGTCCGGGTCCTATTAAAATATTACTACCCGTTCGGGTAGGAGCGGGAGTGTGAGTGGCGAGCGGAGCCGTCGAGTGGAGGATTTAGAATAGAGGAGAGAAGAAAAAGGCATGTGTTTTGAGTTTGGAAGAAGAAGATTTAGAATTGAAGAGGAAGGAGATGAGGGATGAGGATAGAATATTTATTTTTATTTTTATTTTTTGGTTTTTTTTAACGGGTCAGGGTCCGGGTCGGGTCTCTTTTAAGCGGACCCGGATTCGGACCCAAAAGTGCAACGGGTTCCATTTTAGGACCCAGACCCGGACCCTGATAGGTCGGGTCGGTTCTGGTCCAATGCCGGGTCCGGGTCGGGTCCGAGTCGGATCCGGATTTCGGGTATTTATACCAATGCTACCTCTGTGTCCTACCAATACTACTCAAAATCACTATTTCATACACCATTTTCGTAATGTCATAGGAATCATTAGTCCTTTGGCCAAAGTGAGATCTCCTTTGACACTTTGAAATACTTTACAAATGCACTGTGGCTCTGAAAGGATTTTACTCGAGACATAAGTCACATAACCTTTCTACAAATACAAACTGTCTATGGTTCTGTAGTGTCTCATCAATATTTAAAAGTAGTCCTTCAACTCCTCGCTTTTACTGCTTCGAAGCTAGTCAGTAATTTGAGAATTGTTAACATTCTTTACATTTTCAACATTTTCATCGCGATGATTAAAGATGCCATCAATTTTACTTCTGGTGCTACTTCCATCAACCTTTGGTTTAAATTCCCCAGCTGGGGAGCTAGTTGAATCAGACCCTGTCACATCCATGGCTTCTTGGTTGGTCCATATAAATGGTGCAACATTTCATGGGACCCAATCATCCTTCTCTGCTAACATCCACAGTATGCATATGTTTTCACAATTAGGAAGGACCAAGTTTCGGTACAAGGATGCCTACAAAGTGAAAAAATGGAAGTTAAAGAAGTTAAACAGATTATTGTATTCTTGAGGATGCCAGCAAGCATACCACTAATAGCACTGTGAATCGAAAAAACTAAGTTTGCTGATTCAAGTTGGTCACTAAAGAGTTAAATGAGGACACATTTAAGCTGCAACCTGAAGATATACACAAAGAAGGAAAATATTTGGTACCTACCTAGCATACCCCAAATTCACAATATTTAGTTAAGAGAATGGAAAGTTTTCTCTAATCCTTCTTTAAAAAAAAATTCTCATATACATATATATATACATATATATATATATATATATATATATATATATATATATATATATATATATATATATACTAGGTTTGCCCGTTGACACGTGCCTACGGCACGTCTTCGGAACGGTGCACCTTATTTGATCATATAAAATAGTTTTGGAGGTCGAGCAAATTAATTAAAGTAGCAAATATAGAGCAAAAAACATATTATATGATTTTTTTTATTTTTTAAAAATTATTTTTAAAGTTTTTAAAAATTTATTTTTTTTAGTGTTTTTATTTTCTAAAATTTTTCAAATTTTTATTTTCTTAATTTTTTGAATAGAAGAGGGAGGGAGGGAGGGAGAGAGAGAAGAAAAAAAAATTAAATAAATATAGGAGTTGTTTTGGGGGGAGATTTGAATTTGAGTTTTGGGGGGAAAATATGTTTTGTAAGGTTAGATCTGGGCCTTTGATTTTTTTGGGGATTGAAGGAGAGCCACTTGATAGCTTGATTTTTTGGGGGATTGAAGGAGAGCCACTTGATAGCTTTCTTTGTGTTTTATTATATATATATATATATATATATATATATATATATATATATATATATATATATATATATATATATATATATATATATATATTGTGTGTACGTAACCATGCATGCATGAAGTGTGATGGTGACATGTTCAAAGATATAGTCTCATATCAGATTATAAGTGAGTGGATGAGAGTTTATATAGAATTGCATATGATCCAAAAGTACCTACAAAGTTGTAACACTTTTGGTGAGGGTGTGCCCGGTGGTCGTGGTTATATATTTTTAAGCATGTAGGTACGCGTAGACTCGTGACATGCATAAGCAGCAGAGCGGGTCCAGGACGTTACTAATGGTATCAGAGCCAACTTTCGACACCGATGGTGGGGCCACGGTGGATGTACACAGTGACAGGGTTAGGGACAGTACACTGGCAGTAAGGCCAGGGCAGTATGATGACAGGTTCAGGTAGTGGCATCCGTGTGGATCACAACGGCTAAAAAGGAGATTTTGGATTGGATGCGGGTCCTGAGCTTAGCGAGGATGCTAAGTCCAAATGAGGGGTGTTTGTAATACCCCTAAGGATTATGGGCTTAGGTGGGCATAAGTATATGCTAGTATATATATATATATATATATATATATATATATATATATATATATATATATATATATATATATATATATATAAACCTCCTGTTGTGCACCACTTTCGTGTGCACTCGCCCTTCTGGCCATCGTTTGGATGATCTAAACCGTTCACATTGATCTACATGTCTAAATTAGTCTAAATATGTAAAATCAAGTCTTTGAAATTCATTTGCCTTTGCAGTGAAGTGTTATAAAATTGTATGGCTGAATGTCATTTTTTTATAATGACATGATGGTTGTATGGCTGAATTGTTAGGTTTTGAATGCAATCACAGATTAAATACACAACGAAAAAAATACAAAAATATCGAAACCTAGCCATGGATCCATGCGAAAACCATAAATCGGGTGAAGATGAAGAGGGAGTAGCAAGGAAGAGGTGTTTGAGGGTTCGAAGGAGGTCAGGATTGAGTGCAGTAGAGGTGGAGCTTGGGTGGTGATGGTTTTAGAGGAGTTGCAGGATGGAGGAGGAGGTGGTAGCTCGGTGTAGGAGATTGGAGATGGGTTAAGGAGTGGAGGCAGTGAGGTAATGGGTTTTGATGGAGTTGGGTGTGGTCGGGTGTGAGGGAAGAAAAAGAATAAGAAGAAGAAGAAGAAGAAGAAGGCAGGAGGGTCTGTGGTGATGTGTGAATGTGTATAAGTATATACATGCAAATATATAGGGATGATGAGGGTGGTTGTTGAATGAGAAAGAGAAGGGGTTTTGGGTTAGTGAATAGAAATGAGAAGGAATTAGTTTAGGGTTAGTGAATAGGACATGTATGGGTTGTGAATGAGGTGAGATGAAGAACGGATTAAGCATAGTGAATAAGGTGAGAAGGATTTCAGGATGTGTATAGGAAAATGTATATGTAGGAAGTTGGGGTGGTTGGGAGTAAGATGAAGTTAGGGTATGAGAATAGGAAACTAAATATAGGCAGAGTGGTATAGATGGAGGTGCAACAAATGTTGTACACAATCTAGTTGGGCGTTTGGGTTAGTTGATGAAGTTGAACAGGGAATTAAATTAGGATTACGGATATTGTTAGGATTAATTATAGATAGGGTTTAATTGTAAACTCAAGAAAAAAAATCACAAATATTTAGAATGGATCCTGAAAATATTCGGGTTTTAACAAAAATCAAATAGTGTCCGATAAATAGTCCAAAAGAGATAAAAATTTGATTGATAATTGAAATATAAAAATTCACGTAATAAAATACATACAAACGGAACAAGGAGTTTGAGTAGATTCAAACCACACAACTCAATTCTAACTCCAAACTAGACTACCTCCAACCCGAGATCAAGGTTCATCGAAGATGGCATACACGCTCCAAAACTTCAACCCGAGCTAACAAGAAACCTCAAACTCAACCAAACCCAAACGCTAACTCTACTTCGAGCACCACCTACAGAGAACCTCGGAGATGGCAACTCCAACTCAACCAAGCTTCGGGTTGGCAAAACTCGAGCTCGACGAAAGCTCCAAAAACCTAACTCCGAACTCTGATGGTGAATCAAACTTAGCTGATGCTCACCGAAACCCATTGCTTTCCCACACGCTTGCTTGCCTGAAACCCATTGGTCGCCCACAACCTAGCTCACCCACTAGCTTGCTTGCCTGCAGCTCTGCTCGACGAAGAGCTAGGTCGCCGAGACTGAAGGTCACCCAGAATAGCTCGTCGAAGCTAGTGGTCCCCAAAGATACTTGCTCGCCCACCCGAACCTCTGCTCGATGAAAACTAGGTGGTCGCCGAAAGCAGTAGCTCGACAGAGAAGAAGAAGCTCTGCTCACCCCACACCCTAGTCGCCGAAACCACAACTCACCAAAAGCTCGGCTTGCCAAAGCTCAATTGCTCGCCAAAGAGTACCTTGGTCCCCCAAAACCACAGCTCGACAAGGAGAAGCTTGGTTGCCAGAAATCCATCTCGCCCGAAACATGGTCACCAACGCTTGGTCGCCCAATGTGTGGGCATCAAAAGCAACTGCTCACCCAAAATCCTTGCTCGACGAAGGCAGCATTGACAAAGCCTCGCCAGCACTGGATGAAGCCACAGCGCCCGCTCCTTATATTTGTAGCGCTTGATTTTCGTATACCAGAAATTCGTGACACAATCCAGGATCTTTACTTCAAATGAGTACACAACACGGTAAAAATCACAGGAAATTAAAAACTTTTATTACATTATCATAATGTTTGATGTAGTCTTACATAAATTTACATCATGAATTATACCAATAATTACATTATACAAGGAAACTATACCCTCTAATTGGATGCTCCACTGCTCAAATCTCCTACTCCCACGATCTAGCAGTTCTACAACTAAATAACTGTGGGCACGTCAGTTGTATGCATCGACATAATACGGATGAAATCCACGATCTCCAAAATCCTCAACAATCAATGTTAATGCAACAGAAAAATGTGGAAGTCATACAAACATAAGTGTCGATGTATGCTATGACCTAGAATCTAATGCACAACTCAAATGCACCTGATGCTCCTATTCTAATGCACATTTGATTTGAAACATATGCATCTGATACTACATACTCCTCAATCAAGCTTGAACGTTCTCCTGATTATAGGGTTCGATTCATCATCATGCAAACCTACTCTTGTAGTCTTTCCCTGTTTCTAACATTTATCTAGTGATGGTGAGGTTGCATTTGTTCAGTCCAGTTCCACCTCTGCCGTCGGAAATGGTCATGACATGGTCATGCCATTATGTATGTCGAGACCCTTCGGTCTTTCTCTGCCCCCGGACAATTATGAGAGATTTGGGTAGATTTGGATAATGTAGTGTCGGACCCTGCGGTCTTTCTCCACCCCCTAGTCACACTCCGCCCAGTCCATGTGGTCTTTCTCCACCCTCGCGCAACCCTGTGGAATCACCCACATGGGATGCCAAACCCTGCGGTCTTTCTCCACCCCTGGACCTCACCAAAAGTTATCCTGAACATAAGTTATTCGCCAAGAATTTAGAGTAAAATTCTTGCTTCCTATCCGGATGGATAACTCGAACATTGACGTGCACATTGGGGTCCATCCCCTAGATTCTGACAGGAACTTGCCGTTTCTACATATGTGTTCCATTCTCATCACTATATCCCAGAAATAAATACTCAAGTCGATGCCACACATGTCCCCTTGACAGGGAGTACACAGGCTGCAGGTTCCCCCTTGACAACAAAGTACAATACCCATCTAGTGCATGTCCTTACAAACAATAGTCACACGAGTTAGAGCTAGCGTACTCCACTCAGATTTCAAAGGAGCACTCGAACTAGTGAACGTATTTATACTATATCAGTTCATTAATTAACTATCTTTTTCTGATTCTTATGGCTCCATTATCATCACTTCTAGTTTCTAGGTTAACCTACTAGGTTGACTTGCTAGATTAACTTCAATTTACTAGGTTAACTTAATAGTCGAACACCAAACGACTCCAACCTAGTTTCATATGTTGATCAACTGAGTAACAAGTTCCAGCTTGTCCTAATTAGTGTCTAACTTGACCATCCAAATTAAGCCATAAAGTTTACCCAAATTTAGCCCAATTCCGGCCCAAATGAACGACAACAAATTGACACTTTGGAATGACAACACCATATAACAAAACTCCCATTAATGAACTCTTGTCAATCCATTGCAAAGGTTATTCAAGCCCGATCATGTACCAACTAGTACACAATATTCAACACTATTATGCATGAAAATGGGAGTTTTTATAACATTCCTTACACAACAAGTATGGGTATTCTCAACCATCTATCACACTCTATTTCCTACACATGCACACATACAAGTATAGATTTTATATACATGCTCATATATAAGCATATATATTGGGACAATTCATGGAACACGTCATAGACAACTTATACTTATAAAAAAATTCTCCACCACTACATTGTTTCACCCATGTGTAGGTACTAACTCATACTCACATGATGTCAAATACCTCATCTGTAACTTCATTTATCATAGTCTTTAAATTCTATTAAACTTTCTGTTCATCTACGCATATTTTCTCATTCGGGCATTTTGCTGAACACTTCATGTGCAACTTTTTTCGTGGCATAAACCCTACAACCAAACCCTAATATACATATGTGTTTACAACAAGGTTTCCATGCAATCTTTCTTAGATTATGAATTTAATACATTCAGCCTAGCAGTTGGAATCTAATTTCAACAACAACTTCGATCTTTTTCTTTTCTAGCAATTTCGGTGATGAACTTCAACATACTTCAAACATACAACATACACACAACTAATTTATCTACTTGTCATGTTATCCCACATAAGTTTAAACACATGTATAGCAACAATTTATTCATAAAAGATACATACAAAGAGGTTAAGAGAACACCCATCTTGCAATGGAGAGCTCAACACAACACTAGCCTTAGTTTTTTCTTCTCCTAGCTTGTATCTTCTCCTGCTAGCTTGCTTAGCTTCTTCTCTTCCTTATTTTTGCTCCAAATAGAGCTTTAGGGAAAATGGGAGAATGTTTGGAAATGAAGCGGAGTATGAAGTGAAGTATGTTGGAGATGAAAAATGAGCTAGGGTTCTTCATGCCCACACATATGTGTGTGTGTGTGTGTGTGTGTGTTGGGAGGGGGGGTGGCTTAAGTGTCATACACATTTAATATATGGTTTCTAGGTGTCCATACACATTCAAACCCTAGGTTAAAAATGGTGGCTTGTGTTGACTAGTGTCCATACATAATCCATCCTAGGGTTACAAATAAGCCTTCCTAGGGTTACACATAAGCAAAACCTACAAAAAAATCAAGCCCTTCATCCTCCAAGTCAAAATTTGCGAGCTTTCCTTGTTCATACTTGGTTACATGAACAAGTTTGCATGGTTCATTTGGGTTAGGATGGGTTGGGCCTATGTGACATGGGCTCAATTAAGTTAGATTGGGCTGGACCAAACCAATAACTCAATGTGTTTGTTTTCATAAAATTGGTTGTCTTCATAAAAATGTCAAATACATTTTTTTAATGCAACATACACAATTAATTGCAACAAAAAAAATATTAACATGTGCAACAATATTTATAAATATTTATATGTAAAACATTGTTGTACAAAATAATTGAGTGTCATACACATTTAATATATGGTTGCTAGGTGTCCATACACATTCAAACCCTAGGTTAAAAATGGTGGCTTGTGTTGACTAGTGCCCATACGTTATCCATCTTAGGGTTACACATAAGCCCCCTAGGTACACCTAAGCCTTCCTAAGGTTACACATAAGCAAAACCTACAAAAAAAAATCAAGCCCTTCATCCTCCAAGTCAAAATTTGCGGGCTATCCTTGTTCATACTTGGTTACATGAACAAGTTTGCATGGTTCATTTTGGTTATGATGGGTTGGGCCTATGTGACATGGGCTCAATTAAGTTAGATTGGGCTGGACCAAACCAATAACTCAATGTGTTTGTTTTCGTAAAATTGGTTGTCTTCATAAAAATGTCAAATATATTTTTTTAATGCAACATACACAATTAATTGCGACAAAAAATCATTAACACATGAAAAAATATTTATATATAAAATATTGTTGTACAAAATAATTGTTAATTATTTTGGGGATGTTACATTATCGCTCGTTCGATCTCACTCAGCGGGCGAGCCAGATCGTGATCGACGCTTCTGATAGTGCCACGTTGCCCTCTCATCATAGCCGCTTCACCACAGCCGCTCGACCTCCTCAACGCGCGAGCCAATGCATGATCAACATGCGTGATCGCTCCAAAATTCATACTAGGTCATATAATATAATCAAAAAAAAATCCCCAAAAAACATTTAAAATTAGAAAATTTAGTTAAAGATTAAAAAAAAATTAAATTTGGGAAAATAATTAAAAATTGGAATAATTAATTTAAATATTTGCAAAAAACAATAATTAATTGGGGAAAAGTTATGGAAAATTCTAGAAAAATTCAATAAAGTTCAGGAAAATATTTGCCACATCCAGAAGCTTCTAACCAGTTTCAGGTATCTCCAATCATCTCTGAAAGCTAAGATTGTACCACAGAACTCTGAAACAAGGCGAACTACTTCTCGAAAACCAAGAAAATTGTCTTTCGAGAATTTGGGGCTTATGATAATGGTAAAAATCGCACCAAATCAGGGCCATACGATTTCAGCACAGATCCTAAAATTTATACATGCAAATTAACTAAAACGGGCATCTTTAATATGGCAGGGTCTTCTTCTTGCTTGTTAACAAGACATGAGTCGCTTTCAAGCTCATTAAAAGCAGCTAGGCCCACTAGGAGAGTAGCCCAACCCATGAGAGCTGTAAGTCAAATCTTTTATCTCTAACAAGAGAGTAACCGATTCTATCTCTTAAAATAGGGAGAATCATAAAGGAGATAATATATTCATATCAATCTCCTAACTATTTCTCGGACCTATAAATACCCCCCCCCCCCCCCCCCCCCCCCCGTCAGAAGGTAATATGTAATTTGCATTTTCTCTCTCAAACTCTCTCTCTCTTTCTGGTTCTGACTTGAGCGTCGGGGATTCTGTCGCTGGGGTCATCCCCGGTGTTTCAGGCTTTTTGTAAGTACATCGGTCGCGTCAGCAAACGTCGGATTCACATCAAGGTGCCCTTTTAACGATCCAGATTCAATCTCGGGAAATCCAACTACTTTTTATGGTAACTGATGCGGTTTATTTCTGGGAGACGTGTGGATGCACCAGGTGTGAGTTCGGACTCAATTTATATTGAAGGAGAAAGCTGCTTGTCAGACGACCCTCGGAGTGACCTGGCGGCACCTGCGATGGGCTCGGAGTGAAGTGGATGCCTCGGCTCGGATCAGAGGATTCGGATCCGAGGTCTTGTGTACCTGCAGACGGTCCTGAAACACCGGGGTTTATCCCGGTGGCGGACCCTCCGACGATCTAGTCAGTCTCTGTGAGAGAGTAGCAATAACTAGGTGAATTTAAGTGGCAAAAGATTGGTTACCTGAAAAGGTGGGTGAGGGTCTAGTATTTATAGAGAATTCCAACCGGGTTTGGATCTGCTTGGGGGCCGGGTTTGAACCCGAAAGCCCATGGGCCTGACGTGGCAGAAGGCCCAGGGGGTTTAGGGCTGACGTGGCAGTACCAGGAGTGGTATAGGGCTGACGCGGTAAAGCCCTTGGTGGTATTTGGAGCTGACATGGCAGATCATGGGGCCTCTGTGCTTCTGGGAGAATCTGGTGGCGTAGGGTGCGCCAAGTCATCTCCCTCCTACACCAGGATGGAAGGACGGCCGGGAGGGCTATCGTGGATCGGAGGCCGAGGGCCATAGCCGCTCATCGGATACGAGGAGTCCGGATCTGTGGGGGTGAACTGGAGGTTCGGTGCTGACCCGGAAGTGGCTCGGTGCCGAACTAGACCGCTGTTTCCACCATTTTTGAGTGAGAGTTGTATTGGGCCCTGGTTGGGCCCCAAGCCATTTTTACCCCACCACACAAGCCCCCCACTCCTGCGGGGGTGCGGGAGCTAGCCGTGGAGGAGTATTTATGGATGTGAAAATGGGAGGGCGAACCCCTGGGCCTTCCTGAGGGGGGCGTCCTGATTGTCTAGAGCGATCATCGAGCCGGCGAGAGTTTATGGGTCGGCAAGGGTGATGGCGGACCGTCCGGGACTTTCTGAGAAGATTACCTAGGTGCCGGACCTAACCTCGAGCTGGCGAGGGATTACGGGTCAACAAGGGCGATGGCGAGTCGTGGAGCCTTCCTGAGAAGACTAACCCTGGTGTTAGACCCGACCTCGAGCTGGCGAGGGATTTATGGGCTAACAAGGGTGATGGCGAGCCGTTGAGCCTTCCTGAAAAGACTACCCTGGTGCCAGACCTGACCTCGAGCTTGGCGAGGGATTACGAGTCGGCAAGGGCGATCGCGAGCCGTGGAGCCTTCCTGAGAAGACTACCCTGGTGCTGGACCCGACCTCGAGCTGGCAAGGGACTTATGGGCCAACAAGGGGGATGGCGAGCCGTTGAGCCTTCCTGAGAAGACTACCCTGGTGCCAGACCTGACCTCGAGCTTGGCGAGGGATTATGAGTCGGCAAGGGCGATGGCGAGCCGTGGAGCCTTCCTAAGAAGACTACCCTGGTGCTGGACCCGACCTCGAGCTGGCGAGGGACTTATGGGCCAACAAGGGGGGTGGCGAGCCGTTGAGCCTTCCTGAGAAGACTACCCTGGTGCCAGACCTGACCTCGAGCTTGGCGAGGGATTACGGGTCGGCAAGGGCGATGGCGAGCCGTGGAGCCTTCCTGAGAAGACTACCCTGGTGCTGGACCCGACCTCGAGCTGGCGAGGGACTTATGGGCCAACAAGGGGGGTGGCGAGCCGTTGAGCCTTCCTGAGAAGACTACCCTGGTGCCAGACCTGACCTCGAGCTTGGCGAGGGATTACGGGTCGGCAAGGGCGATGGCGAGCCGTGGAGCCTTCCTGAGAAGACTATCCTGGTGCTAGACTTGGCCTCGAGCTGGCGAGGGGTTACTGGTCGGCAAGGTTGTGGGCGAACCGTTGTGCCTTGGGAATGTTGAGCAGGGTAGCCCGCTGTCTTCGCGGGGCATTGGAGGCGCCCCGGGATCTGTGTGATGTTCCAATTTCCCAGGGGCCTTAATGGCGCCGCCTAATAAATGCATGGCGCATGGTCTTCCGTCGTTTGGTTTTCCCCATGTCATAAAGGCCAGCCTATGGGGGAGGCTATAAGTACCCCTCCCTCCGTAGTTGGTTAGATCACAGCAAGGGTGGTCTATTGGCCCTCAAAGGTGTCTGCTCCGGCGGACGCCTGTCTCTTGCCAATTTTTATCCCCGGTCGTGTCGGAGAGGTGGTTTCTCTGCCGCCCGGATCTTCTCTTGGATCTGATGGCCCTGATACGGTAGCCAGATCCAGGGGGGATCAGGGCGAGAGGGGTAACGACCGAACTTCGAGGGGTGAACTGTTTGCAACTGTGAAAGTTCTGTCTTCCGGAAGAGATGAAGGGGTAAATCTTAAGTAAAATGTTCCCTCCACCGAATACTCCCTCCGAACTGATCCCCCCTCGTCTGGCTGCCAGCCTGGCATTGGATGACGTCAGCAGCGCACGTTTTGAGGACGTGGCGCGAATTCCCAGGCGGCAGTTGCATGTCCAATAGGTGAACAGTACTCGCGGAAATCGAGGAGTCGCTTTTATCTCCTATAAATATTCCCCCTTCTCCCCCTTCAGCCCACTCCTTTCTTGCTGCTTTCTTTTTCAAAAATTTCCCAACACTTCAGCGCTCGTCTTTGTAGTTTGCTGTACTAGGCTTGCCCTTCCGAAGTAACCCCAGGTGAGTTGGTAAGTCTGTTTAGTTTAGGCATAGATGGATAGGGCTCAGTCTGGCTCGTCAGCGTCGACGTCTAGGGGGAAGTGAAGCCTATCTCCGAATCGACATCATGGGAGGAGCCCGTACTCGAGGAGGAGTCAGTACACGTTGATGAGTCTTCCGATTCGGTTTCGTGGGAGGAACCAGTAGGTGAGGAGGAGGTACATGGTGCGAGGTCGTTGCGCTCCCGACGTCCCTTCGTGGTGGAGAGTAGCGAGTCGGAGGAAGCGAATGATGGTTCGGACGGCGTCAGTGTTTTGGAGTTGACTTCCGAGGCGGAGGGAGGCGAGGGCGGCTCCGTAAGGAGATCTACAGTTCAGGGTGCGGGTCTGAGTTCCATGCCAACTGGTCTGGGGCCCTTATTCATTCCCTCGCCAGAGCGAACCAAGAAGAGGAAGAAGGCTCCGAGGAAGGCAGGACCGAGGACTGGTGGTTCGAGCCAGGCGCCTGTTTACCGCAACTTGTGGACAGGTTCGCCCGTGCAGCCGAAGCCTTTCCGTCAGTATCCTGACGACCTATCCGACAAGGAGCTCTTCGGCGTGCAGGCCTCTTCGCCGAGTCGGAAGAGGGTGTTGATGGACGCGATTCTGACCGTCTTGGAGGGTGGGGACTTGGAGGTTTTGCAGCTGGCGTACCACATAGGTCCTGGCTAGGAATTGATGCTGCCGAGCTCTACTCTGCGCCAACCGATCCCCTATCTGCTTGGTATTGTGTCTTCCCAGTGGACGTCTTTATTTCTGGACTGAGACTGCCAGTCCACCCGTTTGTTCGGGAAGTGCTGAACTGGGCCTCCTTGGCTCCGATGCAGTATGGGCCGAACTCTTGGAAGCAGATAATCTGTTTTGTACTGATGTGCGAGGAACAAAAGGTACCCCTGCGGTTGAACGTGTTCCGAGCGATGCTGATGATCAGTTCGGCGGCTGAGGGTGTTTACTATATCTCCCCCCGTAGTAAGAGGAAGGTTGTTCACAGCCACCCGGACTCCATCAAGGATTGGAAGAAGAAATATCTGGTGATCCAGAATGAAGAGCCCTGGGACATTCCGACTCGATGGAACTATTCCAAGCCGAGCTATCCTGCGCCGAGGCCGGGGGATCTGACGGCCGAGGAGTGGGGGTTTGTCGAGCGCCTCCGTTTGTCCCCTAGTATTGATTGGACGAAGGTGACGGAGGCCCGTCTGGCGAGCGTTGGACTGAGCCCAGCCGTTCTGCGTATGTAGTTGTTTCTTTTCTCCCGGTCTTTTCATGCTTTCTTGCTCATTGCTCTTAATGGTTTTTTCTGCAGATATGGATGAGGCGTCGATCAAAGCCAGGAGGCTCGCCATGAAGAAGGAGAACGCCGAGAAGAAGAAGGGGGAGGCGGGGAAGAGGCCGAGGGAGCCGTCCCTTGTTATCTCGGAGGCCCTGCTCGAGCCGAGGGCTAAGAGGACTCGCTCGGAGATGAGCAAGGGGGCTGCCCCTTCGAGGGGTAAGGGCCCAGCGAGGGCATCCGATCTCGACAAGGGGAAAGGTCCCTTGGTAGAGGCTGAGGAGGAGGACCCGGTGGTGGAGATGTTGCGGCAACGGTGGGCGCCGGACTGGTCGGTTCGGATGGGCTACTGTCTGACTGAGGAAGCCCAGGCCGTAGAGGTGGTGGAGAAGCTGGCGATGCCTCGCGATCGCCAAATGATGGAGAGCGAGTCCGTAGAGGTGGCATTTACGCGCCTAGCCCAGGCCACCGTGCTGGTAAGCTTGTCGACCTCCTCCTTTTTGTTAATCTTGCTTCAGGAGTTTTCTTCTTATCTGTGCTTGTCAGTCGCAGGCTTGTATGCAGGGAGCTAACGTAAAGAACCTCTACGAAGCGTTCCTGTCACAAGAGCGGGCTCGGGTGGACAAGAGCGAGCGGGAGATGAAGGAGATGCGGATCGAGCTCGAGGGTTCGCATCAGAGGGAGCAGTAGATGAAGCTGGAGCTCGAGGCCAAGGACACCGAGTGGGGAAAGAGGGTGGTCTCCTTGAAGAGGAAGTTCGCCAAGGAGAAGGAGGAGTTGATGGCTGCGTTTGCCAAGGAGAGGGACGGGCTAACGGATGCGGGTCAGCGGATGGTGATCAAGGCCCAGGATGAGTGCTACGCGAAGGCCCTCAGTCATGTAAGGCACTTCAACCCGACCGTCGACCTGTCCAACTTTGAATATGATATGGAGATCGGGGGGACACCGAAGACTCCTGCCGAAGAAGGTCACGTTGGCAACCCTGCCGTCGACCCTCCTGTGAACCCGATCGATGCCGAGGTGGGAAATCAAGTTGTATAGTTTTATCTTTCTTTTCTCCCCCCCTTCGATTGTATTTGCCTTCCGCGGACTGGCCACCGCCTTTTTTGTAAGAAGCAGCATAATTTATAAAAAAGTATTTTTGACTGGCCAAGTGTTTTGACCTCGGATATCTCCGAACCTCCTTGCTTATGTGCATTGAGTTGGTTATCTTTGTAGGTTGTGTCTTCCCTTCCCAAGGTGGACCCCCGTCGTTCCGACGTGGCGTGGCTCCGGAGCAAGGTGGAGGCATTGGAGGCCACTTTGGCTCGGTACCGTGAGAGGGCCCGTACCGCCGATGCGGCCTTTAACTATTACAGGAACATGTCTGAAGCCCTTGGTGAGGAGGCAAGCCGTCTGAGGAGGGTGATGGTGGATCGGGAACTCGTGGGCGTCGGACTCGGATATGCTATGTCGAGTTCCTCGGTGCAGAGGCCCTCCTCTGAGAAGCTACTTCGCGATGTGCTGGTGGAGAAGGAGGTGGAGATACATCGCTACCGGTCGATGCTGGGCGTCTCGAGACCTTCCTCGGGTGGTCAGCGAGCGGGGGGGGGGGGGGTACCCTCTGTGGCGTCGCTAATGGAACGTATGCGGCCCACCAATGCCCAGAGTTCCGTGGTCGGTGTATCGACCGTGGCCGAACCGAACGACCATGATGACAAGGAGAGAGTCTCCAATTGTTCGATTGGAGTGATCCCGCCGTTCGTCGGACCAGTGGGGCCTTGAGAGGGCGGCTTCCTGTTGTTTGAGATGAGGGGAGTATTTCTGTAATGGTCTTTGTTTGTTTTCTCCTGACCCAATAAAGGAACATGAATAAGGAATTCATTTCACTCTTTGCTCCGGTTGATAGTATACGAAATGATGAAGGAGATGTGGTTCAGCCTTATCGTTCCGTGAGGGATCGGCGTGGGGCGTGGTGAAGTCTTGGGTGTCGATCCTCTAATCTGGTATTAGGTCAGATCTGCCGAGGCGTTTGGAGTATGATACAACGAGATTTCCTTAGTATAAGATAGGGGGGCGCTAAAACGGCCCTTTACATACGAAAGCTTTACAAAAGGTTCACTTCTAGCTAAGTTAGAACCTATGCTCGTCCCTCGCGGGAATTCACTAGGTGCTTGGTGTCAAAGAGGAACCTCTCCGGCTCGACGGCAGGTCCGGGGGTAGGGCCGTCCTTCTCTGGTTTGAATTCGACGGCATCGAGGGGGAACACTCCTCCCCCGACGGTGGTCATATAGCACGATCGCACTGCTTCTTGGCTGCCTCGGACGACGCCGACTCCTTGTGGGGTGGGAAATTTAAGCTTCAGATGGTAGGCCGAAGGCACTGCTTGGAGGGAACATAACCCGGGTCGGCCGAGTATGGCATTGTAAGCCGCCTTGACGTTGACCACCATGAAGTCCATAGACTCGGTCCTCTTGACGGGAGCCGATCCTGCGGTAACGTCGAGGGTGACAATCCCTTCTATCACGACAGGGACGCCGGAGAACCCATGCAAGGTATATCCGGCCGGCTTGAGCTTGCCTCCAGGTAACTTCAGATTCTCGAAGGCTTCGAGGAAAAGAATGTTAACCGAGCTGCCGTTGTCGACGAGGATTCGGCGAACTTCACAATTAGCCATGTGGAGGCTAATGACGAGGGCATCACAGTGGGGCAGGCGAATGCCTTCGAGGTCCTCCCCTGAGAATGAGACTGGCATTGGTTGTAGCTTGGGAGAGGGGTTGCCTTGGACAGCATTCACCTCTCGGATGAAGGCTTTTCGGGAAGTATTCGATTCCCCTCCCATTGGCCCTCCGTGGACACAGTGCAAGATAAATGGCGTATCCACGACTCCCTCGGACTCGGGATCCCGACCCTGGATGTGGTTCGGAGTAGGGTTCGGAGGCGAGTGCCTCCGGTTCCTAGTATCTCGTCGATCCTGTGGGACTTCTCGGGTGAATTCTCGAAGGTACCCCCTGGAGATGAGTTCCTCAATCTCGTCTTTCAGGGCCCGGCATTGATCGGTGTCGTGCCCATGGTCTCTGTGGAAGCGGCAGTAGAAGCGCTGATCTCGGTTCTTGCCGTTGTTAGGTCGGGGAGGTAGTCGAACAATGCCTTTGTCTTCGATTTCTAAGAGGATGGCGGATACGTTATGCATTAAGGGAGTGTACCTCTCGAAGCGGGGGACCGGCGGGATCTTTTTACGGCCCCCGCGTCCCTCGGAGCCTTCTTTGATGGCTCGACTTCTTCGGCCTTCCGTTTTCCCCTCGAGTTGGCCTCCCTGGCATCTTCGGGGCTAAGGGCCTCTTCTCACTACAAAAGAAAGTAGCTTTCCCGGCGCTTTTTTCCGTCTATACCGGCGTTTTTTTACGCCGGGGAAACTTTCACCGGCGTTTACAATAACGCCGGTCCAACTGCCGCCGAAGCGGGCGTCGCTGAAACGAAGGGGTCTACACCGGCGTTTTTGGTGGACGCCGGTAAATGTTAGGACTACACCGGCGGTCATAAAACGCCGGTGTATATCGGTTTCTGGGTGCCGTTCTTGTGCACCTATATACATACGCCGGCGGTCGTAAACCGCCGGTATTTATACATTCACCGGCGTAAATAAAAACGCCGGTGTAGATCGAAAGTATACCGGTGGTCAAGAAACGCCGGTGTATGTGCATTTATGAGCGCCTGCTTTTCCCTGTTTACGAACACCGGCGCGACCAAAAAACGCCGGTGTAGTTATATACGCCGGCGTATATAAAACGCCGGTGTACGCCCGTGCCGTTACAGCTGAAAACTTTCACCGGCGTGCGTTGAAACGCCGGTGTATCACACACTCCAACAATTAAATTATATACACCGCCATTTTTTAAAACGCCGTTCTGGCTATGCCCGTTTATTTTCGATACTCCGCTTTTCCGTTCGATTTCAATTCACAGTTTCATTTACAAAACCTGTAAACTAATTCTCACAACTGATTCAATCAATTTCGTTGCATACGACTGCGCAAACCACAACCAAACACAAGAATAATTAAAGATAATCAAGTTTCACACGTGTCATATCAACGTCCAAATTCATTGATTAATTAACAGTGTCATAATTAACAAATTAATATAGAGACTAACATCCCAAATATCCAAACAAACCAGTCTGACAAATATCCAAAATATCCCAAATTCAAAGTATGACATAACTCTCATAAAAAAAACCAGTCTGACATAACAACAGCAAGGAGGAGGACATAAGAACAACAACCATACAGTAAGGAGGACATAAGAACAGCAAGGAGGACCGCAGATTCATACCCCTCGAGTAGCTTCAGCTCTGATCATCTGCATTTCCTTCATCTTGACGACCGCTCTGTGAATAAAAAACAATAGTTTAATTGAACAGTAGATCACAATACAGAATATACATATTTTTTGAACTTGCAAAAAGAACTACCTGTGTCTCGAATTATAAGATCAAAGTGCCAACTGCAAATGGAATTGTTAATGATATATACAGAGGTAAAATAATTACATTGCAATGCTAAAAATTCCGTACTTAATTTTGTTTTTAAATATATCTAAAATAACAAAACAAATGAAAATTCAGTATTTAACTTGAAACCTTTATATTCTCCTCTGATTGGGAATATCCACTATCTAAATCAATAAAACAAATGAAAATTCAGTATCTAAGCATGTCCTTCATGGATTGTTCAGACAATCCATGAAACTGTCATCGTGGACGGAAACCAAATATAAGAAAAAATAGAAAAATAAGATAGGGCTCATATCAAGTGTATTTTTAGGAAACTGTCATCGTGGAAGGAAACCAAATATATATAGAAGCCAGAAATGGAAACAGAAAGAAGAAAGGTAGAGACTTTGGATACACCAGGCTACCATAGCGGCATTTTCCTCATCTCTCTCTCATCCCTTATTTCCCTTCAGCACACGAACAGAAAGAGACATCAGCAACCACCTTAAGAGCGACAAGAACAACAATAATAATAAATTATTATGAACAAGATGTCTCTATATGGGTTTCCAGTTCTCCACTCGAGCCCACTCTTTCTAATCACAGCCCAATTAAGAACATAGACAACATCCACTAAACAATCCAATCAAAACCCAAGTGTGGTGCATATCCGGCCGGAGAATTTTGGCATACGTACCTATACAATATCCTCAGTTCACAGTGAACCCATTTTGGGTATAAAAACATACATGCCAAGAAGACAATCAGGTGCTTGAAATCAGCTTCACTAACAGTTAGTGAAAATGGGACCATAAAATAGCTTAAGAAGACCATCAGGTTTGTGAAGTAAGCTTCACTAACAGTGATAGAAGCTGGGGATGCTATGCAGCATACTCATTTTGGAAGTGAACCCATTTTGTGTTAAAAAAACCATGCCAAAGATTGCAATCAGGTTACATTGACAGTATCCGAAAATAAAAATTTCTCCATTATCTGAGCTTATATGTTGCTCTACTACTTTTTTAGCCCAACTATATCGCAAAACCCAAGTGTGGTGCATATCCGGCCGGAGAATTTTGGCATACGTACCTATACAATATCCTCAGTTCACAGTGAACCCATTTTTGGTATAAAAACAACATGCCAAGAAGACAATCAGGTGCTTGAAATGAACTTCACTAACAGTTAGTGAAAATGGGACCATAAAATAGCTTAAGAAGACCATCAGGTTTGTGAAGTAAGCTTCACTAACAGTGATAGAAACTGGGGATGCTATGCAGCATACTCATTTTGGAAGTGAACCCATTGTGTTAAAAAAACCATGCCAAAGATTGCAATCAGGTTACATTGACAGTGCCCGAAAAAGAAAATTTCTCCATTATCTGAGCTTATATGTTGCTCTACTACTTTTTTAGCCCAACTATATCGCAAAACCCAAGTGTGGTGCATATCCGGCCGGAGAATTTTGGCATACGTACCTATACAATATCCTCAGTTCACAGTGAACCCATTTTCGGTGTAAAAACATACATGCCAAGAAGACAATCAGGTGCTTGAAATGAGCTTCACTAACAGTTAGTGAAAATGGGACCATAAAATAGCTTAAGAAGACCATCAGGTTTGTGAAGTAAGCTTCACTAACAGTGAAAGAAACTGGGGATGCTATGCAGCATACTCATATTGGAAGTGAACCCATTTTGTGTTAAAAAAACGGGTTACATTGACAGTATTTGAAAATGAAAATTTCTCCATCATCTGATGACCACAGTGAACCCATTTTTGGTATAAAAACATACATGCCAAGCAGACAATCAGGTGCTTGAAATCAGCTTCACTAACAGTTAGTGAAAATGGGACCATAAAATAGCTTAAGAAGACCATCAGGTTTGTGAAGTAAGCTTCACTAACAGTGAAAGAAACTGGGGATGCTATGCAGCATACTCATATTGGAAGTGAACCCATTTTGTGTTAAAAAAACCGGTTACATTGACAGTATTTGAAAATGAAAATTTCACCATCATCTGATGACCACAGTGAACCCATTTTTGGTATAAAAACATACATGCCAAGAAGACAATCAGGTGCTTGAAATCAGCTTCACTAACAGTTAGTGAAAATGGGACCATAAAATAGCTTAAGAAGACCATCAGGTTTGTGAAATAAGCTTCACTAACAGTGAAAGAAACTGGGGATGCTATGCAGCATACTCATATTGGAAGTGAACCCATTTTGTGTTAAAAAAACCATGCCAGAGATTGCAATCAGGTTACATTGACAGTATCTGAAAATGAAAATTTCTCCATTATCTTAGCTTATATGTTGCTCTACTACTTTTTTAGTCCAACTATACCGCAAAACCCAAGTGTGGTGCATATCCGGCCGGAGGATTTTGGCATACGTACCTATATACCATCCTCAGTTCATGGAAGAAAAATACAATTAGGGCTCATAGCAAGTGTAGTTTTAACTGGAATTGTCATCGTGGAAGGAAACCAAATATAGAAGCCAGAAAGAGGAATGGTAGAGAATGAGGATACACCAGGCTAACATAGTGGCATTTTCCTCATCTCTCTCTCACCCCTTCTTTCCCTTCTCCACTCCAACTCGTCTCTTTCTAATCACAGCCCAATTAAGAACAATTGTTCACAGTCACTGTTAAAGAAACATATATGCTCAGATTATGAAAAATTTATATGCTCAGATTATGGAAATTTTCAGTCACTGTTAAAGAAACTAAGTAGGCTGCATAGCATCCCCAGTTTCTTTCACTGTTAGTGAAGCTTGTTTGGAAAATTGTTCACTCAAACATGCCCCTTGTTTCTGAACTCAAACATGACATTAATAAACATCTTTTCTAATAATGGCTACACTTGTGGAAGCTCTCTCTAAGCCTCAATTCTTCAAGGTTTTGTTGCCTACTTCTTTACAGAAGTTGGTACTCCATTCTCCTCTCTTTAAAGAAGAATAGAGTACCAGCTTCTGTAAAGAAGTAGGCAACAAAACCTTGAAGAATTGAGGCTTACAGAGAGCTTCCACAAGTGTAGCCATTATTAGAAAAGATGTTTATTAATGTGATGTTTGAGTTCAGATACAAGGGGCATGTTTGAGTGAACAATTGGGTTTTGAATGGAGATTGTAGTCATAGATCAATTCTTCATGGAAGAAAAATACGAATAGGGCTCATAGCAAGTGTAGTTTTAACTGGAATTGTCATCGTGGAAGGAAACCAAATATAGAAGCCAGAAAGAGGAATGGTAGAGAATGAGGATACACCAGGCTAACATAGCGGCATTTTCCTCATCTCTCTCTCATCCCTTCTTTCCCTTCAGCACACGAACACATAGAGACATCAGCAACAACAGCAAGAGCGACAAGAACAACAACAATAATAAATTATTATGAACAAGATGTCTCTATATGGGTTTCCAGATCTCCACTCCAACTCGTCTCTTTCTAATCACAGCCCAATTAAGAACAATTGTTCACAGTCACTGTTAAAGAAACATATATGCTCAGATTATGAAAAATTTTCATTTTCAGATACTGTTAAAGAAGCTGATTTCATGCATCTGATTGCAATCTTTGGCATGGTTTTTTTAACACAAAATGGGACTACTTCCAAACTAAGTATGCTGCATAGCATCCCCAGTTTCTTTCACTGTTAGTGAAGCTTATTTCACAAACCTGATGGTCTTCTTAAGCTATTTTATGGTCCCATTTTCAGTTGCTCCAAATCAGTACAATGTCATCTATACCAGGTTATGTGCCAAAATGGGGTTGGGCATACGATGCAAGGCCGACAAGTATTAGTTGTTTGTGAGTATGCAATAGGATGCAGCTATGAACATGGGCTCACATCAAGTGTAGTATTACGGACTGTCATCGTGGAAGGAAACCAATTTAATATAGAAGCCATATATGGAGCCAGAAAGAGGGATGGTAGAGAATGAGGATACACCAGGCTAACATAGCGGCATTTTCCTCATCTCTCTCTCATCCCTTCATTCTCTTCAACACACGCACACAAAGAGACATCAGCAACAACAGCAAGAGGGGGTTGGTCCAACAATAAGTGTAGATTATAATAAATGAGATGTCTCTATTTTGGGTTTCCAGATCTCCACTCCAGCCCTTTCTTTCTAATCACAGCCCACTTAAGAAACATAGACGAAATGCTTATAGACAACAGCCACAATGCAGACTCACAAACACTAGTACGTGTCTTTCATGCATTCAAGTAACATAATCTCTTTAAAAATACCAATTTTAAGACTTACCGATGTTTTTTGACAGTGGGCGGCGTGCTACCCTCACTCTCATATGTTTGCCTGCCACTATTATTTAGTGGCTGCTCATCCCCATGGCTCTCGTTGCCATCATTTATATTTACCCTCTTTCCACGCCTCGGCATGTTGTACCTGTCAAGGATCCGATAACTTGGTTCAAATGATAGTTTGGTTCAAATGACAACGATAGTTTGGTTCAAATGACACTAAGCATAGTTTAATGTAAATAATACCAAGCAGTAGAAAATAGAAAGACAATTAAACCAGTGTATTAAATTCACAATGAACATATTCGAAATTACAGACATAATATTACAACAAGATTTAAGACATAAAATTACAGACATATAATAAACTTGTATAAAAAATCATGTAAACTACAATACGACATCTTCCAGTACATCGCCCTCGTCTCCATCCTTGCGGAGCCAAGTCCCGCAAATTCCAACATCGGTTGTGTTTACATCAAACACAGGAAACTCAGAAGCAATGTAACTGTTCATGTCTTCACCGTCTTCATCGTCTGAAGTATCGCCCAGTTGGAATACATCTCTTGGTTGCATAGGGATAGCCACATACGATTTTGGCAGGGTTGGATCTGCAATGTAGAACACTTGTTGCACTTGGGATGGAAACACAAATGGCTCATGGCTAATGTGTGTACCGATGTGAATCAATTTTGAGAAGTTTACAACTGTGAAGCCAAGCTTGTCCTTGTTGTTAGCAAAATTCCTATCAAACTCAGCCCAATCCCCACGAAATAAGACAACACGGAAATGGCCAAAATAATTCAACTCAATGATATCCGTGAGCACTCCATAGTAGTCGAGATCCCCATCTACAGGCCTCGTGTCCGATTTGGAAGCATAACTTCTAGTCTTAGACGTCCCTACCATTCCACTATTTTGAGACTTCAAATTAGATTCACGATCCTTAGTACGAAATCTAAAACCATTGAATATGTATCCTCTGTATCTTTTGGCCATCTGATAGGGACCTTTGGCAAGTACTTGTATTTCAGATGACGCACCTTCAGGACCCAAAGAATGTACCTATTAATTTTGCGCAAATCGTATCAACACCATAGAAAATGTAGATATAATAAAGATTAACTTGCATAACTGTAATTCACCTACATGAGATTCAAACCACTTATGAAATTTTTCATTCATCAGCTTGTTTTGTTCACGTGGTGGTAGTCTTCTTGGTCTAGCCCTTCGTTTGATGTCCCTGACAAATTCGCTAAAAAACAAGCAATTGAAATTAGGAATAACAAAAGTATCAAAAATATCGAACTCCGCGGTTTTCACTGTATTCGATTTACATTTAAAAGCAACTTACTTTCGAAATGGTTCCACTGATGCATGATGGTCTAGCACATATCGATGTGCCTGTTCCCACGCTAAGCTATCGAGCTCAAATGCATCAACTTTACCAACAGTGGTGCCAGCGGTATCAAAAAGATATTGTGCACCATCAAGGTTGGAAATGTCTGGATTTCTACGTGGTCTACTGGAAGATGTCTCCACACCAGGCAAATACCTGGAAAAAAAATGTGAGCACTCCTCTGATAGATATCCCTGGGCTATTGACCCTTCAGGATATGCTCTATTTTTCACATAACCCTTTAGCCGGTATAGGTACCTGAACATGTACAATTAATAAACTAGAGCAGTTTAGGGGATTAAAAGAAATGAGCTTTTGAAAATTCAATTTTGTAAGATGAACGAATTATTTTACCTCTCAATGGGGTACATCCACCGATAGTGAACAGGACCACCGATTCTGGCTTCACCAGCAAGGTGGATTATCAAGTGAATCATAATAGTGAAAAACGATGGAGGAAATATCATCTCCATTTTACTAAGTGTCAATGCCGCCTGCTGCTCCAATTGGTCCAGATCTTCAACACGAAGCATTCTTGAGCAAATACCTTTATATATGCTACAAAGATCTTTCAGGACAGTAGTGACTTGCTCACACATTGAAAACCTTAGGGCCACAGGAAGGAGATCCTGCATTAGGATGTGGTAGTCGTGTGACTTTAGCCCGTGAAGCCTCTTCTCTTTAAAGTTGACACATTTTGCCATGTTAGAAGAATAGCTATCGGGGACTTTCAGTTCAAGTAGTACTTTGCAAAACAACTCCAACTCCGATTTTGACATTGAATAGATTGCAGGAGGTAGGAGCACTTTCCCGTTCGGCAATTCTTCTGGGTGCAACTCATGTCGGATGCCCATTGACTTCAAATCAAGTCGGCTCTTGAGATTGTCCTTTGTCTTCCGATCATCTCCCATAACTGTTCCTATACAATTCTCCCCTATATTTTTGCCGATATGCATCACATCTAAATTATGTCTCAGTAAGTTGAATTCCCAATACGACAACTTGAAGAAAATACTCTTCTTCTTCCATGCACCTAAACTCGTCAAGTTTTGATCCTCATCCTCGCCATATAGATCGGTCTCCTCATCTTGCTCCGGCCTTGCCCTTTTCTTGCCCTTTGTCCTGACTTCTGGTTCCTTTCCATATTTGAATTGATGACCATCTACCCGCCTCAAAATATCTGAACCAGAGGAAGTCCCAGGAGCATGTTCCCACTCGTCGGTGCCATCAAATGTCGCTGCCTCTGCCCGAAATATATGTGTGTCAGGCAACCATCTCCTATGACCCATATAGCAAAACTTTCTGCCATTGTACAACCACCTTGATCTAGTTTGGTCAGCACAACATGGACATGCATAACGTCCTTTAGTACCATATCCAGATAAATTTGCATATGCTGGAAAATCATTGATTGTCCAAGACAACACGGCACGAAGAGAAAATGTTTCTTCAGCCACAGCATCATAGGTTGGAACACCCACCCACAACTTCTGAAGTTCATCTATTAACGGTTGTAGGTACACATCTATATCATTTCCAGGACCTTTCGGTCCAGGAACTATCATGGACAAAATAAATGAGGACTGCTTCATGCATTTCCAAGGCGGCAAATTGTATGGTATTAACACAACCGGCCATATGCTGTATGTACTACTCATTTGCCTGAAAGGGTTGAAACCATCACTAGCTAGTCCAAGTCTCACATTTCGAGGATCTTCCGCAAAATCAGGATATCTTTCATCAAATCTTTTCCAAGATTGAGAATCAGCAGGATGTCTAAAAATCCCATCATTAGTGCGGCCTTCAGCATGCCATTTCATATCAGAAGAAGTTTTCGTGGACATAAACAACCTTTGTAACCTAGGGATCAGAGAAAAGTAACGCAATGTTTTGGCAGGCTTCTTTTTCCTACTTCGCTTAGTAGATCCACTGGCTTCCTTGTCTTGATTTGGTCTTTCTTTCCATTTCGAAGAACCACACACTTCGCAATTCTCCAGACTTTCCTTACCACTCGTGAAAAGCATACAGTCATTTGGACATGCTGCTATCTTCTCATATCCTAGATCGAGAGAACTTAGGAATTTTTTGATTTTATAGGCTGAGTTTGGAATACAGATTTCAGGAAATGCTTCATTCAACAATTCAAGTAGCATAGTGAAGGACTTAGCAGACCACCCGTTTAAACATTTAATCTGAAATAGTCTGACAATGAATGGGAACTTAGAAAATTTGGTGCAGTCGCGGTACAACGGGATACTAGCATCTTCAAGTAACTTAGCGAAGGATTCTTGCTGCTTATTATTTTCATGGGTGGGGCCAGACATTTCCTCGTCCACCCCACCACCAATCTGGTTTGTTTCTATTGACTCATTGTGAACTTCGGTTGTTGGGTCATTGGTGTGGAAAGGAACATTATGAATCCCCATGGCATCTTGTAACAAAGCATGCATCTCATCGGGAACGCTTAAGTCTTCGTTCACTAAGGGCTCAGCCTCATTTTCTAATACAACCGGACGAACAGGAGCTGCCGTATGATCCTCTCCATGACAAAACCACCTTGTGTACCCTTGAAGAAAACCGTTGATAGCCAAGTGTGTATGTACTACGTCACATGTCCTCAGCATACAATTTGTACAGCGAAGGCATGGACAAAGGATTAGGTTGGGATCACGAGAATGTCGTTTGGCAAAGATAATAAAATCTTTAATACCATCACGGTACTCCTTGGATAATCGTGGTTTACTAATCCAACTTCTATCCATTATATCAATAGCACACAGTCTGAAATTAAAATTTGATATATTAAATAGTAATAACAGTAAAAGGCATTTTGTATATTAAATTTCACCTATTTGAAAACCATCCCTAGCTGCAAATAAATAAACGATATAATCTTTAACTGTAAAATAAAGAAATTGTGGCTCCAAAAAATGTACAAAAAAAACTACTTCTTAACACAATCTACTCTATTCACCAAACCCTAAACGACCTTTTGTGGAAATGATCACAACCACCTTAGACGGTATTTTATCGCACACCCTGTGTTCGAGCATAAAAAAAAATCGACTATAGTCTCCCCTGTATTTGGCTTCCGTTCAAGGAGATGATGATGGTAAAGGGTATTTTGCTGATGAAGAGGAATCGGCCGAATAATGAGTGCGTCGTGCTGTAACTACGGTAACAAGAAGATCTGATGACTCATGAACTATTCTGTTCATGACTACTAATAATCACTTATCTCATAATAATAATAATAATAATAATAATAATAATAATAATACTAAACAAAAGAAACAATAAAAGAAAAATTAAAATGTCTAGTATGTAAGCATATATTTTGCAGACTGAACCAATTGTTGTACATAGCCGGAGGATTTTGGCATAGAGCTATAGCATCCTCAGTTCACAGTGAACCCAGTTTGGTCAAAAAAACATGCCAAAATGACAATCAGATGCATGGGATAAGCTTCAATTAATTAACAGTGAAAGAAACTGGGGATGCTATGCAGCATACTTAGTTACGAAGTGAACCCATTTTGTTAAAAAACCATGCCAAGGATTCCAGTCAGGTTACTTTAACAGTATCTGAAAATGAAAAAGTTCCCATTATCTGAGCTTATATGTTGCTCTACTACTTCTTCATCCCAACTAAATCTAAAACCCAATTGTAGCCGCATATCCGGCCGGAGGATTTTGGCATACGTACCTATACCATCCTCAGTTCACAGTGAACCCATTTTGGTAAAAAAAAACATGCCAAGATGATAATCAGATGCATGAAAATAAGCTTCACTAACAACAAAAAAAGAAAATGGGGATGCTAGCAGCATACTTAGATTGGAAGTTAACCCATTTTCGTATAAAAAACCATGCCAAAGATTGACAATCAGGTTACTTTAACAGTATTTGAAAATGATAAATTTTCCATTATCATAGCTTATATGTTGCTATACTACTTCTTCAACCCAACTAAATCTAAAACCCAACTGTTGTGCGTATCCGAAGGATTTTGGCATACGTACCTATAGCATCCTCAGTTCACTTAGTCTGGAAGTGAACCTATAGAAACTGGGGATGCTATGCATGCAACATACTTAGTTTGGAAGTGAACCCATTTTGTGTTAAAAAACCATGCCAAAGATTGCAATCAGGTTACTTTAACGATATCTGAAAATGAAAATTTCCCATTATCTGAGCTTATATGTTGCTCTACTACTTCTTTAGCCCAACTAAATCTAAATCCAATTGTTGTGCATATCCGGCCGGAGGATTTTGACATACGTACCTATAGCATCCTCAGTTCACAGTGAACCCATTTTGGGTAAAAAAACATGCATGCCAAGAAGACAATCAGATGCATGAAATCAGCTTCATTAACAGTGAAAGAAAACGGGTATGCTATGCAGCATACTTAGTTTGAAAGTGAACCCATTTTGTGTTAAAAAACCATGCCAAAGATTGCAATCAGGTTACTTTAATAGTATCTGAAAATGAAAATTTCCCATTAACTGAGCTTATATGTTGCTCTACTAATTCACTGTGCCCAACTAAATCTAAAACCCAAGTGTGGTGCATATCCGGCCAGAGAATTTTGGCATACGTACCTATACAATATCCTCAGTTCACAGTGAACCCATTTTGGGTAAAAAAACAAACATGCCATGAAGACAATCAGATGCATGAAATCAGCTTCATTAACAGTAAAAGAAGATGAAAATTTTCATTATCTAAGCATATATTTTTCTATTAATTCTTCATCTCAACTAAACCGTTCATGCTAAGGAAATCGAAATGAATAAACTGAAAAAAGCTGCCTTTTTTGGAAAATAAGGGAAATCAAGAGATCATACCGAAGAGAGAGGGAGGGAGCGGGGCGACGAGGGCGGGGGCGTAGGAGAGAGAGAGAGAGGGGGCGACCGCCGATTCACCTCCAGTTCGAGAGAGGGAAGAAGGAAATTGAAAAGGACGAAGGGAATAAGGGACGATTTCGAATGGTCGAAGGCCGTCGAAGAGGACGAAGCGGCGGAGGCAAACGCGCGGGAAATAGAGCGAGGAAGGAGGGAAACGAAGCGCCTTTCCCCCCCCCCCCCCCCCCCCCCCCCCCCCTTTTTTTGGGTAATGGGTAAATGGCGAGCGAAAGATTAGGGTTCGCGGGTTTTATTCCCAGTTATTCACCGGCGTTTTAATTGGAAACGCCGGTGAATGTGCCCGTATATTCGCCGGCGTTTATAATAAAAAACGCCGGTGAATAATAAACTTCACCGGCGTGTTTAGGTAAAACGCCGGTGAATACTAACATTCGCCGGCATTTTAAATCGACCGCCGGTGTATGACCATCCCATCTGGCGCCCAATTCCTACTCGCTCCCTACCCCGGCGCTACTAGTAAAACGCCGGGGAATAATCGCCGGTAAAAGCAGTATCTTTTGTAGTGTCTGTCCTAATGTATTTCTCGATCCTATTGAGGAGGTCGGGAAAGTCGACGGGGGGTCTCTTCGCCAGAGAAGCTTTCAGCTGTCCATGACGGACGTTGTGCCGAAAGGCCGCAGAGGCAACGCCTGGATCAAGAGAGGAGACCGCCCTTGCTTCCGTGGTAAACCTCCGGACGAACACTCTGAGGGACTCTCCCTCTATCTGTCTGAGCCCAAGTAAAGAGGCGCTGGTCCTTTCCGCCTTCCGGCTGGTGACGAAGTGGGCAAGAAAATTGCCTTCTAGTTGGTCGAAGGAGTAAATGGAGCCGGGGGTGAGTTTCGAGTACCATTCACGAGCCGGACCTCGAAGTGTGGCGGGGAAGGCTCGGCATAGCAGGGGATCCGAGGCGCTGTGAATCATCATGAGGGTTTTGAAACCCTCCATGTGATCAGCGGGATCTCCCTCACCGTCGTAGGTCTCGAATTGAGGTGGTCGGAAATTACTGGGTATTTCCGCTTGAAGGATGGGGGCGGAGAAGGGAGGACGGATGGGTCTGTACCCCTGAGCCACTCGTCGGTCGCCGTCTCCTATGTGATCGAGGCGGTCCTCCATTTCTTGGAGGCGTCTTAGGAGTACGCCATCGTCTTCCGGCTGGATAGTTGACGTGCGCGACACGCTGGCCTCGGCATCCGACCCAGTTTGGGAGTGGAAGGTTTCCTCCCTGGGGGCCCGTCGGAGGGCCCCGAGAATTTCTCTCCGGAAGTCTTGGAACTCCTTGTGAGTGACGGGGGCTCCCTCGACCCTGTTTGGTAGGTCTGAGGGCTGCCTTCCGATGCGGCTGAGTGCTGACCTCCGTCCCTCGGGCGGCGGTCTCGGATGGTTCGGGGCCGGGTTGGAAGCGGCCCTTCCCCTGCTGCGGCTAACCTGTCGGTTGACGATGACTCCCCGAAGGTCGGGCTGGACTTGGCGGGCGACGCTCCTTTGGGATCCCTGATGGGGAGCCCTGTGTTTTGAAGTATGTGGACCGGCGTTAGCAATTGGTGGGGGCGAGTCCCGTCGGTTGACGGAGGAAGCAGCCCCCTTGCCCTTTGAGGCCATGAGAGTTCGGCTGTCGAGGTGCCTTGATGGTCGTGCTAGGGTCGGCCTCTGAAGCAGTGTTCCCACAGACGGCGCCAACCTGATGCGGTTTATTTCTGGGAGACGTGTGGATGCACCAGGTGTGAGTTCGGACTCAATTTATATTGAAGGAGAAAGCTGCTTGTCAGACGACCCTCGGAGTGACCTGGCGGCACCTGCGATGGGCTCGGAGTGAAGTGGATGCCTCGGCTCGGATCAGAGGATTCGGATCCGAGGTCTTGTGTACCTGCAGACGGTCCTGAAACACCGGGGTTTATCCCGGTGGCGGACCCTCCGACGATCTAGTCAGTCTCTGTGAGAGAGTAGCAATAACTAGGTGAATTTAAGTGGCAAAAGATTGGTTACCTGAAAAGGTGGGTGAGGGTCTAGTATTTATAGAGAATTCCAACCGGGTTTGGATCTGCTTGAGGGCCGGGTTTGAACCCAAAAGCCCATGGGCCTGACGTGGCAGAAGGCCCAGGGGGTTTAGGGCTGACGTGGCAGTACCAGGAGTGGTATAGGGCTGACGCGGTAAAGCTCTTGGTGGTATTTGGAGCTGACATGGCAGATCATGGGGCCTCTGTGCTTCTGGGAGAATCTGGTGGCGTAGGGTGCGCCAAGTCATCTCCCTCCTACACCAGGATGGAAGGACGGCCGGGAGGGCTGTCGTGGATCGGAGGCCGAGGGCCATAGCCGCTCATCGGATACGAGGAGTCCGGATCTGTGGGGGTGAACTGGAGGTTCGGTGCCGACCCGGAAGTGGCTCGGTGCCGAACTAGACCGCTGTTTCCACCATTTTTGAGTGAGAGTTGTATTGGGCCCTGGTTGGGCCCCAAGCCATTTTTACCCCACCACAGTAACCATCAAAGATTAGATCTTTAGTAGTTTCATTCAAAATATAAACTCATTATTTGTTTGCTCCCACACCAATATAAGCAGTAGCACTAATGCAAGTGCAAAATACAAGAGGGAATCGGGTTTCTGGCTGGGCTGAGTCGAACCTTCTTCACCGGAGGTATTGAGGAGAACACCATTCTCGGAACAATCGTATGTTCACTCTCAGTGATTCAAAGGTCCTCAGCAATTGCATCAACAATCCTTAGCCACCTCCTCCAGTGGTCTCTCCCACATAGGATTAGGTCTCTTGCCCAGTTTAAAGCCGTTCAAAACTCAAGGCTAATATTTGTTTGGCTCAAATTGCGAAACACTTTGAGCTTTGAAAGGATTTTCTTTTTCTAGCAATTGCTGACAAAGATGGGTGACCCCTCTGCCCGGTCATTTATGAGTGGCTATAGCCTATCTTACAAAAAGAAAAGGAGAAATTGACAATATATAAATTTTGCAAGATCTTGATATTTTGCATACTTTATTCAAGCTAAAAAGAGGTGCTCAAATAAAAATTAGGCTAAATTTGAATAAAAAAATCTTGAACTATGGCCTTTATGCAGAAAATCCTCCTGATCTTTTTTATGCAGAAAACCGTCCTGAACTATTGTTTCAAAAAACCACCCCGCCAGCGTGAGACTTACTGCTAAAGTTGAGGGAGGTTTTTGACAATAATGAGAAAGATATATAATGTTTTTTGAACCAACTTACAAAGATGAATAGAGTTATCTGATACAAGTACAAAAGTAGATGTGGTCTTTTAAAATACTTCAGGCAAATTTTTTGCAACAACCATAGTTCAGAAGAGTTTTCTGCATTAAAAAAGGTCAGAATGATTTTTTGCATAAAGACCATTTTTTTCAAATTTAGCCTAAATATTATATAACTTGACTAAGGGGTAAAAATAGTCAAATTCAAAGGTTATATTGACATACTTTCTTTGATACCCTAGTGTTGTTAAATCAGTTATCTGCATATCACCTTAGATTTCTTCTTAATGTGTCAATCGCGCAGTCGATGTAGGATCTGATGACAGTTTCATTAACTTAGGAGTACCTACTATTGGCAAGCAATGTATTCAGCCTCATACTCCACCAGTTGAAGCTGTTAGAAGTCAGCTAGCAACTTGGAAACTTTGAACTCATTTCAATGGGTTCAAAGTAATGCACTTTGGGGTGGAGGTGGAGGTTATGTACTTTCGTTTGGGGTTCAATAGGTTCAATGGGTTTAAAGTCTCACCTCCCATGTTTGGGGTAGAGGTTATGTACTTTCGTTTTGTTTGTAGGTCCTTGTATTTGACTCAGTACTCTGAGTTTATTTTATTAATCCCTTATTAATAAAACATGGTGGCCATATTCCACATTTTCCTCAAAAAAAAAAAAAAACTTTGAACTCATTTCAATGGCGGAAAGAGGTACATTAGTTAGGCATGTCCTCAGCGCCAAACGGGATCTATAATAGTTAAGCGCATCCACAATGGTTTGCTATATTTGCCAATTTCTCATTTTTTGAGAAAGTTGGCGCTGTAGTGGTTTGTTATTTTGCCATATTTTGGCAAGGCAGCTACAGTCGTTTCTCATTTATGAGAAACCGATTTGCGATTCTCATATTATAAGAGACGAGACAACATGTTTCGTCCCAAATTTGTTTTTTTAAGATCGTCTGACGATACAACATGTCCCGTCCCAGCAAAGAGGCTTAATTGGTGGTAGGTTTAGTGTATAAGTGTATAGTTAAGTAGGTTTTAGGTATATTTTATTATTTAATTTATTTAATTAACCTATATTAATATCTAATCACTAATTAATTAACCGTAAAAAAAAAACGTTGGACGGAACAACATGTCTCGTCTTTCTCAAATTTTAGCAAAATTTTAGCAAACAACCACTGCAGACAAATACCCTATTTTTTATTACTGTAACTGCCATTTTGTAAAAAATGAGAAACATCATTGTGGATGCTTTAAGGTACAATTTGCATATTAACTCTGAACTACTGATATTGGGAGGCTCATTTAAAAATGGTCACTTTATAAGTTTCTCTTAGTTTAACTATGGTTAGCTCTACATCATTTTTGGCTAATTACCAAAATATATCTGATTACATAAAAGACTCATTTCATTTCTCTTCATATATTGTCTTTCTTTACAAGATCCAACGTAGAGACGTATGATGACCGAGAAGTCGATGTTGGAGGCAGACAAATCAACAGCTTGGTGGTTCAAAGACTGAAATTAAAGAATTTTTTTTCATAATGACTGATAAATTTTCTAGAGACATAGTATGGTGGGTGCTAAATAATAAAAGAGTAACTATTCGGTATATTGAGGTAATTAAGGATATGTGTGAAGGGGCAACAACCACAATTAGAATAACCATAGGAGAGACCAGTAATTTTTCTATCACAATAGGTTTACACTAAGGATCGGCTTTAAGCCCATACCTTTTTACTTTGGTTATGGATGAATTGACGCGAAGAATACAAGATGAGATGCCTTGGTGTATATTTTTTGCCGATGACATCATCTTAGTTGACGAGACTAGAGCAGGAGTCAATGTTAAATTAGAATTGTGGAGAGAAACTTTGGAAGCTAGAGGCTTTAAAATAAGCAGAACTAAAACAGAGTATAGAGAGTGTAATTTTAGTGATATTCGGAACACAACTGAGGAAGTAGTGAAACTTGATGGCCAAGAGATACCTAAGAGAGACCGTTTCCGATATTTATGCTTGACTATACAAAGAGGTAGGGAGATTTGTGAAGATGTTACACATAGGATCCAAGTAGGGTGGCTTAAGTGGAGAAGTGCTAGTGGTGTTTTGTGTGACAAATGTATACCTTTGAAGTTGAAGGAAAAATTTTATAGGACGACTGTTAGACCAGCAATGATGTATGGAGCAGAGTGTTGTGCAACAAAGAAACAACATGTCCAAAAAATGAGTGTAGCGGAGATGAGGATGCTAAGATGGATGTGTGGTAAAACAAGGAAGGATAGAATTAGAAACGAGCATATACGAGACATGCTAAAGGTAGCTCCAATCCAAGGTAAGTTAAGAGAGAATCGCCTCAGGTGGTTTGGATATGTCACACATAGACCTAGTAGTGCCCGTGTTAGAAAGAGTGATTTGATAAGCATTGAGGGTAGAGTTAGGGGCAGAGGAAGACCTAAACTAACTTGGATAAAAATGGTGAAAAAAGATATGATAGCTTGTGACCTTCGAGAAGATATTGCACTAAACCTAGCAGAATGGAAAACCGGGATTTCATGTAGCCGACCCAACTAGTTGGGAAAAAGGCTTTGTTGTTGTTGTTGTTGTTGCTGCTGCTGCTGTAATGACACTCGAAAAATTTGATACACCCAATATAGCACATGTAGTTTTCATATTTTCAAAATAGCAACTTTAAGTATTTGATATATTTCAAAAAACCACGTGACACTTACTTGGTGTTAGATTTTTTAGGGAAATGGGTTAAAATGATTGTTTTGCCTTTATCCTTTTTTTTTTTTGCTAACTCTCTTTTTCCTATATCTTTAGATAGATTTAAGGTTTTAAAGCAGATTTTTAAGGAGAAGAAAAACAAGAGGAAGTGGGTTAAGTGTGAAAGAGAGTAGAAATTGAATTAACTTAAGCTTGGGTTTACATAAAAATTGTAGAAGAGTAAATAAGATTAGGACAAGAAGAGAAACATTTAATGAGAAAGAATAAGGTATTTTTTTCATTTCAGAAACTAATAAGAATAATATTTTAGGAATACTTCATTAATTTAACGGATCTAGTAAGGTCGAGTGATTTTTTGAAACATATCAAATACTTACAGTTTGAATTTGGAAATATGAAAATTCAAGATGCTATTTTGAAAATATCAAATATTTTGAGTGTTATTATGAAAAGAAAAAAAACAAGTAGGGAAAAGAAATTGAAAGTGACAGAGGAAGGGAGCAATAGTGTTTTTTGACACACGTACAAAGTCAGAAAATTTTGAGTTCTTAAAGTTTTATGGTTAATGATTGATTTTCCTCATTTATTTATGATATTTTAATTTTTCATATTTATTTAAATTAATTTAACTATTTTCAAATTTGTTAATTTTACACGTGCAAATATTTTTGGGTGTAAATTTTTACTTTTAAATTTCTAGATAGATTCTCCTATTTATAATTAAGTATATCCTAAATTTTAGGATTTTTCTGAGTAAAGAAATATTTTATAAATACTTCAAAAGAGAGGGGCTTTTATGTAAAAAAGCCGTTTGGATCTCAAACAAATAATGAAAATTTATTTTTACTGATTTTTGGGCTTGCCATGGTCATCATTGAAAATAAAATCTATTTAAATTTTATTTAGAGTAGATTTGGAAAAGATTTAAATAAATATGGTATTTTGCAAATATGAAATTTATGTTGGATCATATGCAAATGTTTTCTTGGAAAGTAAAAGTCAGAGATTTTAATTGGAAAATATAATATGTATTAGTAGATATTATTTTTGAATTTTTTGGATTTTTACGAATATTATTTGACTTATTTGCAAATATTATAAAAAGGAGGACTTTTGTGCAAAATTACCACTTGGAATGAAACCTCCAGATCTTTGAATTTTTGGGCTAGGCATGATGCCTAGTCAACTCAGAGGTAAATAATTTACTTTTAGTTTTAATAAATTTGGTTTATTTTGCAAGTTTTGCTAAAGAAAGGTCTTTTTGCAAAATTGCCACTTAGATGGCTGTTGCCGCTAAATTTAGTGTGGGGGCACACAGATAGAACTTGTGGATTCTTGGGGAAACTGAATAGAAAAACCTGTATACCTGTTCCGTCGGGCGTCGATCGTCGCTCCGCCGTGCACCTGCAAAAAGTGCGAGACACCGGGGTTGTTCCCGGCGACGCACCCTCCGACGCTCAAGTCAGTAATCTAAGAAGACTATGAATGAGTCCAAAAACTGGTGAAGAGTTGATTACCTCTTAATGGAGATGGATGGGGGGTATTTATAGGCGTCTTAGGAAACGGATTAGGAATGTAATCCCCGTGATTTGATAAGGAATGTCCCCCATAATCAGATGAGGAAGGTAATCTGATAGGATATATTCCCTGTAATCAGATAAGGAATTTAATCCCTAATCCCCCGTGAAAAGGTAGATGTCCATCAGGGCCGTTGATCGTGTTTAATCAGGGACCCTGACTCTATCTTGTTGGATTGGGTGCGCAGCGGGTTGAGACCCGCACCCTCTTGTTGGTGGATCCATTCGCGGATTATTGGGCCCTAGGAGGGCAGATCCAATATCCGTTTTGGTCCTTTTGTGGGTGAAATTACTGTTTTACCCTCAGGTCTCAAGATTCGTGCCTGATTTGGACGGTTCCGATTAAACCCCATTTTTAGCCATATCACGAGCCCCCCACTCCTAAAGGCTGAGCTTGATCGGCCTTTGAGGAGTAGTTTAGCTATTTTTAATGGCTGGCAGAGTTGTATCGGAGCCCAAATGGAAGGTTTTGAATCTTGAAGGAGGTAGTTTGGTGATTTTTCAAGCGGATTGAACTCTGAGTCGCTCCTGAGCTCTTATGGTCATGTGGTGTTCTTGCAGGGATATCCTATTAACTTCGCAAAGTGTCAATTCGTCATTCGGGGGTCTTGTATACTTGGACCACGCTTTAGACCCCCCTAGAGTTCGCTGGCGAAGGGGCCGAAGTCCATGTGCAGTTCGGCGAGCTTTTCCAGAGAGGGAAGCGAGTTCGGCAGGGCTGCGAGCGTTAGGAGTGAGTTCGGCAATCTGCCGAACTTGTTTTTTCCCTATAAGGGGGTCGGTGCCACGAACGCTCGGCAGCGGTGCCGAACCTGACTTTTCCCTATAACAGGGTCGGTGCCACGAACGCTCGGCAGTGGTGCCGAACCTGACTTTTCCCTATAACGGGGTCGGTGCCACGAACGCTCGGCAGTGGTGCCGAACCTGTTTTTTCCCCTATAACAGGGTCGGTGTCACGAACGCTCGGCAGTGGTGCCGAACCTGTTTTTTCCCCTATAACAGGGTCGGTGTCACGAACGCTCGGCAGTGGTGCCGAACCTGTTTTTTCCCTATAACAGGGTCGGTGTCACGAATGCTCGGCAGTGGTGCCGAACCTGTTTTTTCCCCTATAACAGGGTCGGTGTCACGAATGCTCGGCAGTGGTGCCGAACCTGTTTTTTCCCCTATAACAGGGTCGGTGTCACGAACGCTCGGCAGTGGTGCCGAACCTGTTTTTTCCCTATAACAGGGTCGGTGTCACGAATGCTCGGCAGTGGGTGCCGAACGTGACTTTTTCACCTATAACAGGGTCGGTGTCACGAACGCTCGGCAGTGGTGCCGAACCTGTTTTTTCCCTATAACAGGGTCGGTGTCACGAATGCTCGGCAGTGGTGCCGAACCTGTTTTTTCCCTATAACAGGGTCGGTGTCACGAATGCTCGGCAGTGGGTGCCGAACGTGACTTTTTCACCTATAACAGGGTCGGTGTCACGAACGCTCGGCAGTGGTGCCGAACCTGTTTTTTCCCTATAACAGGGTCGGTGTCACGAATGCTCGGCAGTGGTGCCGAACCTGTTTTTTCCCCTATAACAGGGTCGGTGTCACGAACGCTCGGAGTGGTGCCGAACCTATTTTTTCCCCTATAACAGGGTCGGTGTCACGAATGCTCGGCAGTGGGTGCCGAACGTGACTTTTTCACCTATAACAGGGTCGGTGTCACGAACGCTCGGCAGTGGTGCCGAACCTGTTTTTTCCCTATAACAGGGTCGGTGTCACGAATGCTCGGCAGTGGGTGCCGAACGTGACTTTTTCACCTATAACAGGGTCGGTGTCACGAACGCTCGGCAGTGGTGCCGAACCTGTTTTTCCCCTATGACAGGGTCGGTGTCACGAACGCTCGGCAGTGGTGCCGAACTCCCAGACTTGTCGTTTTTTGGGGGCTTGTCTTTTCTGCGCGCCATTTGAACTCCTGACACCTCTGACAGCTCTGACAATTCTGACAACCCTGGCAGATGGGACGTTCATTAATTGCAGTGACCCCTGGGGTTCCATCGGATGGAGCAACTCATGATTCGTTGAAGTTATCGAGGTGACGATTGGGATCGCTCCGCCGCTTGGTTTAGATGGGCCGGTCGTACAGGCCCATTAGCCTCGTGGTGTGTGTCCCTCTTCTATAAATCCTCCCCCCCCCCTTCTCATTTCTCATTTCTTCTCTCATTTGCTCAGGCTTTCTCTTGTGTCTCAGGCGAGTTTTCCGGTGACCGGTGTTTGACTCAGGCGAGGTTTTTCGGCAGCTCTTTCTTTTTAAGGTAATTTATAAATTATGTCTGTAGCTTCTGTCTCAGATGAAGTCTCTTGGTTCGAGCCCTCCCTTGAAGGCGTCGAGGCCTCGACTCCGAATCCACCCAAGGGGAAGGTGTTCGGCAAGGATTCCATCGTCGTGGATCCGAAGAGGATGGGGGAGTTCGGACAGCTACCAGGTCCGCTGACGGGGCTGCACAGGGTCAGGGAGCTCCCGAAGGACCAGGCCGAGCGGATCGTCCATGGGAGGGAGAGGTCCTTCGAGGAGAACGAAGCGAGGGAGACGATGGAGGCGGACGACGCGGCGTCGATCCTGCGCGAGGAGGAACTGGCTGCAATCCGGGACTCTTTTTTCATCCCGGAGGAGTATGAAATCATGCTGCCGGGCCCCGGGGTTAGGGCTAATTCGCCGTTGCCAGTGACCATGTGTTGCTGGCCGGTGGATGCCTTTATCGCTGGTGCTCGGCTGCCTCTCCACGCGTTCGCCGTTACCGTGGTGAGCTGGTACGGGGTCTGCCCCATTCAGCTCATGCCGAACCCGTGGCGAGTGATTAATGGCTTCGTTCTCCACTGCCAGGCCGCTGGAATCGAGCCGCAGCTGAACGTGCTTCGGACGATATACCGGCTCCACCAGGGGAACAAGTCGGAGTACCGGTATTATCTGACTCCGAGGCACGGCGGCAGGCTCGTCGTCTGCCCCGACTCTATCAAGCATTGGCGAGAGAAGTGGGTCGTCATGCGGAGTCGAGAAGCATGGCCGATCCCCACAAATTGGGCAGAAGGGGTGCCCAAGAGGGCGACGGCGCTGCCGAGGCTTACGGTAGAGGAAGAAGCGGCGGTCCGGACCCTCCTCGACCGACCGAAGTACGATTGGAAGGATTTGACGGAGGACGTTCTCTACAAGGGAGGGCTCTGCCGCGTAGATCCTAGTACGCGGCTTTTCGCCAAGTTTTTTTTTTTTTTTCGTACTTGCCGCCTTGTTTTTCTTTTGTGCTAATCATTTTTTGCTTTTGATGCAGAATCCATGGACTACGAGGCGGTGTTAGCGCTCAGGGCGGGGCTCTCCAGTAAGGCGCCGAGGAAGCGCAAGAGGGTTGCGTCGAAGCTGCCCTCGACCCCGAAGGTGCCGAGGATTGCGGCCCCCGACCTGGTGGTGGAGGTTGCTGACGACCCGGTCGTCACCGTGGCGGGGCCTTCGGCTCCTGCACCTGTGGGGGATTTCCCCATTGCTGCCGCGCTCGCCATGCCGACCCCGCCGCTGACCGTAGCAGGCGAGGAGCTCCTGACGGAGGAGCACAAGCGGATCCACATTCCGGACTGGCAGGTCCGGAAGCACGACGGGTTCCTCGGGAACTCGCTGGCGAGCATGCAGGCCGTCAAGCATCTCGCCACCCCGAAGGACCGCGCCGCCATGGACGCGGGGAGGGAAGGCGACGACGTGATCGAGATCCCTCGTTCGGCGGTATCGGTAAGTTCCGAGTTCGCTTCGTTCGTTTCATCCCTTTGGATCACAAAAAATTTTTTTCTAACTCTCGGAGTTCTTCTTCTTTCCTTTGTAGATCGTCGTCCATTTCGGTCACCTCACCGAGAGGCTGACTGCCCTCGAGAAGGAGCTGAAGCAGGAGTCCGACCAGGCTCGGAACGAGAAGGCTCGGATGTCGAACCAGCTCGACAAACTCCGGGTCGAGCATGAAGGTCGGTCTGCGAGGATCCAGCACCTCGAGGCCGAAGTGAAGAGGCTGGAGGACGAGCTGCGTCGGGAGAAGGAGGGGTCGGCCAACCAGTTGGTCGAGGCCGAGGCGAAGCAGGCGGCGGCCGTGAAGGAGGCGGAGGACGCCACCTTGAAGAAGGCCCAGGGGTACCTCGCGCAGAACATGGCGAAGGCCTTCGCCACTGCCCTCGACCGGGTGCGAGAGGCATACCCCGGGGTGGACGTCTCGGGATGGCGACTCTTCCCCGGACACGTCGAGGGCTTCGACCCCGAGTCCGAAGGGGAAGAGGAGGAGGAGGAGGAGGAGGGCGACGCTGATGCCGATGCCGGGGTTACTGGCGAGGTCCCGAGCACCACGACCACTCTGCTGGCGGCGGCGTCTCCTTCGGCGAAGTCGACCCCTACTCCGCCTCGTCGCCCGGGGAAAGAGGTCGGGCACTGAATCCGCCTCTCGTTTTATTGTTTTTGGCTGTTTCTGCTCTTTTTTTTTGTTTTTCCTTTCGAACTTTGTAACGCCTAATAGCGGACTGGCCACCGCTTCTTTTGATGTTAATGAAAGGCAAATTTTTGCAAGTGTCGGTGCTCGGAAGTTTTTGTCTTGTGCCCCCTCTTTTGCCGAACTGCCAAACCTTGTTTTTAGAGATGAAAATTCTTCCAAGTGCGGTGCTTCGGCCATGCTCAACGTTTTTGCTGATTACTTCGATTTCTTTGCAGCTTATGGTGATCGCCCAAGACGTCGAGCTTGCTCGCCCGGACGAGGAAGTTCCAGCCGAGGCCGGCCTAGGGGCGACGAGGCTGTGTCTGGCTAGGTGTAGAGAGAAACTCTACGAGGTCGAGCTCGGATTGCGCCGAGCTGAAAGCGAGAGGAGGCATCTCCAGCTCGTCCTTGGACGGCGAGACATCGAGATTCGTCGTTTGGAAAGCAGAATCGCCGAGCTTATACCCGAAGGTGAACATTTGCCAACTGATTTCAGTAATGAGATTCGAGTTCAGTGTATTCGTCATAATTTGTCCAAAATAACAGCGGAGAAGGACGAGTTGCTTTCCGAGATACAGCATCTGCAGTCCGTAGAGGCGAAGCTCCGGAGTGAGGGCGAGGGGCTGACGGCCGAGGTGGCCAAGTTGACGACTGAACGAGTCGAGTTGACTGCCGAAGTCGAAGCGCTCAAGAGGGCGACGGTGGATAAAAGCATCGAGGTCACCCACCTTCGGTGCCTCGTCGCTAGTCGATCTGGAGTGCCGGACTCCGCGATACCCCCACGTTTCGAAGTCGACGTTAAAGACGACTCGTTGCGGGACAGGATCTCGGAGTTGGAGGCGGAAGTGGCTCGTCTGAAGCCACATTCAGGGCCGATCAACGTTCGAAGCACGTCATGCACTCGCGCTGAGAGTGAGCGGGGCATTACTTTCTATGAGATGGCGACCCGTCAGCGGATCGGCCAACCAAGCCCGGGGGACGCACAGAGCTCGGTGGCCATCTCCTCGAGCGGGGCGTCCGTCGGCGTAGCTGCCAGGAGCGGTGCCGAGGATACGTCCCAGTTTGCCGGCTTGGGGTCGCGCTCCGGGGACAAGCGTCGTCACTCTCGAGTGTCCTTGAAGCGGAACGCTCCAGCTCCGAAGAAGCGCTGAAGTGGTCGCTTCCGCGAGTTCTTTGCCTTTTTTTTTTTTCGCTTTTCGTTAAGTGTGACGAGTCGGTATTGTAAATTTCCTTTGTTGAGTCGTGCTCCTGTTTGTGTTCGCCTTTGTATCACATCTGTTTCATCAATAAATGCGTTATAGTCGAACTTGCGTGTTTTATTCCTGTGAATGTTGTCTGTCATGGGGTAACTTCTAAACTGTCGAACTCCGAATGGCGAGCTTCTTTTAGGTCGATCATGAGTGCAATCGCAAAGTAATGTCGAGCCAAGTTGTACACTTGGTTGATTAGGTTAATGTCGTCGGAGCGTTTTTTAGGACGGTGAGCTATCCCTAGCTCGCTTAGGAGCGAGCTCGCGAAGTAGAATCGAGTCAAGTGTTGGACTCCGGAACCATTGTCGGTTTAAGGGGTGTAGGAGCAATTTCGAATGGCGACCTACCCTAGCTCGCTTGGGAGCGAGCTTGCGGAGTAGGGTCGAACCAAGTGTTGGACTCCGTACCATTCAACGGCCGTGGGAGCATTTTCGAATGGCGAGCTACTTCTAGCTCGCTTAGGAGCGAGCTCGCGAAGTAGAATCGAGCCAAGTGTTGGACTCCGGAACCATTGTCGGTTTAAGGGGTGTAGGAGCAATTTCGAATGGCGACCTACCCTAGCTCGCTTGGGAGCGAGCTTGCGGAGTAGGGTCGAACCAAGTGTTGGACTCCGTACCATTCAACGGCCGTGGGAGCATTTTCTAATGGCGAGCTACTTCTAGCTCGCTTAGGAGCGAGCTCGCGAAGTAGAATCGAGCCAAGTGTTGGACTCCGGAACCATTGTCAGTTTAAGGGGTGTAGGAGCAATTTCGAATGGCGAACTACCCTAGCTTGCTTGGGAGCGAGCTTGCGGAGTAGGGTCGAACCAAGTGTTGGACTCCGTACCATTCAACGGCCGTGGGAGCATTTTCGAATGGCGAGCTACTTCTAGCTCGCTTAGGAGCGAGCTCGCGAAGTAGAATCGAGCCAAGTGTTGGACTCCGGAACCATTGTCGGTTTAAGGGGTGTAGGAGCAATTTCGAATGGCGAACTACCCTAGCTTGCTTGGGAGCGAGCTTGCGGAGTAGGGTCGAACCAAGTGTTGGACTCCGTACCATTCAACGGCCGTGGGAGCATTTTCGAATGGCGAGCTACTTCTAGCTCGCTTAGGAGCGAGCTCGCGAAGTAGAATCGAGCCAAGTGTTGGACTCCGGAACCATTGTGACATTAAAGAGTTACAAGCAGAGGGATGTAATAGTAGTGAAAACATGAAGAAACTTCATTTATTAACATCTAATGATCGGCTGCTTCTAAAGTTGCTAGCCGTTATTACAATAATAAAAGAAAGAACAAAAGGACAAGCTATGACCAGAGAAAGGAAGGGAACGGTTCGACATCTCGAGTTACTTAGAGAGACGTAGTTGCCTTCTCTTGGTATTTCAAAAGATGGTCGGCGTTCCAAGTCCTGGGAATTTCTCTGCCTTCGAGATCCTCTAGCTTGTACGTACCGGGGCAGATTACTTTCGAGATCTTGTACGGTCCCTCCCAGTTCGGGGCCAGCTTGCTTTTCTGCCTGGGGAATGAGATGGCCAACTTCCGAAGGACTAAATCCCCTTCTTTGAGGTCCGTTGGGCGGACTCTTTTGTTGTATGCCAGCTCGATCCTTCTTCGGTAAGCTTGCTGGCGTATGGCAGCTCTCTCTCGGATTTCGTCTATCAGATCTAGGCTTGTTCTGAGTTCTCTAGCATTCTGCTCTTCTTCATAAGCGATCAGGCGAGGAGAGGGTATCCCGACTTCTAGGGAGATGATGGCTTCGGCCCCATAGGTGAGATTAAATGGGCTCTCGCCTGTTGGGGTCCGCTTGGTGGTGCGGTGATTCCAGAGTACGTTCGGCAGCTGATCGACCCATAGTCCCTTGGAACACTTGTCTAACCTCTTCTTGATTCCCGCAAGAATCTGTCGGTTGGCATTCTCAGCCTGGCCATTCGACTGGGGATGGGAGACGGAGGAGAATCGGTGTTGTATGGAGAGGTCTTCACACAAGGCTCGGAAGGCGGCTCCAGTAAACTGTGTCCCGTTATCTGTGACTATGACTCGGGGAACGCCGAACCGGCAAATCACATTTTTCCAGAAGAATTGAACGACCCTATGTTCGGTGATCGTAGCCAGGGGCTCGGCTTCTATCCACTTAGAGAAATAGTCGACTGCCACGACTAGGAACTTTAGCTGTCCGGGGGCTAGAGAAATGGTCCTAGTAAATCCATCCCCCACATAGCGAAGGGAACGGGACTTGATAGGGAGGTTAGCGGTGCCTGTGGAAGGCGTCGGATGTCTGCATACTTTTGGCAGGAGCTGCATTGCCGAACGTGTCGTTCGGCGTCCCGTAGGAGAGTGGGCCAGTAATATCCGTAGTTCAATACCTTGCGCGCTAGAGCCCTGGATCCAGAATGAGCTCCGCCGATCCCCTCATGGAGCTCTTGCAGGGCATAGTCGGCTTGCTCGGGGGAGAGGCACCTTAGATACGGTCGACCATCCGCTTGGGTGAAGGAGCGTTTATATAAGATGCCTTCGATTAAAGTAAAACGCTCGGCTCGGGCCCTGATTCTTCGTGCATCCCTCGGATCTTCAGGGAGGAGTCCATTCCTCAAGAATTCGACAATGGGTTTCATCCAGTTGTCTCCGAGGAGGACGGGCAATGCTTCAACGGAGTCTGGAGCTTCGTCCTCTATGCTCGGCTTCAGGAGGACTTCTATCAGAACGGTCTGTTCCAGACCTTGAAGGGAGGAGGAGGCTAACTTGGATAAGGCGTCGGCCTGAGCATTTTCTTCTCGAGGGATCCTTTGGATGAGAGCCTCGTCGAACAGCGCCATGAGGCTCTTTACTTTGGACAAGTATTTAGCCATTCTATCGTCGCGGGCTTCATACTCGCCGAGGACCTGGTTAACAATCAACTGGGAGTCGCTGAAAATCTGTAGCCGTTGTGCCCCGGCATTTCGGGCCATTCGAAGCCCGGCTATTAGTGCTTCATATTCGGCCTCGTTGTTCGAGGCTTTGAAATTTATCCGGAGGGAGTATTGGAGGATGAAGCCATCTGGTCCTGCCAGGATGACTCCTGCCCCGCTTCCCTCATTACAAGAGGACCCGTCAACGTAGGCCGACCAGACGGGGGGTCCCTTTGCTGCTTGGCCAGACTCGGGGATTGTAGTCTCAACTATGAATTCGGCCAGCGCCTGTGCCTTGATTGCAGTCCGAGGCTGATAAGTTATATCGTGCTGGCTCAGCTCGATCGACCACTTCATGAGGCGACCGGAAGTCTTGGGTTTGTGAAGAATCTGTTTCAGCGGCTGGTCGGTAAGGACGACCACCGAATGGGACTGAAAGTAGGGTCTGAGTTTTCTCGCGGCCATTACCAGGGCATACGCCATTTTCTCAATCTTCGGGTACCGGAGTTCGGCATCCCGGAGCACCTTGCTGACGTAGTATATGGGCTTCTGAGCCCTTTCTTCTTCTCTGACTAAGACCGCACTGAGCGTCTGTTCGGAAGCTGCAAGGCAGAGGTAGAGCGGTTCGCCGGGTACTGGTTTGCTAAGGAGAGGGGGATTGACGAGGTAGGCTTTAAGCTGGTCAAAGGAGTCTTGTTGCTGCTGCCCCCACTCGAATCCTTTAGCCCCCCTGAGGGCTTTGAAGAACGGGAGGCACTTCTCCCCGGACTTCGACAGGAAGCGCCCTATGGCGGCTAGGCGACCAGTCAACCTCTGAACTTCTTTGACATTTCTAGGGGGGGCCATGTCCAGTATGGCCTTGATCTTTTCCGGATTCGCCTCTATTCCTCGTTGGCTAACCATGAAGCCGAGGAACTTGCCTGATGAGACGCCGAACGCACACTTGTTCGGGTTGAGTCTCATATTGTGCCTTCTTAAAACATCAAATGCTTCTTGGAGGTCGGTCACATGATCAACACCTCGGATGCTTTTCACCAGCATGTCATCGACGTACACTTCCATGTTTCTGCCGATCTGAGCCTGAAAAACTTTGTTGACGAGGCGCTGGTATGTTGCCCCTGCGTTCTTTAGGCCGAATGGCATGACCCTGTAGCAATAAAGGCCTTGGTCGGTCACAAAAGACGTCTTTGGGATATCCGGCGGGAACATCCTTATCTGATTGTAACCCGAGAAAGCGTCCATGAAGCTTAGAAGCTCATGTCCCGAGGTTGCGTCAATCAGAGTGTCGATGCTCGGTAGAGGGAAGAGATCTTTAGGACAGGCTTTGTTGAGGTCGGTGAAATCAATGCAAATTCTCCAAGTTCCGTTGGACTTCTTCACCATTACTACGTTTGATAACCATTCAGGATAGTTTACTTCCTGTATGAATCGGGCCTTCAGCAATTTATCTACCTCCTCTTTGATAGCGAGCTGTCGCTCGGGGGCGAACTTACGCCTCTTTTGCTGAACCGGTTTGGACCCCGGATCAACACTCAGGCGGTGGACTAAGAGTTCTTCGGAGATACCGGGCATGTCAGCTGCGGACCATGCGAAGAGGTCTTGATTGGCTCGGATGCATTTCACAATATCTGAGTATAGGGCGGACGGGAGGGTCTTGCTTACGAAGAACTTGCGGGTCGGCTCTTGTTCGGAGAAGAGCACCTCCTCCAGTTCGTCCGCTGGCTCGGAGGTCGGTCTTGTGGAATCTTGGGGAATCTCCAGGGTCTCTAAAGAGAGGACGGGCCCAAGGGTCGAAGTCATGTAGCATTTCCGGGCCTGCTCCTGATTTCCCCTTACTTCTCCGACCCCGGATCGGGTGGGAAACTTCATCTTCAGATGATATGCCGAGGGAACTGCTTCCAGAGCCGCGAGGCCGGGCCTGCCCAAAATGACGTTGTAGGCAGCGGGAACATCCACTACCATGAAGTCCATCGGCTCCGTCCTGGTGGTAGGGGTTTGGCCGGCAGTTACATCGAGGGTGATCACCCCTTCTATAGTTACCGGAACCCCCGTGAACCCATGGAGAGTGTAACCGGCGGGCTTGAGTCTGTCTCTGGAGAGCTTTAGGCCTTTGAAAGCGGAGAGGAATAGGATGTTGACGGAGCTGCCGTTGTCAACTAAGATCCTCTCCACTTTGAAATTTGCCATGTGGAGGCTGATGACGAGAGCGTCACAATGTGGGATACGAACTCCCTCGAGATCTTCGTCGGAGAAGGTAACTGGCACTCCGAGGCCTTTGGGAGGAGGCGTGGTTCGGACTGAATTGACCTCTCTGATAAACGCTTTCCGGGAGGAGTTCGAGGAGCCTCCCATCGGACCCCCATGGATGAGGTGGAGGACTCGCTCTTCCTCGAAGTCTGGCGTCTCTTCTCTTTCCGGACGCTTGTTAGCCCCCCGAGGCGGGGGAGGGAGCTCGGCTCGGTCCTTTTTTACAAACTTCGTTAGCTGTCCCCTCTGGATAAGGGCTTCGATCTCGTTCCTCAGAGCACGGCAGTCGTTGGTGTCATGCCCATGGTCCCGGTGATAGCGGCACCATTTCTCTTTATCTCTTCTCTTGGCGGGAGTATTCATTTTGGGAGCCGGAGGCAAGACCCCGTCTTTTTCGACCTCCATGAAGATGGCTGAGAGGTTAGCGTTGAGGGGAGTGAACTTCTCAAATCTAGGGGGAGGTCGGCGCTGGCCGGCATTATCCTTCTGGAGCTTCTTGGCTCCTTCTTCCTCTGCCCCCTTCCTTTTAAGCCCGGAGGCGGGCACTTCCCAGTTGGGTTGTTGCTCGGCCTCTTCGGCCCGAATGTACTTTTCGGTGCGAAGGAGAAGGTCGGAAAAGTCATGTGGGGGTTTCTTGGCGAGGGAGGAGCGGAGGTTGGAATTGAGAATGTTGGATTGGAATGCTGCGGTAGCGACCGATTGGTCGAGGGAGGCAATGGTTCTAGCTTCAGCTGTGAACCTCTTCACGTAGTCCCTCAGTTTTTCCCCCTTTTGCTGACGGAGGTGCAATAGTGAGATGCTGGTTTTCTCGGTCCTTCGGCTGCTGACAAAGTGGGTGATGAAGAGGGTTTCGAACTGTTCGAAGGAGAATATCGATGCCGGGGCAAGACGAGAGTACCATTCTCGAGCCGGACCTTTGAGTGTCGCGGGGAATGTTTTGCAGAGGAAGGCATCGGAAGCTTGGTGGAGGAGCATTAAAGTCTTAAAGCCTTCGATGTGATCAACTGGATCGGTCTCGCCGGTGTAATTCTCGAATTGGGGAGGTTTGAAGCCGAACGGCACAGGGGCATCCACTATGATTCGGGAGAATGGGGGCCGGCTAGGACGTAGGGTCCTCCCACTGAGTTCCTCTTCTCGGTTTATCTGACCCAGGAGCTTTTCCACCTCGTTAAGACGGCGGTCCATGATGTCATCCCTCCGACGGTAATCCGTCGGGCCACGGGACTCGTCTTCGTATGAGGGGGAGCGAGGGCTGCGGCGGCGGTTACTTCGGGAGCGACGAGGACTCGGGGTGCGCCGGGAGTTGGTTGGTGCAGGACGAGGAGAGGGGGACCGTTGGCGAGGGCTTCGGACCGGAGGAGGGGATGGGGCCCTCGGCTCATTGGGATTTTGACGGAGGTTGAGGGCCTGTTGTACCATTGCTTGGAACTGCTGGAACTCGGCACGGGTGATGGGTGCCTCATTGTTCCTAGGCTGCTGCCGACCTGCGGGAGAGTGCCCTCTTCGGTAATAATCGGGGGAGTCCTTTCTCCCTCTTCAGATGGGGGACCTCCTGTGCTCTCGGTGACGGGGGGATCGCTCTTGCTGGCGGGAGGCTTCCCCCCGAGCCCGCTTTTCATCCAGATGGCGACGAAGGTCATCATCTTCCGGGCGTTTGGGAGGGGCATTGTGGCGACCAGAGGCCCGGGGATGATGGGAGGCCATGGAAGCACTGGAGGCGTTGTGGATGGAGATGTTCTCTTGGTGAAGAGGCTGTTTCTGGGGGTTAGGCCCCTTTGGATCAGGAGGTGGAGGGTTCCGTTGGAGCGGCTCTTCCATGGTAGGAGGGAGTTGCCCTTGTTGCTGAGCGGGATCAGGAAGGACTTCTTGCTGGTCAGGGTTGGGCGCTCGGTTGGAGCCCCTAGATCTAACTTTGCGAGGCGGCATGGCAGGAGAAAACCTGTTCCTTGGAAGGAGGAAAGGTCTCTATTCGTTAGTTTCCCACAGACGGCGCCAATCTGTTGCCGCTAAATTTGGTGTGGGGGCACACAGATAGAACTTGTGGATTCTTGGGGAAACTGAATAGAAAAACCTGTATACCTGTTCCGTCGGGCGTCGATCGTCGCTCCGCCGTGCACCTACAAAAAGTGCGAGACACCGGGGTTGTTCCCGGCGACGCACCCTCCGACGCTCAAGTCAGTAATCTAAGAAGACTATGAATGAGCCCAAAAACTGGTGAAGAGTTGATTACCTCTTAATGGAGATGGATGGGGGGTATTTATAGGCGTCTTAGGGAACGGATTAGGAATGTAATCCCCGTGATTTGATAAGGAATGTCCCCCATAATCAGATGAGGAAGGTAATCTGATAGGATATATTCCCTGTAATCAGATAAGGAATTTAATCCCTAATCCCCCGTGAAAAGGTAGATGTCCATCAGGGCCGTTGATCGTGTTTAATCAGGGACCCTGACTCTATCTTGTTGGATTGGGTGCGCAGCGGGTTGAGACCCGCACCCTCTTGTTGGTGGATCCATTCGCGGATTATTGGGCCCTAGGAGGGCAGATCCAATATCCGTTTTGGTCCTTTTGTGGGTGAAATTACTGTTTTACCCTCAGGTCTCAAGATTCGTGCCTGATTTGGACGGTTCCGATTAAACCCCATTTTTAGCCATATCAATGGCAAAAAGTACAATTTTGTTATTCTGGGTTTTAAAACAGTGCCGGCTAATATTAGGGTGGTTGTTTTGTTTTTAAATCTCAATTAAGTTGGTTTTATCTAATTTCCAAGTATAAGGATTTATATACGTAAAGATATATTTAAAAGACATATTTTGCAAATCTATTCAAAATCCCTAGATACCCTATTTCCGGCCTATTAAAAGTGGGGTGCAGCCATCTCTTTGCTGCACAACACAAAGGATTTTCTTTATTATTATTATCTTGGAGTTTCAAAGTGAGGATCTTGGTTTTCTTGCAAAAGAAGGATTTTTTCTTATTATTTATTAATTCGGTTGATTTCTTCATTGAGGTGAGTGACCTATATTTGTTTTCTTATGGTTCTAAGCATGTTGTATGTGATGATTTGTCTATTAGAAAACATGTTAGAGATTGTATGATGATATGATGAGTTTATTAAAGATGAATGAATAAAGATTGAATCTTCTTATGAAAACTATGCTATAGTTGATTTAAAAATCCTAAATAGATGACTTAAAATTGTTAAGAAACTAATAGAATTCATAGATAGGTTGTTTCCTTTCATGATCTTGCTATTTTGATTATACCTCTTGAGTTTGTGTGTTGAGTATTGCATAAAGTGACAAATCGAGTTCTTTATTATGTATACCTACTCATATTCTGTTGATGCTTTTAGATGAGTAAAAAGTTGATTAATACTTGTTATAATTACATATATTCATGGATAAACTGAGGTAAGTGATGAGGTATGTGTTTAAATAAATTTAAGCAGGGTTGTGGTTCAAAATAAATCAAATTTTGATGTGTTGAAGGGGGGAGGGGACCCTAGTACACCGGCAGTTGAGATTTTATGGTATGGCCAGTTGTGGCTTTGTTGTTGATCAGTTTAGTTAAGTCTGGTAGGGAACACCAACTCTAGGAGATTCATAATTAATTAATTAACTTAATAAGATAAGGATAAACACTAGATGATGATATGATGAAATGAGTGCAAACGTGAGTTATGGACTCTAGGATGATCCAAGGAGTGAGATAATTCCCAGTATTCCGGGATGATGACTGAAATAGGTCACAGAATGATCCAACGTGAGTGGGATTGGTCTCCAGTATTCCAAGGACGAGAGCGACGCTCATGGGATGTTTGTGCAATAAGGGTTCCAGGATGACCTGCGAAGTAAGGCAATCCCCAGTATTCTAGGACGATGGACGTAAGGGCCACAGAATGATCTGCGGGGTGTGATTGGTCTCCAGTATTCCAAGGGTGAGTACCAATACTTGCAAAATGTCTAATTCTCGTAGTAGTCATCATGGTAGGATTAGTTGCATAACAAGGGATTTAATCCTATAAAATGAAGAACGATAAGGGCTTGCACCGGGCCTATGTAGTATGGAATGCATAGAATCCGACAAGTATGCACTAGAGGGTTACCATATTGCATTTGTATTTTCTTGATTTGGTTTTATGCATGATGTTTTCTGTTTCCTTACACTTGACACTTAGCTTAGTTTCACTTGATGTTTTCATGTTTTATTAATTGTTAATTCATATTCCATTCGTTATTACTGTTGGTATGTGTTGTTTATAACCTAATTCTTCATGTTTTATTTATGTTGCTTTTCTTTTGATGTCATTTACACCGTTATGGCTGACCTCGTAGTTTTGGGGGTTAGGGTTATCTCTAGCCTCATGTTTTACAGGTAGGTACCTATAGCATTGGGATTTGGATGCATGTGGTAGAATAATAATGTGGCTTATGTAAATTGTAAAAGAATGTGTTGTAAAAGAAAGAATTGTAATTCAAGGTATTTAATTTTTCACTGTGCTTTGTAAAGAATTGATGTAATAAAAGTTGAAAATTTTATCTGTGTTTTGGCTGTATTTACAATTACATTGAGGTAGATGCTGGAAATTGTGTCACGTATTTCTGAGATATTATATTGGAAATTCGGGGCGCTACACTCTCTCTCCTTGTCCGTCCTCTCCTTTTCAAAGGCGATATGCTCATTCGCCTTTGCTACTGCGGACTCGAGGAGACTAATCTGAACTGCCTGAGACTCCGACAAGCGCTTCTCCTCCTCATTCATCTTCGTGGTCTTCGCTCGCTACGACCAGTCCCTGTCCCTCGCCGCCTTGAGCTATTTCTCTTACTCGGCGAATTGCTCCAGCAGATGGCTAAACTAGAAAGTGATCTACAAAGACACGAGAAAAAATTTTAATTGCAAAAAACACAAGAAAAAAATTCTAAGTGTGAAATTCACAAGAAAAGACTCTAAGTCATGGAGTTTGAGACGCAACTTATCGACATATTCTCCCTGGCTATCTCTAGGGAGTCGTCACCTACCGACCCTACCTTCATCGCAGCATGGTCCTTTGGGGTCGCCAAGTGCTACACCGCCTGCATACACATGGCGGAATCCCCGAGGGAACCGTCGTGCTTCATTACACGCTAGTCAGGGATGAAGAGTTTTTTGTGCTCTTCAGTGTGAATCACCTCCGCCGCTGCGGTAAAAGGTGGAGCTTCTAGTGCCAGTGCGGCATCGAGGGTGAGCTCTCCAGCAGACGGGGCAGGAGAAACGGAGGGGGGAGACTCCAAATTGACCAACAAAGTTGTGGGCGCCGAGCCCCGTGTAGCTTTGGTGGACGATGACCACGCGGTCGTCCTCTTCCTCATCTTCCCATCGGGTTCCTTACTACTTAGACCCCCTCGGTCAGACAGCATCAATCTGAAGTCCATGTCTGCTGCTTCTGCAAAAGTGAGGAACAAAGAGATTAGAATATGAAGATATATAAGTTTACACAAAAAAATAACGAGAAATATACGAAGCATACTAGGGTCGATCGGACTGAGACCCCCACCAAAGAGAACCTCCTCGGTCATATCTTTCCAACATAGAGGAGGACGGTCTAGAAGTTTTAACACAACCTCATCCTCCTCTGGACTCAACACCAGTTCGGCTTTTGCCCACTTCGGCACCTCCTCTCTCTACCTCGTGGGAATCTTCCACGGTGCGCTACTCCGAACCAAAAAATATTCTCCTTCCAAAACTTGATGGAGTCGGGGTTATCGATCAGCTTCATCCCACTGGTGCGGCGACAAATAATACCTGTACTCTGTCTTGCTCTTTCGATGAATTTTGTAGAGCCTTCGAAGAACACTGAGCTGAGGCACAATCCCTGCTGCCTGGCACTGAAGAATAAAGTCGTTGATGTGCGTCCACATGTTCGGCATGTACTGGACCGGACTTAAGCGGTACCACTTCAGTACCTCAGTCACGAATGGCGGGAGGGGCAGATGAAGGCCAGCATGAAATGCATCGAAGGGGAAGAAACACATATCAGGAGAGGTCGGTATCGCAAAGCACTTGCGGATACGTACCAAGTCCCTCTCCGAAAGTATTGAAGGGATGTCGTCAACTTCGGAGTGCTTTCGTGGCCTATTCTCCTCGTACGAGGCCGACATCCCGTATACAACCTTGGCCAGAAGATCGTCGGAGTAATCTCGAACTCCGCCGAGGCTCGTCAAGGGACACGAAAGCCTGCCCAATTCCCCAGTTTCCCTCACCTTCTTCACTACTGTCTCGGTAATCACCGGCCCTACGACCCTCTTCCCCTTATCCGTCGTCGGAGGGACTATAAACTGTCAATCCCCTTCGTGGTCTGAGGTGGAGGTCTCATTCCCCGAGGAAACCCTAGACATCTCGTAAAATATATAAACGAAAATATATATTTACCTTGATGTGACTGCTACGGTCGGAATAGTTCGCCGGAAAGTCAAACGTCTGGCCGCGACCGCTAGCAAAACCACCCGGGAGCCAAAGAAAAATTTTCAGGAATCAAAGAAGAGAATGAGGAAATGAAGGGGGGGTGTTAAGACTTATAGAGAATGAGGGGCATCGTTTGGGCTTCTAAGACCTTTAGGCCCCCAAAAACAGTTAAAGAGCCCAAAAGAGTCGCGAATACCAAGCGGCAAAAACTTGAAAAGGCGAGAATCCCATGTAGCGCAAAAACCGTTGATTGGTCAACGGTCAAACGGAACACGTGCCACTCTGCCGAGCCACCATAGCTCTTCGGTGGCGTACTCCGACCAAACACATCTCCGAACGTGAAATCAAGCAAAAACTGTTGACTGGTCAACGGTTAACGGTCAAACGGGACACGTGTCACTCTGTCGAGCCACCATAGCTCTTCGGTGGTGTACTCCTCGCAAACACGTCCACGAACGTGAAATCAAGCAAAAACCGTTGACTAGTCAACGGTCAATGGTCAAAAGGGACACGTGTGAAGCTGGTGAGCCACCATAGCTCTTCGGTGGCATGTTCCGAGCAAACGCGTCCCCAAATACGAAATTGGGCAAAATCGTTGACCGGTCAATGGTCGACGGTCAAAGGACACGTGTCACGTTGTTGATACACCATAGCTATTCAGTGGCGTGATCCGAGCAAACGCAACCCCGAATGCGAAATTGCAAAAAAATGGTCGACCAACAGACACGTGCCACACTGTCGAGCCACCATAGCTCTTCGGTGGTGTGATCCGAGCTAATGCATCCCCGAACGTGAAATTGCACAAAAAGGTCAACGGTCAACGGTCAAAGGACACGTGTTGTTTCTGCCTTTTCTGACAGTTCGATCTCCCAGATATTCGAGCCTGCTGTGATCGATGGCCTAGATTATGCCACGTCGACAGGTGATTTAATAAATCATTTATTTAATTATTAAATTTAATTTTTTAATTAAAAATTCCAAAAAAAATAATTAAAAATTCAAAAAATTTAATTTAAAATTCTTAAAATAATTATTAATTCAGAAAATTATTTTTAAAATTCTAAAAAATAATTATTAAATTAGAATAATTAATTAAAAATCTCAAAAATTAATTATTAAAATTCAGAAAGTGGAAAATTTTTTTAAAAAAATGATTAAAAATTGGAAAAAAATCACAAAAACTCCAGAAGGTTCTAAATACAATTCTGAGTATTCTACAAGCTCAGAAAAGTATCTTCATACTCCTACCAAGCTCTAAATGTCCCCAAGAACGCCCATAAATTCTATGAACCATTAGAAACGGGCGAACTATTCCTCAAAGGATGTCAAACAGAGTCTTTAGGAGTGGGGGGCTCATGATATAGGTAAAAAAAGAGCTAAATCGGGACCGTTCAAATCGGGCATGGATCTTAAAGCTCTCAGTGGTAAAACTGTAATTTTACCTAAACGGGTCCAAAAATGGGAATTGGGTCTTTTCCAAGCCTAATAACCAAAAAACGAGTATGTCTTACTGGGTCAGGGTGGCAGCCCATTATAAACCAGTCCAGGTTATTTAGAGATTAATTTAAATGATTATGTCTAAGAGGCAGTTTAAACCAAAATTCTTATCATTTAACGACTTAAACTCTCTGGCTTATCCAAAAATACTGGGACATAGAGATAAATGATTATCTCTAAACCGTCTCTAAAGGCGACTATAAATACCCCTCTACCCCCACCATAAAGAAGGCAATCAATATTTTTTCCACAAAAGCACTCTCTCATAATCTTCCTGATTACTGACTTGAGCGTCGGAGGGTTTGTCGCCGGAATTCATCCTGGTGTTTTGAACTTTTTGTAGGTTAGTGGTAGCGGCAAGAAATAGTAAAATGTCGGTAAGAAGTCAACAGGTTTGCTTTTATTATTTCTAGAAAAATCTACAAATCATCTGTTTGCTCCCACACCATAATTAGCAGCAACATTATATATATTTCATGGCACTACATTTATTTGTATCATGGATTTTTTGTGGCAATTTGAAAAATTATCTTCGCTGTTTTCTTTGTTAATTAGTCAGTCAATTTTTAAAATTTTTTTGAATAAAAGGAATTAGTAGGTCATTTATCTTGGTAAGTGTAAAAGATTTATTCCATCTAGAGGACCTTACTGAGTCTTCGTCACAATCAAAATCAATACAAACCACCAAGTAAAATCAGACCACACAAATTACACAAAGCACACAAGAATTGTCCCGGTTAGGGCTTTTGCCTTAAACTGGGGGAGTAAAAATCAATATATTATTTCAACTAGAGAACATACAAGAATATTACAATTCTCACCACAATCCCCTCTCAAGCCTAAATGGAACTTGCTTGTTTTTTACAATGGAGAGATATTTCACCTCTTAGATGAAGTACCCTCTTATCATATTCAGCACTCAATAGAATCATATGTTTCTTGGAGGCGTTGCAATGAATATATAGATCTAGAGAAACCCTAGTTTGATACACTTGATACACTAACCATTTGATTGATACTAAAGAGATAACCATAGGTTGAGAGCCGTACAATCCAACTTAAAGACGAAGTTGGGCTTCAAATGAATCAGTCAGACCCGCACTTAAAAACCCATCAGTGTCGTGATCGGTCACCGCACAAGACTTGCAGTCGACTATCCTCCTTTCGAGAAAACCTTGTACAGTGACTGGTTGACCGCAAATATGTACAATCGATTGCAACTGCTCCAGTTGCTGCTAGTAACTACTATCTTCTTAATCTTCAACCATTCGCTTTGATCCATCTCATCGCTTCATTGTCTTCTTCAACGAACATGTGTGTACAAGACATACAAACCCAACAATCTCCATCTTGGATAGCATTCTCATGAATCCACACCTGTATGATTTAAACTCTTCTATAACTTTCATCTCCGCTTTGTAAACAAATCGTTTCCATAGCTTCTTCTGCTAGTTGAATTTACCTCTACCTGTTTTCCTCCAATTGTATGCCTCCCTCAAGAGCACACCTAGTAGATGTTATCATGGAGGTGCCACCTTCCACGTGAACTCTACCTACCCCAAGGCTCTCTCCACCTTCGAACGGTATTCGAACGTTACAATCTCGCTTCGGTAATTCTAGTGATGGCTTACTAGACAATGATTTAGGAATAATGGACTTCCATACACTTAGTCGAGTTTTTCTGCTCCCACAAAGTTGGTAAAGGTTGTGTTGACCTTGTCCAATTCCCCTCTTACCCTTCATCACCTTACGATGGCTCTCCCAAGCTGTCAAAACTCCACCTCAAGTTATGTACTTGCAGCCCCGAAAATCAAGAGTCCCCAAGGATATAAGATTCCGCTGTATCAAAGGAATATGCATGATCTCTTCTAATGTGAACCATTTACCATCTAACATCTCTAATTCAACTGTTCCCTCAGCCACCACTTCACAAATCTCCTCAATCGCCATTCTCACACTACATCCTATTGACGACTTGTAAGTAGAAAACATCTCCCTCTTGGAGCAAATATAAGAAGAACTCCCTGAATCAAGATACCAACTCGAATCTACATCTAAAGAACTTGAAATAAGAAGACATAGTTCGAAGTTACCATATTCACCTGATTTACCTGAATCAGTTGCACTGACTATATTGGCTTGATCACTTCCTTTAGTGGCACTCTTCTGACTCAACCACTTGCGACAGTCTCTTTTGCAATGTCCAGAACCTCTACAATAGTGGCAATGAATCTTAACCTTGTGTGACATGTTCCTTCTAATTGAAGTATCACCATCCACTGCTAAACACCCTGCAGAAATAGACCCTCCTTTATGAGTCTCTTTTCTCAGTTCATCTTTCTTTAGACCCTTAATCACACAAGCTACTGTAAGTTTTTCTTGGTAGATTTCCCATATATCATGGTAGTTATCAAGTGATCATAAAAAGATGGCAGTGAATATATCAAGTTAAATTTTTTATCCTGTTCGCTAAGATCATTAGCATTAATCGCCTTCAGTTCAGATATTACCTTATTGAACTCCACAATATAATCTTGAAGATGGGTACCTTTCTTCATTGAGAAACAAAACAGCTTCCTCTTCAAGTACATCTGATCCAACAACGACGATTCCGGTAGTCAAATTTGAGTCTCGCGCATAGATTCGCCGCACTTCTCTCCTCAAGAATATTATACTTGACTTCGTCCGCCAATTGCAGCTACATTAAACTTAGTGCCTTCAAACAAATCTTATCTCACTTCTCCTGCTTCATGTCGGTTGGCTTCTTCTCTTCTAGGGCAAGATGCAGGTCCTTCTGAACCAATATTTCATACATGTCCAACTTCCATAGATTGAAGTTGATCTTACGGTTAAACTACTTGATCTTCATCTTTTGATCTGCCATCTTCTCCAAGGAACTCGAATAAACCCACGAACCTGATGGGTTCTGATACCACTTGTTAGGAACAATTAGCACTCCGATACCAATTGTTAGAAAATTATTCGCTCTAGAGGATCTTGTTGAGTCTTCGACACAATCAATACAAACCACTAAGAAAAACTAGATCACACCAATCACACAAAGCTCACAAGAATTGTCCTATTTGGTGCTTTCGCCTTAATTCGGGGGAGGAATAACTGAGATGTTATTTCAGTTAGAGAAGATACAAGAATACTACAATTCTTACGACGAACCTCTCTCAAGCCTAACTGAAACTTGCTTGCTGTTTACAATGGAGAAATCTCTTACCTCTCAGATGAAGTACTCTCTTCTCCTATTCGGTACTCAATAGAATCATATGTTTCTTAAAGTCGTTACAATTAATTTATAGATCTAGAGAAACCCTAATTTGTTACACTAATCATCCAATTGATATTGAAGAGATAATGATACGTTAAGAACAGTACGATCTAACTTGAAGACGAAGTTAGAATTCAAACGAATCAGCCAGATCCGCACCCAAAAATCCATCAGTGCTGCGACCGGTCAACCGCACACGGCTTGCGGTCGACTGTCCTCCTCTTGGGAAAACCCTGTACAGTGACCAGTCAACCGAAACTATGTACGGTCGACCGCAACTACTCCAGTTGTTGCTGCTGACTGCTATCTTCTCTATCTTTAACTATTCGCTTTGATCAATTTCATTGCTTTATCATCATCTTAATCGAACATGTGTATGCAAGACATATAAACCCAATAGTAAGAAGTATGTATCCAGTTAGCTAGTTACATGACAAGAATACAAATCAAGAAAAGAACTGCATGTCCAAAAACAATGATTTTGCAATCATGTTGGTACTGTAAATATCTTACTCAACTCCTATGTAAACTTTCTGTGCATTTCCTGTTCTTTTATACTCTTTGTTCTATTACTTGTTTGGAAAAAAAGACAAAGAAGATGGAAAATTAATTGGGTAAGTCGCTTTTGTTTGATGTAGTTTAATTGTGACAAATAAGCTTGTTTAATTGTGACAAATATGCTTTAAAAAGTGATTGATCATTGAGTCGTAGTGAATTAGTCTATCTCTAATCAGTCTTCTATTCTATCAGACAAAAGTGGGCAGTCCTGAAATTGGATTTCATACCTTCTTTATAAGGGAGACATAATTTATCTTGAGTAAGTCTGGTCTTGCTTGTTCTCACTGCTCAGTTAATTAAAGTCTTATTAACGACCGATAATAATATATCTAAGTCTCTCCAGGTTAGCGGTGGATGGTGATACTTCAATTGGATATGGCACACAAGGGTAAGATCCATTGCCACTATTGTAGATGTTTTGGATATTACAAGAAAGACTGTAGCAAGTGGTTGAGTCAGAAGAGTGCTACTACAGGAGGGGATCAAGTCAACGTAACCAGTACAACTGATTCAAGTAAATCATGTGAATTTGGTAACTTCGAACTATGTTTTCTTATTTCAAGTTCTTCAGATATGGATTCGAGTCAGTATCTTGATTCGGAGAGTTCTTCTTACATTTGCTCCAAGAGGGGGATGTTTTCTATTTACAAGTTGTTAATAGGTCATAGTGTGAGAACGACTGGAGAGGAGATTTGTAAAGTGGTGGGTGAGGGAACCATTGAATTAGAGATGTCAGATGGTAAATGGTTCACACTAGACGAGGTCATGCATATTCCTTCAACACAACAGAATCTGATATCCTTAGGGACTCTTGATACGTGGAGCTACAGGTACACAGCTTGATGTGGAGTTTTGACAATTTTGGAGAGTCGTCGTAAGGTGATGAATGGTAAGAGGGGGAATGAGCAGTGTCAGTACAATCTCTACCAGTTTTGTGGGAGCAGAAAAACTCGACCGAGTATATAGAAGCCCATTGTTCCTAAAACATCATCTAGTAAGTCGTCACTGGAATTACCGTAGCGAAACTGCAAAGTTAGAATATCATTGGAAGGTGGATAGAGCCTTGGTGGAAGTGTAATTCGTGTGGAGGGTGGCACTTCCATGATAACATCTACTGAGGTGTGCCCTTGAGGGGGCATACGACTAGAGAAAAATAGATGGAGGTAAGTTCAACTAGCACAAGAAGCAATAGAAACAGATTGTTTACAAAGCGGTGATAAAATGTCTAGAAGAGTATTGATCTCACAGGTGTGGATTCATGCATATGCAATCCAAGGTGGAGATTGTTGGGTTTAATATCTTGCATACTTATTCGGTATGAAGAGAAGATGGTGATGCAAGAAGAGGGTTCGAAGCGAAGGTCAAAGAAGAAGAAAAGCAGACAGCATTAGCAACAGTGAAAGAGAGGCGGACAATCGACTGTGCGGTCAACTGTCCACCCCTCGGGTTGGAGACTGAGAGGATGCGGTCGACTGCAACTATGTGCGGTCGACCGCAACTATGATGAGTTTTTTTGGCCGAGTCTGACTGATTCATTTGTTAGACCGTACAAGCGTACGACTCTAATTTTATGTTTATCTCTTCAGCATACATCGGATGACTATTGTATCAAGCTATCTAAACTAGGATTTCTCTAGATCTATATATTCATTGTAACGGCTCCCAGAAATATATAATTCTATTGATCGTCGAATAGGAGAAGAGAATACTTTATCTGAGAGATGAGAGATTTCTCCATTGTAAACAGCAAGCAAGTTCCAGTTAGGCTTGAGAGATGGTCGTAGTGAGAATTGTATTATTCTTGTATCTTCTCTAGTTGAAATAATATATCGGTTCTTCCTCTCCCGGATTAAGGCAAAAATTCCAACCAGGACAATTTATGTGTGCTTTGTGTAATTTGTGTGATCTAGTTTTATTTAATAGTTTGTATTAATTATATCGAAGACTCAACAAGATCCGTTAGAGAAAAGGATTCCTTGAATATGATATTAAAGTGCCAATGGTTTCTAACAAAATCATATGCAACTTTCCACTGTCTTTCCATCTTCCAAATTATTTATAAATAAATAAAATAAAAACATAAAAATAAAAAGCACGTGCATTCAGAATAAAAAAAATGAAAACTTAAGATTCATTGTATCTCACCCAGTCAATATAAGCAAGCAGTCTAACTAGAATATAATTTTATCTTATTCAAGGATTGGCTGCAGGCCGTGCAGCCTATATATATATAGTCAGTGGACAGTCCAACTCAGTCTAACTAGAATATAATTTTATTTTATTCAAGGATTGGGTGCAGGCCGTGCAGCCTATATATATAGTCAGTGGACAGTCCAGTTGGTTTGCCAAAATATTTACTCGGCTCGAGAGAGAGAGAGAGGGAGAGATGGCAAAGCTCTTGAACCAGATAAGAAAGGGGTATACCATTCTTGCTCCTCTCCAAAGGAGTTCAACATTCACAACCCAGACAATCCCTCTAAACTTACAGGGGCTTATCTGCAACTGCAAACAATGTCAGGAAGATGCAACCAAGGCAAGCAACGCTCTTCCTCCTCCCTCACATTTATAAATTTTAATCTAATTTGATTCATGTATTTTCTTTTCCAATTGAGAATCTATTAATTTTTCTACTCAGTGAGGTAAATTTTGGATTGAGGATTGTTAACATTCAGTA